>OY970829.1:45494619-46694619 GCA_963853835.1 Calendula officinalis | reverse complement strand
ATATGATAATGATGTTAAGAATTTATCTCATACAATTTCTGAAAAAGAAATAGAAATAACAAATCTTAAACATGCCCAAAATACAATTTCAAACGATCGAAATGACAAATATTACAAATTGTACATTGACACATGGCATGAATATCAAATAACTAAAAACTGGTTGGAACGCAAACAAAAAGAATTTGATGATAATGAAAATCAGTTTAAATCCTTAACCTCACAAATTAAAGAATTACCAGAAACCATTCATGAAAATGACATTCAAACAAAACAAGAATTAAATAGCAAACAAAATGTCATTAATCAACTTCAACATGATAAAATTCAACTTTCTTCTCACATCAAACACTTAGAAGAAATAATTGCCAAACGAGGTCAAACTGATCAAACAATTCATTTAAACAAGCCTAAAGACTTCAAATACTTCAATTCAAGAGAAGGACTGGGAGCTGATAATCCAGAATATCTGAAGATGGCTTGTAATGTGCTTCCAACACTGTATGATTCTAAATACATACATGTAGATGTTTGGCAGAGTTTCCTTCGCATGACAGATGAGGAAGAAGAAATTGAAGCGTTTAATAGAGCTAAAACGGAGAATGCACAAATTAGTTTCAATTATAATGAATTAAATAAAACATATGAAACTAAAAAGGCAAATTTTGCAAATGATGATTATTTTCCAATCATAACACCTGAAGAATTTGAGATCAAAGGTAATGTTGTACTTCAACAGAAGATAACACCAAAGCTTTATGTTCCATCTCTCATTCTTGAAAAGAAAATTTGCCAACTAGAAAGTGAAATCGATGAAACACATCAAGCATTTGACAAAGAAAAATCTGATCTTCAAACTAAGATTCATGAATTAGAAGATAAAATTATTGAAATAAAATCTACTTCTAATCAAAATATTTCTACTTCAGATGTTTCTCCAAAGCCTACGTCTCTCAAATCTACGATTTCTTCTCCAAAAACTCCAGTTATCTTAAGACATGATTCTGATTCATCTGTTTTAAATTTTTCGGATCGAACTTTAAAATCCATGCTTAAGAGATCAATGCATTGGAGAGTAAAAGACGTTGAGCAGTCTAATTCCAATAAATGTAATAACAAAAGAATGTTTTCTCCTGTAATGGCATATCGTGATTTATATACGATCAAACAAACTGAGGTTAATAGAGGAAATTCTAAACCTAAACCGAAATCACAAGTATGTTCCTCTACCAAACCTAAGCCTAGGAGATCCACGGTTCCACCAAACTCTGATCAGAAACTGAATGCTCTCAAACAAGTTAATAGAGGAAATTCCGCACCTAAAACTCCAAATAAATTAGGTTCCTCTTATAGATTTAAGCATTCTCAAATGAATAAACCTGCTCCATCAACCGTGTTGAAACATTCGACTCCTTCGAAGAAAATCTTTTCCAAAACAAAACCTTTAAAATATTCAAGAAAAGATTTACTTTCATTGGCACCACCTACAACGTTTCATCAAGTGCCAAAAACAACCGATAAATTGTCAACATCAGTCGATCGAGTGGTAAATACACCTAAATCGACAAAATCCGTCTATCGCGTGGTATCTACACCTAAATTGACAAATACAGTCAATCGCGTAGTATCTGCACCTCAATCGACAAACACAGTCAATCGCGAGGTATCTACACCTAAATCGACAAAATCAGTCTATCGCGTTGTGTCTTCAAATGAATCGTTAAAATCCGGTTCTACGACTTCTTCTCCGAAATCATTCAAATTTGTTAAATATAAATGGATTCAAAATGAACACTCAAACTGGATTTTAAATTCTCCAGAGAAATCATTAAAATGGTCTATCAAATCTCCAAACACAGAACTGCCTCCTTGCAGTTTTTTCAAAACTCTAAATTCATTTTTCGTTCACATTCTGCATAAGACATCATTTACTAATCGTTAAGGACCCATAACTGATTGGGTACCAAAAGTTGTTTGATGTGTTTGCAGGTAAAGGACTTATACACGCATCAGTGTATAACTCGATATTCAACTAAATGACTTATATACACATCAGTATATGACTCAAACTTCAAAGCAATGGCTTTCAAGTACATAAGCTTGAAACCCGCTCTTAACCAGTTTTACACATAAATGTAAAAACTCTTTCCCATCCTTCTAAAACTGTATATTTTTCATTACTTATATTTTGTCGAGGGGGAGAAATTTTAATTCTACGGGGAGAATTATTATTTCCAGGGGGAGAAACTTTCTTATATCAATACTTTTATACCCGTTTGAATTATTTTTTTTAATCGAACAATTTTTTTTATCAAACGACAATACCTTCCTATGGTTTGCCAGAACCGGCCTTACCTTCCAAGGGAAATACTTTTTAGCCAAAATTGGTAAATGTGAGGGTATATGTCTAGGGTATAGAATTAGGTGAGTGCAAGGTGATGTGAAAACATGATAATTTTAAGAAAACACACCTTTGAGTGCTTCCTAACCGAAAATAAACCGGGCAACCTCACTAAATTGTGATCATTCATGTGTTGAATGATTCACCAGACTTAACTTGCCCAGTCAAGCATTTGCACTCCACCACCAACCACTCAGATTCCTCTCAACAGGAATTTGTTTCAATTCATCAGGGGACGTAGCACATAATCTATCGACTACTCATTTGGAGTATGTTGGTATTGAAATAATTAACCTTCTGCCCCGGGTTACGTCTTCAATTGAATGCACAATGTGTCTAGATTTCACCGACAAATATTTCCAATTTAGGACACATACACTTTTATAAATGAATCTCCGTGTATTCATCGGAACACTCATAGTGGCATCACAATCTGGTGCTTCACAAGGATTGAGTGGAAATCCTGCTAGAGCTAAAATCGCGCCAACTCTAATCGCAGGTCACACATTTGAATCAATGGTTGTGCAAACGACTATCGATTCATACCGTGTGTTAACGGATACTCTATGTGAGTCTGGTATTTCCTCAATTGTTCAAGTTGCTGTGCCTAAACTTTTAAATCATAAAGGCAACAACTTATGCCGGAAACACATTTTCCGATGAAAAATCCATGTTATTCTTACAAAGTAACATCATAAATGCTGATAATTTGCACATGAGCGTTATAGTTCACTCTCAAATTACTCCTATGATCTGCTATAACCGGTATGATCTTCCCCAGGAGCCACCTACAATATAGGACAATATGTAAGGGTACATAGGTCTAGGTGAGCAGAATCAAGTATCACGGGATCTTGATTGGGGTGCGCTGAGATAAAATTTGAGAGGGGGAATGTAGTATGGGGTGCAATTCAGCTATACATGGTAAAATGAAATGAGGGAGTAGTCGAAAAATGAAAAAGTAAGCTTGAGTGAGGAGGGTGTGACAGGGTTAAAGAAAACGAAAAACCCTTACCAAACTGATAAAAAGCCGGGTAGCCACGTCTCTATCAGATTGCATGTGTTGCTCTCTGATATTGAGCAAGACATCATGGAACCCAGTGATGCAATGCACAACCCCCCAGCTACTCAAGTATTTCTTAAAAAGTACTTGTTTCATTTCCACGGAAACTATCTCATATGCTATCGACATCTCACTTGGAGATTGTTGATATTGAAATAGAGGACAAGCCTCTCCAGTCCTCGCCTTCGTTTGTCCACTAATTGAGTCTAGAACCGCAATACACTTTTAGGACACAAGGCATAATACCAAGTTTATCTTTGTGATAAAGCCGGAACATTCATAGTGATACCAACGTTCTTGGTATTCCACGATGATTGAATGGAAATCCTACCAGTGCTAACATCTATTCCAACACTGAACGTAGGTCACACAGTTTGTGTAACTGTTGTGTTAACGGGTAATCTATGTGATCCCGGCTTGCCCTATTTGCTTCGATCATTGAGATTAAATGCCAAACGATTTGATCGGATATCTACATCATCAACATCGGTCCGGTTTTCGATGATACAATGTGATGTATATTGATTCATTCAAAAGATGAATATATCATTCTTCATCACATTTGTATTCATGGGTTTCGAAGATTTTCTTCATTTCATCTCGACGAACTTCACATTTTTCATGATGATTCCGATATATCTTAATCATCATGAGGGGGAGAAAATTTACAATGAAGTTCAGTTTATGAAGAAAAATGCTTACAAGACTTAAGAGAATATATTAGCCCAGTTTACTCCACATCAAAAAGACATATGCACCAATTAAGGGGGAGTAAACAAGAAACCGAAGAAGATTTATTAAGAAATAATTGTTTGTTTGAGGGGGAGCATAAACTTCATCAACATTTTATCCCTAACAACAATTATCAATACTCACAAATCGACAAAGCCACAACTTCAACAAAAGACTTCCGCTACAAAACAACTCTATCCATGGGTCTACATTTTAGTCGATTTACATGAAATAATTTGTGAAGAAAAAGAAACCGTCTCATCTTCATAAATTTCTCACAAATTCTCAACATTTACATTACAAATCTTAAACCGTCAAATCATTCTATTCAAACCACAAATTCACATTCATATCCATACAAGAGCAAAACTGTACAAATCTTTTGTATCATACAAAATACGTATCATCCACATTCATTCAAATCTTAAATGTATATATCATTCTTTCCTATATACAAACATACACACACACACACACACATTTTAAACTTTTAACTTTCAAATCATTCTTTTCACACTACAAACCATCATTATCCTATCCTCACAAATCTCTATCCAAAATTAAATCTCCAACATATCTAAATCCAAGTCAACTCCTTTCCTAACTGATGTTTCATTTCTCGAATCTTCAAATCTTGACAAATATCAGTTTTTGGCATTTTGTAGATCAACAACCTTAACGATAAAAATTTAGTTTCTACAAGGGAAGACAGGGATGAGATACTAAAAGTTCGAAAAGAGCAAGATTGGATAATGATCAAGACAAATTAAGTCAAGACTCCATGAAATCTTTTGAGATACTTTATATTGGTTGAAAAGCCGATTAAAAGTGTTATTCTTATCTGATTATCAGAAGCTGAAACTAATACTACATCAAAACTACTTAAACGATTAATTCAGTTTCAGACTTTGCTAAGAGAAGAAGATTACAAGAACAGGCTAATTCAAACTATTGATACAAAGGGGGAGATTGTTAGGACCATTTGTATTGTATCAAATAGTTTAGGGACTAGAAATGACAAGTTGTAATAGTTTGAAGCTAGTCATTAGTCTTAGCCTTTGGATTTATGCTTAATTAGATGTTATTAAGCATGTTTAGTCATGAGGTATAAATACCTTATGTTTAGGCTTAATTTGTAAGCTTTCCTTTCACTAATTGAATTACCATTTGAAAGCTAACAACATTCCCTCCATCTCTCTCAACTACCTCACACACACTCAAACACCAAGAACACACACACTTAAGCAATTCTTCAATTTCTCACCTTGAATCATCATGAATTAGCTCAATCTTAGTTGTATATGATCTAACAGTAAGGATGCAGGTTACTTGTCCTCCCAAATAGAGAAAACTTCAACTTATTTAAGGATCATATATGATCATTTAATACATTTATGTCCATATTGAAACGAAATAGACATCAACTTTCAACGATAGAGTTCATATATAAAGTTGGGGGAAGTTTAGCTACTTGTAGAATTCCATGACCCAGACATTGCAGACAAGGCAATGTTTTATGATCCCACTAAATCCAGCCCCCTTAGCCAGTGAGAGAAATTGCTCTTCCGTACGCTCTTTACCTCCGGGAATTTCTGTCATCATGAATGCATCTGTACTGGTATTGACTTGAACAGAAATGCGTGAATTTGGTATAAAAGGAAGAATTGCATCGATTATGATAACCTTTCCATCATCCGGCAAAGCCTTATAGCAATTCTTTAGCAACTTTAGGCAATGATCATCACCCCAATCATGTAGTATCCACTGTGTCATACATTTTCTTTGTTTAGAAATAGGTTTGTTTAAATAAGGAACAAAGATGTTTATTCCAACATACCTTCAAAAAAAATGGCATCACCTTGTGGGACATTATCAAACATATCTCCTCCTACATGTTCTATACCTGCAATTATAATTAATAAATATAAGTATTTAGAATCATTTAAGACAATCAACAAAAAGCATACCAGGATAGAGAGGGGCATGTTGTATGACACGTGGCAAATCATAATTAATTCCTTTAATCAAAGGATATTTGGATACGATCATATTGATGGTGATTCCTAAACCACCTCCAACATCAACCAGACATTTGAGTTTATCAAAACCAGTGTAGGACTTGAGAACTTCTTTCATTACAAAAGTAGAATGGCTCACCATAGCCTTGTTGAAAACCTCATTGTAATTCACATCCAGTGACGAATATTCAAATGTATTTGCCCCATGAGCCAAGTCAAATGGCATACCCCCTTCAAGCACAGAGTCCTTAAGCTTAAACCTTGTTCAACAACAAAAAAAAAGTAACTTACTTTCATCAACCAAACATAAAAAAAATACTAATGTTTTCTTTGTTTTCATTGTAAAATAATAAAAACCCCATAGGGATTTAATGCAGGCCTAAAAGTAGAGGAGCGGACCCTTATATTTCTTAACCTCATGATCGTGTCAACAAAAGGGCTTCGCTGAAAAAGTCATAACTTTTGCCTCGGGTCTTCGTTTCAGGCCGACGAGTAACCAAATCGAAACTTGCAACGAGGACTACGTCATGATAAACAGCCACAAGGGTTACCAAACTTTTCGGTCCAAAAATGCTGTTTTGGACACTTTTTTGCATTTTTATAATTTTTTCTTATTATGTCGGACTTTGTTTTAATCCCAGTTTATGAGCATTTTGTCTTTTTTGTCCCATTCAAAATTTTGGGCCTTATTCAAGGTTTGTGTAAAACTCTAGAATAATTAGTTGAAGTTTTGATGAATTTTGATATTTCTCTTCCTAAATTGTGTTTTTGAGTTGAACAGGTTTTGAATACTCAAATCGACGGTATTCTTGAATCAACGTGATTTCGGTTAGATTGTCCCGGTATTCGTAAAATCAACGGGTCCAATCTGTATCATCAGTTTTGAGTCTACATGAGGACTAATGTATTATTGAATCACTCTAAATATATTACAAGTATACATGAGAAACCATATTGGAAGAAACTATATACATATTAAACAAAAATTATAAATTTATCTATGAAACTATCATACTTTCTTTAGAAAACAAAATTCTTTCGATAACCAATGGATGCCCATTTACCCGCTATAATCCGATGGATATGGATATGGATAGATGAAATGATTTAAATGGATATGGATGTAGATATGGACGATGTAAATCTAAATGGATATGAATGTGGAAATCGCATCACCCGATCCACATCCGATCCATTGCCATCCCTAGTTGAAACGTTGACAATTAGTGTTTAAATTCGCCCACTTCCCCGTCAACGCATCTTTGGTACGACTTTGTTCCAAAAACAATCATCAGGTTGGTCGTTTCCCATCTCGGAATCCTGGGAAACGCTAACCCAACACTCGGACAGTGTCCTTTCTTGTGTTTCGTCCCACCGGACCACCGTCCAATTTTGGTTGGTTGCAGCTTTTTTCCCCTTTCGACGTGCGTTTTCTGCGGCGGCCGCGTCTTGTGTTGTTGGTTGTGATGGTTGTGGTTGTGACCATACTTGAGGTGGATTTTGTTGAAGTTGTTGAAATTGATGGTTCAACATAAAAAAAATGTTGTTCGGGGTAAGCGTGGGATATTGGGTACCATGCACCGGCATTTGAAATTTTGGGTGGAAGATACTGATTGTTGGGATGATGGCGTAGACGGGTTGGATGCGGATGAGCCGGCAATTCCCAATCCGAACATATCGTTCATCCAATCGTTTGGTTGTTGAGACATTTTTGTGGGTATTTTGGAAGAGAAAGTGTAGAAAATAGTAGAGAGTTTGTAGAGAGTTGTGTGGAAAAAAGTTATGTTTGAAAGGGGTATTTATAATTGGTTAGATTTAAAAAAAATGAATTTTCGACAAAATAGCCGTTGCCAATGGCTAGTGCCACGTGGCAACAACCATTGGCTCGTTGGCTGGGTTGGCTGGTCGGCGAGGGGTGGGGTTCAACATGGCGGATAGTGTGGTGGCAGGGGTCGGAAGGCGATGTGGCATTCTCCGTGGGTAGGGGGTCAATGACCACACCCCTTACTCTTATGACTTGCTTTGCGAGACGAATAACTACATGGCAATCATCTACTTTTCAGGTACCATGAAGTCCGAGCGGGTGAACATCCGTGGCCTCAAGGGTTTTTTTGTCATAAGAAATATATTTAAGCCTATGTTTTGTTTTTCTTTAATATAAATAATATCAAATAATAATTAGTATATTTATTTGATAGTTATACCATCGAAAATATCTAAGAAATAATTATCTTGGAACTCATATTTTGTTTTTAAATATAAAATTAAGGTTTTGAGTGTTATATGAACATCATTAAACAATATTTTAGATATAAATCCTCTACGTTATTATGCAGGGTAAAAATCTACTGGTTATCATCATCAACCAAAATTTTGTTTTCTGAGCCTTTGTAAATAAATATGTTATCCTAAGATAGCTTATAGTTCGAACATACCAACTCTTTGTGAACACCTCGCCTTGGACCAACTCCATCAACGGACCTAACGATATTCCATCTTCATTCGGTACAAAGTATTTTGCAATAGGACCAAGCCCATAGACTCTAACTGCTTTGGTTCCATGGTCCATTTGAGTGCAAGTAACAACCGAATGACTTGCAAGCAAACATAGAATTCGGTCTAACATGTCCGGGGCATCTGGATTGGCTATCGACAAACGAGATGCAATCTCTTGAGCCGAGATTTGGGTATCCGGTGCCACTTCAGCTATAACATCAAAACTTTGAGCCTGGTGGCGTTCAGTAGCACCATCGGCAATGATGAGGCAGTTACCAATTGCATTGCACGAGTGAACTCTTCGGCATCGGTAGGGAGTTCCATTGAGATGTTATCCATTGTATGTGGAGAGCTCCTTCGTGACATTGGTTATATATATACTGTTTTAAATTTTGGTTTTAAATGACTTAGTTAATAAGCTATTGGTTGGTTTGTCAATTGTGAACCACTATATATCGGTATGCCATGTGAATATCATTTTAAAATATTGTCTAGAATACAAATAATTATAAAATAATTAATCGGTTAGATATTTTCACGATATAGAATGTCTAATCGATACATATATTTAATTACGAAGATTGAACCGAAAACGATTTAGGGTAGACACACGCCGCAGTCATTTAAATTTACATATTCAAAAGAAGGACGTATAAATTTCCGCAACAAAGGAATGATATCACATTATATGTAGAGGGTGTAGAAGTGTATTTAAGGTATTTTTTTATGTAGTTTAAAGGGATAAATTTCAATCAAATTAATTATAAGTAATGGTTAAGATTAATCACATATTTTTATAAAATATAATAACTTTTTTATTATTTTTTATTATTTATTTTTAAATTATTTATTTTTAATTTTTTTTATTTTTTATTAAAAAAATTATTCATTTTTTGTTAATAACACATAATGTGATAATCATATGTGATTATATATTTAATCACTTGTGATTGTATAATGAATCACATGTGATTGTATTAAAACATGACACGTGATTAGATATACAATCAAATAGTATTGTTTTTAACGAAAAAAATAAATAATAAAAAAAATCGATTTTTTTTTGTGAGTGTCAAATGACCAAAATACCTCTTCATATCTACCACCTATATATGACACAAGGACTTGAATTATCTTTGATGGCATGTAAATGTGACATGGAATGGCCATCCAATTAGAATGCATCAAAATGATGACTTAGTGTGTGACTCAAAGGACATAATGGTCAATTAAATTATCCCTTACATCTACCACCTATATATGACACAAGGACTTGAATTATCTTTGATGGCATGTAAATGTGACATGGAATGGCCATCCAATTAGAATGCATCAAAATGATGACTTAGTGTGTGACTCAAAGGACATAATGGTCAATTAAATTATCCCTTACATATACCACCTACATATGACACAAGGACTTGAATTATCTTTGATGGCATGTAAATGTGACATGGAATGGCCATCCAATTAGAATGCATCAAAATGATGACTTAGTGTGTGACTCAAAGGACATAATGGTCAATTAAATTATCCCTTACATGGAAATATATTCATGTTTTCTCCCACTTTATTTTTCAGCCATAACTTTATTTTTTATTTGTAAACAAAAAAATTTAAAAATGTCAAAGTTCTTAAAATTAAATTCTTTACGAAATGAGTATACTCATTAAAAACTGGAAAAAAAATGTCATGATTCAAACATATGTTATAATCCAAACATATTATCATCATTACTAACACACGAAATGGTTGATGATACTATGTTTAGGCTAGATCTTTAGACCACAAAATTTTTGAATATTCTAAAAATGTCAGGTGTCCCATATCATATGTTGAAGTTAAAGATAAATGCTCCTGTAATGTGCATGTAGAACATTCATCAAAAGTAGAATTATGCAACAGAACTAGGGTACAAATGCTAAGAATGAATTTACTATAAATGAAGGTAATATCATATCAGGTGGCAAAACTGATATAGTTTGCCATATCCCGCGTATGATTATTAGTTCTTTCGACAACAAGATGTCTTTCAAATTGAAGCGAAGACAGTTTCCTGTTCAACTACGTTTTGCAATTACTATTAATAAAAACCAAGAGCAAACATTGTCACAGGTGGGTTTGTTTCACAAAACATCGATATTATCACATGCCCAACTATATGTCGATGTTTCAAGTGAAGAGCAAGAAAGTCTTGAGAGTTATTTGTTGCAATGAAGATGGTAACCACATAAACTCAACGATAAAATTTCATATACAAAGAAGCTTTATTTCGTTTTTGATTTATTTTTACCAATTATTCATGTACAACAAAATGTTATTCATCATATCGATAATAATTGACTATATGATTTCTTACGTTTTTTTTCGTTGTTATGTATTTTATTTTTTGAAACTAGCCCGCCCATTGGGGCGGGCTATGAAGCTAGTATAATATATGTGATTAATTATGATCATTAGATTTTATTGATAAATAATTGAGATTTATCCCTTAGAACTACACAAAAATTAATAACTATCTTCATATAATATGATAAAACAATGCACAGTATGTACGTGTTTAATGATTACCTCCAATTTTAATAGAGCAAGTTACAAGAAAGGTCCCTGTGTTTTGCCACTTATTACAGCCACAGTCCCTAGTCTTTGTTTATTACACTGGAAGTCCCTGATGTATTCAATTTGTTACACCCAACGTCCCTCTGTCAAACGGACGTCTAAAACTTCCGTTAAGTAACCCATGTGCACCTCACATGATGGGTAAAATCGTAATTTCACTTTTCTTTTTTAAAGAGTAAATTACACGGAAGGTCCCTGTGATTTGCCACTTATTACAGACACAATCCTTGAACTTCATTTATTACACTGGAAGTCTCTTGTGTATTCAATATGTTACACCCGACGTCACTCTATCAAACGGACGTCTAAAAGATCTGTTAAGTGACTCATGTGCACCTTACATGATGGGAACAATGGTAATTCTCCTTCCCCCCTCAAATGTGTGTTCCCCAATTTACACCAGTCGTCCCTTCACTTATTTCTTCTCATTTTTCCCTCTCTTATCTCCACTGTATTTGTTCTTCAAAAAACCCTACTTTTCCAACAATAGTAGGCCAATCGAGCTGTGAAAGAGGTACAAATGATGTAGAAACCTAATGCAATGAACTGTACGTTTGAGGGGGGAAGGAGAATTACCATTGTTCCCATCATGTAAGGTGCACTTGAGTCACTTAACAGATCTTTTAGACGTCCGTTTGATAGAGGGACACCGGGGTAATATATTGAATACACCAGAGACTTCCAGTGTAATAAATGAGGTTCAGGGACTGTGGTTGTAATAAGTGGCAAACCACAGGGACCTTCCCTGCAATACACTCTTTAAACGGGAAAGCGAAATTACGATTTTGCCCATCATGTGAAGTGCGCATGGGTTACTTAACGGAAGTTTTAGACGTCCATTTGACAGAGGGACGTCGGGTGTAACAAATTGAATACACTAGGGACTTCCAGTATAATAAACGAATATTAGGGACTATGGCTGTAATAAGTGACAAACCACATGGACCTTCCGTGTAATTTACTCATTTTAATATTTATGATACCGCATTACAGAATTTATTTAATAATAACAATAAACTGTCATCCTTAAAGTTACATGTACATCTTCCGGGGATTCGTCGAAAAGTACTCAACAAAAGCTAAGTACAGAAAATTGCAAAGTCTCAAATAATTTTATTGTGTGCAGATGTCTATCACTTTAACTACATATAGATAAAATAAAAAGTTCACAAAGTATTCTCATAGCAACTCACGGAATTTACAATCCTCATTATCTTTAATGTGGTGATTTTTACACCACAACTTTTATGGTATGTACCACAATCATTGCTTAGCTTGGTTGTACAGTTAGCTGTCAAACTTGTATAGTATGGTATAGACATTAAAACTTGTGGTGTAGAAATGAATTCCCTATCTTTAATATATGATTGCTAATATTTGAGATGCATTGCAAAACTTTCTTTAGAAAAAAAAAAAAGTCATCTCTTTCTCAATTAGTGGGTTTTCATTTATTTTATTAGGAAAAGAGGTCTAAAATAGTATAATATCTTTTAGTCGATATGCTTGTAAAACGTTTGATAGAAACATATAACCAACCAAATAAAAGTAATTGTAATGTAATTGCAACCTGATTGACTATTAACGATATCAGCCACAAAATTAATACAAGATTTAACTTACATGAATTACAACATGATTCACGATTATCCCAATTTGTGTACATGTAAGAAAATTAATCGCACGCTATGCGTAGTATTTGTTTCTAGACAGAAATTAAACCATCTGGTGGTTGCTTAGTGGTAAGACTACTTGTAAGGGAAGGGTCGCCCCCTTCCCTCGCCCTTTGGTCGCCTGGCTGGGCTCCGACGTGTTCTCCCCACTACGCAAGATTCCTCTGACGCGTCCCAAGGCCAACGTGTCAAACGTTTGGTCGCCTGGACGACCGAAGGGGGTTGTGAGGCGTTGTGCATGGGGTGTTTGTACTTCGTCCTTGGTAAGTGGTACATGTGTTAATAAAATTAATTTTAAGGATTGGTTGTGGGTTTGGTCGCCTGCTACGTGGGTTTGGTCTGAAATTTTCATGTGTTTGGTCGGAAGAGATACAGCTGATGTGGCGCAGAGGTGACAAGGGTGACAAAACTGAGTTTGGTCACCCCTTACGGGTAGTCTAAGAGATTCTGAATGATTTTTTAGAAGTCACGTTTTCGAACTCTTCCTGGATAAATAATGACCAGATAGCTAGAGAAATATTCGAAACTGTTCACGACAACGTTTAGGTCAGTCCAGGAAGCCCTTATAACAGAAATACCATTTCCTAACAAAAGTAAGAACTAAAATTCTAGATAGGAATTACAATTGTTCTTGGCTTAATTAGCATACATGCAACCTCAAGTAATGCATTTGAATTACTTTTCATAGGTTATAGGTACTCTTTTTTCAAATTGGAAACATCCCCTAGAAATTTTAGGCCATTCTTTATACACTTTGAATTAAAAGGAGGCTAATAAATTTAGTTGAAAGATGAGGTCGTCAAAAGGATACAGTTGTAAAAAACTCGTATATCATATACTAAAGTATAGATTCACTAAAGTATGAGCGTAAAAACAAAATTAGAGATACTTTGGCCCGACGAATGAGACGAGTTAAGATGGACAATCAAGAGGAAGTTTATGTCATGATGTCTAATGAAGTCGTGAAGGTTCATTTATCGAATTTAAGGTTTTTGAAAGGTTGTATTTTGAAACTAGCTTATAAACCGTGATATAATACGGACGTCTTGTAGAAAAACTATTATTCTAAACTAAAGTTTATACGATGTTTCATATTTTTACATTATATGGTATGTTATTTAAAAGATGATTAGTTGACATACGACGTCCTTCCACATTTATACAAAATTACTTTATCACATTATGTGGTACGTTACAAAATTACATTATGTGGTATGAGTTGTGTTCTAGGTAGTCCAAAGGTTTTGTATACTTCCAAGGGATTAATCATAGTAATTGGATCAAAATGGTCAAGATCAAATCACAGTATTTCAAACACATGTGTTTCAAACACATGTGGTGGCTGACAGTGAATGTGCTGGTGGTAATGGGGGTGGTGGTGGTATTGATGTATTGAAACACATGTGATTCACTAAAACACATGTGTTTCAAAATACAAACGAGCATATTATTTCGAAGCACATGTGTTTCAAGTTACGAAACACATGTGTTTCACTAAAAACATGAGTTTCTAAAACACATGGGAGCATACGAACTATAAAGCACATGTATTTCAAAAGGTGAAACACATGTGTTTCAAACACATGTGTTTCAAGTCACTAAACACATGTGTTTCACTAAAAACATAAGTTTCTATAACACAGGGGAGCATACGAACTACGAAGACATGTGTTTCAAACACATGTGTTTCAAGTCACGACCACCACCGCCGGTCACCGCCGCCGCCCGCCACCTCCGGCCGCCGTCCGCCGCCGCGTCCGCCGTTCGCCGTCGGTCGCCGTCTGCCGCCGCCGACCGTCGTCTCTAGCCGCCGGAGGTGGGTGGGGTATTGATGTATTGAAGCACATGTGTTTGTAGTAGTGGTGGTGGTTTGAATCTTGATCTTGATCCTGACCTTTGACTTTTTCTTGATCCAATGGCTATCAATTATCCATTGAGACTAGATAAAATCCTTGGACTACCTTAAACATTCCTCTTTGCTTCATCATTACTTTCAAGTAATTGCAAATAACAATATTTTATTCAATCATTATGAACCGTAATGAGTATTTGATTTCGCCTTGGATTTTAAATCACACACATCCGTGTGAATAATATCAAGTAATTCGTTTTTCTTTCAATCGAATGAAATAATGTTCTCGTTGGTTTCGCTTCAACACAAGTGCTGCATTTATGATTAGAATCAATATGGAATGTCGGTATGTTTTTTTAATTTAATCAAATGACTAATTAATTTAAAATTGACATGGTTTACGCGACCATGACAAATATTGGATGACTCGGGTAAATAAACATTTGTAATATGTTTATTAAAATCGTGTTTAATAGTTTTATATTTAACTTGAACATGTCATTTAGGGCATAACCCTCAACGTGACATCATTTTTCGAAGTCATCCTTAAGATAACATTTCATTCAAATTTGATATCCGTGGTAGTCGAGTATCCGATAAAAATGTTTACCTATTTCAACATCTTTGAAAATGTAACGTACATTTATCAAAACACACGTGACGGGTTGCACCCGTATCCAATTACCATCCACTTGAATCGGTTACCATCAAATCCACTTTCGACAAATAGAAAAACATGGCCACAATAAGCACATCTTTCTTCATGTGTATTACCATGTTAGGCATAGTCACAACATATGCCATTTTTATAATAATAAAAAATGCAAATTTGATGAATCAGCCTCAACAATCAATAAGTTTCATAAAAGAAACACAATTTAATTAGTTTTAAGATTTCTTGCAACTACCCTCTCAAACAAGAGTTAATTCAAGAAGCTAAATGCTATCTTGAATCTTACGAACTAAAATCAAATTCAAAACCACTGTTAGTTGTTAGATTTGTTTCAAGTACCCTCTCAAATGATGGTTAACTTAAAAAGTCAAAGACTATCTTGAAGGTTACAAACAAATGTGATTTCGAAACTTTAATCAAGAACAATAATTCTCACAAATTTTGAGATTAAAATCATGATGCCAAGGCAATTTTGTTATATTACAATTATAAATCTAAATCCAAAATTAATTTAACAATTTATCAAGAAAGTCAACATGAATTGGAGTTGAGTTAATCAAGATGCCCAAGCAATCTTATATACTTGATATTATAAAATTTAAATCTAAAATTTAATTCAACAATTTATCAAGTAGCTCAACACTAATTGAGTTGAGTTAATCAAGATGCCTAAGAAATCTTGCAAACTTGATATTATAAAATTAAAATCCAAAAATTGATTTAACAATTTATCAAGTAACACAACACGAATTGGAGTTGAGTTAATTAAGATGCCTAAACAATCTTGTAAACTTGATATTATAAAATTTAAAGACAAAATTGAAACTTTTTTAATAAACTTAATCAAATCTCTTGTTTTTCATAAACGTTTTAGTCAATACGTTTTCCAAATCGATGCTAATAAAAGCAAATACCCGAAAATAATCATGTATTTTTTATTGTTATTTGCGAGAGAGGAAAAATCTATTTTAAGTTTGTAGGAGTTAATACATATTTATCAAATAAAATACAATATAATAGGGAAATTTGACAAATATGATTACAAGAACAAATATTGAAACATACTCCCTCCGTACCACAAAAAAGTTTTCATTCCTCTTGGGCACAGAGTTTTAGGAGATGATTAGGGAGGTCCTTAGTAATATTTTTGATTAAAATATAAGGTTATATTGGAGAGAGAAAATATTTTAGTGGTAGAATCATTGGTAATAATATTATTTTATTGAGTGGGCTCTTCAAATTTGAGAATGAGAACTTTTTGTAGGACAAAATTTTAAGGAGAACTAAGTAGTTTTTTGTGGGACGGAGGGAGTAATATGTAACAACAAGAAGAACAACAACAAGATGGTGCACTCTCGTGATTTAACACACACGATCCCTTTAAAATAGATTCATTGTCTATTTCCCAATATACAACAACCGAGTAGTTTTGTACTGCCTGAAAACTCCAAGAATTTTGATGTGTTCTTGTTAGGAGAGAATATGTGTTGTAAGTGTAAAGACTATGTCAAAGTATTCTTCTAGGTGAGTAAAATACCCGCTATTTATAATGGAAAATGGTCCATTAATGACATACTTCCTCCGTTTCAATATAAGTGATACATTTGAGGTTGTACGTTTTTTGAGGCAAAATATGATAATGAATGTTAATTTGATTAAATTGGATAGTTAGTAAAAGATGAGTCCCACATGTATAGATTAAAGTAAGTTTAATGGTAAAAATAAGGGTAAAAGAGTCATTTCACTTAATTAAATGAGAAAGTTAGTGAATATAGGACCTACAACTTTTTATTAAATAAGACAAGTTTTTAAAGTATATCACATATTTTGAAACACCTAAAAAAAGTGTATGAAACGAATTATATTAATATCATTATGCTAATTCATTACAAGAAACCAAAACCTTAGAATTCATAAATATGAGTTAATTACAAAAATGGTCCTTTACGTTTGTATATATTACCACTTTGGTCCTATTCTTTTAAAAATGACACAGATAGTCCTTATTTTTGAAACTTTCGTCACGTTTGGTCCTTTAGGCAAAACGATGTTATATTTTCTATTAAGTTCCCCCATGTGCAATGCGCATGAGGGTATTTTCATCTTTTCTCATTTATTTTTTACAAGAAATTAAAAACAAAATATATGTACAACTATCCATGCATTAGGTACACACCCACTTGAACATACACACTTATTTTCTCATTTATTTTTTACATGAAATTAAAAACAAAATATATATACAACTATCTATGCATTAGGTACATACCCACTTGAACATACACATATCATTTTCTTCCTTCTAAATCAAAACCCTAAAATCTTCAAACCACCGTCTTCGGCCATGTTTGACAAACCAACTTATTAACTTATAGTTTTTCTTCCAAAAAGTTAGTAAGGAGTTTTGAAAAGTAAGTAGTCCCTTGCTTCTCAAAAACTCCATTTTGAAACCAATAAGTTATCAAATCCAAACAACTTTTAACTTATTAACTTTTCAGAAATGTCAATAAGTCAATAAGTAGCTTTTAAAAGCTTTGCCAAACACCCTCTTCTTCTGCTCATTTGCTGAGAAATTATACACAGTAAAACATCACCGGAAAATTATCATAGGTTCCGGCAACATGACGGAACGACGCGGTACTCCACATCCACCCCGTCACTAATTTTAGAGGAAGCACCTGATGATGCTGTGAACAACCACCTATTCGCATCGGAATCTGCAGATCCGTCCGGTGTTGCTGGCGGTGAAGCAGCGGTTAGGGCTGTAGCAATGGCAGCTGTTTACAATCTGCTGAATACTTTTGCAAGGATTCAGGCGGATTCTATGCCGGAACATTATGAAGCTATGATTTTCCACAAAATGTGAAGCGTGTACAGGGGCCAATATGTTCAACCTTGTAGGATTGGAGGACTAGGAGACTTGCAGGGGTGTAAACGAGTCGAGTCGAGCCGATTTCTGCCAAGCTCGAGCTCGACTCGCCAATTAAAACTCGAGCTCGATTTCTACTCGAAACTCGACGAGCTTCCATTTTTAAGCTCGAACTCGACTCGGTGAAAGCTCGAAACTCGACTCAATACTCGACTCGGCTCGAAAAAAATTGATTTTTTTAAAAGTTCACTTTTTTGTTGTAAATTTGTATATGGAAAAGGGTAAAAAGGTAATTATGTATTTGAAAAAGGGTAAAAAGGTAATTAAATAAAAACTCGATAAGGCTCGCGAGCCTAGCGAGCTGTGTACTTTAGAACTCGAACTCGACTCGAAGCGCAACTCAAGTAGCTCGACTCGGTTGACAACGAGTCGATTCCGAGTATTTTGCGAGTCGGTCGCGAGTAACTAACGAGCTGTCTCGACTCGATTACACCCCTAAGGAGAGAGAAAATTATATCATCTGTTTATTGAAGGTTCTTCTGAAATTTATGTTAAAAGTGCAAAAGCGGAATTGGAACGAGTTTTAGAAGATATCACGTCACAATCGTTTAAGAAGGTTTGTGCTCTTTCAAAATCCACCCAAAATCGTTAACTTTCCACCTTAATTCAATCGTTAATTGTTCTTCTTACACCACCCAAAATCCAAATTCAAACCATATATTTGCTTTCTTTTTTGAATTCCTTTCCTTGTTATTGTCAATTAGCTATTATAAGCAAACACAGTTTTAATTTTTAAATCCACCACCAGGTCAATATCAATGGCACTGGTTGGTGGATATGTTGAATAAATGGTACTACATGTTGTCATTACCTGACGCACATGTTAGAGATCTGAGGGAAGAAGATGAAGTATGTATGGAAGTGTCTTTGTTTAAATGGGTGTGTACCTAGGGCATGTTTGGGAAAGCTTATTAACGGGGCTTATTAGCTTATTAGCTTATTAAGTTCAAATAAGCTTATAAATTTATGAACTCTAATAAGCTAATAAGCTCGTAAGTCCCGTTAATAAGCTTTCCCAAATATGCCCCTAATGTATGGATAGTTGTGAAGTATATATTTTGTTTTCATTTTTTGTAAAAAATAAATAGGAAAAGAGGAAAATACCCAATTGCACATGTAGAGACTTAATAGAAAACTTTAACACCGTTTAGTCTAAAGGATCAAACGTGACAAAAGTTTCAAAAATAAGAACTATCTTTGTCATTCTTAAAAGACTAGGTACAAAGTTGCAATATGATATAAACTTAGAGGATTATTTTTGTAATTAATTCCATAAATAATAATATATTTATAAATAATAATATATATTTTAATGAATTAAAATCATTAATAATATTAGGGTTTTAATGATAAGGACCGACTCTAAGTGCATTAAAAATGGTACAAATGAATAATTCTTAAAATTTAAGAGCCGGTTATAGATGGATATACAAATCATTTATGCATGTCTTATGACAGCCCTTAGGGCTGTCATTATCAAAACCCATAATATTATTGAATTCGTAACCAAAATTGTTGGTCCTTCATTGCAGCTGATCAAGTGTTGGTCAGACCTTCAGCTGATCAATAATTTAGCCGACCGTGCTAAACCGAGTGGCAAAAAACGAACCTCCATAATTTCAAACGAGCGTGGATAGGTTCGAGTATTGACAAGTTTCAACTAACTTATTTGTTTAATTTCTTTGTTCCATACACCAACTTTAAGAGTCGATGTCTCGTTAACCACAACTTCATTTTCAACATACCAATTATTAATTATATATAATAAACTAGCTTCAAAGCCCGCCCAACTGGGCGGGCATGCTTCGAGAGAGATATAGTAAAATAACAAAATAATGATATTATTGAAATAACAAAATAGTGATATTAATGAAATAACAAAATAATCCATAACTGAAATGATGAAAAACAATTTCTGATACATGAATAAATGGTATAAGAAATTTAGAGACGAAATAAAACTTTTTTGTAAACGACATTTATTGTTGAGTTGATGTAATTGTTCGATTTTATTATATTAGATATATGAATAAGAAAAGAGAGAACGATTAAATATTAAATAGAAAAAAGTAAAATTACTGTTACATGGACACAAAATTGAAAGACTATTTTTAATAATTGTAAGCAACTAAAGAAAGTTGGCAATATATTGACCTTAATGAATGAAATATTTAGCCATGAAAGTGATACATTTGCAAATTTCATAGCAATTAATGCAGATTTCCATTTCCAAACTGCACCTGAACCTTGCTTTTGGACTATTTCAGCTTGCTCCATAACCTGCTCAATTGTTGATTTTTCTTATCAAAGAGCTTGAACTTCTTGCTCAATGGATTGCATTGATGATAGCTACTTTTGTAGATCCGAGATGTGTGGCTGAAATCACTATATTAGCGTATTGTATTGTAATATTAGCCACCAATACACATCGAAGACTTAATCTTGTTCAGTGGGGATAGTAAAGAAACAAAAAGGAAAATGTACCTCAAGATCATGAGATCACATTGAATATGTGGATGGGAACATTCTAACCGTAACAAAGAAGAAAATTCATCATTCTAAAGTACTCTATGCTAGTGATGTAAATATGTGTAATATAGGCACTTACTATCTGCAAATCCAGCACATTGAGATCTTGAAAATTGAATCCGTAAAAAGGCTAAACATCTAAAGGTAACAGTCCGCAAGCACTGCAACAGTAAAACTCAACCATCACATGTAAATCTCACCTAAATACTAATCTTCGACATTTAAGTATATAATCCCACCTTGTTCGTCTTTTGAACCGGATTAGTGTGTCGAATAAGGATTCAAAATTGAATTTTTTCAATAATAACCAAAGATTCGTATTTTTTTAGGTTAACTGTTACTCCACTTTCTACAATTTTGTGGAACTTTATGCAACAGTTTTGTTAAACCTGCAGCTAACATCGTTGCATTCAGTGTTAAAACAAATTAAATATGCTGAGTTTTGGTACGATTATTTTACACACAAATGCATGAATATGTTAGAATGCTCGTAAAACTAATTCACATACATTTGAAGAAAAGTTCAAATTATGCTAAAATTTGGTGGAATGAAGGGTATTATATGTGATTCCTTTTTGTTGTGTGATTTAGAAGCTGGTGAACACTTTTTATCGTTTTGATGAATAAATTTGTTTATATCTATGTGCTTATTCTAGTTTGAAATAAGTCAAAATAAGTCAACATATTGAAATTATTTATCTAATATTGTTTAATTTATGATCATGTGTTAATGTTACAGACGCCATGTGGTCACAACTTTTGCTTGAAGTGCTTTGAGAAATGGGTTGGTCAGGGGAAACAAACATGTGCAATCTGTCGAACATCGATTCCTCCTAAAATGGCAAGTCAACCCATAACCAATTCATCACTTGTAAGTGCAATCAGAATGGCAAAAATTACAAAATCAAATGCTGCTTCTGGACCACCGAAAGCTTATTATTCTGTTTTAAACCAAAACAAACCTGATAAAGCGAACACCACTGACCATGCAAGGTACAGTGAGAAGGCTAATGCTTGCAGTGGAAAGATATTTGTGACAGTTGCACCTGATCATTTTGGGCCAACTACTGCTGAGAATGTGATACGAACCGCTAATTAAAGACACAACTAATCGAATGCTTTATTGATAATCCTGGAATTGGAGAACCAGGTTTCTCCCTAATAACAATGAAAGACAAATAATACTAAACTTTTCAATTGACTCCTATCAATGAGATCAGTGGCCTCCTTAAATAAAGAACACAAAACCTAAACCTAATAGGAAACCATAAGAGATAAATCCTAATAAAAGATAATACCTAATATTTAAATAATACTTATCTAATAATAATACTTATCTAATCCCATTGGAGGATTAGGATCGTATCATTACTCCGCCCCCAAAACACACCTTGTCCTCAAGGTGTGGCTTTGAATATCCTCTCAATCAATCTTGAGTCCGGGATCCCATGGTGCAGCTTGTGACTCCATCTCGTCCACCTCGGTGACCATAAGGACTTGCAATGTTTTTTCTGGGCACCGGTGGCCCGGCGTAAATCTTGCGTCACAGCGAAAACAAATTCCTTTTGCCCTTTTTTCGGTGTACTCGGTTTCGGTCATCCTCCTCAATGGTTGTTTCGCCTCTGTTGTTGGTGGTCCAGTCGCCCCGGTTGCCGGAAGTTCCGCTGACTTAGTTTCCCCGCCGCTGGTTGGTGCCACAGTTTGCTTGCTACCACTTTTATCACCCGTGTAATCGGACCGCGATTCATCAATCATGAGTGTTAGTTTGATGACCTGGTTTAACCCCACCGGTTGCAATAATCTTACCGAACTCCGAATATTGGGTCTCAACCCTTTAATAAAGGTACCTTCTAGTACCCGTTCGGAAATACCGTCCAATTGAGCTGCCATCGATTCAAATTGACTAACATATTCCCGTGCCGTACCGTGTTGACTAATATTTAGGAATTGTTCGTGCAAGTTACCGTCTTGGGATGGTTGGAATCGTTCTAATAGCCTGACCTTCAGGTGATCCCACCCTCTAAACGGGTCTCTCCGTTCGCTCCACCTATACCACGCAAGTGCTGGTCCCTCGAGGCAAATGACCGCTGCCCGTAATCGATCAGCAGAGTTTACGAATCCTTGTACATCAAAAAACCTTTCTGCCCGGTACACCCAGCCATACGCGTCTTCCCCATCAAACTCGGGCATCTTAAGCTTTCTTAATCGGTGGTCTGCTCCGGCGGTCCACGTTCTATCGCCATTGGACCCAAACCCGTGGCCTGATCCTGTAGCGCCTGTTGGTCTCGGCATGTGCCCGAATGGGTATGGTACGTATTCCTCTTCCGGCGCGTACATGGGTCGGGAATTATCGTATCCCGACTGTTGCTTCATCTTTCCGCTGGATGACCCGGTTGGACCATCGAATGACAGTAACGGAAATCCCTGGTCGTCAAACCGCATGGGTGCGGTGCTCCTGCTCGATTGTGGACCCATGGGTTGCGGTTGTTGTCGATTAGTAGTTTGGGGTGCGGTGGAGATGGTTTGCACGACGGCCGTGGTGGGTAGGGTTTGCACGGCGGCGGTGGTGGTTGTGGTTGGTGGCGGCGGCGGTGGGGACTGCTGTTTCTGCTGGAGACTGAGCAAAATTGCCATCATCTCTGCGTGTTTCCGATTCGTTTCATCAAATCGCTGTTGTGTCTCGGCTTGCATGGCTTCCATGCGTTGCTGAGTTTCGATTTGCATTGCCTCCATACGTTTCTGCATGGTCGCAAACCCTAGCTCAATTTGACCGAACTGCGCCGCTGTCTCGGTTTTGTGTTCCGACAACTCATTGTCGACATCAGCCACTTTCTTCGTCATCCCGGAATCGAATGAACAGTAACCCGATGCACAGTGCGCGCTTAACAGTACCCGATGAACAGTACCGTCGATGAACAGTGAACGTGTTCAGTAACCTTTTTTTTTTTTTTTTTAAATAATTGGCCCAGAATTGAACAGCTCTGATACCAATTTGATACGAACCGCTAATTAAAGACACAACTAATCGAATGCTTTATTGATAATCCTGGAATTGGAGAACCAGGTTTCTCCCTAATAACAATGAAAGACAAATAATACTAAACTTCTCAATTGACTCCTATCAATGAGATCAGTGGCCTCCTTAAATAGAGAACACAAAACCTAAACCTAATAGGAAACCATAAGAGATAAATCCTAATAAAAGATAATACCTAATATTTAAATAATACTTATCTAATAATAATACTTATCTAATCCCATTGGAGGATTAGGATCGTATCAGAATGATCCTGAAAGAGGAATGGGAGTTTTGGTTAGAGAAACATGGGAAGATCATTTTGGGCCAATCTTACACTCCAGAAGTTTGAAATTTGAAGTAATGTGTTCTTCAATCTGAAAAGCAAAGTGTTCCTACATCCCCATTATTTCTGATCTATAACTTAAGCTTTTACATTAATTTCCAAATTCTGGAGTGGTTCTCTATGTTTCACAACATCATTAAGATGCAATACATGATGAGAACGAGACAAAAGGAGAAGAAACCCAAATTCACAGGTTCTCTAAACTGATGCACCTTAACTATTCCACACATCATATTACTTAATTAAAAATTCAATTAAATAGGTCAAAATTTCGAATATTATACCTTGTAAATCAGTCTCTCGTCACCTTGCCCTAGCTTTTTACGGTTCAATTCCTGATTACGAAGAAATATAACATAAATTTACAAAACCCTAGCAGTCTAGCACTGTGAATAACCCAAGTACAAGCTATTAAATTACCTCGTTGCCGGAGCTTTGAACATGATGATCGGAAATTGTAGATGCGACAATTGAATGGAATTAACGGCATGGAAGGATGTTGAGAGAAAACAATCAGCATAAGGAGGTAAATCATATAATTGTGAGGTTAAGCGAATCGTCAAAATTTATTAAGAATGACAACCACATAAAAAGAATATTACCAAAATTTATCAGGGATTGAATTAGGTATGAAGTTGACGCTGATGTTGTGGGCTTTTGTGGCGGCTATGAAAATAGCGATGATGAATCTGAGAATGACAGAGGAAGGGGAACGAAGATTGTAGTGAATCGACAGCCGGCACGGCATGTAGTTCGTCGTAGGAAGAGTGGCATATGGAGCCAATTACAGGTGGCATGGGCAGCCAATATGGATGTTTTAAAGTGATGAGTTGGCAAAGAAAACTCAAATCCAAACCTCATAGTGGAAGATATACATAGTGTTCAAAATTGATGAAAATTCATTTTCAACACACAATTTTCAAAGAGTTGAAACGCCCGGAACACCATCAATCCATCTCCATTCTTCTTTCACATTTTCATTTGATTCCCACAATGCGAATCGCACGATTCTTTTAGCTGGAAAGCAAACCCTGTTCCCACCTCCAAACACCTTAAAACTTGCTTAATTCTTGAAAACACCTAAACATTTCAACAGACATTCAACCAGATTCACTCCATTCAAATGTACACAAATCCAATTTCAATATAATATAACAAACTTTCCCCCGATCTATTAATATGAACAAGTACCACAACAAATTAACTTTATTTGAAATCCAATAGTGAAACCTGCTAAAATAATTTGTTTACACATTTGTACCAATCCAATTTGAGTCAGATTCATAATCGAGACAAGCTCAATCCGAGGATTCGCCTGATTTCGGTGGTCAGATCATCTCTCAAGTCGGCTGAACCAAAATTCTTCGTGAAAAACCCCGGAAAAAAATCGATTAATATGAACCGAACTCGGAGATGAGTCAACAAACGCAAATCCGGCAAAAAATTCCGTTGTTGGTGTTGATTGGTTCAAATACTCGCCAGAAATGCCACCGCCCTCCGCCGCCATCAAAGTAACCTTTGTTGCCGGTGTTTAAAGAAACCCAAACCCGAAACGTGTTTTAATGTTTTGAGCAAACGTGTTCTAAAAATTCAAGCTTTCTACATGATTCACCGGCGGAGCTGTAGGCTGTAGCTATGAAAGATGAAGAAGAATTTAGACGGCAGAAAAACATGAGGTATGAAGATTTTGATCGGAAGGTTAGGATTGGTTGGGCGATTGCCACTGCGGTACGTAGCGAGAGTGATGATTGAAACTAATGACAAAAGAAAAAAGGAAGAATGAAATAAATTTGGGTAAAGACGAAAATACCCTCATTTGCATTGCATATAGGGTGTTGATCAGGTATAACTTTCGGGTTTCGGGTAATTCGGGTCAGGTAGTTCGGGTTTTTTCAAATATAAAAAATACCCAATACCCGAACCAAATTAAATTTGGGTATTTGGGTATGGGTAGTTTGGGTAATCGGTCAGATACGGGTATATCCACTTATATCCGAAAATTCGTACACTTGTATTGTCGTGACCACAATGTTTATATTACGATCTTGATATACCATCATCTCAGTCCATAATTTTATCAAACTCCAACCAATATGAGATTCTATAATTGATTTTTAGATGAATTTCATGGACTATAAGCATAATGATCGTATTCTACTTATAAAACTATAAAATATTACCTTTAAAAAAACTTTTAAAAACATTCGGGTATTCGGGTATACCCGCCAACTTAAAATATTACCTTATACCCGATTCGTATTATTTTTGGGTTACCCGATACCCAAATATTTCTACCCGACACCCGAACTACCCGACCCAATCTACCCGAATTCAAAACGGGTCGGCCGGGTAGGACGGGTTTCGGTTATTTCCGACAGCCCTAATTGCATATGGGTGGACTTAAACAAAAAAACATGACATCGTTCGGCCTACTAAATTTCCTATTTATCATTCTATTCATTTGATTAATAAAAGTGCTGAAATCAGATGATGAGATTCAGAAATAAAATTAGTGAATTATACTTGACAATAATTTTACGTGCATGAGGATGAATTAAGTATGATGATTTAGTCAGAATCAATACAATTATCAATTATAAATATCTGCTAATAATTATATATCTGAGCAACAAGCTGCTATTATATACTCTTTCCGTCCCACAAAAAACTTCCCATTTGACATTTGCACAAGTTTTAAGGTGATAGTTAGTGGTGGGTCATTGGTAATAATTTTGATTAAAATATAAGATTGGTTTGAAGAGAGAAAGATAGTTAGTGGATAGTTAGTAGTAGGGTCTTTAGTAATAATAGTATTTTATTATGTGGAGCCCATCAAATGTAAGAAATGAGAAGTTTTTTGTGGGACAAAAATTTAAGGTGAAATGAGAAGTTTTTTGTGGGACGGAGGGAGTATAACATTTAACATTAGATGAACAGTGGCACTACCAAGTGTTTTTTTTTTTTCATTTCCTTTTTACCGATTTTCTTTTACTTTCGTTCATAGTTCACACAAAAAAAAAATTACGTTTTTTTGATCTTGTTGTCTTTCGCTTACATATTGTTCTAATTGGTTTCCTACGTAACTACCATATGAAATAATTAGTTATTCATTACATATTTACATGGCATCTTAAGTACTTTTCCATCTACAAGGGACTTTCTACTTAATCTCATGATAAATCACGTCCACCCAAAAAACATGATAAATCTGTAAAGAGTCTTTTGTGTATAATATGAAATTTCCACGCGACATAATGCGGCGTAAAGATCAACTAGTTAAGTACACTGTCAGGATCGATTAACTATAGATTAGTCAATAAACATCTTTAGATCTAATTGATTATAGAAGTTGCAGCGGATCAACACTATATCAATATGTTAAGAACAATGAACTGTAAATAATAAACGAAAATATTAAGAACACAGTTTCACAAAAAGCTTCAATGTATATTATCGAGTTAACAATACACACGTACGTTTACAATTCGTAAGGAACTATTTATAATAGTCCTTGAAGCTAAACTATTTACCCTAGTTATTCTAGGACTTGATTTACATTCAAAATATAAAGATATACATTGAATTACATTCTATAACTATCTATACGAAGATCTCGGACTTGATATATTCCATAAACGCTCATCAGTAGTATTCTGCAATCACCAGTAGTAGATAAGTGACATCAGTAGTAAACCTGGTGATCAGTAGTAAGTCCAGATACATCGTCAGTAGTAACTACTATTGATCAGTAGTATCTTCAATATGTGCATGATCAATAGTAACTTAGTTATAGTCTTCACCAGTATCAACTCATCAGTATTAAGTATTTCTGCCCCATCAGTACTAAGTATGATCAGTACTAACTGCATCATCAGTAATAAGTTGACATGTGATTTTGTTCCAACATACACTAGCTAGTTATGATAGCCGAATCTTCACTTTGTAAAATATATTTTCTGCGGTCTATATTTTTGGCATCCACTGTCTCAAATTCATTTGCCAATCTAGAGAATTAGACATGTTTTTTAATATGTTAACACGTAACTGTTTTGTAGTAGTTGCACACAAATTAAACGTGCGCATATAGTTTTTAGCAACTCTAGACCCATACTTATTTCAAGGGCTAGGACGATAGACTTTGGAGTGTTAAATGTTAATCATAATCTTTTGCCTGCGTGACCAAGCATATATGTAACATATTTGGACTATAAATACCGCAAAATTTACATTAAACGAAGTCATAAATAATGACTGATCACATAATTTTGTATTTGGATTCGTGCATAATGTCTTTCTAATACTCAAGATTCCTGAAAAAATGTTTCCAGATTCAGTATTGACGTCTTTACCTTCATTAATAACAAATTCTCCAGCCATATGTCCTATTATTGTTATTGCCATCATCATCTTAATTACTAAGGTTTTTAACAAGAAACCTTTATGGAACCAACATCAACTACCACCTGGACCAACCCCTTTGCCATTTATCGGCTGCACGATCCAAATGGTCTTAAATCGGCCATCTTTCCGGTGGATTCACAATCTCATGGACCAATTCAAAACCCCAATCCTTTGCATCCGACTAGGACCATCAACCCATGTTATTGTAGTCTCCTCCCCAAAACTAGCATGTGAATTCTTGAAAAAGCAGGACACAATATTTGCATCAAGGCCCGAAATCTTGTCGGCTTATTTAACAAGTGACGGATACCGCACAACTATTTTGGCCCCGTTTGGGGATCAATGGAGGAAGATGAGAAAAATCATAAAGCAAAATATCCTATCGTCGCCAATACACAAACGGCTGCAACCCAAACGAGACGAAGAAGCTAATCACTTGCTTAGGTACGTATGCAATCAAATAGGGAAACAAGATATCCTAAATAGAGAAGGATTAATAAATATTCGAATCCTAAGCCAACATTATTGTGGAAACTTGATAAGGAAAATGATTTTTGGAACAAGATTCTTTGGGAAAGGAAATGAAGATGGAGGGCCGGGTGAACAGGAAATTGAACATATAGCGGGTGTTTTTACCATCCTCAAACATCTTTATGCATTTTCCATTAGTGATTATATCCCGTGGTTGAGAGGGAGGACAGATTTTGATGGCCATGAGAAGATCTTGAGAACTGCCATTCAAAGTGTTCGAAAGTATCAGGATCCATTGATTGATGAACGGATTCGAATGTGGAAGGATGGAGATCGAAAGGTAGAAGATGATTTGCTTGATGTTCTTATAACACATGAAAGCCCTAAGCTTACACCAGAGGAGATCAAAGCTCAAATTGTAGTAAGGCTCACAACCTTCCACTATTTTTAAATGACAATTCTAATACTTTGTTTGCTTGTTTTTATACTAAGTAGTGTTTGTTTTGATGTAATTGTTCGTAATCCTTCGTAATTGGAATTCAATTTCATCACAGAGTGATGTTTGGATGAAATTTTCTTTCGTAATTTAATTCATACGTAATCCTGAAATACATTATTCATTGTAATTAAATATTTTACCAAAACCCTAAGAACTCAATTATGTTCCTTTAGTGAACTAATAAATTTAAACATTTGTATTTTCAGACTTTAAAAAAATTAAAAATTAAAAAAAAATTAAAATTAATAAGAATTAAAAAAAATAATGAAAATAAAAAATAATAAAAAAAGTTTAAAAAAATTAAAATTAAAAAAAAACTAAATAAATTAAAAATAAAAATAAATTAAAAATAAAAATAAATTAAAAAGGTTAAAAACAAAAAAATATGCATAAATATGGATTTGAATCCAACAAAAACATTTGTAGCCAAACACGCAATGAAATTAAATTACAATAGAATTTAATTCATTCAGATTTCAATTTCATTACGGTGGATTACAACATATCAAACGCATTCTAGGGGTTGTTTGACATACCGTAATCTTTCGTAATGGAATTCAATTACGAAGAAATTAAATTCCTTCTTAATTAAATTTCCTTGCGTGTTTGGTAACAAATGTTTAAGCTAAAATTTAAATATATACTTGTGCATTTTATTATTTTTTTAGTTTTTTTGTTTTTTAGATTTTTATTTTTTTAATTTTCAAAGAAATACATTTGTGCAGTTGGAATCACATTCCAAGCATAGACATTTCCTGGATCTGTAAATTGTTCTGGGTAGTTATCTGGATAAAAAGCAGCATCTATCATTCTTGTCAAGTATCCAGCACCAGAATCTTTCCATGATTTCTTTGACATTCTTGGTTTTCCAATGACCAGTAGTTTAATCACATCACTTCTTGAACAGGACATGATCAAAGATAACCATCCAGTGAATCTCTGCACAATTTTATCTTCCCTTATGATCTCTATAACATTGTTCTGCATAACCCTTCAATTGATGATTGGATTGTTCTGCAAGGGAGCAATAGGCATTTCAAAAACAGGAATGATTTGTGTTTTTGACTTCTTTTGAGTACTTTGTTCTTGAGCCACAGCTTTTCTCTTCTTTGATTGGGGAGTTGATGTGGAACCAGTAGTTGATGTACTACCATCTTTAATTAAACTTGGACTGATTGGAATTAATTCTTTTGCTTTCTTTTCTTCTTCTGCTTCTTGTTCAGTCAAGTCTTTCTTCTTAGCAGTGCAATATTTGTCTATAATAGTCATCATCTTCATTCTTTGAAGAGACTTTGCACTAAGCCCTTTAGATTTCAGAAATTCAATCATATTGGCCTTCTGTTCAAATACATCATCTGTTAAGTCACTTTTAGTTCTTTTGCATTCAGACACTAAGTATTCAAGGCATTGTATATGTTCTTCTTCAACTTTTCTGAGCCTCTTGAATTCTGCCTTTTGAGCTTCTATCTGAATGTCTTCTTGAATAGGTATTTGAACAGGGATGTTAATTTCTTGAGTTTTCTTCTTTTTATTCTCCTCAAGAGCTCGATACATCTCCACTTTCTCTAAGAATTTTCTATGTTTTACCCTCCATCTGGACTGTTTTTCTGCTCTGGCATGATTTATTTTGTTCACCATATGGTGACCTAATGCTCTATTGGGATAATCATCATCATAAACTTCTTTTCCTTTTCTAATACATGCTAATGGTGGAGGTGGAGTGTATTTCATATCAGGTATACCCAAGATCAGAAGTTTTGGATAAAACAGATGTAGTTGATCTTCTGATAAGATTTTAGGGTGTGGAGGAAGTGTACATTCATCTACCTCAAACCAATTCACATTATCATCAATGTCAGGTATGATAAGTGGTTGATCAGGTGTTGGTGGTTTGGAGATGATGACATGTTTTTCTCTTTCAATTAACTCAGGAAGTTGCAGTTCTTCCTCTTCAGTAGTAACCAATATAGTTACTACTGGTGTGACTTCAGTAGTTACTACTGATAGGGCATCAGTAGTATTTGTTGCTTTTACTTCCTCTTCCTGACTTACTACTGCTATGATATCAGTAGTAAGGTTTGCTACTGATGTTTGTTTTTTAGCTTGTTCTTCCATGGGAGCAGTAGTTATTGGCTCATCATCAACAATCATCTTTTCTTGGTCTTCATCAACAGTTGTTTCTTTTAGATTTAGGAGAGAGGATGCTGCTGCTGCAATTGATTCATCAATCATATTCTGAATATTGTCCTTCTCCCCCTTAGTGAGCTCAACTGGAGGAGCCTCACTATCATCAAGCTTCTTTTTCAGTCTTCTAATAATTTTTGTTTGTTGATGAAGCCTGTGTTCATAAAACCTCATTCGTTTGTTGATGGTATTTACATGTCTTTTCATGACTGCAATTGTTTTCCCTTGATAGGTAAGATACTTGAGACAATCTTGTACAGTGGATTCAAGAGAATCCACTTTAGCCGTCAATTGTTGGGTTTTAATACTGCCCTCACTCCATCTAGCAAGATCATCGGGCTCACTAACAGGTACATTGGTTTGAAGGTTTTCCATCCTTTCCATCAATTCCACAGATCTGCCCTCATCACTTCTTGGTGATTCATTGGGTCTTTTAGACATTCTCTTCTTCCTAGAAGAAGCAGAGATGCCCCCCCCCCCCTTATGGTTTCTTGGCACCGGGGTCCTTTAAGTAATTCCTCAAAGGAGTCATCACTTAAAGTTGCCGAGGTCTGGGTCTTAGTGATGTTTTCACTGTCCTGTGCACCCACCTTTGGGGCATCAGTAGTGAAAGCCCTCGCCTCATGTCCTCTCTCCTCCTTGGAGGACAACTCTTTGAGTCTGGGGTGTGACTCGATTTGTACCCTGGTGTCCTTTAAAGAAGATTTCTTTCTTTTATAAGTTGTGGAAATATTTTGGGTTTTGTTTGGTAGGTCTTCCACAGAGTGAAGAGTAGCACTCTGCAGTTTAATTTCAAGTTCCTGGGACACATTCAGGACTTCTGTAGTAGGTGATTGAGTGACTATTTGGGGTGTTGTTTGGGCTGTATTTGGGGGTGATGGAGTGGGTTGAGGTTCAATTTGGGTTGTATCTATGATTGAACCCTCTCCAATTTGTGTTTGATCTTTGATCATATTAGGAAACAAAGGGGGTTCCTTGCCCGAAAATTTAAATTGTTTTCTCATATTAGAGAAAACTTTCTTGTTCAACTCAGGAATTATAAAAATATTTTTGGGAGTTGACAAGTTTTGTAATTCACAGTTTATGATATGTTGGAGAAATCTGGGATACATTAAAAACTTTGTGGAACTAAGATTTCCCAACATACCTTCAAAAATCATGTAAGAAAAATTAAATACTTGGTCTGTGCATAAACAGACAACAGCAGAGGCTATTGCCTTATTAAACTCATTCCAAGTACTTCGTTTTGGAGAAATACAATGCTGAATAGTATGTACAAGAAATTTCCATTGTGGGGAGAGAAGACCTTTTTGAAAAGTTACTATGTTAAGTCTTCCCTCATATCCCATTTTATTTAAGGTTTCAGCAATGAATTCTTTAGGGAGTGTAAACATACCTGCATCATCGTGTAGTTGTAGATGGTGTCGAATGGATTGCTCAGTGATTGTGATCATCTTTCCATCCACCGATGATTTTATCATAGGTGCAGTTGCACCTTCTGTTCTTTCAGCATTGGTCCAAAAATCCACCAAGTGCTGTTGGTATGCTTTCGGTTTCACAGTTAAAGCGAACTTAATGTATGAGTTCTTTAAGAATTGAACGATTCGTCGAAAGTCTTTAGTACCGTCTCGATTTCGTAAGAATGCACACATATTATGGAACTCTGAATATTTCAGATCGGTTTGAACATTGAGAGATTGTAGAGTTGCCATTGATGTTGATTTGAGAGAAAAACGTAAGAATTTTGTTACTGGTGCAGGGTTTTTGATCGAGAGCTAGGGTTTATCGAGAGGATTTAGCAAATCGAAGTAAAGATAATGCTAAACTAATCGACTGCCGCCTTTTATATCTTTCGATTTAGCCTGTACAAAGACTAAATTGCCCTTCGAATCATAACTTAACGGTTATGTTCACGGGGGTTAGTTTGGTAATTTTGATTTTGAAAGACCAGTAGTCAATGTAATACCAGTAATAGAACGTCAGTAGTATCTACTAACATCAGTAGTGACTAAGGATTTTGACATCAGTAGTAACTATAGACATCAGTAGTAACCACCAACACACAAGACCAGTAGTATATGTGAATACCAGTAGTACTGACTTACCAGTAGTATTTATGTAAACCTAATACACACCAGTAGTAATGAACTACCAGTAGTATTTTGTGCACATGCCTACAATCAGTAATACAGATCTACCAGTAGTAAAACACTTTAAATAAATAAATAACTTTTTACAACAAAACTTTACACATGATTTTAAGTGAGACTTTAATTTATTAAAATCATTCCAATACTGCTAACCAAGAAGTTGAATCTTCCTACATCAAATGCTTTTGTAAAAAGATCTGCTAATTGATCATCAGTATGAATTTTAACAACTTTGATTAATTTCTTTTCATTACAGTCTCTTATAAAATGAAATCTTATTTCAATGTGTTTAGTTTTAGAGTGTTTTACTGGATTGTTCACAATACTAATAGCACTTTGATTATCAATAAAAATAGGAGTTTTAAGGATAGAGATACCAAAGTCTAGAAGCTGGTTTTGAATCCAGAGTACTTGAGCACAGGAAGCAGATGCAGCTACATATTCTGCTTCAGCAGTTGATGTTGATACATTTGTTTGCTTCTTACATTGCCATGACACCAGTCTTGATCCAAAGAATTGACATCCACCAGTAGTGGACTTTCTATCTTGACATTTACCTCCATAGTCACTATCTGTGTAGGCTATGAGTTCAAAGGGTGAATCATGTGGATACCATAGACCTAGTGATGGTTTGCCTTTCAAGTATCTGAATATTCTTTTGACAGCCTGCAAGTGTAATTCTTTAGGTCTTGCTTGATATCTTGCACACACACAAACACTGTACATAATATCAGGTCTTGATGCAGTTAAGTACATCAAAGAGCCTATCATTGATCTATATAAGTGTTCAACTACATCCTCCCCCTCAACATCAGGATGTAGGTGTTTGTGTGTTTCCATTGGTGTGCTTGCACTCTTGCAGTCTTTCAAATCAAATTTCTCCAAGATGTCTTTAACATATTTTGATTGGTTTATCAAAATACCATTTGTTCTTTGACTGACTTGGAGTCCAAGGAAGAAATTCATTGGACCCATAGAGCTCATCTTGAATTTAATCTGCATCAGTTCTTCAAATTCTTTGCATAGTAAATCATTTGTTGAACCAAAGATGATATCATCTACATAGATTTGTACCAGTAGTATATCATCTTTGACTTTCTTTGTGAACAAAGTTTTGTCAATGGCTCCTCTTTTAAAGTTGTTCTTCAATAGATATGATGATAATGTGTCATACCATGCTCTTGGTGCCTGATGTAGGCCATACAGAGCTTTATCCAATTTGAACACATAATCACCATGTTTTGGATCTTCAAAACCTGGAGGTTGGCAGACATACACCTCTTCTTCAATCTTCCCATATAGGAATGCACTCTTTACATCCATTTGATAGACTTTGAACTTTTTGAATGAAGCATATGCTAGGAATATTCTTATTGCTTCAATTCTAGCAACAGGAGCATATACTTCATCATAGTCTATTCCTTCTTCTTGAGTGTATCCTTGGGCTACAAGTCTGGCTTTGTTCTTGATCACTATACCTCTTTCATCTTTCTTGTTTCTAAAGATCCATCTTGTTCCAATGGCTCTTTTCCCTTTGGGTAGAGGTACAAGTGTCCAAACAGCTTGTAACTTGAATTGAAGGAGTTCTTCTTGCATTGCCTCAATCCAGTTTGAGTCCTTCATTGCTTGTTGGATTTTCTTTGGTTCATCCTGAGACAGAAAGCATTCAAACATACATTCATTAGCAATTAAACTTATGTTACACATGTTTGCAGTTAAGCTTTTATTTAATTTGCTTCTTGTTTGCAGTGGTGAGTTAACATCACTTAGAACAAGGTCTAATGGATGGTTCTTCTGAGTCCTTGTAGTTGTAGCTCTGTCAACTACTAGTTGATTTTCAAGGTTGGACTCATTTGTCTCAGGTAATTGCTCTTCTGGTGATCCTTCATTGTCATTGATGTTTGGTTCATCTCCATCTTGATCAGAATTACTACTGCTATTATCTTCATTGAGATCAGTATTATTGTTGTTATTACTGGTATCAGTAGTATCTTGAGAATTTAGGTTATTGCTAGGACCAGTAGTATTTTGAGTACTATTACTGGTACCAGTAGTATTTGAATTTCTACTGTCCTCATTCTCAGAGTTACTACTGGTTCCAGAAATTGAGTTATTACTGTCCTCAGTATTAACTGTGGGAGCAGTATCAACTACTATGTATCTCATCTTTTCTTGACCAGTATTAACAGATGATGTTCCTTCCTTTTGAGTATGACAATTTGAATCACCTGCATTTAAATCCATGTTAGAATTAAAGGATTTGGTTAGATTGTCTATATTAAATAGCCAATCTGGACCATTTCCTTGTTCATTAGGAACATTTTCATTAAAGGATACATTGATGCTTTCTTCAAATATCCTTAATCTTTTGTTGGACACTCTGTATGATTTGCTTTGAGTAGAGTATCCCACAAAGATTCCATCATCAGCTTTGCAGTCAAACTTACCAATTTGTTCTCTTGTAATCAGAATGGTACAAGGACAACCAAATGATTTTAAAAAACTTATAGAAGGTTTTCTTTTATTAAAAAGTTCATATGGTGTTTTAAAATGTGGCTTCACTATTAATACTCTGTTCTGAACATAACAGGCAGTATTAACAGCTTCAGCCCAAAAAGTGATTGGTAACTTTGAATTTGCTAGCATTGATCTTGCTGCTTCTATGATGGTTCTATTTCTCCTTTCAGCTACACCATTTTGTTGTGGAGTTCTAGGTGAGCTGTATTGCCTGTCAATACCTTTAAGATCACAAAAGTTAATTAAGTCAGCATTTTTAAATTCTGTGCCATTATCACATCTTATGGCTTTAACTTTTTGATCAGATGTATTCTCAAGTTTAACAATTAAGTTCTTTATGAGTTCACTTGTTTCATCCTTTGTCCTGAGAAAGAAAACCCATGTATATCTGGAAAAGTCATCAGTAATAACAAGACAATATTGTTTCTTTCCAATACTCATTACATTTGTAGCTCCAAATAGGTCCATATGTAAGAGTTGTAAAGGAACAGAAATAGAATTCACAGATTTGGACTTATGAGAAGTTTTGTGTTGTTTACCTTTTAGGCATGCAACACAATGATGATCACACATGAATTATTTTTGAGGTAGTCCAATAACCAAGTTTCTTTTCACTAAATTGTTCATGTTTTTGAAATTAGTGTGACACATCCTTCTATGCCATAGTTCTGATTCAGTGGTGTTTGCCTTGGATATGAAACAGTTGACCTCATTTGAAGAAATGAGTTCTCCCCCTATATCCAGGCAATACACATTGTTTCTCCTTGGAGTTCTTAAAACAACATAACTTTCATCTAAAATAAAATCAGGAGAAAGAATGATGCACTCAATGTCTGTGAAAAGAATTTTGTTCTTTTTATCACAAACTTGAGACACACTGACTAGATTGTATTTTAGTTCAGCTACATAAAATACATCATCAAAGGTAATTTTGCCATTAGTAACAGTACCTTTACCTGTAATCTTACCTCCCTTTGGGTTCTCACCAAAGGCTACATAACCTCCATCAAATAATTTGAAATCTTTAAGAATTTGTAGATTTCCAGTCATGTGCCTTGAGCATCCACTATCAATATGCCATGTTCTTCCTTCTTCTGGGATCTGAATGCTCTGCACATGAAAATAAATGGTTAGTTAAGTTTGGGAACCCAAGCTTTATATGTCTTGGGTTCATCCTTTGAGAAATCGGATTTAGAACAGTCAACCTTAAACACTTTTGGTACCCATACCTTTTTAGTACTGGTGTTCTGTTTTACTACTGATCCTTTGGATTTGTCTAAATTTACTACTGATCGTGGTCTATACCCATTGTGTTTAGCTTTTGAATGCTTTACTACTGATGGACCAGTAGTATTTGGGTACTTACCATATTTGGAATGACCAGTAGTGTTTTGAGATTGTGGTTTGGTAGCAGTAGTATTTTTGAAATTAGGGTTATTACCAGTAGTATTTTTGTACTGGTACCAGACAGCATTATAATTAGGGTTAACACCAGTAGTAAAATTGTTACAATTTTTACTGGTGTTGGAAAATTTAAAATATTGTTTATTTTGATTTGATTTTCCATTGTTCTTGAAGTAATTGCTGTTCTTTGGACTTCCAACTCTTCTGTTTTGCACAAATCTTGATGCACTTCTTCCAAATCTTGGTGTTTCAGCAATTGGAATTTTATTTTTATTTACTACTGAAGGACCAGTAGTATCTTTTAATTTCTGTGTTTTTGCCTTTTCTTTGAAAGTTTTAAATTCTTTGACTTCTTTACAATTTATTGGATTGAAGTGACAATCATTTGCTAAATGATTCATTTTGTTGCATATAACACATCTTAATTTCTTACTTTTAGCACCTTCAGGTATTCTTTGATATAAGAGTTGATTTTTATTTCTTTCATTTCCCCTTTTTAAAATTTTTGGTATATTTTCTGCATCATATTTAGGAGATTCATTTGGACTTTGTGTTGTGTGAAAACTTGTATCAATTGATCTTGGAGATTCAATTGGATAGGGTGAAATTGTAAATTCAATTGATTGATCATCATCAGAAGAATCATTTGATTCAGATGTTTCATTATGTGATTCAGTTTGATTTTCAGTTTTTAATTCATTAATGATTCTTTCTGAACTGTTTTTAAGTGGAGGAATGAATTTATATGGAGGTGGTACAGCATGATATCCCACCCCATGAACAACTTTTTCTGTAGTTTGATTGTTAGTTAGTTCATCAAGAATTTTAGTACTTCTTTCAAACTTTTTAATTGTCAATTTATTTTGTTCAATTTCAAGTTGACATTCTTCTAATTTACTTGTTAATTCTTTATTTTTTAATTCATAAAACTCTTTCTCATCTACAGCTTGAAGTAATTCTTCCTTTATCCGTTGATCTATCATCTGGTACACCTTTATCTGATGTTCTTGATCAGCAATCACACCATCAAATTCATGATTTCTTCTTACTGCTTTTGCAAAATCTTCATTTAATTTAGTGTTTTCTTTTTCTAGATTTTTAACAATTTTAATACATTCAGAGGTACAAGGTTTAGGTTTTACCTCAGATTTGCTGTCAGTAAATGCCATGAGAGCTTGATTTTGAGTGTGCTCTTCTGCTTGGAAGCTCCAGTCATATCCTTGTCCTTGTTGTGAAACAAGAGCAGTTGATTTTGATCTTTTGTCTGGCTGAGGACATTCTTTTGCAAAGTGACCAAGGTTGTTACAGTTGTAACATTTGACTTTAGTTTTGTCAAATCCAGCTTTGTCACCTTTGTTGAAGTTGAGGCTTGTCCTACCAGTCCTTTTTAAGAATCTTTTGGTTCTTAGTCTTAGCATAGCCATCTGCCATTTGAGATCCATCTCTTCAAGATCATCTGGATTTAATTGTTCCAAATCATCACTAATCAGTGCAGTATGCACATGACTAGTGAAAAAGGATTCTCTTGCAGCATCCTCAGAATCTGCAGCCTTTCCTATGGAGGTTTCTTGACCTAGACCTGTACTAGATACAAATGCAGCATTATTAGAAGAAATATAAGGGTTCTTTTGATTTACCTCAGTTTCAAATACTCTGAGATCATTGTAGAGTTCATCCAACTCCTTTTCTTCTAGAGCATCTCTCTGTCTATATACCACTGTATACATGGCCCATTCTTCACTAAGAGACCTCAGGAACTTCATGTTGACATCTTCTTGATCCATCTTAACTCCAACTTGGTTAAGTTCACCAATTAGCTTATTGAATCTGTCAAACACTTGAGTGAGTGTTTCATTGGGCTTTCCTTTGAAGTTTTCAAAGTCTTGTTTGAGAACAGACTTCATGTTCCTCTTGGTGCTCTTGGTCCCAACGAATCTCTCCAGTGCTTCCCACAGCACCTTTGCATCATCATATTCAACGAAGAGATGTTGATAGTCATTAGGAATGGCCAGTAGGAGAGTGCTTAGAGTTTTAAGTTCGATTCCTTTGTCTTTCTTCTCCTTCTCACATTTAAGTTTGTCTGCTTCAGTTGCAGAGCTGCTCGCTTGACCAGGACCAGTTTTGTTGCCTTCCATGACAACTTCCCACATGGAGTAATCTGTAATAAGCATGTATTGCTTAATACGATTCTTCCACATCCCAAAGTTAGTGGGAGTGAGTATAGGAATTTTATTTGCTTGGGTGCTCTCATTGTTATCAGTCATGATTAACAATCTGTGTGTTTTAAAGATTAAAAATTTTTGTTGTTCTTAAAATCGTAGATCTAGAACCAATAAGCTCTGATACCACTTGTCAGGATCGATTAACTATAGATTAGTCAATAAACACCTTTAGATCTAATTGATTATAGAAGTTGCAGCGGATCAACACTATATCAATATGTTAAGAACAATGAACTGTAAATAATAAACGTAAATATTAAGAACACAGTTTCACAAAAAGCTTCAATGTATATTATCGAGTTAACAATACACACGTACGTTTACAATTCGTAAGGAACTATTTATAATAGTCCTTAAAGCTAAACTATTTACCCTAGTTATTCTAGGACTTGATTTACATTCAAAATATAAAGATATACATTGAATTACATTCTATAACTATCTATACGAAGATCTCGGACTTGATATATTCCATAAACGCTCATCAGTAGTATTCTGCAATCACCAGTAGTAGATAAGTGACATCAGTAGTAAACCTGGTGATCAGTAGTAAGTCCAGATAAATCGTCAGTAGTAACTACTATTGATCAGTAGTATCTTCAATATGTGCATGATCAGTAGTAACTTAGTTATAGTCTTCACCAGTATCAACTCATCAGTATTAAGTGTTTCTGCCCCATCAGTACTAAGTATGATCAGTACTAACTGCAGCATCAGTAATAAGTTGACCTGTGATTTTGTTCCAACATACACTAGCTAGTTATGATAGCCGAATCTTCACTTTGTAAAATATATTTTCTGCGGTCTATATTTTTGGCATCCACTGTCTCAAATTCATTTGCCAATCTAGAGAATTAGACATGTTTTTGAATATGTTAACACGTAACTGTTTTGTAGTAGTTGCACACAAATTAAACGTGCGCATATAGTTTTTAGCAACTCTAGACCCATACTTATTTCAAGGGCTAGGACGATAGACTTTGGAGTGTTAAATGTTAATCATAATCTTTTGCCTGCGTGACCAAGCATATATGTAACATATTTGGACTATAAATACCGCAAAATTTACATTAAACGAAGTCATAAATAATGACTGATCACATAATTTTGTATTTGGATTCATGCATAATGTCTTTCTAATACTCAAGATTCCTGAAAAAATGTTTCCAGATTCAGTATTGACGTCTTTACCTTCATTAATAACAAATTCTCCAGCCATATGTCCTATTATTGTTATTGCCATCATCATCTTAATTACTAAGGTTTTTAACAAGAAACCTTTATGGAATCAACATCAACTACCACCTGGTCCAACCCCTTTGCCATTTATCGGCTGCACGATCCAAATGGTCTTAAATCGGCCATCTTTCCGGTGGATTCACAATCTCATGGACCAATTCAAAACCCCAATCCTTTGCATCCGACTAGGACCATCAACCCATGTTATTGTAGTCTCCTCCCCAAAACTAGCATGTGAATTCTTGAAAAAGCAGGACACAATATTTGCATCAAGGCCCGAAATCTTGTCGGCTTATTTAACAAGTGACGGATACCGCACAACTATTTTGGCCCCGTTTGGGGATCAATGGAGGAAGATGAGAAAAATCATAAAGCAAAATATCCTATCGTCGCCAATACACAAACGGCTGCAACCCAAACGAGACGAAGAAGCTAATCACTTGCTTAGGTACATATGCAATCAAATAGGGAAACAAGATATCCTAAATAGAGAAGGATTAATAAATATTCGAATCCTAAGCCAACATTATTGTGGAAACTTGATAAGGAAAATGATTTTTGGAACAAGATTCTTTGGGAAAGGAAATGAAGATGGAGGGCCGGGTGAACAGGAAATTGAACATATAGCGGGTGTTTTTACCATCCTCAAACATCTTTATGCATTTTCCATTAGTGATTATATCCCGTGGTTGAGAGGGAGGACAGATTTTGATGGCCATGAGAAGATCTTGAGAACTGCCATTCAAAGTGTTCGAAAGTATCAGGATCCATTGATTGATGAACGGATTCGAATGTGGAAGGATGGAGATCGAAAGGTAGAAGATGATTTGATTGATGTTCTTATAACACATGAAAGCCCTAAGCTTACACCAGAGGAGATCAAAGCTCAAATTGTAGTAAGGCTCACAACCTTCAACTATTTTTAAATGACAATTCTAATACTTTGTTTGCTTGTTTTTATACTAAGTAGTGTTTGTTTTGATGTAATTGTTCGTAATCCTTCGTAATTGGAATTCAATTTCATCACAGAGTGATGTTTGGATGAAATTTTCTTTCGTAATTTAATTCATACGTAATCCTGAAATACATTATTCATTGTAATTAAATATTTTACCAAAACCCTAAGAATTCAATTACGTTCCTTTAGTGAACTAATAAATTTAAACATTTGTATTTTCAGACTTTAAAAAAATTAAAAATTAAAAAAAAAATTAAAATTAATAAGAATTAAAAAAAATAATGAAAATAAAAAATAATAAAAAAAGTTTAAAAAAATTAAAATTAAAAAAAACTAAATAAATTAAAAATAAAAATAAATTAAAAATAAATTAAAAAGGTTAAAAACAAAAAAATATGCATAATATGGATTTGAATCCAACAAAAACATTTGTAGCCAAACACGCAATGAAATTAAATTACAATAGAATTTAATTCATTCAGATTTTAATTTCATTACGGTGGATTACAACATATCAAACGCATTCTAGGGGTTGTTTGACATACCGTAATCTTTCGTAATGGAATTCAATTACGAAGAAATTAAATTCCTTCTTAATTAAATTTCCTTGCGTGTTTGGTAACAAATGTTTAAGCTAAAATTCAAATATATACTTGTGCATTTTATTATTTTTTTAGTTTTTTAGTTTTTTAGATTTTTATTTTTATTTTTTTAATTTTAATTTTTACTATTTTTTGATTTTATAGTTTTCTAATTGTTATTTTTTTTAATTTTTAAGATTTTTTGATTTTTTTAATTTTATTTAATTTTTTAATTTTTTTAATTTTATTAATTTTTTATAATTTTTTTTAAATAGTTTTAAAGAATTTTAAATTCTGAAAGATACATAATATTCAAGTTTATTAGTTTACTAAATGAGCGTAATTGAATTCATTGGGTTTCGGGAATGATTTCAATTACAACGAATAACGTATTTCAGAATTACGTAGAAACTAAATTAAGTTTTAAAAATCCATCCAAACATCATTACATAATGGAATTGAATTACAATTATAAAGGATTACAGATGATTACATCAAAACAAACGGCCCCTAAATGTTCAAAGCTCTAATATCTTCGTATGCAAACTGGTAGTTACGATTTCATTTGCGTGTGGAAGACCGATTATTAAGTGTTTGTAGTTTTTTATGTTTTCCATTATAGGAACTAATGATTGCAACGGTTGATAATCCCTCAAATGCAATAGAGTGGACAATGGGAGCAGGGGCGGACCTTAGTGGAGCCCAGAGGTGCCCGTGCTACCCCTTAATTTTCGACAAGAAGCATAAATATTTTCACAAAAAAGTAAACTAGATGTCGGTGCTACCCATAAAAAAACGTTCGGCTAGGCTAGCATTCACTTATAATTTCAGCAAAAAAAGTAGTCCAAACTTGAAAGTCCTAAATTGATTTAGGTTATTAAGGAGACTAAATTTCAATTTAATATAACAAATATTGTTTACTTTCAAATTTTATGATAATTTGAACAAGAAAACTCAATGTCCTTTTTGTCTCTCAATTGAAATAATCAAAAACACACTATAAACAAATTGATTTGTAGTGAAGAAAAGAAATCACTTATGGCTGGCAGTTAAAGATGTAAATGTAATGACTCGATTTTGGAAAATAGGTCAACGAATAAGGTAACTATAAAATGTAATATCTAGTTTGTCGTTTAGTAATACTTCCTCCGATTCAAAATAAGTGACACACTTTGTGTTTCACGGTTTTTGATGCAAAAGATTATAATGATGATTAAATTAGATTAATTGGATGGTTAGTGGGAAATGAGTCCCACACCTTTTGAATAAAGTGGGGTTAATGATATTTAAAAGTAAAAAGTAAGGGTAAATGAGTCATTTCACTTTATTAAAGTAGATAGTTAGTGGGTGTGAGTCCCATTATTTTTTGCCAAATAAGGTAATTTTTCAAAGTGTGTCACTTATTTTGAATCACCCTAAAAGGAAAGTGTGTCACTTATTTTGAATCGGAGGAAGTATTTAATTAACTTGTGTTTTTTTTTTAATTTTAATCTTATTATATTTACGTGGAAAAAAAATGTGCTACCCCTAAACATTCGTTCTGGGTCCGCCACTGAATGGAAGAGTTGATCAATGAACCTAAGATTCTTAAAAGGGCGGTTGAGGAACTGGACATTGTGGTAGGTCGTGAAAGATTGGTTGAAGAACGCGACTTTCGCCAACTTAATTTCATAAAAGCATGCCTCAAGGAGTCCTTTAGGCTACATCCTTTAGCACCATTCAATCCACCACATGTTTCCATGATGGATACTATTGTTTCTGGTTACTTTATACCCAAGGATAGCCATGTGCTTCTTACTCGATGTGGATTAGGAAGGAATCCAAATGTTTGGATGAATCCAATGAGGTTCGATCCTGATCGGCATCTATGTGTGGACGGAAATAAGGAAGTGGTTCTTTCAGATAATGAGCTTAGGATGCTTTCATTTAGCACTGGAATACGAGGATGTCCTGGAGTTTTGTTGGGTTCGACCATCACTATCATGTTGTTCGCTAGAATGGTTCAAGGATTCACTTGGGAGTTGCCGAATAACGAGTTCGCTCTTAAGCTTGATGAAAATCATGATGACCTTAACTTAGCTAAGCCATTGGTACTTGTTGCTAAACCACGACTACCTCAATATCTCTATCCATGTATTTAAAGAGAATAATACTTGTTTGAAACAAGATCCTTGTTGAGTTTATTTCAACTCTAATATTTGATCTTTAGGCTCAAGAATTGTTAGTTATTGATCTTGAAAATAAACATATACAAATCATAAAAAACGCGGAATTAAACGAACATATTTGTATTGCTAAAGTAGGTTTATCATTATCACTTTATACAATGATTACTAAAAGCCTCAATTCTACATAAAATATGTAGAGTGATTTTACTCTTCTAACATGATCAACCTAATGACCTTGGGGCTTAAAGCACACACACAAACACGTTTTTAAATAAACGTGGGTTTCAAGAACAACTAATTTTATGCCTCTAGGTTTCTTTATATACTGGAAACCTAGGGTTTACAAGGATAATCATAAAATAATAGATTAAATATTTTTAAATTCTTCAAAGATATATATATGAATTAATAAATTAAGTCTTTAAACTTTATCTAAATCTCCAAAATCTTCATTCAGATTTTGTATTCCATATATTTGATTTAGGTCCTTGTACTTCTCTTCTTTCCAAATTTTTACTCATCAAATTAATATGTCTTTAATACCCAACAATCCTTGTCGAATCACAGTGATGCCAGTTCCTTAAAAATATTACATATCGTTCTCCCGTAATGTTAAAGCACTAAATTTGAAAAATATATATAGGGTTGAATTAGTTTCAGAACCAATTAAGGTTACAGAACCAGCAGAACTCAATCTAAACCATTGATTTTTGAAATGAAATACATCAATGTATTTGATGAGGGACCCCCAACTATTAATTTGCATGGATGTTATTCATGCATGTATACATATATGTATATGTTTTCATGTATGTATACATAAGTGTTATCTATACATATATGTATGCATGCATGAATGACATCCATGCAAACCAATATTTTGGGATCCCTCATCAAATACATTAATGTGTCTTCCATGATCATTTCATTTCAAAAATCAATGGTTTAGATTGAGTTCTGCTGGTTCTGTAGTCTTAATTGGTTCTGATTCTAATTCTACAATATATATATATATATATATATATATATATATATATATATATATATATATATATATATATATATATATATATATATATATATATATATATATATATATATATATATAATGATTATCCACGTGTTTAATAAAATTATATTTAGCTAATTTATTATTGGTGGTGATTGTGGAAATACAAGTCAGGATTACACGTTTTTGATACAAATTATATAGAGTTACAAATACACGTTATCTTCACAAATGGCTTGGCCTACAATTTACATTATACCTACTTCCTCCGTTTCAAAACAAGTGATACATTTTGAAGTTCACGGTTTTTGATGTAAAATATGATAATGAAGGTTAATTAGATTAATTGGATAGTTAGTGGATGATGAGTCACACATATACTGATTAAAGTGAATTTAATTATGTATAAAAGTAAAAGTAAGAGTAAATGTGTCTTTTAACTATATTAAATGAGATAGTTAATAGGTGTGAGCCCCACTACCTTTTACCAAATATAGTAAGTTTTCAAAGTGAATCACTTATTTTGAAACTCCCCAAAATGGAAAGTGTATCACTTATTTTGAAACGGAAGAAGTATTATACAGTTGTGGTTCTAAACGTACTGTTCACTAAGTTGTGATTTTTTCCTACTTATATATGCATTATGTATATAAGAGTGTGAATTTAAGAACAAAAATGCTTTCCTGCTATAGTGGTTGAGGCTTATCCAAACATTCAAGGTCACACTAGTGTTCGAAACAAGCTAACACCATTTTTGTCTTTTTTTATTTTTTATTGCTATTATTATTATTATTATTATTATTATTATTATTATTATTATTATTATTATTATTATTATTATTATTATTATTATTATTATTATTATTATTATTAAATGGATACATGGTTTATGACACCAATATAAACATACACCATTTGTACGTAAGACAAATAATATGCAAAGTATGCCAAATGATGCAACAAATACGGTGGCATTAATCGAAAATATAAAATATAGAAAAGAAAACATTTACAAATCATCATGGTGTCTTTTTCTTTTATATCCAACTGTTTGTATTTCTTCGAGGTAGTTAACAACAAGAGAAGCATGCATTGTAGCACAAAAAGGAAATATATCTCCAATAATTTCATTAATTATTCTTGATAAACTGAAAAATCCTCTAATCCCATCAATGGTAACATATTATCAATATTACATTTATCAGAATTACTTTTTTTATTCTTCACACTCAAACTCCACGTCCACCTTCCAAGAAGTATATATTTACTTCTTTGTCTTTAATGAAAGGGTCATTCTAAATTCACATCTTAGTAATTTATATTCCCAATGGCTCTGTATTTGTTAATTACTCATATGAAAGTGGGTCACAAATAGATTAATATCTTAATCTAAGCAAAAAGTAAAAAGAATAAAAATAACTTTAATTCTAGTACATCCAATTCTTCTCTTTCTTCTCAATTTCACCCACTTGCACACAACCTTTTTCCACCACCCTCTGCAACCATCTCCATTGTTAGCTGCAACCATGAACCATCAGTTGATGAAGATGAAGTGACGAGTTGCTCGTAAGCTTTCTGATGGTGACAAAAGCTTTGGTAGTTCATGGTGGTTCACGGTGGTTCGGATAATAATTCAAGTGAGTTCCGGTGGCTTGTTCTTGGTGGTGGGTGTCACGGTGTCGAAGAAAGATAATGGATGATTGATGTGTCGGTACCGGTGAAGAACTTTAGTGTGTGAACTGTGAAGAGAGAAGCTTGGCAGATCTGGTGGCGATAACCTCTTCTCCGGTGGTTTTGCCGGATCCGCCTGTAATTTTCTTCGGTGGTGTTGGTAGGAATGAAGTGTACAACAATGGCCGGAAAAAATGGTGAGTTACCGGAAAAATGGAGGTTGGTTCAATCAGAGGAGGTAGGTGAAGCAGATGAAGAGTGAACATGCCTACAGTAAATATAAAAGGAATGGAGAGAGAAATGTGGAACCCACCTCTGACACATATTAGTTAAGATACAATTTTCAAGATTTGAGTATTTGATTTTAGGAGTGGTATTAGTAGGACCCTAATGAAATTTTGTAATACTTCTTCATTTTTTCGAAACAACCCCTCAACAATCCCTTTACTTTTTCAAAACTTTTAAAATAATACATCCGCTTTTAAAATAACACCTCCACATTTAAAAGTTTATATGCTCTTTAAAATTATACCTTTTATTTTAAGTTTTTTCAAACTAAGTGTGATACTTTGAAAAGTTGTCATATTTGTTAACAAAAATAGTAGGACTTGCACCCACTAATTATCTTATTTAATATAATGAAATAACTGATTGGTTATTAATTTAAGTTTTAAAAATCATTAAACTCACTTTAATCAAAATATGTGAGAAGCATCACCAACTAACTATCTAATTTAATCTAATCTAACATTCAGGGGCGTGTTATTTGCGGAACCTATTTTTTGGGTAGAACCCAACAGAACCCATCTAAGAAAATCAGAATTTAGTAAATAAATATGCAATACTTTTTTACCCTTCACACTCAAACTCCACCTCCACCTTCCAAGAAGTATATATTTACTTCTTTGTCTTTAACAAAATTATGTAATACTTCTTCATTTTTTCGAAATACCCCTCAACAATTTCTTTACTTTTTTGAAAATTTTAAAATAACACATCCGCTTTTAAAATAGCACCTCCACTTTTAAAATTGCTAATTTCATTTAAAAGTTTATATGCTCTTTAAAATTATACCTTTTATTTTAAGCTTTTTTAAACTAAGTGATATACTTTGCAAAAGTTGTCTTATTTGTTAACAAAAATAGTAGGACTTGCACCCACTAATTATTTTATTTAATATAATGAAATAACTGATTTGTCATTAATTTAACTTTTAAAAATCATTAAACTCACTCTAATCAAAATGTGTGAGAAGCATCGCCAACTAACTATCTAATTTAATCTAATCTAACATTTAAGGGCGTGTTATTTGCAGAAACCATCTTTTGGGTAGAACCCAACAGAACCTATCTAAGAAAGTCAGAATTTAGTAAATAAATATACAAACCAATAACATTTAACCCAGATCAAACATATACTATAAGAAAAACATTAAAAATACTAAAAAACATATATGCACAAATAACACTTATGTATACATACATGAAAATATACATGAGCGATAAAATATATGTTTACGTGCATGAATAAAATACATGCAAACAAATATTTAGGGGTCCCTCATAAAATCCCTTCATGTGTCTTCCATGATCATTTAATTTCGAAAGCCAATGGTTTAGATTGAGTTCTACGGGTTCTACCCAAAATTTGGGTTCTGCATTGAATCACTCACCTAACATTCATTACAATCTTTTACCTTAAAACACATGAAACCGTAAATGTATCACTTATTATGAACGGAAGAAGTATAACTTTAAAGAGCATATAACTTTTAAGTTGACGTGACCGAATAAACAATAAAATATTATATGTATTATTCATATTTTAAATTTTGCATGCTTAAATATTTCTTTTTATGGTAACCTGAGTTCAAACTCACTTTACGAGCCGACTAATCTTCGCGACCACATGCTTCGTGGATAGTCCGGAGTCGACGTGGATGAACCTTTGTGGCCTTAAAGTTTTTTTTCTTCTCATATGAAATATCTTTGCACCAACCTTTTGTATTTTTAATATAAAATGACATCAAATATAAAATTAGTATATTCATTTGAGAGTTATGCTATTGAAAATATATTAGAACACATATGTTAGTCCCGTGATAAGTGATTAAATACACGTATACGCTTTCACTGACCAAACAAAAATTGTGGTAACACTCAACAATTCTTCAAACAAAGATACAAGTAGTTGCGGAATTGCTAAGAACACGAATCCAAACTAAACTACTTGTAAGAGGTAGACAATAACAAATACTATCTAAGACAAGTATTGACCAACAAATGATCAAGCACAAGACCAGACACCTTCGTTACTAAGATTCAATTCTCAAATCAAGCAACAGAAGGTATCACTGGTTGTTCACACTTTGCTTGAAGAATGTTATCTGATGGATATTTAGCAAAGTGAGAACTTGTTGGGTGCACACGAAATTCATTCGTTAAGTCCTCTATTTATAGTTCTGCAAAAGCAGGACATCTAAGGAATGTACGAATGAATCCACGTGGGAGAATGCCGTTGGTGCAGCGGATATTTCATGCGACGAGCACTACTAACGGAATTCTGACAGTACTATCTGTCGTTTTATGATCACCGATATCTTCTAGAAGATTTGCATAGGATTCCCTTTGTCAGCGACATACAAACTTGCGCTTTACTTGTGTCTTTCTGTGTCACTGAAACTTCAAACCTTTATACGCTTTAGATCATCATGACTCTTCGGATACTCATGCTTCTTCAGATGGCAGACAACTTCAGTGACGTTCACTAAGAGTTTTACTTAGAGAAGTATTTGTCCTCAAGGCTCATCGTTATTGTCAAGTGTACGCTGAACCTACTACAACTATCTGATTGGTTGATCAGTCTCTGATTCCGCACGGGGAACTGATCGTTTCTTTGGATGATGATCAGATAGTGTAGTCAGGTAACTGAAATCCGAACAAATCAGATTTAGTTACCCACAATCTGAAGAACTAATCTTCAGATTGTCTTCTAACTATTTGTCTTTTTGTCTTCATTAAATCTCCTTCAGTGGGGGATGCTTTTAGTGACCCAACAATCTCCCCCTATTTGATGTAGACAAATAGTTAGGCAACTCCCCCTGAATGTGTGAAGGTTTTATATTTAACCTTGAGTGTTTTTCACAATTCATATGGGGTCTTCAACATACCTAGAAAATTATTACATGAAATGATAATCTGATAGATATCAGATTCTGCCTTAATTCATTGACTAATGCATTTTTCCTTATGAGTTCTTATTAAGATATAACTACTTAAGTATTACTCGTATGTCAAATAATATCATTGTAACTGATATAATTCATTCATTTGAGCAAAAAATGAAGGATTTATATGCACAGTTAGTCAACCTATGATGATACATCCATGTCTACGAAACACTTAAGGGTCACACCGGTGAGTGCATGTAATACCAGTAAGATATGTAATGATACTTGGAAGAGGATTGATTCATAATAGTCATTTATGAATCAAGTTAAGTATTAAGTTAAGTTCAACTTATTACTAGATTAGATTAACTAACTAATTAATACAAGTACTTGTACATTTACTAGTTGAGTAAATATACAATGTGTTAATTATAGATTATCCATAATATGATTTAAAGATATTAAATCATATAATGTTTGGATAATATTATTGTTTAGATTATATAAAGTTTATTACATAATCAATTATTAAAAGTATAAATACAAGAATATATTTCGTGTATATGGGTACCGAAATATTGAGTGTATAATACTAGACATTTAATAATTAAGTGTAACAATAATAGCTAGATAAACTACAAGGGTTTAATGTGTAAAAGATAAGTTTAATTAAGAAATTGATCTTAATTAAACTAGAAGCGCCCTAAGTGAAAGTCCTTCTATTATAAATAGAAGGCTTGGGGTTCCCTTATTGTGTTACACCTTAGAAGCCGAAACCCTTGCCTCCCCTCTCCCTAGTTTCAGCCGAACTAGCTAGTTGGTTTAACCGGTCAAGAACAAGTTCATGTTCTTGGTCAGTGTGGTTCGAACCAAGTGATCTAGGAGGTTGACCCAAGTGGTCAATCAGTTACAATGAAACCATTCAAAAAATAATACCGAAAATTTCAGTTACAAGAAACATAAACATAAACAAATTTAAGTAAATTAATCTTCATTCTTTGGGGTGTGATGAATGAGCAAACTTTTTATATCTCCTTCCTTTGTTCTTAGAAGGTTCAAGATCAATTGTCTGATCACCTGAAGAGCTGGGGTAAATCTGATTAACTTCAGATGATTAAAGTTTGCATCTTTCAGCTCAGCAATCCTCTGGAACCTCATTCCCCCACAAGCATCCTTGAAGAAGAAACCTTCTTCTGGTAGTCGAATACATTTTCCCTCGACTGGAACAACTCCAGGAGGTAGTGATGTATTCACTCCTTCACAATTTGGGAGCTCACCCCGATCAATAAGCGCCTGAATCTCTTTGGCAGCTATGGTTCTTTTGGCTCTATGATGACTTCAACTCTAGTGCCTTTTGCTTTGGAATGAAGGGTTCTCAGCCTGAGGATTGGTTCCTTTCTGATTCTGGTTTCTTTGCCTTCAACCATTCAAGGACTTCTTTCTTCTGTTCAGCTCGCTGCTGGGCGATCACTCTTCTTGACATTTTCTGAGCATTTTCAGCTGAAGCCTTAAGTCTGTCTTCCTTGGCAATCTCTTCAGCCTCGTTTCTCGATTTTTCATCGTCAATTGCAGCATACCAGGACAATAGTCTCCCATATGAAATACCATAGAATATGATATAGTTTTCTATGGTCATTTGCACATGTTTAGCAATTTGCTTGAGGCTTTTATATTCCGCTGATCACTTGGTTAATTCATCTAGCACTTTCATTACTTCAGTGGTTTCTAGAGCTTTCAATATCCCCTTTTTCTCATGCTTAGGTGTTTTCTCTCCTTTTGCCTCATCTTCTTTTTCTTCTTGAATCCTGTATGCCTTATGGCCAGTTCTTCTTTTAGCAAGTTCAGGACTTATCACATCAGCCCTGGATTCATTGACTCTTGGAGCTCTGACAGAAGGTTTGGGAGCTGAGACAATCATGTCACTGCTACTACCGACACCTAAACGCCTTTTCTCATCAGCTTTTACAGCCATAAATTCTTTGAGAGAAATACCTGCAGCACGGGCTGAGCGAAGGCAATCTTCTTCTTCATCCATCCCAATATCATATCCTTTTGTTTTAATTTTTATTGGAGATGGACGCTTTGCACCTTTTCCCTTATCTCCAGGAGCCACTAAGGATTATTTTTCTTCTGAAAAACAGACCAGATGCAGCATGTTCTCTGTTTCCTCCAAGTGACACAACAGATCGCGACACTAGTCTGGGTCTTATAGGAGTAACAACATCTTCAGTTTCAAATTCTGTTCATTGTTGAACTGGAATGATTTGTTTTTCAGCTGAGCTTTCTTTCCCAACTGTCACAACTTCCAGAGTTGAAATGATAGGTCTCTCATCAATATCCATTTCTTCATCAACCACTAAATATTCAATATCCAATTGATTTTTCTTTCTTGCATTAAACTCTTTTACACGTTCTTCAACGGATGGTTGTTGGATAGATTGAAAAGCGTCCACTTGTTCAATAACTGGATCCTCCATAGGTGAATAAGTAAGTCTGAGCATCTCACCTCGAGGATTCTTAACGATTGTGGACTGATGTCTCTGAAACAGCTCTTGAAAGTTTATGACTTCAACATCAGCACCCTGATCAACGTGCACACCTATCTCCCCCTGACGAACCGGGGGAGGCTGAGCAATCACCTCCAATATTTCGACAAGTTGGGGTGCAGGCTCAGGTTGGTGAACTGGTTGAATGAAGAAAGCCAAATTTTGTAGGGGCCCAAGAAAAGCTTGTAGTTGTTCATTTATTTGAGCGAATCCGGCATTCATTTCAGTTCGGATTTCAGCGGTGGTCTTTTCGAGTTTAGATTTCATATCAGCCACCGAAGTAATCAGACGGCTGACTTGATCGATGAGAGTGTGCTGAGTCGGGAAGAGTTCATCATGAGATGCATTTCAGGCATCAATGCATCAAGATTTCTTCCTTATGACATCATGAACGATGTCTTGGTTCTTTGCTAAGGCATCCTGACAGGCCATCCTCACTTTCTGATATTCATTTAAAGCCTTAATGTCGTTCATAATGGGCAGATTCTGATCCTCAATGGATTATTGTGATTCAAACACTCCCTGAGTCAAATCACTAAACACCTTTAGGCTGCCGATAAACACATCGGGTATAGTGGAGAGAGTTTCCACACGTTGCTCCATTCGATTAAAAGAGTTGCTGATGTTGGTTTGAAATAAATTCTGCTGATACTAGAGTTGATCCGTCTCAATTGAGATACTAGTTACTGCTCTTTCAGTTTGAAGGATAGCCTGATCAATCTCTTCATCCCGGATCCTGGATCCCTCTGATGAAGGCACTCGGTCAGTGTGACCAGAGTCAGCGATGATTGGATCCTTTTTAGCAACAGTTGTGTCAGGCTCTTCCACTAGTTGGGCTGTTTTGAAGGTGCCATCTTTATTTAAGCCGAGAGGATCTGATGATTCGTCGATGTCATAATTCAAATGTAGAGGAGTAGGAGATCGATTTTCTTCTTCATCGTCATTATCAGAGGAATTTGATTGCTTCGCAAACTGATCAACATCTTTATTCAGTATCTAATGGGGTTTGCGGGGGTTGATCTGCCTTGGGCATGAGGCTTGTCTTATTTACTAGCTTGGCTCGTTTGGTCCAGGAGAGTCCTTTTGTGAGGAGAACTCCAGTTGGTGATTTTAGCTTAGTGCGAGTCAGAGATTGTTTTGGTGGGGAGACTTGGCTAGAATCTGAGGGGGTTTTCAGATTCATTGTCTCTTTAGGGAAAGAGCCAGCATCCGAAGGACCTGAAGGATGTGCGTGCGAAGCCACATTTCCAGGCTTCGTCTGATCCTCGTTAGAGGTACCGGGTGGAGGGACTAAGGAAGAAAAGATCAACATACCTTGGGGAATTGGCTTGACCTCCTTTTTAACAATGTTCGAGAAATTTGAATTGCCCACCTTACCTTAAAAGTAACGCCAGTACGTACTTACCATCTTGTAGTTTGTTTTGCCAAGAGAATGCTCAAAAATTAGAGAGAGAAATCTTGGGAAAGGAACAATGATATCTCTCTTGAGAGATTTAACCATCGACACAAGCTTATCAAAGATTACTTTTCAAAAATTGACCCTTCGATTGTATATAAGTGAGTCACCCAGGATCCGTTCATACCAGAGACACAATCCATGCCCCCTGTTTTCGTTGCCAGACATTGAGAGACTGTCATAAAAAATGCCCGCCAAACGGAGGTCATCTCCTTCCTCGATATATTTACTGAAGGGGAACCGGAATACGTAAGGAATTTCAGCACAGACTCCTTAGCTTCAGCAGGAGATAGCAGAGATTCATACTTTGAGGCCTCATCTCCATAGTAATTCATATGGGTGACACGTCTGAATAATTCGAATTGAAAGAAATATGCTGTGTACCTCCCAAAATTATTCCTGAAATAATATTCACCCCCTCATCTGTTGTAGAATGTGTACAAGAAAACCAAAATTCGACTAGAAGGAATTTAGACAGAGGAACATCTATGTGAAGAGCCGTTTTTATAGGGTGTTCGCAGAAGAAATGCAGAAACGGCTTGAAATCATCATCAAGGTTTCTGACAGTTGGGTTTCGATTGCTTCGAGCATTTCTCTTCGTTAATTTTATTGATGAAACATCAAACTCAGCCTGAATGTGTGGTGCCTTTTTGACTTTGTCAGAAAGAACAACACTGTGAGGTTCAATCGTTTCTTTTGTTGGATCCATTGAAAATTTCAGAAGGGAATAATCGATTGAATGGGAGAAATTTTGGTAAACGAATTTTGAGCAAGAGGGGTTAGGGTTTTTATACGGGGTGAGAGATTTCGTACAAACGAGATCGATGGATGAAATTTGAAAGATATGATCGTGTGGTGTTAGGTGTAGAGACGGTTGAGTTGCACCGCCATGATGAAGTTGTCAAATCAAATTAAAGATAAATGGGGCGGGAAAGGACGTTAAGGCATCTGCATTAATTACGTACACTGACTCTTGAGCAGTTGCAGAAAAGGTCCAATGAAAACGGTCCACTGAATCAGATACGTGGCAGATACAAAACGACAAGTGACATTACTGAAAGTATAGTATATGATAACATTGGCTATCTGAATGTATACATTATCTGAAAGTATGGTATCTGATTCGTGGCAGATCCCCCCTTTTTCCTTTAACAGAATGCACACATTTTTAAAGGCTTTGAACATGATGGTTCAGTGAGACATTTGAATTTGAAAGTTCATATGCTCAAACAACATATAGACTTCAGAGTTCAGTGCAATAAATGGACCAACATCAGATGCTTGCATAGTGATGATGAGGAATGAATTTCAAATTTAAACAATCATAGCGAATATCGAGACACAGTCTTCATTTGTTGAAGAAAACGACATATAATATGAAAATAACAGCAATAGTGGTTGGCTTTAAGCAAGTTGAGGTGATGAAAATGTCTTTACTTTTCCTTATTGATGATGAAAAGACGTTGGGGCTTACAACCGATCAGATATCTTCATGTAGGCTGCCCTGCACGAACCCTCAGCCCATTTAGAGACTTTTGGGCACCAATTGAGAGATGGGTAACGAGACGTTCTTGGTGTCATCCATGTCAGCTTCCTTCTTTGACATGGTATTCTCAGTAGTGAGGACTTGTTTTGGTATATCTGATGATTTCTCATATCCTGAAGCCATTACTCTTTCATAAGTGTAGTTGGGACAATCTTTACCTTCATGATCTTTACCACCACAGTGATAACATCTCTTTTTACTAACCTGAGCAGAGGAGTATTTGATTTTTGAGTCATATTGAGTTTTTGGATTTTGTGTTTTTTCTTTAACGTTTTGGTTCAGGGTCTTGATAGGCTTGGTGATTTTTACTCATTTGTTCCTCACTTTTGGTTCATTCCGTCTTGATATTTCAAATTTTTCTACGATGGAATCTTCAGGTTTCGATTAAACGATAGGGGTTTCAATCTTTTGCGTGTCTGAGGACATGACTTCAGATTCTATATTTTGGATATCTGAGACTTTTTCTTCGGGTTCAATTTTTTAAGTTTCTGACGGAGGTTTAATGTTATGAGTATCTGAGGATGATTTTGATTCTTTAACAAAACAATTTTCTTTAGGGCTGGAGATATTCGATTTAGGATTGTAATCTTTTGGTGGTCCAACATAGGTTTTCTATGTTTTGGGTTTAGCTTGAATGCTTTAGGGAGAACTATAGCTATTTTGTAATTCCCTCCAAGAATTGCCTGAACTTGAGCTGGAACTTGTTCTTCTAGAACTTGCTTTGTGAGATTAGATGATTTAGACCATGAGTCACAAATATTCTAAAGGTATTTCACTTTTCTTAATCAATTCTACATTCTGTTTTCTTAGAGTCTTGTTGACAGTCTGAAGCTCAGCAATCTTAAGTTTTGAATCTTTTAGTTTGGAAGATTCTTGTTTAAGTTTTTCTAACTCTTCAATTACTTTAGTTAAAGTAATTTCTAATTCAGCGTGTCTATCATGAGCACATACTAAATTTCATGTAAGCAACTGAAATAGAGATAACTTTTCTTCAGCGGAAGCTTTACTAAATTTTTGTACCTTTTTCAAAGTTTCAGCATCCCATTTTCTTGAAGACGAGGATTCTGGAGTTTCAGATTCTTGATGAACTTTAGATGACTGCTATTTTTCAGATTCCTCAGATTTAGCCATCAGACATTTACGGACTTTGTAAATTTCTGACTCGGATTCAAATTATTCTTCTATTTTTGCAAATAGACCTTTTATTTTGTTCTTATTTTCATTAACCTCTTCATCACTTGACTCTGAGTCACTCAACCATGTTTCAGTTGTTGCCTTTAAAGCTTTTGCATCTTTCTCAGCCTTTGCAATCCGGGCTTTCAGATTTTGGTATTTCTTCTCAATATCTTCATATTTCTTCTTATAATTTGATGAAGAGCTTGAACTTGATCTCTCAGGACCTGAGTTTTCTCTAGCTCTGCAGTCAGCTTTGATATGACCAATTCTTCCACATTTGAAACAAATCATCTCTCCTTTTTCATTTTGGCCTCCTGCTCCGTTTCGATTTAGATACCTTTTGTATCTTGTTGCGAGCAGAGCCATACTTTCAGATAATTCTTTTATATCATCACTTTCATATCCACCTGAGTTAGATTCTTGCTCTTCTAAGTCACCGTCCTCAACATCTTCAAAATGTTCATCATCAGCATCATTTGGATCGGCTATGCTCTAAACTTTTGCTTTAAGACCCCTTCGAGAAGATTTGGAAGAGTTTGTAATGAATGCAGTGGATGTTGGAGCCTCATTCAGATTGTCATACATTTTGTTTTCATTTTCAAAGTTCATTAACGTGCTGTAAAGACTGCTCATGTTCATATCTTTCATTTGACCAGAAGTTCTTAAAACAGTAGAGATAACCGCCCAATCCTTTGGAAGAATTTCCAAGAACTTGTACATCAGTTCCTGAACTTTCTTGTTGATTCCAAACTCTCTTAACTCATTTATCAATATAGGGAACCTTCTATATGACATTTTGAGTGATTTAGCTCTGATAACTTTGAAAGCTTCATATTTTCGATTCAACATGGCTTTCTTGCTAGCTTTAATTTCATCTGTTCCTTCATAGGATGTGATTAATATATCCCATATTTCTTTTTCAGTTCTACATTCTTTCACCATGACAAGAATGTGAATTGGGAGGGATGTTTGTGTTAGTGATTTACGGTTTAATCAAGTAAAACGCGGCGGAAAAATATAAATAAATCACTAATAACGGATCTACATATTGACAATATAATTAAGCAATAAAATCAAAGAGTTAGGATGAAGATCATACCCTTGAAGCCTTTGATTACACCAATGATATGGAAAAACAAACACATCCTTTTTAATTAATCTGGTAGACGGTGACAAGATGTTGTATACACAAAACCATAGTTTCGTCTTTGCTTCTAGACGTGCTTAATTAATGAAGATCATCTTGTTTGATTTTGATTCTTGCTCAAGGGACTAGCATCCCAATTGGTGTTCTTGATATGGTGTAGTGTGCATACCATTAGAGGAATTCTACATTGAATTCTTGGGGTTCTTCTTCCATATTTATTGGTGTAATCAAAGGCTTCAAGGGTATGATCTTCTTCCTAACTCTTTGATTTTATTGCTTAATTATATTGTCAATATGTAGATCCGTTATTAGTGATTTATTTATATTTTTCCGCTGCGTTTTACTTGATTAAACCGTAAATCACTAACAGTGGTATCACGAGTCATCATATTGATGATTTAATTAGCAAGTTCTTTGTAAAAAGTAGCAAATAATTCGTATTTTTTTGACCTAATGGTTACGCCGATCGACAAAGAACCGTAGGGTTCTTTGTCTTTAATTTTTTCGAAATTTTTTATGGCATAAGGTTAAAAATTTGATTTTTTGGAACCCTAATTGCTACTAGTTACAAAAACTAAAATAAAAAATTAATCTTGTTCATTGAATTTTTTATTTTATTTGGCTTGGATTTTTATTTTAATTGTTAATCGTTATATATGGCAAAACATGTTATTTTGCCATATTCCAAGCCAAAGCCTTGTCAATTGTTGCTTGATTGTGCAAAACCGATGAAAACCTAGACCGTTTGTGAATGAATGTGATTTGTTTGAATGTTTGGTTGTTTTTGGGAAAGCCGTGTTTTGGCTAATTGGTTGTAATTTTTATTCTTTCTTTTCTTTGGTGCCATTTTTTTGGGGCAAATTTCAATTGTAAAAGTATTAGAATAGTTGTATTTTATTTCCTTTTTATCTTGTAATTTGTTGACCAAAGAATGAAGAAAAACAACAATTTTCGGCACCTCCTGCGCAGCTGCACGAAAACAGACTTTCCCGGAGATTGGCAACTCGTTTGGACCTGAAACCACCGCCAAAATATCCGCAAATCAGAGATCTACAACTTTGCCGAAGGCCGGGAAGACTGGAAATGTCGTCTGCTAGGTCGAATTTCACTTCAGGTGCTGCTGGATTTTTTGGACAGATTGCATTTTCACATTGGTTGGGCTCTACTTGCTCATGATTGTCTTGGAGTAAGTGGGAGCCCATTGGGTTTATGTAGGCCCGCACGGGTTCATGTTGGCCCGTCCCCTAGCTTGACCCTTCGGTCCGTCGTGATGACTCACGTGACCGAACTTAGGTTATCATCGGTCGAGGTTTTGCACAAAAATGTGTTGCATGTTTTACTTGTATGTTTGTGGTTGTTATTTATTTTCTATTCGATACAAAACATAACAACTAAAATAAGATTTTTGAAACACAAACATTAAAACATCCAAACTTTTAATCATCTATGATTACTTGTTAATGATCGATGATTATTGTTTAATAATCCATGATTACTGTTTAATCATCAATGATTACTTGTTAATCATCGATGATTACAGTTTAATCATCTATGATTATTCTTTAATCTAAACTTGTTTTTGAGATTAAAACAGAAGTTTAAATATGATTTGAAACTTATAATTTAATAATCGCTAAAACGTTTTTACCGCTTATTAAACCGACTTATGAAGTGGTATGAATGAAGTACATGATTCATTCATATCTTAATAAATTTTTCTTTAAATTTTTCATACCTAAAATTTAAGTCACGCCGTCCAATTGGTTGAAATCACTTGCTTCTACTTTTAAATTCACGTGAGACGTGGTTTGAATTTAGATCCGAGGTCATTATTGTCTACGCGTGAGACCTAGATTTATTTTGACATGAGTTCACATTGGATGACTTAATCGAGTTAACGGTGAGACCTTGAAACGAGGCGAAGATGCGACAAACATGCCACTTGACCCTAGATGCTTGTTCACTAGGTGCCATGAAGTCCCATAAATCTAAGAGTTGCACTTGTAATGCAATTGTTGATCGTCACCTACCTATTGGATCTATCATTGCTAGCAGATCAACTGATGTGATGATAGAAGTCAATGAGGATCTTAGCTTTTAATTAAATTAATTGGGTAGTTAATTTTTTAAAAGAAATTAATTAATGAAAATACTATTTTTTGAACTTTGTGTGTTATACAGATAACAACAACATCAAAACCTAAGTATCTCCACTCTAAATAAAATCAGTTCTTGAAAACTGAAACTGACTAATATCAACTTTATCGACTGATATCGGATTCTAAGGATTGTCCTTAGAGATGAGAAAGTTGATACACCTATAAGAGGCCTTACCTGAGGCACCTCCTGTCAATGATTCTACTGCTGTTCGTCAAGCCTTGACCGAAACGTTTAACGAACACCAAGAAGTCGCTACTCCTATGGTGGTGAGCATGAACCCCGAGATTCGAAAGAACTTCGAGGAACTCACAGCATATGACATGATAAGCGAGTTGAAAATGATATTTCAACAAAAAGCAGAACTTGAACTGTTCAAAACAGTTAAAGCATTCCACGCTTGCAATCAGGAGGATGGCCAATCAGTTAACACTTACATCTTGAATATGAAATGCTATCTTGATCAAATGGAACGTCTTGGTTACCCCTTACCACAAGTTCTTGGAATGAGCTTGATTCTTACCTCACCATCCAAGGACTATGACCAGTATGAAAAGTGTTTTAAAAGTACATATCATGGGGAAGACAATCGTTGATAACATGCTATGGTAATACTGGTTGAGCAAGGGTTACCCAATACTTTTCTAGCAATCAGGGAAGGTAAACCGCAAGCACAAGGCAAGAGTCTAGATAAGGATAAGCTAGTTTACTTTTCCAAACTTACGATTCCCCCACCTGCTAAAAAGGAGCACCCTGCAAAGGATATTTCTTGCCATCATTGCGATGAAACTGGCCATTGAAGGAGGAATAGTCATGCCTACTTGGCAGAGTTGATGAAGGACAAATGTGTTCTAGCTAGCACATTAGGTATCTTCATTATATAACTCTATACTTTTCGTAATAAATATTGAGTGTATGACACTAGTTGTGGAACTCACATTTACACAAATGTGCAAGATTAAAAGTGAAGTAGAAAGCTAAATGAATGGAAGCTGTGATCTTATCCTTCCTAATGCGTTAATTATTGTTTTGAACAATTGTCAATTATGCATTGTTTACCTTTATCGTTTGTTGAATAATGGATTATGATATTTTGTTTTATGAAAAATAACATGTTTTTATTACTATTCCTTGTAATAGTATATTTGAAATTAATATGCATGATCCTATTTCAAACGATAGTTCTATATACAAATGTAGCACTCAAGAATCCAAAACGGTTTGGATTCCATTTACCTAGAGTATTGTCATCTTTTCCACATAAACAAGAAACGCATTTTGATACTACAACTCGACGAGCTTCTTTACAAATGATTATGAATCATTTAAAATGCCTCTCTTGTATATTATGGAAAGATAACAAGAAAGATTTTCTCCCATGTTGGCGAAAGAGCTAAAAATCTACTTGGACTCATACATACTGATGTATGTGGCCCTTTTAGAACTAAGACTAGGGAAGGTGCCACCTACTTCACTGATGATATCATTCGATGTGGTTATGTTTACTTGATTAAACATCAACATGGAAGCTTTAATGATATCAGTCGCTATGGTTATGTTTACTTGATTAGACATAAACATGAAATCTTTGAAACGTTCAAAGCTTTCTAAAGTAAAAGTAGAAAATCAACTCGGCAAGAAAACAAAGGCTTTCAGTCCTGATTGAGGATGAAAGTACATGAGTCAAGAGTTTCTGGATCTTCCCACACATCGTGAGATTGTCTCACAATTCACTCCTCCATACACTCCACAAGATAATGGTGCGTCTGGAAGGAGATATCAGACCCTGTATGACATGGTTCGGTCTATGATGAGTCCTACTACTCTTACACTATCCTTTTGAGGGGCATGCACTGAAGTCTGCTGCTCGAATACTTAATATGGTTCCGACCAAAAGTTTAAAAAGACACCATATGAGATATGGCGTGGGAAAGTCCCTAAGTTGTCTTACTTGAAGATCTGGGGTTGTGAGGATCTCGTGGAACGAGACATGCCGAACAAACTTGAGCCCATATCTATCAAGTATATCTTCGTTACTATTTTACTTCCCAACTGAGAAAAAATTGTTGTTACTCGGTATGCTGAGTTTCTTGAGAACAGTCTCATTTCACAAAGCAAGTGGGAGCACTATAGATTTGGACAAGATTCAAAGTGAAGATACACAACCTTCTGGTAACACTAGCAAATATCATTCTGAGGCTGGACATATAGATGTTGGACCACAGGATGATGTTGTTCCCATTCGTAGGTCCGCAAGGACACCTCATGCACCTGAACGATATAGACTTATGTCGATGCTGAGGAGTAATGTTTTGAGGATCATAATTAACCCCTAACTATCAAGTTGCATTATGGAATTTTGAATTCGAAAAATGACTTGAAACTATGAATGCGAAAATGAAATCCATGAGAGACAAACAAGTTTTGAACTTAGTTGATCTTTCTCAAAACAATAAGACTGTTGACATGGATGAAAATATACACACCTATAAAGCTCTTCTAGTAACAAAAGATTACACTCAATCCTACTGGATTGACAATGATGAAACCTTCCCGCCTGTTACTGAAGACATTAGGATTCTTATAGCCAAAGTAGTGTAGTATGACTATGAGATTTGGTTAATGATGAAATCAAAACGTTTGTTTCACCTAAAACCCAAACTGAGCATGTGTATATATGAAAGCTAGTGGGAGCGTTGTCGTTTCTCAAGTCATACATGTTGATGACATGTCACTCATGTGAAACAATATACCAATGCTACAAGATGAAAATCCTGGCTTGGAAAATGTTTTGACATGAAGGATTGTAGGGATACGACATACATACTTGGAGTAAAGATCTATAATGATATATCAAAGCGGTTAATTGGTTTAAGTCAAAGTGCTTACATTGACAAAATTCTAAACGGTTTAGAATGGTACTCCCAAACGAGGAAGTCCTCGTATGCCACACAATGTAAACTTGAGTGAGACTCAAGGGCCTTCCACACCTGATGTGGTGAAGCGAATGAATGTAATCCCCTATGAATCGGCTATTCCATTCATCATGTACGCTGTAAGGAGCACTAGGCCAAATGTAACTTCCTTAGCGGACCTTACTAGAAAATACCAACAGAATCCACGAGAGAGTCACTGGATCACTGTTAAGAACACATTGAAGTATTTTTGAAATACTCGATATATGTTCCTTGGTTATGGTGGAGATACCAAACTGAAACTAAGTATACTTGCTATACTTATGTTGGTTTTGAAATAGGTCGTGATGACGCTAGATCCTATTTACGAAGGTTCACTACATTCAAATGATTTATCGAGATATGTGAAATTCGTACTCTTAAAGTTCAAACAGATAACTAACTAGCTGATAGTTTATCGAACTCAATGTCTTGTACCAAACATATTGAATATGAATGGAACGTTGGATTTCGACAATCTAGTAGTTTCATGTAAATCTGTTTTAGTATTTGGATAATGGAACTGTGAGCAGTTTATATTGGAATAAATTGATATAATTAATATGATCGTTTTTATATGAATATTTACTGTGTTCTATATTTGCATGTTTATATCCTTGAATATTTACTGCGTTTTATATTCTAAATTGTCCATTATCATATTAATAATATGGGAATATTATTAAGACAAATCTGAGGGCATTGATGACATCATCTTAGTATGACTAAGGATGATGAAGTCAAACTCACATGTTGTTCATTGTGATGCACAATTGGACTGACCCAACCTATGAGAAATCACTTCCTGGATTTATGTCACAAGTGAATCTCACAAAGGCTTTGTCGCTTATCCTTTGACTTGAGATGCAAGCTGGTTTGTGTATGTGGAGTGTCAAACTTTGATGTGGTTAAACGCTGACCTGAATAAGGCTGCTATAACAACCATCCTCAGGTTTGATATTAAGCATATATCAAACACGTGTAGTCAATAAAGAATTTGTTCCTCCACATGTTTGGATTAGATACTACTGGGCCCCTCGATGATTTGAATAGATGCTTGTACAGCCGTACCCAAAGGTAATCAAGATGAATCTTGATTGGTTTGGTAATCTACTTCAATGTATAGATCGAGAAACAGAATCGTTGAAATTTTAGATTGACATTAATCCTTGTCTAAAATTCAACATGGTATCAGTAACAAAAGGATAACTGATTGAAAAAATTTGAACCTGGACTTTTCTGAAACTCACTCATGTACTTATAGGGGCATTGGCGGGTTGCTAGATTCTAAACTTTGCTTGTATAACTACTTGATTGTGATGACGTGCGCAAGTGGGAGCTGTTGGAATATGCTTCACGTTTATAACATATAGTTATATGGCTAGACGTATGTGAGCCTAAAGTTTGAAGGAGGAACCTGATTTCAGCATCTAGCCCTGCTAACTTCTTCTCTGCTTATGTCCATTGATCTTTGGGTTTAGGTTCTTCGACATCTGACAGATCTTGATCTTCTTCATCTTCGTCTTCTCCTTCATTCTCCTTTTGTTTTTTGAAATAGTTGTACTTGGAACAAACATTTTTGGAACGTATGGACCATTGATAAGAATATCTGGTCCCATGTCATTTTGATGTTCGACAAAGCCCAGAAACGTATTTTCCACATACCAAAATCATCGTTGGTGAAAACAGGGGCATTTGTCTTTGAACCAAGGTTTATTTGTGATATATTTTCACTCATTTTGATCAGTAACTGAGCAGATCAACAATTATGGATTAATTGTCCTACTCTGATACCAATTGTTAGTCCCGTGATAAGTGATTAAATACGCTTCCACATTTTCACTGACCAAATAAAAAATGTGGTAACACTCAACAATTATAAACTCTTCTTAATTAATCAATAAGGATAAACAAAGATACAAGTAGTTGCGGAATAGCTAAGAACACGAATCCTAACTAAACTACTTGTAAGAGGTAGACAATAACAAATACTATCTAAGACAAGTATTGATCAACAAATGATAAAGCACAAGACCAGACACCTTTGTTACTAAGATTCAATTCTTAAATCAAGTAACAAAAGGTCTCACTGGGTGTTCACACTTTGCTTGAAGAATGTTATCTGATGGATCTTAGAAAAGTGAGAACTTGTTGGGTGCACACGGAATTCGTTCGTTAAGTCCTCTATTTATAGTGTTGCAAAAGCAGGACAACTAAGGAATGTACGAACGAACACACGTGTGAGAATTCCGTTGGTGCAGAGGATATTTCATGCAACGAGCACTACTAACGGAATTCTGATAGTACTATCTGTCGTTTTATGATCGCCGATATCTTCTAGAAGATTTGCATAGGATTCCCTTTGTCGGCGACATACAAACTTGCGCTTTACTTGTGTCTTTCTGTGTCACTGAAACTTCACACCTTTATACGCTTCAGATCATCATGAGTCTTCGGATACTCATGCTTCTTCAGATGGCAGACAGCTTCAATGACCTTCACTAAGATTTTTGCTTAGAGAAGTATTTGTCCTCAAGGCTCAGTGTTATTGTCAAGTGTACACTGAACCTACTACAACTATCTGATCGGTTGATCAGTCACTAACTCCGCACGGGGAACTGATCGTTGCTTCGGATGATGATCAGATAGTGTAGTCATGTAACTGAAATCCGAACAAATCAGATTCAGTTACCCAGAATCTGAAGAACTAATCTTCAGATTGTCTTCAAACTATTTGTCTTCATTAAATCTCCTTCAGTGGGGGATGCTTTTAGCGACCCAACAACATATTTCATTTTTTAATATAAAACAATCTTTTGAGTGTTGTATGAATATATCAGTAAACAATATGTTGGATACTATATGAAAATCCCCGCAGCATCACGCGGGTAGTAATCAACTAGTTTTTAACATTAGATATATTTAATGTGTAAGTGTATATATATTTAATCAAATGAATTGGTAACCAAAAGTGTTTGATACCAAAGTGAAGCGTTGCCTCCTTCCGTACATCAACGATTGATCCTAATCTATCAATATTTTTAGTTTTTCCTTCGTTTACTTTTCTTCTACAAAGGCCCCTACACTTAAACTTTACAAAAATTACAAAATAGTTCATATATTCTTAAGATGTATATTGATTCTTTCTATTCCTTAAAGTAATACTAAAATTAAGTCAGTACTTATAAATTATTCACTCAAAATATAAAATTTTAGATCATGCTCAACGTGAGGTCAAAATTTCCTTTTATGTTATCTTTGTAATTTGCATAATCTTCTTCTGTCTATTTACATTTATACCTGATGACATGTGCATATTTATATGGACTCGAATACCAAAAAGAAAGTAAAGAGAATATTGTAAAACAAAATTGTTAATCCTAGAGTCTAACTCATTAGGGAGTGATTAGGAGAAATAAGATGTGAATAAGTAGAGACTCGAGGAAAAATATATTATGAAATAAATTGAAGTTAGTTAAGCTAAATGGAAACGCGAAGACTTCACTTTCTTATGTTGGGCAAAAACATATAATGACAAAGTTACTTTTTACATTGGCATTATTTTTATTTAATGTATTACTTACCCACTTTAACTATATAACATTTCTTGATTTGTGGCGGTAGATAACGAATATAAAATAACACTATTTATAATCGCTATAGTTATAGAAAAACTTTCAATAAATTTTTTTATTAAACACCGAGTATAATATTGAATTGAAAAAACAATCCAAACTGTAACAATAAAAAAAGATAATGACTATGTATATACAAATTAATATATATTCTAAAATATTACTATTTGTTATAATTTACAGAACAGAAATCCGTAAATAAAAACTAGAACGAAGCGCGAGCTATATTATACTCGTTATAAACATAAGGGATAGAGTATGATAATTAACTATGTAACACATTGATGTAGACTAAAAACAATAATATAGATCGGACTCGTAATTCAACAAATACCAGGACAATCTAACCAAAACCACGTTAAAAATTCCGTGGGACTGGCCTTCAAAACTATTTCAACACAAAAAACACAATTTTGGGAGAGAAAATTCGATTTTTGTAAAAAGTTCAACGGCTTATTCCATTCACTAAAACACATTTTAGATATGGTCGAGAATTTCAAATGCGCCAAAAACAATAAACATGACATAAACTGCGTAAAATAAAGTCCAAGATAATAAGAAAAAAATATTAAAATACAAATAAGTGTCTAAGAATATCATTTTTTGGGCCGGAAATTTTGGTAACCGTTAGCTTAAAACGGAGACCCAATGTGTAACTTTCTTTTTCAGTGAAGCCCTTTTTCTTACATGAGAGAGCTAATGCAATCGAAATCAAGCTAATTCATGGTGATTTGAAGAAGATTTGAAGATCAAGTGTGTGTTTTAGTGTGTGTAGTTGAGAGAGAAGATGGAGGAGGAAGATAGCTTTCAAAATGTAATTCTATTAAAGTGAGGGAAAGCTTACATCATTAGTCATCACAAAGGTATTTATATCCTAACCTCTAAACTAGTTTAATTAAGGCTAATTACATCATTTAAGCTCAAAACTAGTCCTAACAATCTACCCCTTTTTGAGCTTTAGCACGTCATCCATGTCATCCTTCTTCAATTACTTCCGTTGGCCAGTTGCTCCTCTTTTCACGTATGGAGTAGGTTTATGCTCTTATTGCAAAACCCTTGATCTTATCAAATATTGATAGAGGGTTGTGTAACTTTGTGAAAAGGTGGGCATTCTACAATGTTCATGTATTCTCAAATGTACTTCAAGATGGTGAATTACGTTCGATCATTTCAATTCTTTGTCAAAGGTTGTAATTAATATCTCTAGGTTTCGCTTTTCACTGATAACATCTGAGTGGCAGTAGAAGCAATTAAAATTTTTCCATTATAGAACTTTGAAGTTCAAGCACTCAAATGAATATTTATCGTTGAAATAGTTGGTGTAAGAAAGATCTAAAAATGTCTCATTTAAGGTTAAAAGTTCTGGTAATGAAATGTCAGTTGGGAAGGATTTGCCTGGGATTTCAGATAATGGAGAGTTTGTGGTAGAGGTTTTTGTGAGGATATGATAATGATGTTTTGGATTTTAAAAAGAATGATTTGAAAGTTTAAGTTTTTAGATGTGTGATTTTTTCAAATGTTGGAAAGAATGATTTGTACAGTTAAAGTTTTAGATAGATGTGGTTGAGATTTTGAGAGAGATTTCAGTATTCTTCTTCACTTGATTTTCTGTTTAATATATTGTTTCTCACTTGATTTTGCATTTGATCTGAGTACATACAACATGAATATTTCTTCTTTGATGAGATGTTTGTGGTTCTTTTTGACGTTGTTCAGTTATAAACCCGGTACTTGCACTATTTCTTGCTCTTTTCTCCCCCTCATGAGGATCATGACCAGTGTCCTGATGATAATAATGAATGTTTGCCTTGTGAAAACGGAGAGAGGAAATTGTGTGTCGGTGTAGTACGTGAGCCAAGATTTTGATATTTGCGGGTTGCGGAATCGAAAACCAGTAACATGCAGTACTCATGAAGAAACCAGAGACAAATTGATTTTATCCAAGAATGTTGGAGAAAAATATTTGAAAATGAAGAATAGCAGTGTCAATAATCACGTGAAGTCATAAACAGATGCAATTGAGAGATCTAATGTGATTGAATTCAAACTAATTCATGGTGATTTGATCAAAGTTGAAGAATCAAGTGTGTGTTTTAGTGTGTGTTCTTGAGAGAGAAGATGGAGGAGGAAGATAGCTTTCAAAATGGTAATTCAATAAAAGTGTGGGAAAGCTTACATGACAAAGTCTAAACACAACATTATATACTCCTACCACTTAACACTAGACATGTTAGTTAACGGACTTAAAGGTCAAAACCTATTACAGAAATGGTCCTAACAGCAATCTTTACTGAAGAAATTCAGTAAAGAGATCGTTTATGGATATGACAAACACAGTGATTAGAGACATTGTTAAATAAATATTTGAAATTTAAAAGGAATCAATTTGGTTGGTTATATCAAAGATCAGTGAAGTATACCACTTACAAAGATGCAATCTTCTCTGAACATGTGCAGAGAAGAGATCGACGGATATACAAAGATCAATGATCTAACAGTGCATGATAAATGATTTTGTGTGTGAGATAAAATGAAGAAGTCAGAATTGAATCTGAACAGTATAGAGAAAATGAAAAATGATTTCTCCATTGATCGTTTAAGTATGAAAATCATTTGAAAAATGGTAAGAACACTCAATCCAAGAAGGTGTTAAAAATAGATGCAATCAGTACTGATTGTAATCAGTAAAGAGATCGACGAATTTAACAGCAAATTGTGTTGAATGTTGCAAACAAGTATATTTGAAAAACTGAAAATTTATGTGCAAAATCAGAGTTTTGAAAAATTGAGCCACAACGCAAGAGACGAAAACTTGTCATAAACAGATGCAATCAGTACTAATCGAGATTAGTAAAGAGATCGTATACGAATATGACAAAAATTTATATTCTATGTTGTGAACACATCACTGTGAGCACAAAGTGAGATAAAAAAATTCTGGAATGTTGATCATCACGGAGTAATAAAGAAGTGATATAAATGTGATGTCATCCACTAAAAAAATTAAATGTTTGTAAAATGAGAACAATCGATGTACAATTGAAAAAATTTAACAATGAAGGAACACAAAGGTAGCAATGAGAAATAAGAGAATTTGCAATAAACAGATGCAATCAGTACCAACCTAGACTGGTAAAGAGATCGTTTACGAATATTGCAAAAGCTAATACTCAACATTGATAACCTTGTGTGATTGTAAATATGCACAAGGTTGAAAAACTGTTTGAGAGAAAAAAAAATTATTAGTAATATAAAATAAGAAAATTTGTAATAAACAGATGCTATCAGTACCAACTTAGATTGGTAAAGAGATCGTTTACGAATATTACAAAAATTGATACCCCATATTAATAATGATAAAAAAAAATTTGAAAGGAGCATTGAAAAATTGTTTAGCAATTATGAAAGAATGCTCCCCCTCAACAGTTGATTTTCATAAATCATAAAAGCAGTTATACTCCCCCTTGACATAATAATATCAATTTTCTCCCCCTTGACAAGTGAATATTGATATTCTCCCCCTCAACCAATGATGTCATTGAAGAACGGGTTTCAAGCTGATGTACTTGAAAGCCATTTTATTATTAAAAAAATAAAAACAAAAACATAACAATAAATATAAAAAAATAAAGCAGTAAAACGGTTTAAGTCTTGAGATTTAGCATACCAAGCTTAGACACAAGAAAATTAAAGCGTTTTTCGTCTAAAGCCTTGGTAAACAAATCAGCTAATTGAAGATCGGTTGACACGAAGTACAATTCCACAGTACCTTGTTCAACATGGTCTTTGATAAAATGATATCGAAGATCGATATGTTTAGTTTTGGAATGTTGAACAGGATTGCATGAAATTGAAATTGCACTTCGTGAATCACAATATAAAGGAATACAGCTGTATGAAAAACCATAATCTTTTAATTGTGATTGCATCCAAATTACCTGGGATAAGCAGCTTGCAGCAGCAACATATTCTGCCTCTGCAGTGGAAAGAGATACACAATTATGCTTTCGAGAATACCAGCTCACCAATTTATCTCCCAGAAATTGGACACTTCCAGATGTACTCTTGCGATCCAGCATACACCCAGCATGATCGGCATCAGAAAAAGCAGACAAATCAAACGAAGTTTCTTTAGGATACCACAGACCAAGATCTCGATACCCTTTAGGTAACGAAATATACGCTTGACTGCTTGAAGATGTGATTCTTTAGGAGCAGCCTGATACCGAGCACATATGCACGTAGAAAAAACATAATATCTGGTCGAGCTCGAGGTTAGATATAACAGTGATCCAATCATCCCTCGATAATTTGTGATATCAACAAGTTTACCATCAGGACCACCATGCATTTTATAACCAGGCGACATCGGCGTCGAAATTGGTTTACAATCATCCATGAGATATTTTTTCAAAAGATCAGTGATATACTTGGATTGATTAATAAAGATCCCGGTAGGTAATTGACGAACTTGAAGTCCAAGAAAGAAGTTCATCTCCGCCATCATACTCATTTCAAAACGTTTAACCACAAGGTCAGAGAACTTTTTGCAGTATTTTGGATTTGTAGAACTCATTTCAAAACATTTAACCATATCTTCCCCTTGTCGTTTGATGAAAAGAGTTGTATCGATTTTACCTTTTGAAAAACCAGAATCAACTAAGAATTTGGATAGCACATCATACCACGCACGAGGAGCTTGTTTCAAACCATATAAAGCTTTGTCGAGAATATAAACATGATTAGGAAAACTTGGATCTACAAAATCTTCGGGTTGATGAATGAACACTTTTTCATTGAGAATGTCATTTAAAAATGCAGTTTTTACATCCATTTGATAGATTGTAAACTTCTTATGTGCTGCATATGCTAAAAATATGCGAATGGCTTCTATTCGAGCAACTGGAGCAAACGTTTCTTCAAAATCGATGCCCTCTTATTGAGCATAACCTTTGGCGACTAATTGTGCTTTATTACGAATTACAATCCCATTTTCATCCTTTTTATTTTTGAAAATCCACTTCGTACCAATAACAGATTTACCTGGTGGTTTTGGAACCAGACGCCAAACTTTCAAACGTTCAAATTGATTGATGTCTTCTTGCATAGCAAGAATCCAGTCTGGGTCTGACAAAGCTTCACTGACTTTCTTAGGTTCATTCGAGCTTAGAAAAGCAGTGAATTGACATTCATCAGCAGTAGCTTTACGGGTTTGAACAGAAGATTCAGGATTACCGATTATTTGATGAAGAGGATGATCCTTTGTCCATTTAAGAGAATGCGGAAGTGGTAGTTGACCCGGATTAATATTTGACGTATCAGTAAATGTTGGATGTGGGATTATCGCAGTTTGAGCATTGGATGTAGATGGTGGAGGATCAACACGTTTAACATGGAACTTGGAGAAATCAATCACCAAAGGTGGAGCGTGTGCTGGAACCAAAGTTAAGTCTAAAGTATTGGAAGCATGAGCAGGAGTTGGAGGATAATCTGGTGACGATTGGTTGTCCAATGATGAAAAAGAATGTGAACCAGATAAGGTTGTATTGGGAGCAGTAGAAGTATGAGAAGGAGAATCAGTAGAACTTGAATTTTGCATTTCAGGTACGTTGATGGATTGAACATCGGCTACAGATGGAAATGGAACGCCAGCTTCCTCAAGTAATTTATGTCGGATGTTATGATAATCATCATAGAAATGTTCAAATAAAATATCTAAATCATTTTCTGATGTTGAAGGAGACGACGAAGGTAAAGGAATTTCAATGTTTGTGGTCAGTGAATCCAGAGGAAAAGTCTCATCAAATGTAACATTGACACTTTCTCGTATCGTGCGATTTGAACGATTATATACTCTAAAAGATGCGGATTCACGTGAGTACCCCACAAAAGTACCTTCATCAGCCTTAGCTTCAAATTTATTCAATTTGTCTTTATCATTCAGAATAAAGCAACGACTCCCAAAAATATGGAAAAATTTAACATTTGGAATATGTTTATTGATCAGTTCATACGGAGTTTTGTTGTAGGTTTTGTTGATGATTGAACGATTTTGAGTAAAGCATGCCGTACTGATGGCTTCAGCCCAAAGAGATAATGGGAGTTTTGAAAAAGAACGCATGGTACGAGCAGCTTCAACTAAGGTACGATTTCTTCGTTCTACAACTCCATTTTGTTGTGGAGTCCGGGCAGCGGAAAATTGATGAGTTATACCAACTGATTCAAGGAAAGAATCCAGAGTGCGATTCTTAAATTCAGTACCATTGTCAGTTCAAATGGTATGAACTTTTGAATCCAAATTGATCTGTGTTTTCTTGATGAAGGCAATAATGATATCAGCAGCTTCATCTTTGGTACGCAAGAAATGAACCCATGTGTAGCGAGAAAAATCATCAACAATAACCAAGACATAACGTTTACCTGCTAAGGATTGAACACTCATCAGACCACATAAGTCCATGTGAAGCAGTTCAAGTGGTTTGGAAGTACTGGGAATGGGTTTAGGCTTATGAGACTTTTTAGTCATTTTTCCCAGTTCACAAGATGAGCAGAGATGATATTTGTCAAATGCAACATCTGGAAGACCAGACACATGGCCACCCTTTACCAGTTTATTGATCGTTTTGAAGTTAAGGTGTGAAAGACGGCGATGCCATAACCATGACTCATTAGACGTTGCTTTGGAAACTAGACATACTTCATCCAGTGGAACTACATCATTTAAATTGATAGTAAACAGATTTGTCTCCCGGGAGCCAGTAAGAAGTTATTTCCCTGCATAAGTTCGAACAGCACATTTCTTTGTGCGAAAGTTAACTTCCAAAGTTTTATCACAAAATTGACCAATACTGAAAAGATTGTGAGTAAGATCTCCGACGTAAGCAACATTTCGAATGATCAAATGGTGACGAATGATATCACCAATACCCATAATAGCAGTTAAGTGGTCATTCCCAAACCGAACAGTTCCCAAATATTTTTCTCTAAAATTTGTTAACAATTCTTTGTTACCAGTCATATATCTTGAACATCCAGAATCAAGATACCATGTATTCTTCATAAAATAATTAAAATGTTTGAGGTACCCAAGAAGATATGGGTCCCATACGATTAGTAATATATGTTTTATGTAGTGGTGATTATGTGATTAATTCAGAGATTTGGAGAACTGGAAGGAGGCAGTTCTTTTGTTTTTCGTTTAACAGCCCATTCGAAAGATTTCACAGGGGATTGTAGAATCCATTTTGATTCTTCATTTTTAATCCATTTATATTTGACTAACTTGGATGGTTTTTTATTTGATTTGTGAGATGGAGTCGAGGAACCGGAATTTGGCGATTTAGGTGCAGAAACGACTCGATAAACAAGACGACGAATTGACGAAGATTTTTCAGAAATTGATGGAAATGAACGTGTAATTGTAGATTTTAGAGATTGAGAGAGTATTGTTTTGCAAGGTTCTGGATAACAAATTGTACATGAATGAATGATTGAACCATTTTTATGAAGAACATCATGTCGAGGGCCACAAGAAGCGTCTTTTCTAATAAAATATCGTGTATCATATTGAGAAATTGGTTTATTAGTTTTTCTATCAAAATAAACCTTTTTCCATTTTTATCTATTTTAACAATCAAATTTACACCATTAACTGAGTGATTAACATGACGATAAATTGCAGAATCATACACAATGCCATCAAGTGTGGCTGCAGAAATAAACTTTGTTGAGTTATTATATTTATTAGAATTAGAAAAAGAAGAAGCTAAAAACGAAGGAGATCTAGACTTCTTAAGCTCCTTGGACTTAAGCATACTAGACTTAGTTGAATTAGACTTCTTAAACTGCTCAACTTCTTTCACTCCGCCTTGCACTTGCTTCTTAAGCTTGGAATTTAAGTTTCTATCTGAAAAATTTAAAACAGGGGAATTAGAATCTCGTCTTAAAAGAACTGGAGTTTTAGGAGAAGAAGAATTAGCATTTTGAGATGTTGGTTTTGAAGAAACCTTTTGATTTGAAACAGATTTTATTACAACAATTTTATTTTCTAATTCATGAATTTTGGTTTGTAAATCAGATTTTTCTTTGTCAAATGCCTTATGTGTTTCATCAGTTTCTTTTTCCAACTGGCAGATTTTCTTTTCTAGAATTAGAGAGGGTATATAAATTTTGCGTGTTACTTTTTGTTGAAGCACAGCATTACCCTTAATTTCAAATTCTTCTGGTTTAATAATTGGAAAATAATCTTCATTTTCGTATTTTGTCTTTTTAGTTTCATATGTTTTGTTTAATTCAGTGTAATTGAAACTAATTCGAAAGCCTCAATTTCTTCTTCCTCATCTGTCATACGAATGAAGCTCTGCCAAATATCTAGATGCATGTATTTGTAGTCATACAATGTTGGAAGCACGTCACTCGCCTTTTTCAGATATTCTGGATTATCAGCTCCTAGCCCTTCTCTTGAATTGAAATATTTGAAGTCCTTTGGCTTGTTCAAGTGAATGGTTTGATCAGTTTGTCCGCGTTTGGCGATAATTTCTTCAAGATGTTTGATGTGTGAAGAAAGTTGAATATTCTCATTTTGAAGTTGATGTATGAAATTTTGTTTGCTATTTAATTCCCGTGATGTTTTAATTTCGTTTTAATGTAAGGTTTCTGATAATTCTTTTATTTGATCGTTTAAAGATTTAAACTGTTTCTCATTTTCATCGAATTCCTTTTGTTTACGTTCCAACCAGTTTTTAGTTATTTGATATTCATGAAACGTTTCAATATACAATTTGTAATATTTATCATTGCGATCAGTTGATATTGAATTTTGTGTACTTTTAAGATTTGTGATTTCAATTTCTTTTTCAGAAATTGTATGAGAAAGATTATTGATCTCATTTTCATAAGTGATTTTCAATTATGATACTTGGTTTTGTAAATACTGATTCTCTTGTTTAAAAATTTGATTTTGTTGAATACGTTGAACAAGTTGTTCACCATGATGAATAAATTGTTCATGATCATTTTCTAAATCAGTCAAACGTTCCTGAAGTTGAGCATTTAAATCTTTTTCAAGTAAAAGGTTTTGTTTTAAAGAATCAAGTTCAGATGTTTGAATTTTAACAAAACCAGTATCAGGATCAGTGGATATATCAGAATTTGATAAGAGAGAATTGATTACTTCAATTTCCTTGTTGGCTTCCTCATTAAATCTATCAGAAATCTCAGCATTTTCTCTTGCCATAAAACATAAATATACTGAATGCTCTTCATCTTCAGGATCTGAATCTTCCATCCACTGGAGATCTTCAGCTAATAACACCTTTCCAGTTTCGATTTGCTTAGCCATCAACATCTTCCGTTTAAAATACTCAGAATCACGAACTTTTGGTTTCTTGCAATCACGAGAGAAATGACCAGCAATGCCACAATTATAACATTTCTTTTTAGGATCCATCAGTGTGATAGTTGGTTTATCAGTACAGGTTGTATCAGATGGAGCAGACTTGAAGTTCGAAGAAGACCTTAGATTGTTGTTTGTTGGCTTGGAGTACCATTTTTTTTTTATAGTTTGAGATGAGGGACATTGCTTGCAGGACTTGTTGCCGTTCTTTTTCCATGTCATCATTCATATCAGTTGCAGGTTCGTCTAATTTTTCTTTCATTTTACCAGATATGTTAGACTGATGTTGTTTTGTAAGGAGTGCAAGGGTATCTTGAGTATTTGCTGCATCTTGTCTTGTTTTGACTATTTCTTTCACCATTGGTGCATTTTGGAGTAAATACTCATAAAGTTCATGAACATCAATCATGCCAAGATCCTTGTGTTGCATTGCACTGTTTCCAAACATGGCCCATTCGGGAAGTAGACTGTTGATGAACTTGATGTTGATCTCAAGATTTTCCTTTTTCAGATTGTTTCTACGGAGTTCATTCAACAAATTACAATAACGATGATATGTACTTTCCAAATCTTCCCTGGTTGTAGCTTTAAATGTTTGATAGGAATTTAAAGTGGTAACCATTTTTGCTTTATTTCCTAAAACGGTTCCCTCCATTTGTTTTCTTATTTCATCCCAAAGTTCTTTTCCGGTTTCCAGACTATCTAAGCTGTTATAGATTTTATTTGGTAAACTTTGAAGCATGAATGAAAAAGATTGTAAATCTGCTTTAGTTCGTTGTTTTTGTTGAGCATCTTATCGAGCATGAGGAAGTGGAGTTCGACCACCAAGAACTGGGGGATTTGCATTTGGAGCAGCAATAACATCTTCATAAAATACAGCCACCCCATTCTCAAGAGAATCAAGAATTTGAGTTGCCAATTCCTGATGTTTAATAAAGTGGAGAAATCGTCTTTTCCACTGAGCATATTCACCTCTATATAACACCGGTGGTTTGAGATCAGATCCGATCGAAAGAGCATCTTTTGAAGTCATTTTGAAATGATTGAAATTTGTACAAATATCGTTCACGTGTTGAGAAGTTGAGGTTTGTATGAGTGAAGTTTAAATCTTCAAGATGATTAGTGATACCCGAATAGCACTTTTGTGAGAGAAAATTCAAAATCTCCAAAATGATCAACTGATTTCTCCAGATGGTAAAATATACTTTAAATGTGGCCTAGATTTTCGAATTGGTCAAAAACGGTAAACGGATCAAAAACTGGAGCTAAATGAAGTTTGGAAATTTACCGAAAAATCACAAAATCGTGAATAAAGTGTCTAAAACAAGGGTTTTTGGACCGAGAAGTCGGGTAAACCGCCTACGGCTGTTTATCACGTCGTAGCCTTCGTCTTTAGCTTCCATTTGGTTACTCGTGGGCTCGAAACGGACACTCGAGCCGAAAGTTATGACCGTTTCAGTATAACCCCTTTTGTTACACGATTTTGGGTTGAGGATCTTGAGCCGAAGAGGTTGAGCCGAACTTTTGAAGCCGAACACTTTGAGCCGAACTGTTGTATGGGCCGAAGATGGTGTTCGGGCCGAACTTTAATTGGGCCGAAGAAGTGTTCGGGCCGAGCTTTGATTTTGAGCCGAACAATTATAGCCGAACTCCTAGCCGAACACAGTGTTTGAGCCGAAGTCTTTGAGCCGGAGTTCGAGCCGAAGTCTTTGAGCTCTGATACCAATTGAGAGAGCTAATGCAATCGAAATCAAGCTAATTGCCGAGATGGGAGCTGGGCTTTAATTCACTCTCGTATGATTAGCCGTCTTTCATCTTGGAAGGCGTCTATGCTTTCTTTTGGGGGTCGCCTTACCCTTATTAAATCGGTGTTAGGCAGTTTGGGCACTTTTTGGATGTCAATTTTTAGGGCCCCTTCTTCAACAGTAAAAAGAATGGAGCTTTTAAGATCCAAATTTTTTTGGGGAAGTAACGAAAGTAAAAGGAAAATGAGTTGGGTCAAATGGAACACGTGCTTGGCGACAAAAAATAAAGGCGGTTTAGACATCCCTAGTCTAGAGGCCCTAAATTTAGCTCTTCTCACAAAATGGAGATGGCGCTTTGCTACCGAAAAATCCTCTCTTTGGTGTCAAGTTATTCAATCTATTTATGGAGAAGATGGAGGTTTCAATAAACCGGTGCACTCTCGTCATAAAAAAGGTACATGGGGAAAAATAATTGGTTCTCTAAATTATCTCAATGATTCTAATATTATTGACTATAATTCTTTACATCTCAAATTAAGGAATGGTGAAACTATTAAATTTTGGTCGGATATTTGGATTAGTAATGTTCCCCTTTCTATCCTTTTTAATCGTTTATTCAAATTAGAATTGAATCCCTTTTGTAAAGTAAAGGATAGATTGACCCCTAATGGGTGGAATTTTAATTGGAGAAGGCCTATTAGAGGTGGGATTGAAGAAGAACAAATGCAAAATTTCATGTCTCACATAAATGGTTCTTATTTGCAAGAAGGTCATGACAAAGTTTGTTGGTCTCTAGATGACTCTTGTGACTTTACAGTTGCTTCTACTCGAAAACATATTAACAATTTTTTGTTCCCGGGTATTATCTATGAATCAAAATGGTGCACTTCGGTTCCAATCAAGGTTAACATTTTTATATGGAGACTTTCATTAGATAAACTCCCTACTAGATTCAATCTCTCTAGAAGAGGGATGGAAATAAACTCAATTACGTGCCCTGTTTGTAATTCGGGAGTGGAAACAATATCACATACTATTTTCTCGTGCCCTTTAGCGATTGAGGTTTGGTCAAAAGTGTTCAAGTGGTGCGATCTCGGTCGTTTTACTAGCGCCTCTTTTGATGAATGGTGGAATTTTTGTGAAACTAATTCGTCTCGGAATTTTCGTCGTCTAAAAATTCAAGTTATTGGTTTCACCGTATGTTGGTTGCTGTGGAAATTTCGTAATGCAACTATTTTCGATCAAGGGAGGATGAGAAGAGCTGACATTGTTGATGACGTTATTTTATTCTCTTTTTTTTGGTTGAACCATCGAAACCGTAAATGTAAGGTTTCATGGTCAGATTGGGTTAAATTTCCTTTCTAATTTCTTGTATTTCGTTTTTGTTTAGTCTAGCACATTGCTAGACTCTAGTTTTAATAAAACTGCCGTTCAAAAAAAAAAAAAAAAATGTGTGTTTTAGTGTGTGTAGTTGAGAGAGAAGATGGAGGAGGAAGATAGCTTTCAAAATGTAATTCTATTAAAGTGAGGAAAAGCTTACATCATTAGTCATCACAAGGGTATTTATACCCTAACTTCTAAACTAGTTTAATTAAGGCTAATTACATCATTTAAGCTCAAAACTAGTCCTAACATTACACGATCATGGATTTTCAAAAATATAAGGGTCCGCTCTTCTACATTTGGACATGCATGACTATAAGTTACAATTAATAAACTGTAACATTTCCAAATTCTATAGCATCCAATTATCACGGTATATTATGATAATCTGAAATCTCACGAGGGCCTTAAATTTCTCGTGTTTCTATAATAAAATTACTTGAAGAATGCCCATTAAATCTCAAGATAAATTGCCAACTTTGTTTATTCATTGATATATAAAGGAAAATACGAACCACATTTTTAATTTACCATTTAACAAACACAACCTGATAAACTTCAAGATCCAAAAACATATATATTTTGGTCTTTAGCGGACAATAAAAAATATGGTAAATATTACTAATCTTACAATTTTAGAGTATTTTCAAAATATGAACACTCGTTAAGAACAAACATAAGAGCAATTCATTAGTAGTCTCCTACAGGCAATGGGATGTCCTCAGAACTCGTATGAGGATCTACAATACGAGTAATAAGTAATGTAGCAAAAGCTAAATATTTCCGAGGGAAAATCGACATAGAAACCATAATAACTAGAGAGGTGGTGCATAATGAAATTGCAAAACCAAGAGATGGTGTAACGATAACATAAGTTCCTGTGACGAATGCAACCGCCATTGCAACCATGGCGATGCCAGTAAGCAAATACTGAAGGCTAAGCAAGTGATAAAAACTATCCTTCGCTTTACGGGTAGCTAGATCATAGTGAAGCGTGTAGAATTGTAGCTTGATATATCCAAATAAAACACTACAAGAACAAGAGAAGGCTAAAACATTTGCAACAACAAATGTTTTGTATGCTGCTTTTTTGAATAGAATGGGCATTCCTTGTGTAGGGCCGTCGTTTCCATCGAAACCACCTGGTACTGCAAACGTAGCTGCGAATGTTGCGGTTGCTATGAGAGTTGCCACTAAAGCAACACAGTCCCCTAACCGAAAAAACCTATCCTTTTCTGATTGGTTTTCAGTTGAGTCTCTATCTATTAAATTAGGGGATGACTCTTGAGATTGCATCCTTGTTTTTTTATTTTCCACTGCCATAGCCTGCAATAAATGGTTAAATTTTATCAAATATATAAATGGAAATGCTAAATATTGCCCTACGGGCTACATTTAAGAGTTTTTAAGTGGTTAAAATACTTAGTTTTAAAACATAACTATCCTAAAGTGGTTGGTGGTTTATTTATGGTTAAGGTTAGGGTTGTGCAATTGGACCAATAACTGACCGGAATCACGGAACCGAACTGGACCAGACCGTACAGAGTTATATCGGGTTGATTCTCGGTTCTAATTTTCATGCAAAATTGGTTCTCGGTTCCGAGTGGTTCATGAACAAATCCTAGCCATTGGATCAAAAAATCTCTTAACAACTAGTATCATTAAATTACATGTGATTGAATACACAACCACCACCCCCCGCCACTGCTGCCGCCTACGACTGCCGGCCGCCGCCAGCCGCCTCCGCCGGCTGCCGCCTCTGGCCGCCGCAATCACATGTGATTGGATACGCAATCACATGTGATTGAAAGCAACCAACAGTGACAAGAGGTTGCTGGTGGTCGAGATGGTGGCCGGCAGAGGTTGGTGGTGGTGGTGGTCGGCGGTGTTGAATCACATGTGATTTAATACACATGGGGTGGTGGGGGTGGTCGACGGTAGTGGTCGTCATTGTGCAATCACATGTGATTTAATACACATGGGGTGGTGGTGGTGTTGATGTATTAAATCGCATGTGATGGTGATGGTGGTGGTGATTTGGGGTTGAATGATCCAAGAGCTGAGATTTGTCTCTCAGAACTTCAAAAAAAGATAGACTACCTTGAACGTTTCTCTATTTTTAGATTAAAAAAAACAAAAAAACAAATAACACTTCTTCCATTACTAAAAAGTGATGAAGAAATTCTTGTATACCTGCAACAACATCTTTCTCTTCCCATCCGAATATGCAATATCCAAAGGAGTCATTTTTTCATCGTTGAGCGCATTAAAGTTAACTCTAGGATCCAATATTACTTCCATCATCTCAACGTCCGAAGCCATAAACAAATGAATAGGCGTATTCCCATTGTTATCTTTTTGATTAATAAGAGTTGGTAGTGATTCATTTTTGAAGATGAATTCAATTATTTCTGTTTTTTTACTTTCAACGGCCACATGAAGAATGTTTCTTCCTTTCCCGTCAGTTAACTCTGAGTAACCGCGACATTTGGACATAAGAAGTTTGATTATTCGAAGATTGCCTTGACTAGCTGCAATATGAATTGCTGAAGTATTTATATCATCTTCTTTCATTATTTCATATCCAATTTTGGGGTCCGCATTCAATAACTTTTCTGTTGTAGAAAAGTTGTTATTATGAACAGCGTAATGCAATGCAGTCCAGCCATGCTTGTCTTGGATGTGTAGTGACTTAATATCTTCATTTACTAATTTTTCAATACAGCCTGACATGGAAAATATGGTATATTAGTTACTCCCTCCGTCCCTTAATAAAATTCTCATTTCAATCAAAATATTTGTCCCAAAATAAAGTTCTCATTTCTCATATTGGAGGGACCTACCCAATAAAATAATATTATTATAATGTACCTCACCACAAACTATGTCTTAAAAACACTTTCTCTCTCCAAAAAAACCTTATATTTTAATCAAATTTATTACCAATGACACAACCACTATCTATCTCCTAAAATATTTTGTCAATGAGAAATGGAAACTTTATTAAGGCACAGAGGGAGTATATTTTAAAGGAAAGCAGAAAACGTTGATTCAGAAGTTTATATACATATTTTATATTTATTTTAGGGAATACTTAGATGCAATATCGTGTGACAAATAAACGAGACTGTGAAACTTTTGGTTGTGTTGCTAAAGTTATGTTCAAGTAGTTAGTCCTTTTTTTTTTTGATAGACTAATCTCAATCATTAATCAATAACAGTTAATAGTCATTAATTACATACTTTATATAGAGTTGTGTTCTAGGAAGTTCATCTTTAGAACAATGTCTCAATAGATAAATCTTAGCCATTGTATCAAAAAAAAGTCAAACGATCAAGATCAAAGCCTTAACCACCACCAACATCAAATCACATGTGATTGAATACATAACCACCGCAGCCGACCACCACCACCATCGTTGGCCACTGCAGCCGTCGACCCACCGCCGACCACCTCCGCCCTCCGCTGCCGCCCGTCGACGCCATCGACCGCCGACGGCCGCTGCCGCTAGCCGCCGCAATCACATGGATTGGATACATAATCATATGTGATGGTGGGGGTTGACGGTGGTGGAGACAGAGGTTGGTGGTGGTGGTGGTCGGCGGTGTGAAATCACATATGATTTAATACACAATCAGATGTAATAGAAAGCGGCTGGCGGTGGCACGGGTTCCTGGTGTTGGAGACGGTGGCCGGCAGAGGTTGGCGGTAGTGGTGGTAGTTGGCGATGTGCAATCACTTGTGATTGAAAGCGACCGGCGATGGTGGAGGGTTGATGGTGGTGGACACGGTGGCCGGCAGAGGCTAGTGGTGGTGGTGGTGGTCGGCGGTGTGCAATCACATGTGATTTAATACACAATCACATGTGACTGAAAGCGGTCGATGGTGGTGGGGGGTTGCCAGTGATGGAGACGATAGCCTGCAGAGGTTGGCGGTGGTGGTGGTGGTTGGGCGTGTGCAATCACATTTGATTTAATACACAATAACATGTGATTGAAAGCGGCAGGCAAAGGAGGGAGGTCAACGATGGTGGTGACGGTGGCCGGTGGCGGTGGTGGCCGACAGTGGAAGTGGCAGTGCTCGTGGTGGGCGGTGGACGGTGGCGGTGGGGGTGGGGGTGGGGGTGGTGGTGGTAATGGTGTTGATTTATTCAATCGTATGTGATGGTGGTGGTGGTTCGAGGGTTAAAAAATATACATTACCTTAAACATTTCACACTTTATACACTGAATTCACAAAAAAGATAGAATACCTTGAATATTTCACACTCTATACATTAACTAATTAGTTTTGTTGTTTACTAGTTTTCTATTTAAACAAGATATAGAATAATTATAAATTGAAATCAGCGGTCAGGGATTAGGCATAGAAAATGAAATGAAGTCCTTGCACTTCTCGGAAAGCTACATTGTGAATTACTAATTTTCTTTTTAAACAAGATATAGAATAATTATAAATTGAAATCAGCGGTCTGGGATTAGGCATAGAAAATGAAATGAAGTCCTTGGACTTCTCGGAAAGCTACATTGTGAATCCTAAGGGCGATCGGTGGTTCAAAAACCGAAACAAACTGAACTGAAACTGAAAATGATAAATCCAAAATCAAAACTGAACCAATTGTTTGTTTTTTGGATTTCGTTTGGTTCAGTTTCTGTTCGGTTTCAGTTCACTTTTTTTTCCCAAAATGCTCATCCTTATGCGAGGACCGAATCAAACCAAAGCGGAACCAATAGAACCGAAATCTAAAATGATGAATTTTTAAAACCGAAACCGAACCAATTACATGTTTTTGGTTTTTCGTTCGGTTGGTTTTCAGTGCAGTTTAATTTTTTCAGTTCAAATGCTCACCCTAATGAATCATATAGGAACCTTTAATAACCTATTACTATTCATTTCATTTTCTATGCCTAATCCCTGACCGCTGATTTCAATTTATAATTATTTTCCTTCGTTGTGCGGTAGCTAGAGAGTTGTGGGCTTCAATTCTTTCTTGGTGGAAAATCCAAAGCCCAGTGCCGTCTTCTGTCTCTGAAGTTTTCTTACTCGCTGAGTCGGTTGGCTTATCTAGTAAGAAAAAAAAGCACCTCCGAGTGGCAACTCTCTCAATCCTTTGGATTTTGTGGCGCTTTAGAAACGAGACGGTATTTAATCTCAAGAAGCCTAAAAAAGACGACTTAGAAGAGAAAGTCAAGTTTTTCTCTTTCTTTTGGTGTTTGCGTAGAGGGAAATTTGTAACAAAAAATTGGTTAGATTGGTGAGGTAACCCCTTAACTTAACTCTTTGTATGTCTCTTTTCTAGCTCCTTGCTAGATTTTTTAATACAATGTTGTTGTTAAAAAAAAAACCTGTTTCTAATGTACGGTGTGCGCAATAAAATTCTACTTTGACTCATATCACTCGGTTGTCTCCAACTATATACTTTAGTCAAAACATTCTTTAATCGAGGCATGATTTGTGCATCCATACGTATGATTGTGATGTACACATCAAATTTATGTTTACAAAACTCCTCCAAATTTTAATATATAAGAATTTATTTTTGCACCATAGTTTTTTATGTCTACATCATAGAGTATAAGTTTTACAGTTAACTGTACAATTAAATAAAGTAATACTTATGGTGTATCCATTAAAAATTGTAGTGTATTTATCACCACCTTTAGTATATACACTTATTTTCTGGTTTAGTACTACCTTCTATCATCTTTGAGGCATAAATTAAATAAAGGGGTGTATACGTTACTTTATGTTAGGATTGAAAACAATTCTATTCGAAACTGAGACTAAATTACAAAGTAAAACACTCACTTACTTAACTGTTACGAAAGAAAAAACAACCCACTAGCTAATACTCACTCTAAGTATTACTCTCTATACATTGTTTTACAACTGAGTTACAACATCTATTTATACTAAAAACTAGCCATCAAAGCTCCAACATCTATTTAATATGTTGGGTCGCTAAAAAGCATCCCCACTGAAGAGATTTATTGAAGACAAAAAAACAAATAGTTAGAAGACCATCTGAGGATTAGTTCCTCAGATTGTGGGTAACTGTATCTGATCAGTTCGGATTTCAATTACCCAGTTACACTATCTGATCACTATCTGAAACAACGATCAGTTCCCCGTGCGGAATTAGATACTGATTAACAGATCAGATAGTTGTATCAGGTTCAGCGCACATTGGACAATAACGCTGAACCATCAAGCAGATACCTCTCTAAGCAAAACTCTTAGTGAAGGTCACTGAAGCTGAAGGCCAACTGAAGAAGCATGAGTATCCGAAGACTCATGGCTACCTGAAGCGTACAAAGGCCTAAAGTTTCAGTGTCACAGAAAGACACATGTAAAGCACAAGTCACTGGATCGCTGATAAAGGGAATGTCCTGCAAATCTTCTGGAAGATATCGGCGATCACAAGACGACAAATAGTACTGTTAAAATTCCGTTAGTTGTGCTCATCCCATGAAATATCCTCTGCACCAACGGAATTCTCACACGTGGAATCGATCGATCATTCCTTTGGCTCTACGTTTCCTAATGCTATAAATTGAGGACTTGAGCGATCGATTTTGGTGTACACCCAACAAGTTTACACGCTGCTAAAATCACTCCAGACTTTATTTCTTTGAGCAGAGTGCAAACCACCAGTTAACCTTCTGTTACTTGATTTGAAAATTGAATCTCTGTAACTAAGGTGTCTGGTCTTGTGCTTGATCATTTGTTGATCACAAACTTGTCTTAGATGGTATTTGTTATTGCTATCACATGCAAGCAGTTTAGTCAGGATTTGTTCTTAGCTATTCCGTAAACTGCTTGCATCTTTATTGTATCATTATTGATTAATAAAGAAAAGTTTAAAAAGTGTTGAGTGTTACCATTTATCCTTTTATTTGACCAGTGAAAGCGTATAGGTGTTTTAAATCACTTATTACGGGACTAACATAATATATTCATGGTGTAAAAGTTTGAAGTTGTCATTCTTGAAACAAGCTATTAAACAAAGATGGCTTTTGCACGTTTGACTTAGAAATCTCATATTATCCCTCCTTAAGTCGCACTTGGCTCACGGTTCGTCACACCGATCGTGTTTCGCGATTGCTTCACACGTGCTAAGATCTTGGTGATGATATCTGCTCGTAGTTCTTTGAATTGAAATATTCCACTATAAGTTGTTCACGTTCAACATATTCTCGTATGAAGTGAAAACGAATGTCAATGTGTTTGCTTCGACCATGAAATTTTTCATCAAGGGAATTGCTAACTTGTTATCGACATACAAGGTGATAGACATGATATGATATCCCGTGAGCTCCTTCACGAGATTCGCAAGCCAAATGGTTTTGCATGCTATTGTCGTTGCTACTGTGAACTCAGCTTCACTTCTAGACAAAGCGACAATATTCTTCGTTTAAAATTGCCAAGTAATTGCATTCCTTCCGAGATAGATGAACAATATCATCCCTCTCACGCTCTTCCTATCAACAATGTCACCTCTAAAATCACTATTGGTAAAACCAACCAAGGATTCAATATCACGACATTTTCCATAGTTGAGTCCATAGTCAATGGTTCCTTTCACATATCCAGATGTGTTTAACAACTTGGAAATGCATTGTGATTGGTTTTTCCATGAAACAACTTGTAATTCCAACCGAAAGGGATAAATCTTGTCGAGTGTGAGTCAAGTACCTGAAACATCCTACTACTTGCCTATATTCGGTTGGGTCAGCTTTTTCACCATCTTCATCCTTATTGACCTTCAACTTAAGCTCCACTGGTGATGTTGTCGGGTTGTAGTCTAGCAACCCAAACTGATCTAGAATCTTCTTTTCATAAGCCATTTGTTGCAAAGATATTCACCACTTCGTTTGCGACACTTCGATTCCAAGAGAGTAAGAAAGGAATCCTAAATCATTCATTTCAAATTCTTTCTTCATTTGTTCCTTGAATTCGACAACGACTTCGGTGTTAGACCCAAAAATGATCAAGTCATCAACATACACCAACAATAAGAATTTTGCCTTTTAGATTCCTTTTATAAACCGTCGGGTCTTGTAAAATTTTAAGAAAACCAAGTCCTTTCAAGATTTTATCTAAATGAATGTTCCAAACTCGAATAGGTTGTCAGAGGCCATAAAGAGATTAGGAGAGCTTGAACACCTTGTGTCTTTTAGCTTGATCAACATACCCTTCCGACTGGGTTACATAGACCTCCTCCTTGAGATCTCCATTGACAAAGGTTGACTTGACATCAAGGTAGTGGACAACCCATCCATGTTGAGCTGCTAAGGCAAGAATGAGCCAGACAGTATCAAGTCGTGATACGACGCATATACTTCATCAAAGGCAACTCCTTGCTTTTGAACAAATCCTTTCGCTAGTAGTCGAGCTTTATGTTCCACCACCTTTATTAAGCTATCTTTCTTCACTTTAAATTGATAAATGTTGACTTGACATCAAGGTAGTGGACAACCCACCCATGTTGAGCAGCTGAGGCAAGAATGAGCCTGACAGTATCAAGTCGTGCTACTGGCGTAAAGACTTCATCAAAGTTAACTCCTTGCTTTTGAACAAAGCCTTTCGCTACTAGTCGAGCTTCATGTTCCACCACGTTTCTTAAGCTATCTTTATTCACTTTAAAGACCCATTTCAAACCTATCGATTTATGACCCGGTGGAAATTCTGTAATTTTCCATGTCGTGTCTTTCTCCATTGATCTAACTCTATTTACATAGCCTCCTACCATGCTTTGGAAGCCACTGCCTTTTAAAAGTTCAGAGGTTGAGCAACTGCAATCATCATCAGTTCTTCAAGTTCAACGGGCATTACTTCTGTATCATCATAGACGTTCGATAACAAGTGATACCCTCTAGGTCCTGTTTGGTTCAGTGAAATATCCGACTCAACTAACCTGGATTTTCAGGGTTGTTTTGTTTGATGAGTTGAAGATAGACGTATTTGGGGGCTGTTTTCAGGTGAGGACGGTTATGTTTTAGGGTTATTTAGGTTTGAGAAGACAAGTGTTGTAGTGGGGATGTTTTGGTCTGAAATATTTTGCGATTTTTTCAGTCCAATTCCATGATTTCTCTTCATCAAACACTCTATCACGACTAACCCGCAACTTCTAGTCTTGTGGATGAAATTAGTGACAACCTTTTGTTCCATCCTCATCATCAATACATACCATATTCTTTCTTCTATCTTCAAGGTTCTTCAAGTTACCACCTACAAGTTTAGCAAAAACAACACAACCAAAAACTTTTATATGCTCAAGGTTTGACTTTTTTTTTTCTTCCAAACCATGCTTCATATGGGGTGATGTCGGAAAGTGCCTTCGCCGGTAAACGATTGAGAAGATAAACCGTATGTCTAGCGGCTTCTCCCCAAAATTCTCTTGGAATGTTCCTTCCTTTGAGAAGACTCCTTGTCATCTCCATTGTGGTCTTGTTTCGTCTTTCTACAACTTCATTTTGTTGAGGGAAATGTGGGTTCATAAGGTGTCTTTTGATACCATTTTTTCATCACAAAAAAGTGAACTCTTTTGAAGTGAACTCTCCCCCGCAATCTGTGCGAAGTGTCTTTATTTTATAACCTAAACTTTTCTCCACCATCAATTGTACTTTTTTGAAAGCACTTAAGGCTTCATACTTCACCGGTAGCATGTAAACCCACATCTACTGGCTAAAATCATCTACTAAAAGGAGAAAATACTTACTTCCTCCAATAGACGTAGTTGTAATCGGAACCACATAAGTCCGCATGAACAAGCTGGAGAAGTTTTTGAGCACGAAAGGTTGCTTGATTAGGGAACGGAATTCGAGCTTGTTTGGGAAGTACACACCCTTCACACACTTAGTTTGGGTGTTCAATCTTCGGGACTCCGGTTGCCATATTTTTTTCCGACAACTTCTTTAAGGCGGAAAAGTTAACCTGACCGGGTCTAGAATTCCATACCCAATATGGTTCGTCTTTTGTTGATAAAAGACATGTCGATCTTCCAATATTCAAGAGAGTTTTATACAACGGATTTGTGGCTCTTTTAGCCCTCAAATATAGAGTGTTGTTTTGATCATACACTCTTAACAAATCCATATTGAATTCATCCCGATAACTGTCCTCATTCATTTGACTAAGACTAATAAGATTACTTTTAAGTTTCGGGATGAAATATACGTCATCAGGGAGTCATTGGTCGCCATTTTTACAATCGAGTTAAATTGACACTTTTTTTTTCCCAAAATAGCAACGATCGAATGATCTCTAAATCTCACATTGCCTGAGACGGTTTTGTCTAGCTTGTTGAACTTTAAACGATGTCCAGTCATGTGGTTGCTTGCACCATTATCGAGGTACCAAACACTGGAGTCTACTCGATTCTTAATTAAAAGTAGTGATACCTTGCCAAGTGTGTCTTCTTGTGTGATTGCTATCATCAAAACGGAATCTTTGTTATTGGTTCGAGTGACGTTCACCTCCTCACCTCAATTCTTTTTTGGGCACGCTAATGCATAATGACCAATATTTTCACAATTAAAGTATTTTAATCTTACCTTTATCCTTTCGGGCAGGATTATGGGCATTTCAGTTTGCATTGAAGTCACAACCACCACCTTGGCCGCGTCTACGTCATCGGTCTCGGCTCAAATATCCACCTCTTCCTCTTGAGGTGTTCGACGAGTTTCTCTCGTTTTTTTTATCGAGAATCGTGATGCCCAGTCGGCGTGTGTGATCAATAGAGAAGGTCCTACTTCTTCATCTCCATAACCTCAGAGTCTCTCTTCATCGGTCTTGAGTCGACCCACAACTTCTTCTACCATCATGTTCTTTAGGTCATAAAATTGCTCGATAGAGGTACCAATTTGCATACACCGCGCCGGGACGACTAAAAGAAACTTCTTTACCACCGTGATCTCCTCGATATTTTCACCTAAAGATCGAATAGTAGCCACAATTGTATTCAATCTCATGGCAAAATCATCCACCGCTTCATTATCCTTCATTCGAATCACCTCGAAGTCACTTCTTAAGGTTTGTACTTTTGCTTCCTTTACTAGATCGGCTCCCATGTGCTTTGTCTTAAGCGTTTCCCAAGCTTCTTTAGCCGTATCTTTCTTGGCCAACTTTAGGAGCACGTCCTCTGGAATTGCTTGACAGATAGCTGCAAGGGCCATCTGATCCATCCTTTCTTTCACTTCCGTATTTTGAATTGCATCCCACACTCCTTGTGCTTGCAAATTCAACCGCATCTTTATAGCCCATACCGAGTAGTTCATATTTGTAAGCGTTGGGTAGTGTAAAGTAACACTACTATCTTTCCCACTTCTTTGAACAACTTCATATGCAACTTGAATGGTACCCGTGTGGTCATTTTTGGCATATATTTGGGTATACACTAACTTGTAATCCTTTTTTAAAGATATTCAGACCAAATTGAGATACTTTGGAAGAATAAGGATCAATAATATAATTTTTCTAAAGAACAGGGGTCAAAATGCCATTTTTTAAAGTTTAGGGGCTAAAATTATTTTCAAAACTTCAGCGGGCAAAAATGAAATATTCGAAACTTCAGGGGAAAAATTGTAACTATCCAGAAGTTCAGGGGAAAATTTATAATTTCCTAGAAGTTCAAGGGCTAAATTGCAATTTCTCGAAGTTCAGGGGCTAAATTGTAAATTTCAAAACTTCAGGAACTAAACTGCAATTTTTTGAAAATTTGGTCAATGGTGACGTCACCGCTGAAGTCAGCTTTATTCTACGGCCACCTGGTTTTTCCGGCGAGATTCTGACAAATTTGACGGAAGAGAGTGAACTTTGACAAACGTTTTTGAAGGCTAATCTTGGTCTAACAAATTTCAAAAATTATATTTTCGGAATCCTTGAAACGAGACATCTACAATGGTGTGCTCAGATATACATTCTAAGATATAAATGTTTTGACCAAAAAAAACTAAGGGTTTATTTACAGACTGCCCAGAGGTCAAACCAAACTCTGATACCACTTGTTGGGATTGAAAACACATATATTAGAAATTGTGACTGAATCACATAGTAAAACACTCACATCCTGTTAGGATCCCACATCGATCAAAGTATGAACTAACTGGTACGAGATGTGTTCATATCAATTCGTATCATAGCTAGCCTTACCTTTCGAGTTTCCAATACTCGGAGTGGTGACCTGTGGAGTGGTGGCTTGGACCCGAAAAGAGGGTGCCAACTATGGATTCTAAATCAATGATTGAACTAGGGATTAAGCAAGAACAATGTAGAGATTTGGAAGATTCGGTGATTGTGATTTTAGAGTGAAACTTGAACACACACTTTGCTATTAGATGTGGAAATTACAATTATGCAAAGGTTAGGAGTAATTAGCTTAGACCTAGGTCTTTATAGTAAGGCCTAATTTCGATTGATTACACAATAGACACTAGACTATTTGTTACAACAAATATGACCCAAAGATCCCCCCCTTTGTAAAAATAGTCTGGGAAGCGTATCTTCGAAGTCTTCAACTTTAGCAAAAGCTGGACCTGATAGATTTTTCATTTATATAAATTTGCATCAGGATCAACTTGAGCTTTCTTAAGCTGTGAAAAGGAATACTTTATGTAGCTTTTCAACCAACATGAAGACTTTTATTGCAGATATAGTATGATCGACTAAAAATAAGACTCATATTAATAAATCGATTAGCAGCGGAAGTCTTTTCTTGAAGTTTGTGACTTTATGTCGATCTATGATTCTTCATGATTGTTGTTGAGGTAACATGTTGATAAAATGTATGAAAGATATTAACATTTATCTTTAAGCGTGCGATTTTTCGTTAACACTATGAATTTTGATAACGTTTACGCTCCCCCTCAAACAAACAATTATTCTTCACGAGAGTTGAATTGAACATTTTAAAATTTACTTTGCCTTAACTGGTGCATATATCTGGGCTAACGTATCGATAATCTTCATAATATTGTAAGATTCCCACTTAGTTTGTTCCCGCAGATTGAGCTTTAGAAGAAATTTTCTTTGAAAGCATCAATTCTTGATATACAGAATTTATATAATATATCTTCTCCCCCTCATGATGAATGTGATTTATCTTATTCATCATGTGAACTTGAAATTCTGCGAGTTGGAATTAAGAAGAATCTTCGGTTTAAGGAAAGAAAAAATAAGTCGAATATGAAGATGCCCCTTGATAAAAATGTGTTGCATAATGATATATTCATTTTTTGAATTAATCAATATACATCACATTATATCATTTAAACCCTGACCGTTGTTGATAAGGTAAGAATACGGTCTATTGTTTATCGTTTAACTTCTTGCCGTTGTTGATGACATAAGAGTACGGTCTATAATTTATCATTTGATTTCGTGACCGTTGTTGATAATGTAAAAGTATGGTCATCAACTTTAGCACCAAAAATCAATCAGGGTAAACCGGGATCACATAGATTGCCCGTTAACACATCAGTTATAAAACTGGGTGACCTACGTTCATCGTTGGATTTGATGTTAGCACTGGATATCCATTCAATCATCATGGAATACCAATAATGTTGGTATCACTATGAATGTTCCGGCAATATCACAAAAGATATGCTTGATAAAAAACACATGTGTCATAATGGTGTTTGATATGGCACTAGACTCAATATGTGGACAAATAAAGTCGAGGACTGGAGAGAAATGTCCTCTTGTTTCAATATCAACAATCTCCAAATGAGATGTCGACAGCATATGAGCTAATTTTCTGTGAAAAATGGAACAAGGACTTTTTAAGGAGTATTTGAGTAGCTAGGAGGGTTGTCCATTGCATTACTGGATCCATGATGACTTCTTCAATATTAGAAAGCAACATACGCAGTCCGATAGAAATGTGGCTACCCGGCTTTTTAGTCGGTTTGGTAAGGGTATTTCGTTTTCTTTAACCCTATCACACACTCCTCACTCAAACTCTCTTTTGAATTTTCAAGTCCTCCCTCGTATACTTCATCATGTGTTTGAAGTGATCAACAATGTTTGATTGCATCGTTTTAAACATTGTTGTTGGCATTTATAGAATGATAAGCTGATTTGCACCCATACTTCATCACCCTTCTCAGTTTTTACCTCATCACACCCTAATCAAGATCTCATGATACTTGATTCTGCTCACCTAGACTTAATGGACTCTTTCATTATATCCTATATTGGAGGCGGCTCCCGGGGTAGATCATGCCGGCTATGACAGATCATGAGAGTAATTTGAAGTATTCTATTACTCTCATATACAATTAATCAGCGATTGCCAAAATATCTTGAATGTAGAAATCACATGAATACCATCGAAATATTAGATATATCTGGTATAATTTGTTGTTGCTTTGTTGAATGAAAATAAGAAAACAGAGCAACAGTTCGATCAAGTAAAGGACTCACATAGAGTAACCTTTGACACATCAAATAATTCAACTACCATTTTCACAACGGTCGATTCAATTGTGTGACATGCTCTTAGAGTTGGCGTGATTTTCGCTCTAGCAGGTTTTCCACTCAATCCTCGTGAAACATCAGATTGTGATTCCACTATGAGTGTTCCGATGGATTCACGGAGATCCATTTTAGACGATATTTGTGTATGTGGCCCAGACAAGAAAGATATATCGATTTGATCTAGACTTTGTGCATTCTATGAAGGTATGAATTGGGCAACTTGTTCACTAGTTTCAATACCACATAACTCCAAATGAGTTGGTGATAGTAGATGTGTTAAATCCCCTAAATAAATTGAAACAAATTCGCGTTGAGAGGAATGTGAGTGGTTGGAGATGGCGTACATTTGCTTTATTGATCCAATAAAGTCTGGTGATTCACTCAGCAAATTAATGATCACATATGTTTGGTTGCCCGGCATTTAAAAAGTTTGGAAGCACTCACATGTGTGTTTTCTTTTTAATATGTATCATGTTTTAACATCATATATCCACTCACCTAAGACTATACCCTCACTTTTATATATCGGCTGAAAAGTATTTCCCCCGGGAAGGTAAAGCCGGTTCTGGCTAGACCATAAGAGGATAAGTCTGATCTCTTATTATTTTGATATTAATATTCTCTGAAATTTTCAATTTAATGAATGTATATAGGAAAAAAAATATTTCTTTTAAACTTTGTTTTGAATTTTTATTTCTCCCCTTAGAAATATTAATTCTCCCCTAGAATTAATATATCTTCCCCTTGACAAAACATGTAAACAATATCTTTCTTTGAACTATTATCTTGAGAAACACAAGAGGATTGGAGAAAAATTTCTTTGTTTAATAGGTTAGATTTAGCATTGAAGCTTTCCCTCTATCTTCGAAATGATGCATGATGTGGCCATGGATTATTGCATGGATGTGGATGGTTGCTGATACATGCATGGATGTGGAAGGTTGGTGTGGGTTAGAAAATGAAGTCAATTTCATTAAAGATGTAGTCATGGAAATTAAATAAACTATAATGTGAATGACGGGAATAAGTGATAGTTTTAATTTAGCTTTTAAGAAAGCTTTTTAAACCATTAGTCTTTTCATCTCTTGTAACCATTTTAAAGTAACCGTTTTTAGGTGATTTTCATTTGGCTTATATAAGTCATTCTTATTGTAATAGAAAGGAAGTTGAATGTTATATGAAAAAAAAAAGTTGAAACTTTTGAGAAAATAGTTTTTCTCTCCCAAAATTGTTCTTGTGTTTGAACAAGTTTTGAAGGCCATTCCACGGTATTCTTTGAATCAATGTGTGTTTGGTTAGATTAATCCGGTATTCTTTTGAATCAACGGATTCTAATCTTTTCTACCTTTTCAGTTCTACATCAGAGATGAACGGGTCCTAATCTGAGTTGATTAGAAGCCATCGTCCGTTGAGACTCGAGTTCCAAGCTGAATTACTTGAAAGAAATTTTCCTTGAGGGCCGAGTTATACACTGGAGTATGTATAAGCCATTCTGATGAAGCTCGGAGTAGTGGCGTACGGAGTGCTGGCTCGGATCTGAAAGGAGGGTGCCGGCTGTGACCAACAAGGACGTTGGTACTTCAAAGCGTGGGGTATTGTTACGATCCCACATCGGCTAAAGTATGAACTAAATGGTGGCTTATAAGTCTAGGTGTCGCTTACTCCTTCAAGCTAGTTTTTGGGAGAGAGTTATACACTTAAGCTTATGGCATGATACGGGCATAGTATGAGATGGGTTCGTTTCATTTACTCTACTATTACGAACGAAAAAAATAATTCACTAGCTAATACTCATTCTAAGTATTATTCTCTAATGACTCTCTGTTTTTATGATATATTAAAATTGAGTTACAACTCTATTTATACTAAAATTAGCCATCATAGCTCCAATATATATATTTAATGTGTTCATAATGTGAAACTTTGAAGTTGTTATTCTTTAAACAAGCTTTTCAAAAAAGATGGTTTTTGCAGGTTTCCACACTTTAGTCATCACACTGGATAAGTTTTAAACATACTATATACAAACATCCAGAGCATAGATTGTGGTGTATAAAATAGTTTTTTACGGTGTAAAAAGTAAAAACCACTTCCCTGACATAAACGTTTAAATAAACATTACCTGGCGAGCCTGAAATAGCAGCTCCATGTAATGGCGTTCTTCCATTTGGTCCACCAAAAGCTTTTTCAATGCACTCGTCCAATATTAGTTTCAAAATGAATTGATATCCTCTTTCCGCAGCAAGGTAAAGCGCGCTTTCTTCAAAATCATTCATACGATTTGCAAGTTGAGGAATTTCCATTATCAACCAAAAGACTACTCCAGGATGATGATTTTGTATGGCAATATGCAATGCATTATGTTTGTCTGTGTTCCTTGTGACGAGTAATTCAATGTCATCATTTTTTGATTTAAAATATTCGATCATAATTTGAAGAATGTCGACATGGCCATCTCTTGCAGCAACATAAGCTGGTGTCTCGCCTGCAGAATTGAGAAGGTAAATTAGAGAAGGATGGTTTTCAAGAATTTCCTTCACGCATTTTACGTTTCCAAACATGGTTACAAGGTGAAGAATTGTGTTCTTTTTTGGAGTCAATTCAAGTTTGCCACCCGCTAGTTTTCGCAAAGCTTCCGATGTACCAGACATTTTGTAGGAATTTGGGTCCATCATGATCTCGGTGTATGCCGGTTCTGTAAATAAACATATACAGTACTTTCTCCGTTTCAAAATAAGTGACACACTTTCAATTTTTTGGTGTTTCGAAATAAGTGACACACTTTGAAATTTTCCTTATTTGGTAAAAAACAGTGAGACCCATACTCACTAACTATCTACTTTAATAAAGTGAAATGTCTCATTTACCATTATTTTTACTTTTAAATATCATTAAACTCACTTTAATCATAATATGTGAGACTCGTCGCTCACTAACCATTCAATTTAATCTTCATTATAATCTTCATTATAATATTTTACCTCAAAATATGTAAAACCCAATTTGTGTCACTTATTTTGAAACAAATGAAGTACTTCCTCCGTTTCAAAGTAAGTGATACACTTTGTAATTCACGGGTTTTGAGGAAAAATATGATAATGAAGGTTAATTAGATTAAATTGGATAGTTAATTGATGGGTCTCACATATATTGATTAAAGTGAATTTAATAATGTTTAAAAGTAAAAGTAAGGGTAAATGTGTCTTTTTACTATATTAAAAGAGAAAGTTAGTGGGTGTGGGCCCACTATCTTTTACCAAATATGATTAGTTTTCAAAGTGTATCACTTATTTTGAAATACCCGAAAATAAAAAGTGTAGCACTTATTTTGAAACGGGGGAAGTATATGTATTCATTAAACCAAAACTAACAATTTAACTTAAATAAACAAAAACTAAAGATTGGGTGCCACCAACCAACACACCCCCTCCGGTTGGTGGTGGTTACCCGTTCACTTCTAACCAGCCGGTGACTAATAATAAAACAAATGTTATATTTATAAATACTAGAGAAACAGATTCATTATTTTTATGTAAACCCGAGGGACAAATCCTAGCCCTTGGATCAATCAACTCCCAAATCACTACCACCACCAATATCATATGTGATTCAACACATCAACACCACCATCATGTGAATTAAATCACATATGGTTGCACCCCGCAGACCACCACCACCCCATGTGTATTAAATCACATGTGATTCAACACTGCCGACCACCACCACTACCAACCTCTGCCGGCCATCGTCTCCACCACTGGCAACTCCTCGCCACCGTCGGCTGCTTTCAATCACATGTGATTGCGTATCCAATCACATGTGACTGCGGCGGCGGGCGGCGATCGGAGGCAGTCGGCGGCGATCGGCGGGCAGCGGCCGGAGGTGGTCGGCGGCCGTAGTTGTCGGTGGTGGTGGTTGTCGGCGGCGGTGGTTGTATATTGTATCACATTTGATTGATGCTGGTGAATGATTAAGAGATGCTTTGATTCAATAACTAAGATTTATCCCTTGAGACTTCATAAAATTCAAGGATTTAAATGAATACAACTTATAAATACTAATGCAAAAATGTCACGTACCAACCAAAAACCTATAATGATACTACATATATATTTAAATTTCAAACATTCAATAAAGTGATAATTAACAAAACCCATGTATATAAGTTCGGTTTTAATAAACAAATTTAAACTTGATTGATAACCTTTAAAAAATATATTAATATGGCGTATTGGTCCTGAAATTCACTTAATTTTTTTTTTAATTAATGAGTCAAACATTAAAAAATGTAATATTTTACATTGGACACAAGAAATACACATTTAAGGACACTTTCCATATAAATCAGATATTCAACTCGAGGCCACATGTTCAACAATTTTCTTTTTTATTTTTTTATTTTTTTATTTTTAAATCATGTTTGTATTTTCTTTTATTTTCTTTTTTATATTATCATCCTTATATAAAATTCAATTTATTTTACATTATTATCTGTTTTTTTAGTGACAAAAGGAATGAAAAAAATAAAATAATAATTTGATACATAATTTTCATCTCCCTAAGCATGATTTTCTTTCCCATAACAATTCACAGATAATGTTGACATGATTTTACTCATGATAAATATATAAAACCAAAATAGTTAATGGTTCCAATAAATATAAAAAATTGTTATTCACGGAAAAAGATAAAAAAATAAAATAATTGGCAAGAGTTACTTTAATTATAAAAAGTTAATTTAATTATATATATGTATATATAATTAAATTAGTATAATTAAATATTTAATTATATATTTATATATAATTAAGTAAGTTAAAAATAATAATAAAAAATACTTATACAATGATTAAAAGCATGATTATTAATTCACAATGATTAAAACATCAATGATTAAATAATCATTTTGTTTATGTAATGGAATTGTTTGTTAATTTAGACACCCTTATTTCCATTCGTATCCGTACGTTCGTATTAAATGTAATCATTTCAAAGAGTGAATTGTTCAATAAAATAAAATAAAAAACTTTGATTAATTAGTTACCTTGTTTATCGTCAATCAATACTGATCTTGATACTAGGGCGTTCACCTCTCTTCTTTTCGCAGCTAGCAAAATATCAAATATGAATTCATCATGTTTGGGATCGGATAACATCGAAACCGGAAGCACTCCTTTATGATTCCTTTCGGATAATAAACACTTTAGAGACGCGTTCTCCAACAGTTGCTTGGCAATGCTTGCATCATCATCGTGTCTAATTGCAACATCCAGGGCTGTTTCACCCGATCTGTTACGAACCCACAAGAATTTTTCAAGTTCCCCTATTTCTCCGGTGTGAAGATTTGTATTTGTTTGTTTTGCACATTCTATAAAACCGCAAACCATGTAATAAAGTCCCTCACGAGAAGCGTATATCAGGGGTGTATCTGACATATAGTCTTGCTCTAGGACTGACCGAGATTTCACATAGATGTTTTTAACCTCCTCAATAAGTTGGGAACTGAATGGGCTGCTCTTATATTTACACAACTCCTCCCCTTTCTCTAGAAACGACATCGCCTGATTAGCCATCGAAAGTGACTATGGTTTTGGATGAATTGATTTTTGCAAAAGCTGGTCGAACTGGTATATATGCCTCTAGTGTGATACTTGAAGAGCGGGGCAAGAATGTAAAAGACTATGGTTTTGTTATAAATCTATCCCTTTAGTTGCATTGGAAGAATAAAATAAAGTAATAAAGTGTAAAGTAATAAAGACTAAAGGTACAATTAATTCGATCATAGCATAGATGTGAATATTTGATAAGACATCTCCGGATCGTGACACATTTCTTAACTTATTAGTAATGCCATGTCATCATCTTTAAGATACCGATGAGTTACTTGATGAGGGTGGTGAAGGGTTTCATTGACACTGATTGACCACTTGGGTCAACCTCCTAGATTACTTGGTTCGAACCACACTGACCAAGAACAATAACTTGTTCTTGACCGGTTAAACCATCTAGCTAATTTAATCCCTAGAAGCGGAAGTGAGATTAAACTTAATCCTTAAACCCTAAATAAATTAGATTAGCAAGAAAGAAACCTTGTACGAAAAACCCGAACACACACACATACTTGTGTGTAATTCGACAACTACCAAGAACCCTAGGGTTCTTGGTTGGTTTCGGTCGAACAAGAGGGGAGAGGGAAAAGGGTTTCCCAAAACATACCTTAGTTAATGCTTAAGATAGATCCACTGATGATGAACACAACGAGCGATCTTCTAGTTGATCCTTGTAATGATATTCGAATCATCAAGACTTGAAGGATACGAAGAACGAATGAAGAACACGAAGAACACAAGCTTGTGTTCTTGTGTGGGTGGCTTCGGCCGAATAGGGGACAAGGGGAGGGCTAGGGTTTCGTGTACTAAAGAGCAACAAACAAGGGAACCCCAAGCCTTCTATTTATAATAGAAGGACTTTCACTTAGGGTCCTTCTAATTTAATTAAGATCAATCTCTTAATTAAACTTATATTTTTCACATTAAATCCTTGTAGTTTAACTAGCTATTATTATCCCACTTAATTATTAAATGTCTAGTATTATACACTTATATATATTTCGGTACCCATATACACGAAATATATTCTTGTATTTATACTTTTAATAATTGATTATATAATAAACTTTATATAATCTAAACAATAATATTATCCAAACACTATATGATTTAATGGTTTTAAATCATATTATGGATAATCTATAATTAACACATTGTATATTTACTCAACTAGTAAATGTACAAATACTTGTATCAATTAGTTAGTTAAACTAATCTATTAATAAGTCAAACTTGACTTAATACTTAATATGATTCATAAATGACTTATTATGAATCATTCATCTTCCAAGTATCATTACATATCTAACTCGTATTACATGCACTCACCGGTGTGACCCTTAAGTGTTTCGTAGGCATGGATGTATCATCATAGGTTGACTAAATGTGCACATAAATCCTTCAGACTCCCACTTGTGCAAGTTTGTAACCTTTATCTTAATGATTCGAGCTACAGTGGCCTTCTAGATGGGCATGTAGGTAACCACCCCCATAAAAACAGCTTATGTAACCCAGGTATAGTTTTGAAAAAACTCTTTAATAGCGTCTCCTAGTAAAGAACACTCTGTCTCTACTTCTTGGGCAACTATGTTAGGTTTATCCCTTGCAACACGATACTTGTGATAACGAATACGAGCATGGTAGAAAATATCAACTCCTGTATTCGAAATCATTTCATGACTTCTTGATTCAAACTGTTGTGATAAACGACAAAGAACAAATCAGTTCGTTTGGGCATGGCCATGCACTTTCCAGTTATCTCATCATGTCAAATGACCCATAAATATCTCTCCTAAAAAGGAGGTGCAATTACCATCTTGTTATATTTCGATTCAAAATACAAATTCCTTTGTACCCAGTAAGGCCTCGTATGACAACCATATTTCATAATTGTCTAAGACGAACCAAAGCACATTAGTCATTGTATCCCAAACCAAATACCTCAGGCTTAAGGACAATCCTAGTGAATAATACTTTTGAACTTTTCAACCACGAAGTATTATCACGATGGTCAATCCAATATTCGTCGACCTCCAACAGAATATCACCGATATTTGGTTTACACAAAACTTGTGTAGCTATCTTCGAAGAACTTCGAATCTACGACCAAATACCGCGATGACGTTAATGTCCCATCAAGGTTCCCACCAAGACGAGTAGTTGATGTGGAAAAACCAGTTATAAAATAATAACCTAAATACGTCTTCTCTAGATTACCACACTCTTAGGCAAGTATGACCTAATCGTGAGTAATATAGTTCAGGTAAGTACGTCGGGTATTTTCATCTCCACAGGGAACAGTGATGATGACTAAATAAATTAATACTAATAATTTAATCTAAGTAAATGCATAAAGTAGGGGTTTTTGGTTTTCTTAAATTAATTAACATAATTTGAATAAAAATAACTTTTATGCTTTTGACAACTAAAATACTGACAAGTAATAAAACTGTGTTCAAATTTGAGAAGGAATATTCACTATGATCAATTTCATCCAGTTCTAGGTTTGGTTGGTTAAGTCCCGATTTAATTGGTATTCTAGAAGTTAGGTAAGCAGTGGTCACTAGCTTCCTACAATGGCTATAGTAATATTTCCTAAGGAATACACTACGGTCACACTTCGGTTTGTAAATTATATCTAGGTTCGGATTTCCGTCGCCTTCTAATCTAGAACTTGGTCGTTACTAAGATTAGACTTTCAATTTTATCTAAGTTATTGATGTCTAAACTCGAATCCTAAAGTCTAGTGGATTGCCAACTACGTCACTGGTGGTGAAAAGTTAAAGTAATTATCAATTACAATTGCTAGTGGTCACTCAACAAAATAAATCAATAATTAACAGTTCCAACAATCAAAATTCAAGAATAAATCAAAAGGTTCTTTGATATAAAAACAAATGTTCAAATCCAATATAAAAATCCTAAAAATACCAAACCTAAATCTTAGATTTCATCTAGTCATAGCGAATATTAAATGATTTAGCACATAGACATGCTAAAAATCACAAAACAAACGTAAGAATTCAATAGAACAAACATAATATCGATAAATAACGATTAAAACCGAATTATATGAATGGAGTTGAAGATCTTGATGCTTGAAACATCCAAAATTCGTGCACAATAGTATCTCCAGGGTATTTTTCGGCTGCCTCTTAATTAGGTTAAAAGTTTTTTCTTCAAATCTGCAATTCTCGCTTAAATATACGTCAGATCGCTGGAATTCGCGTCGCTATTCCCAAAATCGCGTCACTACTTAAAGTCTCGCGTTAATTCGCGTCGCTATCTGCTGCTCTTTTTGATGGCAAACAACGAATCGATTTCGCGTTTCAATGGAAAATAGCGTGACAGTTAGCGGCGAAGATAGCGGCGCTATCTCTGAATTTTCTGCAGATTTTCATTTCTCGTGTCGTTTTGTCACGTTTTTGATACTTTTTCTTCTATAGCCTGAAAAATACAATGGGAACTATATTTGAGTGATAACATCATGTTCTAATCAATAAACACATACAAAATAGGTATATTGGCATATAAATATATGTATAAATATGTATAAATAATCCAATCAGGTATAAACAATTATAAAGCAATCGACATTTCATCTCAATTTATTTATATAAACACCACAATTTTCAGAACCTAGTCCATTTAGCAGTTAAAATTTCACATTATATTTTATGCTCAAGTTTGTGTAAAAACATCAGCTAACTTTTTACAAATCTAATCAAACCCTTAACTATGTTATTTAGACTACTTATTAACTTAGATCCTAATTCAATCTTGCCTAACCTATAAATACCATCATTATGAAAATCACCCGACTAGTAAGGTTAAAAGAAGAAAAATTAGTTTATTTATTCATTTAATAATTTATTTGCTTTATTTATTCATGCTTTGCATGTTTATATATTTTATTTATTTGTTCTTATACATGCTTTGCATGTTTATTAACTTATTTATTTATTTATTTGTTTGGAAGAGAGAACCACAATTTTCATTGAGCACCCGCGTAAAAGACTTTCAGCCAACATATCCAAATCAGTTGACCTTAGTATGCCAGGTTTAAAGAACCCCGCGAGCTTACTTGTCGGGAAACCAAGGTCGGCTAATTGTTCCCCCTAAGTATTTAATTAGGTATTTATTCAAGAATCGATTCGAACCTCAGCTTATATTGTGAACCCGCGTAAAAGACTTTCGTCCAACATATCCAGATCAGTTGACCTTAGTATGCTAGGTTAGAAGAACCCCTCGGGCGTACTTGTCGGGAGCACAAGGCCGGTTGAATATTCTCACCGATTCTCAAATTTTTCATGTGTATTATTTAGCAATTTATTTACGTAAACTAAAAGTTCTTAATCTAACCTAATGTCATCAGGAGTTAGCTTTGCTAAACTTAATTTTCTAAAAGACAATACCTATAGATTTACAAGAATTTCAAATTTTCCAAGTTAGAAAGTGATTTGATTAACGAGTTAAAGAGATAATTAGATCGGAAAAAAGCCACAAAAATTGACACATAAAAGCTAAGAAAAATTTGAACTTTTAAAGTGAACTTTATTGTCTAAAAATTGTTTTCTAAGGTTGAGATGTGTCTAAAAAAAATTTTCTGATTGAATTGGTTTGTTCGTTTTTTGAGATGATTTACTATGAAAACTAACAAGTGGTGGATACCATACCCCATGCCCACACTTAAAACATTGCATTGCCCTCAATGCAATAAAAAAAATAAAGAATTATAAACTAAAAAGAAAAAGACAAAAGGGAACGGTACTCCCTGAAGGTATTTTGATTTTTGTGTGTTCCAAAAATTGTTATCATCCAAATGAACGATCCATTTTCGAGCATTTCTATCCAATTCCTTAGCTCACCATATTCTATTAAATTATAACTAGAACAAAACTAAAATAAAAACTGGTAAAATAGTTCAAACAACCAAATAAAAAAATAAAAAAAAAAGAAAAATTATAGCTAAAAAAAATAGTAATGTAAAGTACAACCAAATCGAATAATCAGTTTTGAAACCCAACCGGAGTAATCAATGATCACGCCCATCCTGAGGCGATGTCGGGTCATACTGCTGGAACCAGTCTTCATAACTTGGGTAGTTTGGCGGAGCAGGCATGTTTGGGCTCCAATAAGGTAACGGGTTATGGGCCTCGAGTGGTGGTGCGGGGGCTTGCCAGTACGGGAGAGTTTGAGCCCTTTCTCCTTGATAGTAATTTAGTTGGAGCTGCAAGGTCATACTATCCATATGATGTCTCATCCCGCAAAAATCCATTCTCAAACCTGCCATGTCAACCTGCAAAGCATGAACATCATTATATAAATTTTGGTACGGGCCAAACGCAGAAGGACCCGCTTCGGAGCCAGATGCTCCGGGATGTCAATGACCATGCTCCATAGGTGGCGGTTCCATCTTCCCCATTGCCACATCCTCCGGTATTTTTGGTTGTTGCCTTTGCCCTCTTGGTCGCCTCGGTTGTGCACCTCTTGCTTGTCTCGGTTGTGCAACTCTTCCTCCAGTCTCGGTTGACGGGTTATCTTCCCACGCATATCGTCCTTCTTCCACCCCGGCTATCGGATCTCTAATTATTCTCATTCCCGCCAGCTGATGAATATCTAAAAATCCCATCTCTTGCTTTGTCAATGTGATCGTCACCCGCGGTGTTAAAGTTACCACTGCTCAGGCCAAGCGTGTGATGTATTGGCCTCCTGTGAAGCCACTTTTACCCTTATGTCCCTGTGTCGGACCATTCATAAATGAAGCAAGGACGAGTGGAATGTTAGTAATTCGGTCCCTGTTGATTAGTTGATATAATAGCCAAAGGCTATACATGTTTATCTTTTCTACCCCCTCTTTCCGTTGACGAATGGTGTTTGAGATCATCCGATACAAATATCTATGTTCACTGTTTCGTATATGTTTACTCTTGGATGATCTGGGGTCAAATATTCCGACCCGAATGGTTTCCCAAATTCTGTCAACATTCCGGGCTTCCTGGTATTCTCCCCGGTTTAGATAAGGAAGGAAATGAGGGCTATTTGTTTGAGCCGCGGTGTAGAGGCCCAGATTAATAGCAAACTGTATTAATGAACAGTTGACCCAGTGATTGGCTACCCGATAATTGATGGTGATGGCGTTGGGTTCGTTATGAGCTCTTGTGAAATCCAGGTGGAAGGTGGTGAAGAATTCGAGGACTAGTTCCGAATACACCGGTTCTCTCATAGTCAAGGCAACCTCCCAAGAGTTGCAAGTGAATACCACATTGTTGTTATTTCCGCGAACTTCGCGGATCAAGTAAGAATGAATGGCATCAGCCTTGCCTAGCGATGTGAGTAGGTCCCAGTCTGGAGTTCGACCCGCGTTTATATTTTATGCATGATTTCATTCCGCCTTTCTTCAAGGCGTAATCGGGTGGTTTCGGTACGGATGTTGGTGAATTCCTCAAATGCATGATGGTCAGTATTTTTCAGTATCCTTGGGAATCCGTCTCTGTGTATTGTCTCTTCCATTTCACCCTTTGATTCATCCTCCGAGGCGGATGATGAAGAGGGAGTTGGGGAAGGAGGTGGTGGAGGTGCCCGTGATGATGAGGCTCTCGTTGAAGTTCTTGTTCGCTGTCAATGACAATAATAAAAGAGTAATCATTATAAGTGTTATTTAATAGAAAAGTCTCAAAATAAATAAGGAATTTGGTAAAAATTTTCCAATTAAAATACCAATTTCCCGTACCCACACTTAGTTGTTAAACTAGGTGTGACATTATGTAAAAGTTTACCAATTTTCCTTACCCACACTTAGTTGTTCAACTAAGTGTGACATTATGCAACACTAATAATGAATGTTTTACCCATTAAAATCTGAATTTATAGAACTTGTGATATATTTGTAAAAAACAATTTGAACCCAATTTAATAATATATTAGCCACAATGTGAAAACTTAACAAGTATTTCTATTATTTATACAAAAATTGAACTCATTAACACAATGTAGATAATCTAACAAGCAAAACATAAGCTAAATTCGGATTTTTGACAAGAACAAGCCCTAATTCATAGGTTTTCTTCCTAAAAAGCAAAATTAAGCCCTAAAAATTCGAATTTTATACTAGGGTTTTGTAACAATTCGACTAACTGACAATCTATGGCTTAAATCTCTAACTAATCAAGGAAAAAAACGGAAGAAAATAGCAAAACCCCTAAATTTTCGGCCCTAAATAAGAACACCCACAAAAATCTAAGATTTGAACCCTAAAAGATTAATCAATGGGAGAAAAGAGGGGTATACCAACCTTAGATGCCATGGAGATGAAGATTTGTGGAAGAAATCGGAAGATTTGGCCGGAAATTGGGGTTTTGGGAGTAAAATCGCCGGAAAATCGCGAGGGTTAGGGTTTGTTTGGCTGTCTGCGCGATCTGGAATGAAGTGGCAGGTTTTATATGATCGGGAGATCGCGCCGCTATCCTAGATAGCGGCGCTATTTATCGTGGATTTGGGGATTTTGAGTTACCCGGGTCGGAGAGGATAGCGGGACCTAAATGAGAGATCGCGCCGCTATTTCACAAATAGCGACACAATTCCCAACGCTATTTTATGGTCAAACGCAATTTCGGGTCGTGTTTGACACTCGATTTGGGCAGATAGCGCCGCTATTTAGGATAGCGACGCTATGTTTAAAATTTTTATATTTTTATCATTTTTTTTATATAGAGAAAACACGCAGAACGGAAAGGGAAAAACAACTAAACACGGGTTGCCTCCCGAGAAGCGCTTCATGGATTTACGAGTCTAGAGCTTGACTCGGTGTTACTCTTCTCACTTGCTTTTCTTCATCGAGGCGAAATGCACAACCTATCCTTCTTGCTCTTCTTCATCCATCCCCTCATGGTATTGTTTAAGACGGTGACCATTTACACTAAAATGACCACCTTTCTCGGTAACAAGGTCGACATATCCCGATGGGTGTTGTTTGACAACCGTGTACGGACCAACCCATTTTGACTTTAGTTTTCCAGGTGAAAACTTATATCGAGATTGATATATCAAAACCTTATCACCCGCCTCGAAATACTTATGAGTCTTCAACTTCTTATCGTGAAAATGCTTACTCCTTTCTTTGTAAATCCGGGAGTTCTCATAAGCACGAAATCTGTCTTCATCGAGCTCGTTGAGTTGATGACGTCTTTCCGTCCCTCCTAAGATAGCATCCATGTTACATTCCTTGATTGCCCAATATGCTTTGTGTTCAATCTCAAAAGGAAGGTGACAAGCTTTTTCATACACCATTTGGTATGGTGTATATCCGGTAGGAGTTTTGAAGGCGGTTCGGAATGCCCATAAGGCATCATCAAGACGTTGAGACCAAGTCTTGGGATTTTTCGCAATAGATTTTTCAAGAATTCTTTTCAAGGCTCTTTAGTGTTCTCGACTTGACCACTCGTTTGTGGGTGATAAGCCGTTGAGAACCGATGGTGGACACCATATCGTTGGAGAGTTTTCTCCATGAGATGATTTGCAAAGTGGGTGCCACGATCGCTAATAAGAGCCCTTGGGCATCCGAAATGACAAAATAAGGATCTCACAAAATTAACTACAACTCGGGCATCATTAGTTAGTAATGCTTTAGCCTCGGCCCATTTAGAGACGTAATCAACCGCCACAAGTATGTACTTGTTGCCGTGAGAACTTGGGAATGGTCCCATGAAGTCGAAGCCCCACACGTCGAATATCTCACAAACTTGGATGCCATGCTGGGGCATTTCATCCCGTTTGGAGATGCTTCCGGTACGTTGACATGCATCACATGTCTTGACTAATGTGTGGGCATCTTTGAAGATGGTCGGCCAGTAGAATCCCGCATCTAACACTTTCCGAGCGGTAAAATTTGGTCCGAAGTGACCTCCGTTAGGTCCTTTATGACATTCGTTGAGAATGTCCTTTGCTTGACCACCGGAGACACATCGTCTATGCATGAGATCGGCACCAACTCGGAAAAGATATGGGGTTTCCCAATGATAATGTTTAAGATCAGAGAAGAACTTCCCCTTTTGTTGATGGGTCATCCCTTTCACAAGAACACCCGCCGCTAGATAATTTGCAAAGTCGGCGAACCATGGGTCATTTTCATCGGTGTCTTGCAACGCAGTTACGGCCTCGAGGAATTCTTCAGGAATGGTATCATCAATCTTATTCTCATTAAACTCCTCAAGATGAGGGTTTTCGAGACGGGATAGATGATCCGCAACAAGGTTCTCCGCTCCTTTTTTGTCCTTGATCTCAATGTCGAATTCTTGTAGAAGAAGAATCCAACGGATGAGTCTTGGTTTAGCGTCTTGCTTGGCGAAGAGATACTTCAATGCAGAGTGATCCGTATAGACAATGGTTTTAGATAGAACTAGGTAAGGACGGAATTTGTCAAACGCGAAAACCACAGCTAAAAGCTCTTTTTCGGTGGTGGTATAATTCGCTTGAGCACCGGTGAGTGTTCGACTAGCGTAATATATCGGTTGAAAATGATTGTTCACACGCTGTCCCAACACTGCACCGAGTGCGTAATCACTCGCATCACACATGAGTTCGAATGGTAAATCCCAGTTGGGAGATACCATGATAGGAGCATTTGTGAGACGGTCTTTCAAAAGATCGAAGGCCTCCACACACTCGGAATCAAACTCGAAGGGTGTGTCCTTCTCCAGAAGATGGGTCATGGGTCGGGTTATCTTAGAAAAGTCCTTGATAAACCTACGGTAGAACCCCACATGACCGAGAAAGCTTCTCAATGCTTTAACATTTGAGGGTGGAGGGAGTTTAGAAATAACGTCAATTTTGGATTTATCGACCTCCAACCCTTGTTTAGAAATTTTATGTCCCAATACGATGCCTTCACGCACCATAAAGTGACATTTCTCCCAATTAAGTACGAGATGTGAATTCTCGCACCTAATGAGAACACGCTCGAGACTGTTGAGGCACGAATCGAAGGAATTTCCAAAAACTGAAAAGTCTTCCATGAAAACTTCCATACAATCCTCGATCATGTCTTGGAAGATGGATGTCATGCACCGCTGAAATGTAGCAGGTGCATTACATAACCCAAATGGCATCCTTATATAGGCAAAGGTACCGAACGGACATGTGAAGGTGGTTTTCTCTTGATTCTCAGGATCGACGGGGATTTGAAAGTAGCCAGAGAAAGCGTCCAAGAAACAATAGAAGTTATTTCCGGCTAGTCTCTCTAACATTTGATCGATGAAAGGTAGAGGAAAGTGATCCTTGCAAGTTGCATCATTGATTTTTCGGTAGTCAATGCACACTCGCCACCCCGTGACAGTTTGAGTTGGAACAAGTTCGTTGTTATCGTTACGAACAACTGTCATCCCACCTTTTTTCGGAACCACTTGGACCGGACTCACCCATGGACTATCTGAGATGGGATAGATGAGACCTGCATCAAGTAGTTTTAAAACCTCCTTTTTGACCACATCTTTCATATTTGGGTTCAACCTTCTTTGCCTTCTGTACACACAAAATCCTCATGGAGGACAATTTCAAGCCAAGTGTACAAAGGGTTTTCCAGGCAAGGGCATGTTTGTGAGATTTCAGGATATTCACCAATTTGGTTTTTTCAGTAGATGATAGGTTCGATGAGATGATGACCGGGAGTTCAGAGTCTCCTTGTAAGAAAGCATACTCTAAGTGGTCAGGTAACGGTTTCAGTTCTAATGAAGGAGGGTCCTCTAAAGATGTTTTGATTCAGTGATTTTGTTCAGGGTCGAATTTTTCAAAATCATCTTCATTTTCCTCCGAACCCTCTTCGTCAAGGCGAAGTAATTCCTCGAGCTCTGAGAGATCTTGGATGGATTCGGGGGAGTCTAGAGCAACATCACCATGAATAGTGATGTCATCACAATCTAGGTCGAGAAATGAAGTGATTTCCTCCTCCATGCAGACATCGATTAAGTCGATGAAATTGCATGTATCATCGGAGGCAGAGGTATGCCTCATCGCTTTCTCGATGGAGAAAGTGACTCGGTCATTCCCGACACCTAGTCTAAGCTGTTTTTCGGCTACTAAGATGATGGCACTGGCAGTGTTCAGAAAGGGTCTTCCTAAGATGAGAGGGACACTGGGATCTTCTGGAATATCTAGGATGACAAAATCGACAAGAAATATGAACTTATCAACTTTTACTGGGACGTTCTCTGCTATGCCTAATGGGTATTTGAATGACAGGTCTGCTAGTCTAACACTCATCCTAGTCGGTTTAAGATCTGTTAATCCTAATTTAAGGTACATCGACAAGGGCATTAAATTTATGCTAGCTCCTAAGTCCGCTAGTGCCTTACATGGTGGTAAGTTATCTATAAGACAAGGGATAATAAAACTCCCTGGATCGCCTTTCTTTGGAGGCATGCATGTTTGGTTGGAGGAGAGCTGAGCATTCCTCACTTAGTACTGCTGACGATGCCTCCTCAGTCAGTGTCTTGCTAGATACCAAATCCTTGATGAACTTCGTATAATTCGGTATACCTGCTAACATGTCAACCAAAGGAACGTTAATGCGTACCTGTTTTATCATGTAAACGAACTTACCGTATTTCTCTCTAAGCTTTTCTTTCCTTAATCGCTGAGGGAAGGGGACCTTCGGTATGTATGAACTCGTTGACTCTGATTTAGTGGGCTTAAGCGTCTCCTTTGGCTTTACCTTCTCCTACTCTTTTGATGTTTCAATCTTCTCCATAACTGTCTCCTCTTCAGCACCTTGAGCTTCCTCATTAACCTGCATATCACAATAATTTTCATCAGTATTTAGTACAGGTGAATTTACCGTTTTACCACTTCGAGTGGTGATGGCTTTAACATTCTCGAATCCCCGTTTAGGATTATCTTGTGTACGGGGTGGTAGACTTCCTTGTGGACGTTCCTGTAACGTCTCAGCTATCCTACCCAGGTTTCTTTCTAAGCTTTGAATCGCTGCTTGCTGATTTCTGATAACTTGATCTTGTTCTTCAGCCTTCTTGTCTTGTTTTTCCATGTACTTCTCGAGCAAAATTTCCATTGAGGATTTTTGCCCTTGACCTGCAGCATTCTCTCGCGGTGGTTGATTTGTCTGATTATCACGTTGGAAACCAGGGGGTTCGAGTTTCTCACGGGGTAGTTATTGTTTTGGTTATTGTTGTTATAACCTCTGTTGTTGTACCCCTGATTGTTGTTGTTGTACCCTTGATTTCCACCTTGATAATTATTTCGGTACCCATCGTTGATATAATGCAACTCCTCCTCTGCTGACATTGGCTGCTGTTGTGTGCATGCTTTGGTGAGATGTGGTCCTTTGCATTTGTCGCATCCAACCTGTATGGCATGTAAACAACTAGTTATTTTATTTAATTTTCGTTCGAATGCCTGTTGACTGTTCTTTAATGCGGCCACTTCATCGTTTTGTCTATCGTCCACCAAATTCAATTAACCAGTTCGTCTGTCAGTTTGCCATTCCATACTGTTCATAGATAGGTCTTCAAAGAGTTGATATGCTTGAGTTGGAGTTTGTACATGAACAACCCACCACTTGACGAATCGAGAAGGGACCGATATGTGTAATCCAATCCCCTATAAAAGATGTGTACTATGTTATTTTTCTCGAAACCGTGGTTTGGGCATTTTCTCAATAGACCCTTCAGCCTCTCCCAAGCATCCGTCAAATTTTCACCCGAATCCTGCATAAAAGCCATAATATCAGTTTTTTGTTTGTCAGCCTTAGCAGGTGAAAAATATCGAGTGATAAAACGACTTCGGAGTTCATCCCAAGTCGTAATTGAGCATGGCTCTAACGATTTAACCCATTCTCTTGCATCCCCAGTTAAACTGAAAGGAAACAATCTGAGTCTCATGGCATCCAACGATACGTCTCGTTGTTTGAACAGCTCACAGATTTCCAGAAAGTTCTCAAGATGTCTAATAGGATCATTGCATAATCTGCCATCGAAGTTCAGATCCCGCACCATACTAAGGAATTGACCTTTAATCTCGAAATTGATATTGTTCAATTCTGGAACTGTGATGGATGGAGTAGGGGGGTTGGTGGTGTCTATCTAATGTTCCACATAGGCTGCTCTGGTGGCGGCTCTGGTGGATGATTATTTCCCATATCGAAAATGGGGTTGTCAAGAGTTCAAAAGTTGATTGATTCTAGGTATTGCGCTGCTAAAACTGCTCTACGCCGCTGGCGAAAAAGTGTCTGGCTCGGTATGCGGTATTATCGGATCAGTGTCAGAGCTACAGGTCATACACATGCAAAACTTCGAGACAATTGTTAAAAACGCAACTATTTACTAGAATCAATAAAAATAAAATAACATATCCAAGAATGTATTCTTAGACAAGGATCGATTAAAAGATTAGTTCTAATTTACTAATCACGCAACTGTTCCCCGGCAGCGGCGCCAAAAACTTGATGTGGAAAAACCAGTTATAAAATAATAACCTAAATACGTCTTCTCTAGATTACCACACTCTTAGGCAAGTATGACCTAATCGTGAGTAATATAATTCAGGTAAGTACGTCGGGTATTTTCGTCTCCACAGGGAACAGTGATGATGACTAAATAAATTAATACTAATAATTTAATCTAAGTAAATGCATAAAGTAGGGGTTTTTGGTTTTCTTAAATTAATTAAATAATTTGAATAAAAATAACTTTTATGCTTTTGACAATTAAAATACTGACAAGTAATAAAACTGTGTACAAATTTGAGAGGGAATATTCACTATGATCGATTCCATCTAGTTCTAGGTTTGGTTGGTTAAGTCCTGATTTAATTGGTATTCTAGAAGTTAGGTAAGCAGTGGTCACTGGCTTCCTACAATGGCTATAGTAATATTTCATAAGGAATACACTACGGTCACACTTCGGTTTGTAAATTATATCTAGGTTCGGATTTCCGTCGCCTACTAATCTAGAACTTGGTCGTTACTAAGATTAGACTTTCAATATTATCTAAGTTATTGATGTCTAAACTCGAATCCCTAAGTCTAGTGGATTGCCAACTACGTCACCGGTGGTGAAAAGGTTCTTTGATATAAAAACAAATGTTCAAATCCAATATAAAAATCCTAAAAATACCAAATCTAAATCCTAGATTTCATCTAGTCATAGCGAATATTAAATGATTTAGCACATAGACATGCTAAAAATCACAAAACAAACGAAAGAATTCAATAGAACAAACATAATATCGATAAATAATGATTAAAAACCGAATTATATGAATGAAGTTGAAGATCTTGATGCGTTTCAATGGAAAATAGCGTGACAGTTAGCGGCGAAGATAGCGGCGCTATCTCTGAATTTTCTGCAGATTTTCATTTCTCGTGTCGTTTTGTCACGTTCTTGATACTTTTTCTTCTATAGCCTGAAAAATACAATGGGAACTATATTTGAGTGATAACATCATGTTCTAATCAATAAACACATACAAAAATAGGTATATTGGCATATAAATATATGTATAAATATGCCAATATCAGTAGTCACGGATTTATATCTTTTTTAATAAATAGACTTTTATTCATGGATGTTGTAAAACATACAAATTCTGAATAACAATGATACTAACTCATGTATTATTCCTCACTGGACATAGATACTGAATTACTACTGGATCATTACTTATTCTTTGCGTTTGTGTTGATTGCTCAATGACTCCTTAATTGCAACTTTTATCACTAATTACAGTTAGTATTTCTATTAAATTAAAGACATAAGACGAGTATTTTAAGAATACTATTACTTTTGTCTTTGCTAGATATTGTCCGTGCAACATTTAGAACATATTCTAGTCTTGCTCTTTTATATGATTCGGTAAACATAGGAGGATTGGAAAATTACTCCTTTAGTTTCTTGAATCTATAAAACTTACCTTGTAACTAAATCTCTTTTAGCTACTTGATTTGTAGAAATTCTTACTTGTTAAAGAAATTTCCTTAAATGATTAACTTGTTCACTGGAGTGTGAACCCTATTAGATATGCAATAATTAATCACAAGACTTGTGATCACGCTATTAGGTTTGCAATAATCTAAATACTGATAATTTATTTCTCTTAACTCTTTGGCTAACGACTTGATAATTCCTTGTTGTTAATGTCCTAACTAACTTACTATATTCATTAGTACCTCTAATGAATATGTTAGTCATAGCTCCCACTAAATTTTATGGAAATAAGCATCACTTAAACTACTACTTTTGACCTAGTCAAAACTTATAGTTTAATCATTTAAGAATTAATCAATTATCAAAGTCATCATTTGGATTTGCGAATATCCAACATTCCTTTGAAGGGAATCATGACTTTCATTGATTAATGTATCTAACAAGTTTAAGACACTTGAAACGATACTTTCAATTCTTAAGTGTATTAGTACCTTTAAGGATATTATTTATGCCAAAGTCATTTCTTGGATTTCTCAAATATCCATTATTCCTATTAGGGGATTATGACTTGATTAAACATTGTATTTATTACAAGTATAAAAGACTTGTAATAATACCTATTAGTTCTTAAATATTTTAATATAGTTTGTTACTTTTAAGAGTGCATTTAATGTCTAAGTCATTTTACTTGGATTTTACGAATATCCAAGTATAAAAGACTTGTAATAATACTCTTTAAAGTCTACCTTGATTATATCCAATATAATCATACTATATTAATACTAATATTTAAAACGTACTATCATAAGTAATTTAATACTTAAGATGTTTTAACTAGGTTCAATAACTTTTGAACCTTATGCTTCCATAAAATCTCTTAACTACTTTAGAAGAAACTTCTAATTTCTAGTATCTAAGTATTTGAGCTATCTAAGACATTTCTCATACAACAATCAAACAAGTATAAAACATGAAATATAAAGTAAATCAAAAACTTGACTTACAATCTAGTCATAAACCTTGACTAGTGTAATTGTCACACATGCACACATAACATAATATAATTCAATCATGGATTCTTATTGATTAAAACCAAAAACCTTGTTTTAACGTACAAATAAAAATTATCCAACAATAAAATAAAATTATTTTTACTGAATCCATAAAATACTGAATTATAAAATCAACTTGGTGCTTGTGGGATCATTACTATCTCATACAGATGATCTTCACTTTCCATCATCTCTTACAATAAACGATTGCAAAAGTTGAGTTACTCGTAATAAACTTTACAAGTGTCTTGAAGTGAATATCTAGAAGTTGGTCAAGTCAACTGAGGAGCTTGCATTGCCTCCTACCCTTTGACCATTGCAACAACCAAGACACCGTTTCTCGGTCCTTGCCTCGTTTGGCTTCACCTTCTTGACCCTTTTGTTTGACTCTATTACCCTTAGGCACGTCTTGGCTGAGATTGGTTTTACCCTTTCCCTTTCCACTGCGCCTCTTTCTCTTTTCACTACCATCATCAGTTACTACGAGATCATTCTTAAACTTGGTCGCCAAACTCAACTCATTAGTCTTGAGCATGGAATGTAGCTCATCAATGGATTGCTCCATGTTATGCATGTTGTAGTTGACTACATAAGGTTTATTGTCATCTGACAACGAGTTGAGTATCATTACTATTGCTAACTGCAATGGTACTGGGTGTCCTAGTCTTTTTAAGACGATCTATGTGCTCTTTCATTTTTTATGATGTGAGCACTGAGAGATCTACTGCAATCGAATTCAAGCTAATCCATGGTGATTTGATTAAAGTTGAAGAATCAAGTGTGTGAAAGTGTGTGTATTCTTGGTGTAAAGTTGAGAGAGAAAGATGGAGGGAAGATAGCTTTCAAAAGTGTAATACTATTAAGTGTGAGAAAGCTTACATCATTAGTCATCACAAGGGTATTTATACCCTAACCTCTAAACTAGTCTAATTAAGGCTAATTACATCATTTAAGCTCAAAACTAGTCCTAACAATCTCCCCCTTTTTGAGCTTTAGGACTTCATCCCAGTCTTCCTTCTTCAATTTTCTTCTTTTGGCCCGTTATGAAATTCGTTTACGCTCAGATGTGCTCTAAAATGTTTTGCTCTTCAATGTTTACATCTGATTAGCTTGAGAAGAAATTGAGATTTCAAACACTCAACGAAAATAATTTTGTATTGTTGAATTTGTTGGTGTAAGAAATTCCTAAAACTGGTTTACTAAGGATTTGACAATTCTGGAAATGGATAATCAGTTTGGTTAGGATTTGCCTGGGATTTTTAGAGATTGGAGATTTTGTGATAGAGGTTTTTTTTTTGTGAGGATTGGATAATGATGTTTTGGATTCTGAAAAGAATGATTTGAAAGTTTAAGTCTGATTTGAATGTTTAAGTCTTTCGATGTGTGTGTTTTTAGAATTCTGGAAAGAATGTATTGTACGGTTAAGTTTATAATTGAATTGAATGATTTGTACGGTTAAGCTTGAGATAGATGTGGTTGAGATTTTGAGAGAGCTTTCTGTAGATGAAGCGGTTTTGTTCTTCTTCACTTGTTTTTCTGTTCAGTACACTAATTATCATTTTCTCTTTTTCTTAATCACTTGATCTAAAGTGTTTCTGATTTTGCAGTTGATTTGAGTACACGAGTTATGAATTTTCGTCTTTGATGGGATGTTTGTGGTTCTTTTTGATGTTGTTCAGTTATAAATCCGATATTTGAACTATTACTTGCACTTTTTCTCCCCCTCATGAGGATCATGACTAGGGTCCTCATGAAAAAGCTGAATAGTTGCGTTTTGGAAACGGAGAGAGGAATTGTGTGTCGATGTAAATCAAGATCCAAGATCGGAATGAGAACCAGAGACATGTAGTACTCATGAAGTAACCACAAAAAAAAAATTTGATTTGATCAAAAAATAACATTATCAATAATCACGTGAAGTCATAAACAGATCCAATCTTTACTGAAGAACTTTAGTAAAGAGATCGTTTACGGATATGACAAACACGATGATTAGAGACATTGTTAATCAAATATTTGAAATTTAAAAAAGATCAATTTGTGTGGTTATAGCAAAGATCAGTGAAGTATACCACTTACAAAGATGCAATCTTCTCTGAACGTGTGCAGAGAAGAGATCGACGGATATACAAAGATCAATGACATAACAATGTGTATTCAAAACGATTTTGAGTGTGTGAGAACTGGAGAAAGTCTGAATTGAATCTGAGCATTTTAGAGAAGATGAAAAATGATGTCTCCATTGAACTTTTAAGAATGAAAATCGTTTGAAAAATAGTAAGAACAATCAATCCAAGATGGTGTTAAAAACAGATGCAATCAGTACTGATTGAAATCAGTAAAGAGATCGACAAATTTAACAACAAATTGTGTTGAGAGTTGCAAACAAGTCATTTAAAAATGAAAAACATTATGTGCAAAATCAGGGTTTTGAAAAATTGAGCCACAACGCAAGAGACGAAAAATTTGTCATAAACAGATGCAATCTTTACTAATCGAGACTAGTAAAGAGATTGTTTACGAATATGACAAAAATTTATATCCTACGTTGTGAACACATCATTGTGAGCACAAAGTGAGATAAAAAATTTTGGAATGTTGAACATCACTGATTAGTAAAGAATTTATGAGAATGTGATGTCAACCATTCAATTTGGAAAATGATAATTTTATGTAAAAGTAGAAAAATGGATTTACAATTGAAAAGTTTTGACAAGGAAGGAACACAAAGGTAGCAATGAGAAATAAGAGAATTAGCAATAAACAGATGCAATCAGTACCAACCTAGACTGGTAAAGAGATCGTTTACGAATATTGCAAAAGCTAATATTCAACATTGATAACCTTGTGTGATTGTAAATCTGTAAGAGGTTGAAAAACTGTTTGAGATAAAAAAAAATTATTATCAAGATAGAATAAGAAAATTTGTAATAAACAGATGCAATCAGTACCAATTGAGATTGGTAATTAGATCGTTTACGGATATTACAAAAATTGATACTCCATATTGATAATTCAAAAAAAATTTGAAAGGAGCATTGAAACAGTATTTAGCGATTATAAAAGGATGCTCCCCCTCGACAGTTGGTTTTCAAAAATGATAAAGCAGTTATGCTCCCCCTTGACATAAGAATGTCTATTTTCTCCTCCTTGACAAGTGAAAATAGAGATTCTCCCCCTCAACCAATCAAGATCATTGAACAACGGGTTTCAAGCAGATGTACTTGAAAGCCATCAACATTGAGAAGCGGGTTATACACTAACGTGTGCATAAGCCATTATCCGGTGAAAAGCGAGTTATACACTGAATTGTGTATAAGTCATTCTCCTGCAAAAAAAATTATACAACTTTTGGTACGCATTTTTGTTTGGGTCCGACAGTGTTAGTGGGTGAATTAAACTACCGATAAGTTGTATCAATTTGATTTAAAGATTGAGAGTTCCAAGAAAAACTGAAACTTGATGTTTCACTTTCCAATAATTTCCGGGGAATTATTTGAGATGTTGAGTTTTGGGAACCCATTTAGCTTTTAAGATCGAGGATGTTTTGTAAACATAAATAGGAGATGTTGTTGGCACTTGTGTAAAATTCATTTTAGGTGCCAAGGAAAGTAAATCTTTTCTCGAGTATTTTAAAGATTTTGTTTTGGAAAAGATTTTCTTTGACGGAGTAGAATGTTTCAACACGGTTGATGATTTAGTTTTATCCACTTGAGAATGCTTAAGTCGAGAAGAGGAACCTAATTGATTTGGAGTTTTAGGTGCGGAATTTCCTGTATTAACTTGTTTGAGAGCATTCAATTTCTTATCAGAGTTTAGTGGGACCGTGGATCTCCTAGGCTTAGGCGTGGTAGAGGAACTTACTTGTGATTTCGGTTTAGGTTTAGAATTTTCTCTATTTACCTCGGATTGTTTGATTGTATATAAATCACGATATGCCATGACAGGAGAAAACATTCTGGAGTTATTACATTTATTCATAGATGGACTTGGCTTCTTAAACTTCTGAGGATGAGATGATTTAGATTTTAAATTTTGAATTTGTATTTGCAAATTTAGTTTCTCTTCATCAAAAGATTTATGTGACTCGTCAATTTTATTTTCTAATTCAACAATTGTGGTTTGTAAAACTGATTTGTCGTTGTCAAAGATTTTAGATTTTGCTTCTAGCTTAATTAACAAACCTTCGTTTTTATTTTGAGACAAAGAAAGTTCTGTTTCAAGAGATGTAATTTTATCAGTCAAAATACAATTTTCAGCACAAACAGAAGCATATTTTTCGATGTTCAAAATATTAACATTATTTGTGTCATGAAGTTTCTTTGTTAATTCAGCAATCTGAAGTGGCTTTGTCTCAGAATCTTTTGTTAGAGTTTCAATCTTCAAGAGTAATGCTTTATTTTCATAAACTTCTTGGTTGATTTTGGCACTCATTTCATCAAGATGTTTGATATGGGAATGCAATTTATTATTCTCATTTTTAAGTGTCTGAATCACATTTTGTTTGGTTCTCATTTCTTTTAATGCAATGATTTTCTGTTCATGTAATTCCTCTGTTAATTCTTTGATTTGAGAGTTTAGAGATTTAAATTGTTTTTCATTTTCATCAAACTCTTTTTGTTTTCGTGCAATACTGTTTTTGTTAATTTGATAATCATCCCAAACTTTAGAATAAAGTTTGTAATTATGATCATATTTATCTTTGTACTCTGATACTTACTTTTGTAACTTCAGATTTTCTTGTTTGAAAACTGTATGTTGTTGAATATAATGAGCAAGTTTATCACCTAGAAAAGCATTTTGTTCATTTTGTTTTTCTAAAATATTTAAACGATCTTTAAGTTGACCATTTAAATCTGTTTCTTCTAAAAGTTTTTGGGTTAACAATGCTATTTGAGACATCTGAGTTTGGATAAAACAAGTATCAGAATTATTGGAAGTATTTGCATTAGATAGAAAAGAAGTATGTACCTTGTCATCCTTGTTGGCCTTTGCATTGAATTTAACAGAAACCTCAGTATTTTCTTTTGACTTATAGCACAAATTTGCTATTTGTTCTTTATCTTTAGTTAACACTTTTTTAGTCTCCATTTGTTTATAATATGCGACAGCTTTTCTCGCATTGGCAAGGTCTTTATCCATATTTGCAATTATTAGATTTTTGGGTAAAATTTCTTGTGTTTAAAAATGTGAAAGTCTTCTTTTCAAAACCTTTTTAAAAAAAATTGTAAAAATTTAAGGTGTTTAATAAGTTTAAAAAAAAATTGTTTAAAAATTGATTTTGACCTAATTGGTTAAATGTGAGTGTGTATTCTTAAAAAAAAAAAAATTAAACGTGGTTAAAAAGTTTAAAAAATTGAGAACTTTTGTATAATAATTTCAAGTTCTCGGGTTTTGGGCTTGAGTTCGGGATTAAACTTTTGAGTTCGGGTTTTGAGAACTTTTGAAGTTGATTTTACTTTGAGATCAGAGGTGTATCGAATTTGGGTGATATATTGATAGTTGAGAAGTATATTTGGCTTATTATAAACTTTTGGGCTTAAAACGTAATTGATTTGGGCCACAATTGAAATCAATAAGGCCGAATTAATCAAGTTGGGCTTTAATTTTGGGCTGAGATCTTCTACTGAATTAATAAGGCCGAGCACTTGATCAATTTGCAGTTTGCAAGTCGTGAATGAAGAGGACAGAGGCCGAAGTTTAACAATCGATTACTTGAAATCTGATTTTCTTTTGCTCCAAACAGAAATCGATTGAAAATATTAACCAGAATCAAGAAGTCGATTTGTTGATTTTGTCGAACTTGGATATCGGATTTTGAAGAAAAAAAATGTTTATTTGAGCCGAACACTTGAAGAATTTGTCGGGAAATATCAATCGGAATCAACAAAGATCGAAATCTGTTTTGGTTGTAACTGAGGTCGAAATCAATTGAAGATTGAACACTGTACTTGTTTTTGCCGAAATTGTTGATCGAAATAAAATTTCCGAATTCCTTCTTCTGAGTCGATTGAAGCCGAACTTCTTCTGAGTCAAGATTGAAGCCGGACTTGATTGTAAGCTGATTCGGCCGAAGACTGATTGTTTGTTTGGGCCGAGCTTGTTGGGCCGAGCATCAGGTATTATTAAGTTCGGGCTGAACTTGGTTATGGGTCGAACAAGTGATTTGGGCTGAAGACTGTGATGATCAATTAAGTTCGGGCCGAACTAGATTATGGGCCGAACAAGTACTTGGGCCGAAGATTGTGATGATCAATTAAGTTCGGGCCGAACTAGATTATGGGCCGAACAAGTACTTGGGCCGAAGATTGTGTGCCGAAGACTTTAGTTCGATCGTTCGTGTTCTTGAGGCCGAAGAAGTCGACGGAAGACCACAGACGTACTTTTCTTCACCTTTCTGATCTGATTTTGCTCATTTCTCAACCAAATTCAATGATTGCAATCACAATATGCTCGAAATCTATTTGCTAACACTTTGATCCGATCATATAATCCAAAACATAACACATTTGATCAGATTTTTGATTTTTGTTGAGTTTTTGAACTTTTCTAATTTTTCACTAAAATCATCAAATTGAAATGAATTGTTGACGGATTTGATTGAAACTTGATTCTATTCTTATTAGAATCACTGGAGAAACATAATTCTTCAATAAAATCTTCAATTCGAAACAAAAATTTACAACATTAATTTCACAGCTCATGAACAACTTTTTCTTCAAAAATCTCAGATCTGGATCAAATTAGCTAGAATTTGGATCTACTCACAGAGAGTTTATGCTCTGATACCAATTGAGAGATCTATTGCAATCGAATTCAAGCTAATCCATGGTGATTTGATTAATGTTGAAGAATCAAGTGTGTGAAAGTGTGTGTGTTCTTGGTGTAAAGTCATGAGAGAGAAAGATGGAGGGAAGATAGCTTTCAAAAGTGTAATACTATTAAGTGTGAGAAAGCTTACATCATTAGTCATCACAAGGGTATTTATACCCTAACCTCTAAACTAGTCTAATTAAGGCTAATTACATCATTTAAGCTCAAAACTAGTCCTAACAAGCACTCACTGATGATCCCTTAACCATCTTGCAAGAGTTGATCACTCTACAAGCGTAATATGCTTGTCCTGGTTCATTTCTAGCATTCGCGGCAGGGGCATTTAGCATTGCTCTTTCTAGGACATTTCCTTTTCTCTCATGCTTAATCATAATCCGAAGATCACGCTTCCTATTGAGAAACTTTGACCTAGTCAATTTGTCCTTTTCTAGAAATAAGCGTAGTGAGAGATTGGTACGTGTCGTGTTGGTTGTTGCGCTGTCTACAAATCAAACCCAGTTTAATTAGTAATCATCAACAAACATTCTCTAAAATATATTATAAACCCATAATTAATATTTTAGGCCTAGGATCCATATATCACATTCTCACCGCAAGGTTTGGGCACTTCCCGACGAGACATGCTGTTTCTGGTAGGTAACATCCTCACCGATCGTATCAAGACTTGACACGATTCCTAGGTGGTCGTAGAATCTTTAGACTTATAACTTATTACAACTTTGTACAATCTAATTGTACATTTCTAAGTTAGTAATAAAGTCTAGTATGTTTATTCTACTCAAGTACATTTTGGGCCGGAACTCCCGATTATCACCAAAGTAGATCAGACCATCTAAGACAGTGCGATGCTCTGCGCCGGGACTCCAGATTATCACAGAACCTTACGCACCCTAACACTCGCAATGATTTGAATCCATATCTAAGGTTCTTTATCCTTACAATATGAATATCGTTGAACAAGTGAGGTGTTCCATTAGGTGGATAGTACTTAGATCTAAGATTTTCTTGGGTTTGGTTAAGTCTTAAACTAAACTTAAACCTTATTCCAATCTTAATCCTCGTTTAAAATGTGTGACTTGTGAATTCAAGAATTCAACAAGACACCTTTTTAAACCCTAAGAACTTTTCTTTATAACTTATAGTTTCAAAAATTTGCGCGCTTTATATGTATACCTAAAACGAGGTGTACAAAACGTTTTACTAGGTTTTGTGAAAAACTTTATCTAGAATAAAACTTACTTGTTTTATCTTTCTTGAAAAACTTAAACACTTATGTTAAACTTTCAATTCCTTTTTACGATTCATAAACTTGAATCATAAAACTAGTTTAACACACCTAGTTTTTCATATGTCTAATAATGAAATTAAACCTTTGTTTTTACTGATTAGATTCGACCAATACTTATGTCTTGACGACACATTTATAAACTTTGTGATTTTCTTGTGTAGCTCCCACTAGCTTCAACAACCATGATGGAACTTGAGCAAACACAATCACCGGTCTATACTTGGTGAAACTAAAAATCTTATTACATAAAGACTATGTATAATAATTCTTAGTTTGTTTAAACCTTTCTTACATTTAACTTGGACTAGTTAAATATAGGTTCTAAAGTTATCTTGTTATTTAACTCTTGATCATTAATCTAGTATCTTACATGACTTGTAAAATACTTATTATATACTTGTATAATTATCTAGTTATAATAACTTATAACTTTATACACCTTATAATAATAATATATAACTTTGTATATTTCTAGTTCATCATATAATCACAACTTGTACAATTTCTAGTTATAATGAAATCATAACTTTGTACTTTATAGTTTTAATTATATAATCAACTTATACAATATCTAGTTATATTATTATCCTTAAAGATCAAAATAACATTAACTTTTAATGTTCCATTTAATCTTTTATTTAATATATATACATATTTATTTTCTTTTAAAATAAACTATTAACATTTTAACAAGAAAATTACATCTAATTTATACGTATGTATTTTAACTTGAACTAATTAAAATACGTATAAACTACTTTATTTATTAAAATTCATTTTATCCTTTTTAAATATTTAAACAATCCGAAATATAATATATATATATATATATATATATATATATATATATATATATATATATATATATATATATATATATATATATATATATATATATATATATATATATATATATATATATATATATATATATATATATATATATATATATATATATATGTATATATATATATATATAAATAAAAACATCTTGTTAATTTCTTGAACTAAAAATTAACACTTCTTTTAATTCTCGTTAATTTAGTTAAACCCTAATCTTGTTCTTGATCAATCAAAACTAGGGTTTTGATTTTTTCTTGATCAAAGACATTATTTATTAAAAGATTAATTCTAATCAATCCTATTTAAACAATAAACTTTGTTTAAGTTCTAAGATAGATTATAACCCTAATAAATTTATTTAAACTTTTTAAATCAAACCTTAAAGACAATAAGCTTTGTCTAGATTCTAGGTTTAAAGAACTACTTATAATAAATCTACTAAAATAATAATCAAACCTATTAAACATGAACTTGTTTAATTATCTACGTTTTAGATTATTAACCTAATTAATTCTTTTAAACAATTAAACTCAAACTAGTTTAATGTTCTAGATCCTAGATTAAATCTAGGGTTTTTAAAAAAATCTTTAAAGCCTAGGAAACCTTTCCACCAATTAAACTAAGCTAGTTTAACAAACTTGGTGTCCAAGGAACCTCCTTGATCACGAAAATCTTGAGGAAAAAAGAAAGAATCTTTTTTGATCAATTAAACCAAAACTTGGTTTAACATACTTGATCCTAGATTTTGAAGATCATGTAATTAAGGAAAGAATCCTCTTGATCAAAATTTTTGACAATCTTGATCCTAGGGTTCTTCACAATTCCGAAATAAAAAACTAGGGTTAGGGAAAAGAAGCCTTTTGATCAATTAAACAAATCTTGTTTAACATACTTGATCCTAGGGTTCTTTGCCCATTCACGAAAATTTCTAGGGTTTTCTAGAATCCTTTTGACCAATTAAACTTAACTAGTTTAACATGCTTGGTCCTAGGGTTCTTACCCTTTTTCGTGAGTTAAGAAGAAGTAGAAAAAGATGGAACAAAAAAAAACTTTAATAAAAATAAAAAAACAAACTTTGTTAATCTAGTTTAGATCTCTAAACCAACGCTCTGATACCACTGAAGGGTTTCATTGACACTGATTGACCACTTGGGTCAACCTCCTAGATTACTTGGTTCGAACCACACTGACCAAGAACATGAACTTGTTCTTGACCGGTTAAACCATCTAGCTAATTTAATCCCTAGAAGCGGAAGTGGGATTAAACTTAATCCTTAAACCCTAAAGGATTGGGATCTTGGAGATCTAGATTAGATTAGCAAGAAAGAAACCTTGTACGAAAAACCCGAACACACACACACACACTTGTGTGTAATTCGACAACTACCAAGAACCCTAGGGTTCTAGGTTGGTTTCGGTCGAACAAGAGGGGAGAGGGAAAAGGGTTTCCCAAAACATACCTTAGTTAATGCTTAAGATAGATCCACTGATGATAAACACAACGAGCGATCTTCTAGTTGATCCTTGTAATGATCTTCGAATCTTCAAGACTTGAAGGATACGAAGAACGAACGAAGAACACAAGCTTGTGTTCTTGTGTGGGTGGCTTCGGACGAATAGGGGACAAGGGGAGGGCTAGGGTTTCGTGTACTAAAGAGCAACAAACAAGGGAACCCCAAGCCTTCTATTTATAAAAGAAGGACTTTAACTTAGGGTCCTTCTAATTTAATTAAGATCAATCCCTTAATTAAACTTATCTTTTTCACATTAAACCCTTGTAGTTTAACTAGTTATTATTATCCCACTTAATTATTAAATGTCTAGTATTATACACTTATATATATTTCGGTACCCATATACACGAAATATATTCTTGTATTTATACTTTTAATAATTGATTATATAATAAACTTTATATAATCTAAACAATAATATTATCCAAACACTATATGATTTAAAGGCTTTAAATCATATTATGGATAATCAATAATTAACACATTGTGTATTTACTCAACTAGTAAATGTACAAATACTTGTATCAATTAGTTAGTTAAACTAATCTAGTAATAAGTCAAACTTGACTTAATACTTAATATGATTCATAAATGACTTATTATGAATCATTCCTCTTCCAAGTATCATTACATATCTTACTCGTATTACATGCACTCACCGGTGTGACTCTTAAGTGTTTCATAGGCATGGATGTATCATCATAGGTTGACTAACTGTGCACATAAATCCTTCAGGTGGTGCCAATGGTGTCAAGCTAACGATGAGTTTTGAAGCCTACCGACGAATTTCTTGACTAATAACCATTTCCACGGGTCTAAGAGCAACTCCAATGGAAGTTTTTTCTAAAGGTTATCATACCACTCCCAACACTGACGTCAACTAAGACTTCCATTTTTGCCAAATCAGCGTCACGTTAGCTCAAACTCCAACCGACATTCAAGTGACAAACTCATGTCAACAACACTCATTCTCTTCGGTTTTTTTGAGACCTACAATTACAATATATACATACACATAAAATACCAAATACTATACTTAATTGACATGGGCTCCACCCTAACTCTTCCCCATTTCTTCCCCTAGCCGAAGTGTTCAACCGAAGCCAACAATGTTACCGGGTGTGCCAATGGGGGAAGGCAACCAATGCCTTCGGTTCCCTCCGTTGGCACCAGTCTTACTATTTGAAAAACTTTAGAATAGGATTTTACCATGAGAATACCAAACCTTTTTTAAAAGTTCACTCCAACCACATGTTTTTTCATAACCTCTTAATAAACTTTCCTTGTTTGTTTTTTAGTTCTTTTATTTAATAATTTTATATTTTAAACTCCTATATAAATCTATATGTGAATCCTTTATTATTTGCAATATAAAATTTCTATATATTTCAACATTAAGTTCAAGTATTATAATATTTTTGTACGAGACATTTTAAAAAATGTTAAGTTTTATAAATGCTATAAAAAATTATCGAATTATATATGTGAGGGCGTTAATAAACATTTGAAATAAATAAATGTAAATTAGTAATATTTGTAAATTTTTTTTTTTTGAAAGGTTAATCATTGGAGACGCTATTACAAAAATAAAGAAAGCCATTCCACGGTCCTAACCTTACCAGCACCGGGGGATTTCCTTTCAGTCTTCTCCGGAGCACTACCACAGGGTATGGATCCGCGTCGTTTCTCTTCCTTTATTCGCCACAGGAATAAAAAATGATAAATAAAAAATTGTTCTAAAAAATTGCACTCAGTAATCAGTATCACCTTTCACGTACATCTAATTAAGTATCCACGGTACTGAAATCTTGAAAGAGTCCTAATTTGGCTTAAAATTTGATCATATGAAACTCGAAAACATAATGAAAAAGGTTGCATAGAAATCATAATAAAAATAAAACGTTAAACAAGTTCGTCTTCGTAAATTCGTAATACAATAGGTAGTTGCGTCTTTTATTCTTCTCGCCCGACATTGTTTAGTAGTTCTTCGTCGTATTGAAGTTCTTCTCTAGTTAGAGGTGCCGATATCCCTCCCGCAATTTCCAAGTTATGTATATGTTCTTTGACGCCCTCCAAGTTGCAGTCAAGTGATGAAATGTTTAGTAAACGTTTCGTTGCGTCTAAATGCTCGTTCAAGAAATGAAAACTTCTACCAACAAAGGCGTGGGCTTCAATCTCCTTGGTGTATAACCATGCAACTAACACTAAAAGCGGGTTCCTAAGATATTGTAGAAGCTTAGACTTCGTAGATCATGTTACATAGCGGAAAGAATTGGAAATTGGATTCCCTTTCATTTCGACTAAGCTAAAATATCAAAGTTTTGAAATTTTTTTACACTCATAACCCCCCCCAAAAAACTGGTCATTATATATCTTCCAAGCTCTCGCTACTAGTAGTGTTATCAGGAGCTCCAGGGTCGGTTGAATCAATCTGTGGGTCCTGGGCAAAATCTTAAAAATGGGCCCCCGAAAGTAACTTTTTTCCAAATAAAAAAAATCGGCTAAATTAAAACTATCACCCCAATGCCCAAGTAAAATGTCATAATTGGATCCAGTAGTTCGCCTATTTTCAATATTTCGTTGCATTTACCTTTATTCAAATGAGTTCACACAGATGTAAACATGGGCTAATTTTTTTTTGAAAGTGGGCCCTGGGCGACCGGCTTGTCGCCAATGCCCAGAGACGACCCTGGCGAGCTCATTCTCATTTCTCAAAGTGCTATAAAGTCTTAGTGTTTCATCAACAACTTGATGACTTGAAACTGATGCCCCCTCTCGCAAGATGATATGAATGTGTGTTATTGGACCAAGATTTACCAAGTAAAAATCAAACATATTTTAAAGCATCTGTTAGAATATATTACCATTAATACTCATTATTGTAATATATTTACTAATTATTGTAAGATATTGTAGTTATGGTAGGAAATTAGTCATAGCATGATTCTAGGCATAATATCAGTCGATCAATTGTATATATATTGGTGATTGAGAAATTAGAAAGGACAGGACATTATCTTCTTATATGGTATCAGAGAGAAAAGGAAACTAATATTCCTTTCTTTTTCTTCCGTTTTTTCCTTTTTGCTTGATATCTTTCTGTTCAAGCATTATACACCTTTCTTCCTTGTTTCTTTTTGCTTTTCTCAATCTTTCTTTCAATGGCACCCAATACCACCGATCCTCCTCCTGCCAATACCAATATTACTGAAAAATTCCACCCTGCTTTGTGTGTTTCTAACATGAGAAACCATATTCCCATTAAACTAGAATCGAAAAATGTCCAATATTCTACGTGGGCGGAGCTATTCAAGATTTGTGCCCGATCATTGAAAGTTCTCCATCACATCATTCCGTCCACTACAATTACCGTGTATGCCTCTACTTCCGATGATGAAGTTTGGACGACTCTTGATGCTACCGTTTTGGGGTGGATTTTTGCCACGATTTCAACCGATCTCATAACTACGGTTATGGTTCCGGGGTCTACCGCCATGGATACATGGAACCGTTTACGCGATATGTTTGAGGATAACAAACACGCTCGGGTGGTTACTCTTGAGCAGGAATTTTCCCACACGGTCTTATCAGATTTCGACGGCGTTTCGGCATACTGCCAACACCTTAAAGAACTTTTTGATCAACTTCGTAATGTTGGTGCCGAGGTTTCAAACGACCGTTTGGTTCTCCAAATGGTGTCGGGTCTCACTGAAGCCTACAACGGGGTAGGAACCCTATTGCGTCAAAGCAATCCCTTACCCACGTTTCATCATGCTCGCTCGATGCTCACACTCGAGGAAGCCGGCCTCGCCAAAAAGATTGCGACTACTGCGAATTCAGCTCTGGTTGCACACTCTTCCGTATCAGGCACCGACGGTTTTCCGAACTCACCATCAAAACCACGTGAAAATTCTCCTAAAAATGGTCACGGTGGTCGCCGGAACAAATCCGCCGGACGCGGTCACGGTGGTCGGGGGTATCACGGCAGCCAGCAGGGCGGCGGCCAGAGACGACCTAGCGGCGGAGGCGGCACTCCACAGTTCTCTCCGTGGACCCCTTGGTATGCGATGCCTGGGGGTGGCCTTCTCCACAAAACTGGGCAATCCCTCCTTGCCCCTATCCGAGTGCTCCATGGCCCAAACTGACCAGTGGACCTTCACAAGCCCAAAATAGGTTTGAAGGCGTATTGGGTAGAGATCCACGCACAGCCCAGCAGGCCCACATGGCAGCCCAGCAGGCCCACATGGCAGGTTCAGAGTTCGCACCAACTGATATCGAGGCGGCGATGTACACTATGGGGATCAACACACCGCAGAATCCTTGGGTAATGGATACGGGCGCTACCTCTCATGTCACTTCCGAAAAAGGTAAACTCTCATTTTTTTATAATTCGAGCAAAAATAACGGTATTTTAGTTGGAAATGGCCATTCTATTCCAATTGTCGGTTACGGTCACACCAAATTAAAACCACCACACCCACCCTTAGCCCTTAAAAATGTCCTATATGCACCTCATATCATTAAAAATCTCGTATCCGTACGGAAATTTACAACTGATAGTTTTGTGTCTGTGGAATTTGACCCTTTTGGATTTTCTGTTAAAGAATATCGGACGGGGAAACGTATCATGAGATGTGATAGTCATGGTGATCTATACCTGGGGACATTCAACAAGCCGGTGACCGATTCTCAACATTCTGCTTTTGCAATTTTGAACTCTACTTTGTGGCACGACCGTTTAGGTCATCCGGGTCTTCCGATGTTTGAATCTTTACGAAAAAATAAACTTATTGATTGTGGTCCAAATAAAAATGTTTTATGTCAATCATGTGTTTTTGGGAAACATATAAAATTACCTTTTCATGCTTCTCCCAACAATACCTTGGTTCCTTTTGATGTGATTTATGGACTTCACCAATTTTAAGTAATTCGGGTTATCGATATTATATTGTTTTTTTTGATGATTATACTAATTTTGTGTGGACCTATCCTTTGGCTCGAAAATCGGCCAATTAAAAACTTACAATGTGATAATGGCAAAGAATTTGACAACCACAATATTACAAATTTTTGTCATAAACATGGCATTGGCCTCCGTTTTTCATGTCCATATACATCCTCTCAAAATTGTAAAGCCGAAAGAAAACTCCGATTTTTAAATAATGTCATCCGAACGGTTTTATCTCATGCATCAATTCCCCCTATTTTTTGGCCGTATGCCTTAAACATGGCCACATATTTACAAAATGTCTTACCAAGTAAAGTTCTTGATTTTCAAACACCCCTTTCTATTTTATATAAAAAACAACCGGATCTTCTCATCTTCGCGTTTTTGGATGCTTGTGCTATCCACTTTTACCATCCACAACTCTCCACAAACTTCAATCTCGGTCCAAACCATGCGTTTTTCTAGGTTTTCCGGACAATCATCAGGGCTATAGGTGTTATGACATGCTTTCTAAGAAAATTATTATTTGTCGTCACATCATTTTTGATGAAACAAAATTTCCTTTTTCTACCATGTCCCCTCCACCTAGTTATAATATTTTGGACAGTGATATTAATCCTTATATCACCAAATACGTCCAAGAATTGGCCACATCTTCAAACTTGGTTGACCCACAGTCGCCAATGTCAAGCAATGGCCCACCCTCATTTAGACAACCCAACACCACTTGTCCAACTTCCTCACCTGTTTCTAGTCCACTACACCGGCCCACACCTATTAATCTACCACTTAATAGGACCACCTCACCTATTATGGACCACCCCACCCCACCGCCACCCCAACAACCCCCCATTCCGCCTACTCTTCCTAATAAACCAATCACTAGAAGCCAACATGGTATTTACACACCAAAAACTTTATTCAATCTCCACACCCAAAACACTCCGTCACCCATACCCAAAAATCCCGTTAATGCCTTACGTGACCCAAATTGGAAAATGGCCATGGATGACGAGTACCAAGCTCTTATTAAAAATGAGACGTGGGTTTTGGTACCAAGACCCCCCAACGTTAATGTTATGCGGTCTATGTGGATTTTAACTCATAAAGTCCGTGCTGATGGTTCTTTTGAGCGACACAAAGCACGTTTAGTAGGGGATGGTAAAACACAACGGGTGGGTATTGATTGTGGGGAAACTTTTAGCCCGGTGGTTAAACCGGCAACCATACGGACTGTTCTTAGTCTTGATTTATCCAAATCTTGGCCTATAAGACAACTTGACGTTAAAAATGCATTTTTACATGGAAAATTAGAAGAAACTGCTTATATGCATCAACCCATGGGTTTTCGCGACCCCACCCATCCTGATTATGTTTGTTTACTCAAGAAGTCATTATACGGTCTCAAACTGGCCCCTCAGGCTTGGTATACACGTTTTGCAGACTATATTTCACAGTTTGGTTTTACTCACAGTATATCGGATAAGTCTTTGTTTATTTTTAGACAGGGACAGCATATGGCCTACTTACTTTTGTATGTAGATGACATCATTCTTACAGGTTCTTCTGATCACCTGCTACAACGAATCATTACTTCTCTTGCCAAAGAATTTGCTATGAAAGATCTTGGCACTTTGAGCTCGTTTTTGGGTATTTCGGTTCATCATCAACCAAATGGTTTATTTTTATCACAAGCCAACTATGTTGCGGATATTATTGACCGCGCCGGCATGGCAAATTGTAAACCATCCTCCACACCGGTTGACACGAAGCCCAAGCTCAGTGCCCACTCCAGTCCGTCGTTTACGGATCCCCTTTTATATCGTAGTTTGGCCGGGGCCCTTCAATATCTCACATTCACCCGTCCTGATATTTCTTATGATGTACAATAGGTGTGTTTATTTATGCATGATCCTAAAGAAGTTCACATGGCAGCACTCAAACGCATCATACGCTATGTACAGGGGACTAGGACATATGGGTTACAATTAACGAAGTCGTCTATCTCTACTCTCATGTCCTATACCGATGCCGACTGGGGTGGGTGCCCGGACACTCGACGGTCCACTTCGGGATATTGTGTTTATTTAGGGGAAAATGTGATCTCCTGGTCCGCTAAGCGACAACCCACCCTATCCCGCTCCAGTGCCGAGGCTGAATATCAGGGTGTGGCAAACGTTGTGGCCGAATCATGTTGGCTACGCAATTTACTACTTGAGCTTCATTGTCAAATTGATAAAGCCACTCTCGTGTACTGTGACAATATTAGTGCCGTGTATCTATCCGGCAACCCAGTACAGCATCAACGTACTAAGCATATCGAAATGGATATCCATTTTGTTCGTGAAAAGGTCGCTCGCGGTTTAGTTCGGGTTTTGCAGGTACCATCACGATATCAGATTGCCGATATATTTACCAAAAGCCTACCATTGGTGTTATTTGAAGACTTTCGCAACAGTCTCAGCGTTCGTCTGTCTCCCGCTAAAACTGCGGGGGAGTGTTAGAATATATTACCATTAATACTCATTATTGTAATATATTTACTCATTATTGTAAGATATTGTAGTTATGGTAGGAAATTAGTCATAGCATGATTCTAGGCATAATATCAGTCGATCCATTGTATATATATTGGTGATTGAGAAATAAGAAAGGACAAGACATTATCTTCTTATAGCATCGTTAAAATGATCAATCACTTTGTGTGCATATTGTTGGTGTTCTTCGTACAAACAAATCATTAGCAATATTTGTAAGTAAAGTCCAAACCCCCGACGAGGTTATATTGGGATTTAAAGCGGCAACCCATGTTATAACGGAATACATTTCTTTAAAACATTTTTTAAGGTTTTCTTTCATTGGTGCAACCATTGTTGCAAAACCAGTGCTCCTCGTTTCAGTTTTCTTTATTTTAGTACATTAAATAATTTTAATTTAAAATGAATGGACTTGTGGGATAATAAACTGCCGACAAAAAATGGTTGTGTTTTTAAATACACTAAGTAATTCGGTAACATGTTTGATTGTTTCCTAAACTCGATTTAGTATAACGTCTAATGGATGTGTCTCGGTCGGCAATGTGTTGATGAAACATTTTTAAAGTATCTTTTTGACGTAAAACACATTCAAGCATATTGCAAGTTGAGTTTAAACGAGTAAGTACATCCCAATTCAGACTAAACCAATCGGAAATCGCATCATATATATGGTATCTTGAATTCCTAGTACCAAAAATATCACCTAACATTTGTCTAAAACCTTTTCTTGTTGGTTCAATAACATGTCGTCCATCTTGCACAACCAAGTTAATAATATGTACAACACATCGACTATGAAAAAAGTACCGTTACAAAATGGTTTATATTCAAGAATGTTTAGCACTTGTTTCAAGATTGTCAAAGCCTAAAATTAGTTCATTTTTAGTAAGTTTTCAAAAATATAGCATCACGTCTTAAGGTAGTGTGACTTACATGAATATATCGTGGTTGTAGAGTGTATTCGGTCAACTTCATCAATATTAATGGTTAAAAGGCAATGACTCTTCAATCACGAATTTTGTCACTGGGCCACGAACCTTAGCAACTTCGTAACTCCACAAGTTCTCGTCATTCCCAACGGTTGATTGCTCCCCCGGAGGCCATATTTCCCAAATTTGCAACTTTTATTGGCATAAATCTACAAACTTGTATTCCCTTCTTCCTTAAAGAAATTTCCACATCTCTTGCACCGAGCTTTTTCTTACCCATCCTAACATCAAACATAAGTCAAAATTGCACCAAGTTCGTTTTTCACACCATAACAGACATATGCCATGTAATGTCTATCGCTTTATCTACACTTTTACTTTTCTTTCTAATCAGCACGTAATAATGGTATATGATAAAAAGCACAATAATGAATGATTTAATTAACTTTTGTTGGCATCGTTTCTCGCTTTTCCACATTTCCCTTTAGCTTTTTATTGTGACTTGTGAGAGTGACTTTAATACTATCCTTGAAGCCTTTTATCGCATCTAATAATGTAGCAAGTAATTTAGCATATTACATTCACCGTTCCGAAGTCGCCAGTCGGTAGTTGGTCGGTCGACTCTCGCCGAACTACGTACTAATTGGTATAGGCTAGCCTAGGCTGATTGAAAATTTTGTACATAGTATATCGTAAAATTTTGAAATTATTTGTAAAAGTGCATGTAAAAACTACTCCCACCGTCCCACAAAAAAAGTTATCATTTCTAATTGGCACAAATATTTAAGAGATAGTTAGTGGTGGGGTCCATGTTGATATTTTTGATTAAAATATAAGGTTTTCTTGAGAGAGAAAGTGGTTTTAGAAGATAATTAGTGGTGGGTGCATAGTTTTAATATTATTTTATTAAGTGGTCCCTCGCCATTTGAGAAATATGAACTTTTTTATTGGACAAAATTTAGAGGGGAAAAATTGAGACGGAAGGAGTACTTTAAATACTACAACATTTAAATAAATCAAAGTTCAAATATGTCAAAGTTTAAATATAAATAATTTTTAGAGATTAAATAATAAGCTAAAAATAAACTTTGCAGTTTTTGCTTGTGAAAAAACCCATTTAAAATTACTTTATCAGGCCAATTTTCCCGCTTAACAAAATTTATGAGTTTGGGTAATTCTATACCAAAAAGAAACCACATTGTAAAATAAGAAAGGCCCATTATTAAAATCTGTATATATATTCAAAGAAGGTTTTTTTGAAATCTTTAAAGCCATGTCATAATGGCACATCATACCTTATGCCATGTATGATGCCACTTGGCACTTAAATGCCAAGTCATTTTTGCCACCTAAAAGTCCACATATGCACTTTTAAGCCACCTCACTTTTATTGACCTTTATAGGAACCAACTCCTATATTTTACTAAATGTAAATGTAAATACGTGTAGATCTTTTCTATTTCATGTTATACGATATAACACTTAGTTATATTTTTTGGTTATATCTTTTCTAAATGCAATGCAATGAAATATTAAGGTTGTAACTGTCCACATAAACAATCTTAAATGTAAATATGTGTAGATCTTTTCTATTTCATGTTATACGATAGAACACTTGGTTATATTTTTTGATGATTGTTATTATTAAAACCGACGGTTACATTAAGTTTTAATTTATAATAATCAGTGTCAAAAAAGATTCTTTATCTTTATATATATTAAACTAAAGTTTTTTTGAAATCTTGACATGTCATGTTAGTTATGTCATAATAGCACATCATTCTTTATGCCATACTAGGTTATAACCCGTGAAAAATCACGGGCTGTCAATAATTTTACTAAACGTAATTTTTATAAAAAATAAATTTTTTATCGTTAATTGCATGATTATTATATATGCGTTAAGAAAATATATGTTGCTTCTAAATCAATGTGCAGATGATATAATTCGAGGTTTATTACCATTACATAAGCTAATTTTCTGCTAAATATTACTTAGTAATATACCAACTTTTAAAATTAACCTATGATTTGGCAAACCATAAAGTATAAAACCATTTTGCACATTTGATTAGTATATACTTCCACTGGATTTGTCATTTAAAAATTTGAACAACATATGCTATTTGAACATAAATATTCATTTTCTGCTCTTGAAATATTAATATATATACATAAAAATATACAATTATTATGTTGTCGTTGTCACTATAAAGATCATCATATATAAACACTAGCTTCAAAGCCCGCCCGATTGGGCGGGCATGCTTCAAGAAAGATATAGGAAAATTACAAAATAGTTATAATGTTGAAATAACATAACAATCCTTAGTTGAAATTATAAGAAACAATTTTTGATGCATGAATAAATGGTATTTAATTAGTGTAATTGACATATTTGTCGCAACAAATAACCTTCAATCCTTTCTTGTTCTTAACTCTTGAGACAACGACATACAGTTGACCATGTGAGAATACTGGTTTTTGAAGAAACAAATCAACTTACGACAACATCTAACCTTGATTTTTATTAATAGTCATAGCAAAGCAAACTTGAACAGGAAATTAATTCTGGTTCAATTTGAAAGGCATCTTGTTGTCGGATAGACTAATAATTATGCGAGGTATAGCGCAAATTATGCCAACTTTATTAAATAAAATACTACATCTTTTTTAAGGCCTCCAATTGGTCTTTTGGAGATATCCTCTAATGGTGTGTTGGACGAAGAATAATGACCATATATTTGAGATTGTACTATGATGCTGTTAAAGTTTTTCTAAATGATCAGCCACAAATTAATGGGCAGGCATGCTTCGAGATATAGAATACATAACAAATATAAAAAAACGTAGGAAATCATATAGAAATTACTATTGAAATGATGAATAAACAATTTGTTATACATGAACAATCCGTAAGAATAAGATAAAGATGAAATAAAACTTCTTTCTATACGAAGTTTGTCGCTGAGTTGGTGTAGTTGTCATCTTGGTCGCAACATATAATGGTATTAATTTGACTTTTATAGTCAAAGTGAATCATGCTTAAACTAATAATTTAAATAATTAAATTTAGATTTGACTAAATAGTTAAACTTTAATAAAAAAAATTGCAACATGCTCAGTTTGACTTTTATAGTCAAAGTGACTCATACTTCTAAATAAATAATTTAAATAATTATAATTAACAAAATCAAATTTATGGTATACATGTAAACCAAAACTGGGGATAAAAAGCATATATACTGTTAAACTTCATCAATCATATGTAAAGAATTAATAAAATCAACATGTTACAGTTTGACTTTTAAAAATCAAACGGGTATATATAATTCACAAAATGGTTCCAGTATGAGTTTTAATTCAAACTGACTTATACTTATAAATCTTCATATTAAATAATTAAAACTAATAAAAGACCTGCAATTAATAACAATAGAAAAGTCAATTGATTTGAACCCTAAATAATATTGTTTTAGTCACCAAAATAATAATTAATTATGTTTGACTTGTATAGTCAAGCTAAATGAATTTGTTAATAAACAGTAACTGAACGTATTTCTCAATAGAATTTGTTACTAAACATTAATCACATGTGTGTCATAGATTTGTTCATAATGTTTCAGTTCATTTACTCTACCAAACGGGTTGAGTAAGCGGGTTAAAAGTTGGACTGACTACCAAACGGGTTGAGTAAGCGGGTTAAAAGTTGGACTGACCCAAAATACCATTTTAGGCCAAAACTCAGAGAAAAAATGTTTTTTTTGCCATTAATGACGTAACATAACCCGAGTTGACCAGTATATATCTCATGATTTATCATGGTTGGCTCATAGAAAGTTCTATAATATTTCATGACTCACAAAAATGAAATTAAATGAACTGGTCAAATCGATATAAAAGACCTACATATTTATAAAATTTTAGCTATATATTATCTTGAAAATGAAATTGTTGTTGCAGTTTAATTTTTTTGCGTTACTTTGATGCTACAAATTCTTAATGTTAAAAATGAAATGAAAGGGCATTTTTGTGCATCGCTCAATTTTTATAAGCATGTCAATTATATGGAAAACTTGGCGAGTCTATTTAAAAGAAACTGAATTAACATAATTAACTGTAGATAGGGCACACACCTTTAATTCTCTTTTCTGTAACTGATAAACTGGAGTATAAATAACATGAACCACCAAGTACCAACAACATCAATGTCCCAAGCAATCATTGATCTAGAGACCCAATATGCTCGAGAGTACAAAAGACATTTTGATGAGCCACGTTGGCCTTCTATCTGCCATGATGCGCCATCCATAGACCATAAAAACAAAAGCTTGGAGAACACATGATATGAAGCATGAAAATTGTCAATTTGAAAACTGCATATGCCATGGTACGTTGGCTGCATTTTCTGTCGGTTTCCATATCATGTGCAGAACATCTGTGTGGATTCCGTTCAGATTATTGTATAAAATCATTAGAACATCAAAATGTAAACAATTTACCGCAATTTAAAATAAATATTGCCTTAATTGTAAGATTAACAGTTTACCTCAGCTAAAATATCCAAAATTATCAGTTCAAAAGTAAAAATATAAAGAGGTAATTGTACATTATTTTGACACACAAGTTGACACAAATCAAAATCCTTTACACATCAAAATCGATTTTTGTATCAACATGGCCTTTGAGACGTAGATTAAATGACATGGCAAGGTTGCCATATGGCATTTATGACATGTCATATTTAAATTCAAACTTCTATTATTATAAACTTGAGTTAGATCATCTGGAAAAAAAAACTTCTAATCTTACAAAAAAGAGAAGTCAAAGTCAAGATTTTGGAGATTTGTAAACCTGAGGTAACCCATTTGCAACATTTTTAAACAGTTAGTAGAGTTTGCATCAACCACCATATCTGATTTCTTTCAATTTCAGTTTTTGTCCAAGAAATTGGATCAATAGAATCGAATTTATGGCAAGTAATTGGCATAGATAATGATCAATAGCAAGCATACACATACATACAAACATCATTAATCCAAAAAATAGGAAATAAGTAAGAACTAAATTATAGATAAATAGGAGGGAGGGCATACCTTATTAGTTTCAGAACCACATGTGATGTATCCGTCCAGAATAGATTCTTCATGAGACATAATCACCTATCAATAATTAATTTCAAACACATTAATCCATCAAATCAAATTACCAGAGATTAAGTTAATTTTGACAATCAGTTATTTGACTGCATTATATGGAAGTACAAAACATTAATCCATCAGGTCTAAGTAACATAGATATCATGCATAATGCAGGATTGCAATCACATAATTGTTCAGATCACCGTTAGTAACATGAAAAAAATGAAAAGAAAACCTAAAATTGCCTCTTCAAGACCAACTTAATTTGGGTGATTTCGAGTAGGAATGAGTGAAGATATAATCCCATTTTTCCATAGCTGTTCTCTCTAACTTTTTCCTTTATAGTATATATGCATTACACAAAATGCATATAAATAGAAGCGATTCATGTTTGTTGACTCAAAATTTGTGACAACATTTGCTACCACACAAATAATTCTTCACGAGACAAGGCAACAAGTCTGCGATAATTTTGATAAACCTATGCTCCAAAACCACCATAATTTAACCAATCAGTTGGTGCATCATTAACAACTTTACACAATCCAATCAGATGATTGACCAATTATCCAATTTTGATTATTTACATATCAATAATCCTTAGTGGTGGATAAATTAATTTTAACCTAAAATAATCAAATTAGGAAAATCAAGTTTTTTAACTTAAAATTTAATGAATTTCACATAAATTAGAAAGATGGACTGGCCGAATGAAGGCACAATAGCATGAACAGAGTAACCGCGAGCAAGCAAAAGCATAACGATCCATGGTGATATGAATCTGGTGGCCGTAGCCCAAATCTTAGTGGCGGATCAAGAACACCGATTTATAAACCCTAAACGTATCGCTTAAAGGCGGTAGTTGAAGATGATGAGATTTCCGATTGAATATGATGCCATAATTGATCGATCGATAATCTGAATGGTGGATAGATGTTGGAAGGTTGTTACGAATCTGGATATTGAAGATAATCTTGCCTATGGGTTTGTTGACATGGTTTGTTTAAGCGATAGAGAGATTTGAAATGGGGCAGAAATTAAAACAGGGAAATAATTTTGGGCGATATTACAGGCTGCAGGTAACAACCATGCCATATTTGCAAGCCTTAATTTCCGGTTTTGCATTAACTGTTAACCCGCCCTTATGTTTAGTCGTGGAGGAATGCTTGGACAGTTGGACCAATGAGGGATTTACAGGTGGCATTTTCCTCCAATCAGAATCAAGCATTGTGCTGAGTTGTCGTACAATAATGGGGTGTAGCTCCATATATAGGTGAGGATTGTATTACCCGTGGGTTGCTTGGATACATCATTTATTAATTGGTTATAAACTTGAAGTTGTAAGTTTGTGTGGTTCCATCTTAAAACCAATTGGTTGTAAGAAGAGTAGCCCTACGATTTATTATAAGCACATTACAGATTCATCTCTTGTCCAATGTGAGACATCTCAACAGAAGTGTGTACTAACAATACACTAAAAACTAAGAAACACACAATCAATAAAATGATACATCAATTATTAATTTGCAAGATCCAAATGATCAAAAATGAATAGTAGTACCTTATTTAATAAGAAAAGCAAAACTGAACTTTGCCTAAGGAATAGCAATATTTGTGAAAAATAAATAAATAATGCTCCAAGTCTAATGTATGAACCATCTTTGAATTATTGATCGCAAAAAAATGTCGCTAACTTATGATCATTGGGGACCTTACGGGTGTTAAATCTGTTGCGTTGACTGGATTCCAGATTAGTCTCATTTTTCTCTTTCTCCGGATCCACCTGACTTGAATTAGAGAAAAAAAAAACATTCTAGCAAATATGAATCACAATACATGGGTTGAGAAAAAAATATCAATAGAATGACGAAAACAGATTGCAAGACTATTAGAAACAACTTAAAATAGCAAATCAAGATTCAAGATGCAAAACTTTTAACACTCTATCAAACTTTAAATCAAGTTAACTCCAAGATTTGGATGCTGGCTGATGATTGCTTCAAAAATCACATGTTAACTACGTAAATCTAGAAAATACATGTATTAGGCTGCTGCAGTTTTATGGAACCGATTGCTTTTTGGTGAATGAGGCTGCTGTTTTGTCCTTGAGGTGCATGAAAGTTGTAAGGTTTATATAGATTATTTTTATGAACTTTGAAACTGTGATTCATTGTATATTTGTATACCTGCCTCAATTTGCCAAATCGTAATTTACACAATAATTCCTAAAATTATGTGATTGTATTAGGCAGAGCAATCATCCCGTAATTTAAATAATAATTCGTAAAATATTAGGAATGTATTATGGCAAATTGAAATAATATTCTCACAAATTAGGCAGGCTTTAAAGAGATATAACATTCCTAATTTTATTTAGAGCAAACATTTCGTAATTAATTGTCTTTAAGCATTGCCTTAAATAGAATGCTAAATCATAGCATTGCCTTTAAATATATGCTTCAGACTTCTACCTTTAATCTAATGGGCGGGAAAATATTAAAAATGGCCAATAGGATGTTGCCATGTGGCAAAGTGGCTACCTAAGGAAGTGCCACATGGCATCATAAAGCTTCTTTTATTAGTATTAATAGATATGAAGCTTATGTGTACGCTCAATATCTACGTGTCATCATGCTTATGTGTATACGTATAATCAATGGGATATTTACTTATGTGTACAAGCATCTTGTAACGTTATGTCATAATAAAATTGCATTAAGACACCAATTAAAAGCTTACTTATGTCTACCCGTTATGGTGTATGTGAAATTAATGACATATTAAAAGCCATGTAACTTGTGTGTGTCTACTCTATATATTTCGTTCTAACAAATAGTCTTTTTGTATGTTCAAATGTATAAATTATCATTATGAATAACTTACCAGATATTAATCAGTTTTATAATAACATTAATTACAATATAATGTGTCCAAAATTGATTTATTATGAGCTTCTAATTATAATATATTGTGTCTAAAACTATTAAAGGTGCGATGTTATTATGATAAGTCGTTATTCCACAACTGCATTTTACTTCCGGCTGGATACCTCCACTTTTTTACAATATAAATTCCTATAAAGGTCAATAATTTAATTCCTAAATGTGGCCCATTACATAGCTGATTTGCTTAAATTTAAACATCATGGCATAATACTAAAGTCGGTTTCCTTTTTCTATGCAACCAGTACATAGTGATTTTACTCCCTAATTATTAGCATATTCGGTTTAATTCTTAGCTGATTGTCATTCCTATTTATTTTCAATCCACCCTTCACAGCTTCACTGACTCTGCTTCTACCATCGTCGCCAACGCCAATATTATTGGTAGTAGGAGTTATTGGTAAAGTGTCGTCACTGGCTCTGTAGACTGTATATCTAATTGCAATACCAAGTGGCCCCTGAATAGATATTGTTAGCCAGCTAAATGAAGCCAAATTCTTTTCCATTTCGGTTGGGAGAATTTCTAATAATACCATAATAATGTTAGCAAAGTGATTACCACAAATATTTTCACGTTTCAGTCGGATTGATTTTCGTCTGTTACCACATGTTGCAGGTTGGAGAAAACTTTTATGCAAAACGATGCTAATATTTTTTGAGTTTCATGAGAGAAATCAGTCACAACAGCCTTGTGGGCCCTACTTATTTAGCCCAACATCCACTGTTTGATCATGTATGTGTGGTTACGTGTTATTTTTACTCGGGCGGGGTTGACCCATTTGAGTAAATGATTGCCGTAGATGAAATCGGTTAATGCTTGGTTTGGTTCAGCTGGCAATATGACACTATTACACCATGATCCTCACCATAATATTCAGTTGGCAACATGGTTCATCTTTTGTAACGCAACTACTATCCGAATGCAGTTTATGTGAATTTTATGCATTTTATGCATTTTACACTATATCCCTTTTGAGCCATGTAACTCAATTAAATACACTAATCTATTTGACCAATTTGGTGTTGCATATAACATAAAGGTCATGGGTTCAAGCCCTGGCGGGGGCAAAGTGGAGTAGATTAGGTGTCGTTCAAAAAAAAAAAGATTTTCAATTTTCATCTGCAATTTTGTAGTTATTTATGTTCAGATGAATTAGGGTTTATGTGTTTGCTTTAATTTTCAAGTACGGATTGTATATTTGATGATAACGAGACAAATTTCACACATGTTTACTTGATTTGTTGTTAGAGCTTATAATCATGGGCATTTTCAGATCAAGATCATGGATGGTAAGTTTCTGGATTGTATTGTTGAAGGACTAAAGATATTTTTAATTATTTAAACTAAATTTTATAGTTATAAAATTCAAAAATTAAAAAAACTCCCTTATTATAATATAATTACTTTATATCCCACCCATGTTTTGCATCCTATTTTCAATCATGCCACACTATAAATTTTTGGTAAGAAAATAAAACCCGAGTAGCTAGATGTTTCCTTACTGGTTAGTAAGTGTACACGTTAGTAAATCAATTTATCAAAATCTTTTCTTTTAAATTTTTTGTTTCAGACTTCGTCTCAACGTATGCAACTCTTGCAAGTTATGTGGATTTATGTTTAATACCCAAATCACCATTCTTCATGGAAGGTGAGACGTTTGAGTTTGTTGAAAAACAACTAAAAGAAAACGGGCACATGGTTACTATTGTAGTTGAAGGAACGGGTGAAGGGTTTCTTGCACAAAATAAATTACTAAAAGATGGTGGAATGTTGCTTTCCTATTAAGGTGTAATCACTAAAAATCTGTAATCATAGTATAAAGTTTTGGTTTTTGAGTGCGCGCCTTTGATTCTCACGAAGGTTGAACAATTTTGAGAGAGAATTTATATGTGTGAACCTCCATTCTTGTGATTCTTATGCATCAACAGAAAATGTATCTTTGATTTCAGCTAACTAATCATGGGGCCGGGTAGGCATATGCTCTGAAATTTTTTATAAGAATATTGTGAAACATACGAAATTATTTCAAATTAAGGTACATAATTTCCATTGAATTGAATATTCTTAATTAAGTAAAAGATTATAAAATTTTTTATAAGCCGCCCGTGATTCATCACGAGTTATAGGCTAGTTGGTTATAAACCCATTAACCCATTTAATATCTTTGTGGGCGAACGCAACTTTGTTTTTTTGTCGCTACCCCCTCGACTCTTCCTGATTTCATCGATTTTGAACGGTTAGACCTGATTTTGACCGACTAGCGCCTTGAATCTTGATAGTCCAATTATAGCTAAGGCAAGTTGGAGGACACCCGTTTAGCGACTAGACGCTGATTAATCGGCTGCCTAGCCTACCCTTTTTTTAACATTGCATTCACACATAAGTTATGACAAAAAAATTATTACTTTCCCATGACAAGGATTTCCATTCTCATTGCAATTTGCAAATATACATTATGAGCGAAACTTTGGTTTGCGTGATCCAGCAGAAATTTGAAGTATTTGTTTTCATAAGCGAAAATTCAAAATTTGGTTTATATCGGATTTTATCTTTTTATTTATGACCAAAAATTTGTAGGATCGTATCGGATAATAATTAAATGAAAGATAACATTTTTAACAATAAAATTTAGTAATAATACTGTTTTGTTATTTTCATGAACTTTCAAATTATAATATGGAATGTGTAAATGTATATTTTATAAAAGGTTTAGTGCTTGTTTAATGAGTTTGATAAAAAGTTAAAGTAGTGCTATCAAAACTTGGCACGACACGACAAATGTAAACAAATTGGGACGAAATCGAAACTTAAATTTGTGTTTGTGTCGTGTAAAACAAACACGAACTCGTGTCGTGTACGGGTCCAGAAATTGGCACGATACTTGTAATTTTAGGAACATTTATCACTAATTTATGTTATTTATTTTCGTGTTTGTCAGTATTTAACCAAAGAATTAACGATCACTATCCCCGAGCGGAATCAGAGAGTGATCACGAGTTCAGATGGTCGTAGTATGTTCAATGTGTGCTTGACAATAACACACAAAGCCTTGAAGGCAAATGCAAGACTAAGTTTCAATCTTAGTGAAGGTCGCTGAAACAAGCCAGTCGGTGAAAAACCATGAATTGTTGAAGGACCATGAGTCGTTAAAGAGTCATGGGAACCTAAACATTACTTAGTCGCTGGAGATTCAATTGTAAAAGAAAGATACAATTATAATACAAGGTCACTGAAGAAGGAAGGGCCGCTGAAAAATGGAATCCTAGGCATATTGAGAGAGCTAATGCAATCGAAATCAAGCTAATTCATGGTGATTTGATCAAAGTTGAAGAATCAAGTGTGTGTTTTAGTGTGTGTGTTCTTGAGAGAGAATGGAGGGAAGGAAGATAGCTTTCAAAATGGTAATTCAATAAAAGTGTGGGAAAGCTTACAAAACAAGTCATCACAAGGGTTTATATACCCCAACCTCTAAACACAATTAAGATGGACTAATTAAGCATAATTACATATCTAAGCTCAAAACTTAGTCCTAATAATCTCCCCCTTTTTGAGCTTTAGCACTTCATCACAGTCTTCCTTCTACAATTTCTTCTTTTGGACCGTTATGAAATTCATTTATTCTCAGATGTGCTTCAAAATGTTGAATTACTTTTCTTCAATTGAATTCTTCGTTAAAAACTGTATTCAACATATCTATGTTTTGCTCTTCACTGTTTACATCTGATTGGCTTGAGAAGAAATTAAGATTTCAAACACTCAACGGAAATAATTTTGTTTCGTTGAAGCTGTTGGTGTAAGAAAGTCCTAAAACTGGTTTACGAAAGATTTGAATGTTTTGGAAATGGAAAATCAGTTAAGTAAGGATTTGTCTGGGATTTCAGATAATGGAGAGTTTGTTTTGGATTTTTTGGTAGAGGTTTTTGTGAGGATATGATGTTTTGTATATTGAAAAGAATGATTTATACATTTAAGTTTTGAATAGATGTGAATGTTTTGTATGTAGAAAGAATAATTTGTACGGTTAAGTTTTAAATATGTGGTTGTTTCGAATTTTGGAAAAAAGGATTTGAACAGTTAAAGTTTTGGATAAATGTGGTTGAGATTTTGAGAGAGATTTTAGTATTCTTCTTCACTTGATTTTCTGTTTAATATATTGATTCTCACTTGATTTTGCATTTGATATGAGTACATACAACGTGATATTTCTTCTTTGATGAGATGTTTGTGGTTCTTTTTGACGTTGTTCAGTTATAAACCCGGTACTTGCACTATTTCTTGCTCTTTTATCCCCCTCATGAGGATCATGACCAGGGTCCTCATGATAATACTGAATGTTTGCCTTGTGTAACCGGAGAGAGGAAATTGTGTGTCGGTGTAATTCGAGAGCCAAGATTTTGATATTTGCGGGTTTCAGAATCGAGAACCAGTAACATGCAGTACTCATGAAGGAACCAGAGACAAATTGATTTTATCCAAGAATGTTGGAGAAAAATATTTGAAAATGAAGAATAGCAGTGTCAATAATCACGTGAAGTCATAAACAGATGCAATCTTTAATGAAGAACTTCAGTAAAGAGATCGTTTACGGATATGACAAACACGATGATTAGAGACATTGTTAATCAAATATTTGGGATTTAAAAGAAATCAATTTGTGTGGTTATATCAAAGATCAGTGAAGTATACCACTTATAAAGATGCAATCTTCTCTGAGCGTGTGCAGAGAAGAGATCGACGGATATACAAAGATCAATGATCTAACAGTGCATTAAAAACGATTTTGTTTGTGTGAGAATATGAGAAAGTTAGAATTGAATCTGAGCATTTTTGAGAAAATGAAAAACGATTTCTCCATTGAGATTTTAGGAATCAAAATCGTTTGAAAAATAGTAAGAACAATCAATCCAAGATGGTGTGAAAAACAGATGCAATCAGTAAAGAGATCGACGAATTTAACAGCAAATTGTGTTGAGTGTTGCAAACAAGACATTTAAAAAATGAAAAATTGATGTGCAAAATCAGGATTTTGAACAATAGAGCCACAACGCACGAGATGAAAATTTGTCATAAACAGATGCAATCTTTACTAATCGAGACTAGTAAAGAGATCGTTTACGAATATGAAAAAAATTTGTATCCTACGTTGTGAACACATCATTGTGAGCACAAAGTGAAATAAAAAATTTTGGAATGTTGAGCATCACTTGATTAATAAAGAATTGATGAGAATGTGATGTCAACAACTCAATATGAGTAAAAAGATATTTGTAATTGAGTATCGATTTTGAAAAATGAAAATTGTATGTAAAAGGAGAAAATTTTTGATTTACAACTGAAAGAAAAAAAAATTAACAATGAAGGAACACAAAGGTAGCAATGAGAAATAAGAGAATTTGCAATAAACAGATGCAATCAGTACCAACCTACACTGGTAAAGAGATCGTTTACGAATATTGCAAAAACTAATACTCAACATTGATAACCTTGTGTGATTGTCAATATTTAAGAGGTTGAAAAACTGTTTGAGGTAAAAAAAAATTATTATCAAGATAGAATAAGAAAATTTGTAATAGACAGATGCAATCAGTACCAATTGAGATTGGTAATGAGATCGTTTACGAATATTACAAAACTTGATACCCCATATTGATAATTTTAAAAAAGAAAATGAAAGGAGCATCGAAACAGTATGTAGCGTTTATAAAAAGGATGCTCCCCCTCGACAGTTGAATTTCAAAAATTATAAAGCAGTTATGCTCCCCCTTGAAATATGAATGTTAATTTCTCCCCCTTTACAAGTGAAAATAGAAATTATCCCCCTCAACCAATTAGGATATTAAAGAACGGGTTTCAAGCAGATGTACTCGAAAGCCATTTTATTTTTACAAAGAAAAAGTAAAATGCAAGAAGAAAAAAAAATGACATTAAGGAAAAATTAAAACGGTAAATCGGTTTAAGTCTTGAGATTTAGCATACCAAGCTGAGACACAAGAAAGTTAAAACGTTTTTCGTCTAAAGCCTTGGTAAACAAATCAGCTAATTGAAAATCGGTTGAAACGAAGTACAAGTCCACATTACCTTGTTCAACGTGATCTTTGATAAAATGATACCATAGATCAATATGTTAGTTTTGGAATGTTGAACCAGATTGCATGAAATTGCAATTGCACTTCGTGAATCACAATATAAAGGAATACAGGTGTATGAAAAACCATAATCTTTCAATTGTGATTGCATCCAAATTACCTGGGATAAGCAGCTGGCAGCAGCAACATATTCTGCCTCTGCAGTTGAAAGAGATACACAATTTTGCTTCCGAGAAGACCAGCTCACCAATTTATCTCCCAGAAATTGGACACTTCCAGATGTACTCTTGCGATCCAGCATGCACCCAGCATGATCGGCATCAGAAAAAGCAGATAAATCAAACGAAGTTTCTTTAGGATACCACAGACCAAGATCTCGAGTACCCTTTAGATACCGAAATATACGTTTGACTGCTTGAAGATGTGATTCTTTAGGAGCAGCCTGATACCGAGCACATATGCAAGTAGAAAACATGATATCTGGTCGGCTTGAAGTTAAATATAACAATGAACCTATCATCCCCCGATAATTTGTGATATCAACAAGTTTACCATCAGGATCAGCATGTAATTTAGAACCAGGTGACATCGGTGTCGAAATCGGTTTAGAATCATCCATTAGATATTTTTTCAGTAAATCAGTAATGTATTTGGATTGATTAATGAAGATCCCGGTAGGTAATTGGCGAACTTGAAGACCAAGAAAGAAGTTCATCTCCCCCATCATACTCATTTCAAAACGTTTGACCATAAGATCAGAAAACTTTTTACAGTATTTGGGATTTGTAGAACCAAAAATGATATCGTCGACATAAATCTGAATGAGAATGATATCATCCCCTTGTCACTTGATGAATAGAGTTGTATCAACTTTTCCTTTGAAAAACCAGAATCAACTAAAATTTTTGAAAGTACATCATACCACGCACGTAGAGCTTGTTTTAACCCATATAATGCTTTGTCGAGAATATACACATGATCAGGAAAACTTGGATCTACAAAACATTCGGGTTGATGAATGAAAACTTCTTCATTGAGAATGCCATTTAAAAATGCAGTTTTTACATCCATTTGATAGATTGTAAAATTCTTATGTGCTGCATAGGCCAAAAATATACGAATGGCTTCTATTCGTGCAACCGGAGCAAACGTTTCTTCAAAGTCAATACCCTCTTGTTGAGCATACCCTTTCACAACTAAACGTGCTTTATTACGAATGACAATCTCATTTTCATCCTTTTTATTTTTGAAGATCCACTTAGTACCAATAACAGGTTTTCCGGGTGGTTTTGGAACCAGACGCCAAACTTTTAAGCGTTCGAATTGATTTATTTCTTCTTGCATTGCAAGATTCCAGTCTGGGTCTGACAGAGCTTCACTGACTTTCTTAGGTTCATCAGAGCTTAGAAAAGCAGAGAATTGACATTCATCAGCAGTGGCTTTATGAAGGATTTATGTGCACAGTTAGTCAACCTATGATGATACATCCATGCCTACGAAACACTTAAGGGTCACACCGGTGAGTGCATGTAATACGAGTAAGATATGTAATGATACTTGGAAGAGGATTGATTCATAATAAGTCATTTATGAATCAAGTTAAGTATTAAGTCAAGTTTGACTTATTACTAGATTAGTTTAACTAACTAATTAATACAAGTATTTGTACATTTACTAGTTGGGTAAATATACAATGTGTTAATTATAGATTATCCATAATATGATTTAAAGGTATTAAATCATATAGTGTTTGGATAATATTATTGTCTAATTAATTATTAAAAGTATTTAATACAAATATATATAATTCGTGTATATGGGTACTGAATTATAAGTGTATTAATACTAGGCATTTAAAAATTAAGTGTAACAATAATAACTAGATAAACTACAAGGGTTTAATATGTAAAAGGATAAGTTTAATTAAGATTAGATATTAATTAAACTAGAAGGGCCCTAAGTGAAAATTTGTATATTATAAATAGAAGGCATGGGGTTCCCTTATTGCTTGCTACACATTACACGAAAAACCCTAGCCTCCCTACTCCTTGTTTCGGCCGAACCCTAGAGCAAGACACAAGCTTCGTGTTCTTCGTTCTTCTTGTTCTTCGTCCGTTCTTCATATTCTTCAAGTCTTGAAGATTGAAAATCATTACAAGGATCAACTAGAAGATCGCTCGTCGTGTTCATCATCAGTGGATTTATCTTAAGCATTAACCAAGGTATGATTCATGGAACACTCTTTCTTCTTCCGCTCTTGGTCGAATTCGACACCAAGAACCCTAGGGTTCTTGGTGGCCGTCGAAACACACACAAGTGTGTGTGTGTGTTTGGGTTTTCGTACAAGACTTCTTCCATTGTTAATCTAATCTAGATTTCCAAGATCCCAATCCTTTAGGGTTTAAGGATTAAGTTTAATCCCACTTCCGCTTCTAGGGATTAAACTAGCTAGATGGTTTTAACCGGTCAAGAACAAGTTCATGTTCTTGGTCAGTGTGGTTCGAACCAAGTAATCTAGGAGGTTGACCCAAGTGGTCAATCAGTGATAGCCAAACCCTTCAGTGGTATCAGAGCGTTGGTTTAGAGATCTAAACTAGATTAACAAAGTTTGTTTGTTTAATTTTTTATTAAGTTTTTTTTTAACTTCTTCTTCCTCTTCTTAATTTACGAATTAGGGTAAGAACCCTAGGACCAAGCATGTTAAACTAGTTAAGTTTAATTGGTCAAAAGGATTCTAGAAAAACCCTAGAAAATTCGTGTAATGTAAAAGAACCCTAGGATCAAGTATGTTAAACAAGATTTGTTTAATTGATCAAAAGGCTTCTTTTTCCCTAACCCTAGCTAATTTCCGAAAATCAAAGAACCCTAGGATCAAGAATGTCAAAATTTTGATCAAGAGGATTCTTTCCTTAATTGTGTGATCTTCCAAATCTAGGATCAAGTAAGTTAAACCAAGATTTGGTTTAATTGATCAAAAAGGATTCTTTCCTTTCCCTCTACATTTCGTGATCAAGGAGGAATACTTGGACACCAAGTTTGTTAAACTAGCCTAGTTTAATTGGTGGAAAAGTTTCCTAGACTTTAAGGAATTTTTTTCGAAAAACCCTAGATATAATCTAGAAACCCTAGAACATTAAACTAGTTTAAGTTTAATGATTTAAAAGAATTAATTAGATTAATAATCTAAAACCTAGATAATTAAACAAGTTTATGTTTAATAGGTTTAATTATTATCTTAATAGATTTATTAAAAACTAGTTCTTTAAACCTAGAAATCTAGACAAAGTTTATTGTCTATAAAGTTTAAATTAAAAAGTTTAAATAAATTTATTAGGGCTAAAATCTATCCTAGAGTTTAAACAAAGTTTGTTGTTTAAATAGGATTGATTAGAATTAATATTTTAATTAAATAATGTCTTTGATCAAGAAAGTCAAAACCCTAGTTTTGGTTGATCAAAAACAAGATTAGGGTTTAGTTAATGAGGATTAAAAGAAGTGTTAATTTTTAGTTCAAGCAATTAACAAGATGTATTTATTTATATTTATGTATTATGTTTCGAATTTTAAATATTTAAAAGATAAAATGAATTTTAATAAATAAAGTAGTTTATACGTATTTTAATTAGTTCAAGTTAAAATACATATAAATTTGATGTAATATTCTTATTAGAATGATTACAAGTTTATTTTAAAAGAAATATATATGTACATATATTAAATACAAGATTAATTGGAACATTAAAAGATAATGTTATTTTGATCTTTAAAGATACAATAATATAACTAGTTATTGTATAAGTAAATTATATAATTGAAACTAGAAAGTACAAAGTTATGATTTCATTATAACTAGAAATTGTACAAGTTAAAATTATATGATAAACTAGAAATATACAAAGTTATACATTATTATTATAAGGTGTATAAAGTTATAATTTATTATAACTAGATAATTATACAAGTATAATATAAGTATTTTACAAGTCATGTAAGATACTAGATTAATGATCAAGTATAAATAACAAGAACCTATATTTAACTAGTTCAAGTTAAATATAAGAAAGGTTTAAACAAATTAAGAATTATTATATATAGTCTTTATATAATAAGTTTATTAGTTTCACCAAGTATAAACCGGTGATTGTATTAGCTTTAAGTTCCACCATGATTGATGGAGCTAGTGGCAGTTACACAAGAAAATCACAATGTTTATAAGTGTGTCGCTAAGACATAAGTTTTGGTGAAATCTAGTAAGTCAAAACCAATGTTTGATTTCATTATTAAACATATGAAAAACTAGGTGTGTTAAACTAGGTTTATGATTCAAGTCTATGAATCGTAAAAGGATTAAAAGTTTAACATAAGTGTTTTAAGTTTTTCAAGAAAGATAAAACAAGTAAGTTTTAATCTAGATAAGGTTTTCCACAAAACCTAGTGATACGTCTTGTACACCTCGTTTTAGGTATACATATAAAACGCGCAAATTCTTGAAACTATAAGTTTTAAAGAAAGTTCTTAAGATTTAAAAAGGTGTCTTGTTGAATTCTTGAATTCACAAGTCACATATTTTAAATAAGGATTAAGATTGGAATAAGGTTTAAGTTTAGTTCAAGACTTAAACAAACCCAAGAAAATCTTAGATCTAAGTACTATCCACCTAATGGAACACCTCACTTGTTAAACGGTATTCATATTGTAAGGATAAAGAACCTTAGATATGGATTCAAATCATTGCGAGTGTTAGGGTGCGTAAGGTTCTGTGATAATCGGGAGTCCCGGCGCAGAGCATCGCACTGTCTTAGATGGTCTGATCTACTTTGGTGATAATCGGGAGTCCCGGCCCAAAAAGTACTTGAGTAGAATAAACATACTAGACTTTATTACTAACTTAGAAATGTGCAATTAGATTGTACAAAGTTGTAATAAGTTATAAGTCTAAAGATTCTACGACCCCTAGGAATCGTGTCAAGTCTTGATATGATCGGTAAGGATGTTACCTACCAGAAACAGCATGTCTCGTCGGGAAGTGCCCAAACCTTGCGGCGAGAATGTGATATATGGATCCTAGGCCTAAAATATTAATTATGGGTTTATAATATATTTTAGAGAATGTTTATTGATGATTACTAATTAAACTGGGTTTGATTTGTAGATGGCAGCAACAACCACAACGACAAGTACCACCAATCTCTCTCTTCGCTCAATCCTCGAAAAAGACAAGTTGAGTGGGTCAAACTTTCTCAATTGGGAGCGCAATCTTCACATTGTGCTCAGGCATGAGAGAAAGTGGTATGTCTTGGAAAGAACAGTACCTAATGTCCCTGCCGCTAATGCTAGAGCTGAAGCAAGGCAAGCTTATGATAAGCATGTCAGTGATGCGCTCGATGTGAGTTGTTTAATGCTAGCAACCATGAGTCCAGAATTACAAGCAGGACTTATGGATGTGCATGCATTTGAGATGATCCAGCAACTTAGGGATTCATTTCAAGAGCAAGCTCGCACTTAGAGGTTCGACATCAATCGAGCCTTCAACTCTTGCAAGATGGTCAAAGGAACACCGGTGAGTGCCCACGTCATGAAAATGAAAGGACTCATGGATCACTTGGCTAGACTTGGTCACCCCTTACCGTTGCAAATGGCAACAGACACTATACTCAATTCGTTGTCTGATGATTACAAGCCTTTTGTAGTCAACTACAACATGCATAATATGGAGAAATCCATTGCTGAGCTACATTCCATGCTCAAGACGGCTGAATTGAGTTTGGGGACCAAATCTAAGGATGTTCTGATGATCGGTAATAGCAGTGGTGGTGGCAAGAAGAGAAAAGGGCATGGTGGTAAAGGAAAGGGTAAAACCAATCCTAACCAAGGAGTGCCAAATGGTAAAAGTGTCAAACAAAAGGTCAAGAAGTTTAAGCCTAACACAGCGAGGACCGAGAATCGGTGCTTCAAGTGTGATGAGGCTGGGCACTGGAAAAAGAATTGTCCAAAGGGTGCAAGTGGTGGTCGAGGAAACACAAGTTCCTTAGGTAACACAACCACACTTCTTAATCACTTCTAAGATACTTGTAAAGTCCATTACGAGTAATCTAACTTTCGCAATCGTTTATTGCAGGAGGAGATGGAAAGTGATAGTGACCAGCATGAGATGGTGATTCCACAAGCACCAAGTTTTTATAATTCAGTACTTTTATGGATTCAGTAAAACAATTTCAATTTTTGTTGGATAATTTTTTTATATTATGTTAAAACAAGTTTTTATTTGGTTTTAATAAAGAATCCATGGTTGAATTATATTGTGTGCATGTGTGATAATTACACTAGTCAAGGTTTTATGACTAGATTGTAAGTCAAGTTTTGATTTACTTTATATTTCATGTTTTATGCTTGTTTGATTGTTGTATGAGTAAATGTCTTAAAAGCTCAAATACTTAGATACTAGAAATTAGAAGTTTCTTCTAAAGTATTTAACAGATTTTATGAAAAGCATAAAGTTCAAAGTACATTGAACTTATTTGAAATAGTTACTTATGATAGTAAGTTTTAAAGTATTAGTATTAATATAGTATGATTATATTGGATATAATCAAGATAGACTTTAAAGAGTATTATTGCAAGTCTTTTATACTTGTAATAAAGAAATTTAATAAAGTCATAATTCCCTAATAGGAATAATTGGATATTCGTATAATCCAAGTAAAGTGACTTAGACATTAAATGAACTCTTAAAAAGGAATAAACTATATTAAAGTATTTAAGAATTAAAAGGTATTATTGCAAGTCTTTATACTTGTAATAAATACAATATTTAATCAAGTCATGATTCCCTCATAGGAATAATGGATATTTGAGAAATCCAAGAAATGACTTTGGCTTTAAATAAAGATTCTTAAAAGATACTAATGCACTTAAGAATTGGAAGTATCGTTTCAAGTGTGTTATACTTGTTAGATAAAGTAATCAATGAGAGTCATGATTCCCTTATCAGGAATGTTGGATATTCGCAAATCCAAAAGATGACTTTTATAATTGATTAATTCTTAAAGGATTAAACTATAAGTATTGACTAGGTCAAATGTAGTAGTTTAAGAAATGCTTTTATTCCATAAAATTTAGTGGGAGCTATAACAAACATATTCATTAAAGGTACTAATGAGATATAGTAAGTTAGTTGGGACATTAACAACAAGGTTTTACCAAGTCGTTAGCCAAAGAGTTAAGAGAAATAAATGATCAGTAATTAGATTATTGCAAACCTAATAGCGTGGTCACAAGTCTTGTGATTAATTATTGCATATCTAATAGGATGTTCACATTCCAGTGAACAAGTTAATCATTTAAGGAAATTTCTTTAACTAGTAAGAATACCTACAAATCAAGTAGCTAAAAGAGATTTAGTTACAAGTCAAGTTTTATAGATTCAAGAAACTAAGGAGTAATTTTCCAATCCTCCTACGTTTACCGAATCATATAAAAAAGGCAAGACTAGAATATGTTCTAAGTGTTGCATGAACAATATCTAGCAAAGACAAAAGTAATAGTATTCTTGAATACTCGTCTTATGTCTTTAGTTTAATAGAAATGACTAATTTTAATTAGTGATAAAACTTACAATTAAGAGTTATTGAAGTGATCAACACAAACGCAAAGAATAAGTAATGATCCAGTAATAATTCAATATCTATGTCCAGTGAGGAATAATACATGAGTTAGCATCATTGTTATTCAGAATTTGTATGTTTTACAATATCCATGAATAAAAGTCTGTTTATTCAAAAAGGTATAAATCCGTGACTACTCGTCTTGGTGGGAACCTCGATGGGACGTTAACGTCATCGCGGTATTTGGTGGTAGATTCGAAGTTCTTCGAAGATAGCTACACAAGTTTTGTGTAAACCAAATATCGGTGATATTCTGTTGGAGCTCGACGAATATTGGATTGACCACCGTGATAATACTTCGTGGTTGAAAAGTTCAAAAGTATTATTCACTAGGATTGTCCTTAGGCCTGAGGTATTTGGTTTGGGATACATTGACTAATGTGCTTTGGTTCGTCTTAGACAATTCTGAAATATGGTTGTCATACGAGGCTTTACTGGGTACAACGGAATTTGTATTTTGAATCGAAATATAACAAGATGGCAATTGCACCTCCTTTTTAGGAGAGATATTTATGGGTACTTTGACATGAAGATAACTGGAAAGTGCATGGCCATGCCCAAACGAACTAATTTGTTCTTTGTCGTTTATCACAACAGTTTGAATCAAGAAGTCATTAAATGATTTTGAATACAGGAGTTGATAATTTCTACCATGCTCGTATTCATTATCACAAATATCGTGCTGCAAGGGATAAACCTAACATAGTTGCCCAAAAAGTAGAGACATAGTGTTCTTTACTAGGAGACGCTATTAAAGAGTTTTTCAAGAAACTATACCTCGGTTACATAAGCTGTTTTTATGGGGTTGGTTACCTACATGCCCATCTAGAAGGCCACTGTAGCTCGTATCATTAAGATAAAGGTTACAATCTTGCACAAGTGGGAGTCTGAAGGATTTATGTGCACAGTTAGTCAACCTATGATGATACATCCATGCCTACAAAACACTTAAGGGTCACACCGGTGAGTGCATGTAATACGAGTAAGATATGTAATGATACTTGGAAGAGGATTGATTCATTATAAGTCGTTTATGAATCAAGTTAAGTATTAAGTCAAGTTTGACTTATTACTAGATTAGTTTAACTAACTAATTAATACAAGTATTTGTACATTTACTAGTTGAGTAAATATACAATGTGTTAATTATAGATTATCCATAATATGATTTAAAGCTATTAAATTATATAGTGTTTGGATAATATTATTGTCTAATTAGTTATTAAAAGTATTTAATACAAGTATATATAATTCATGTATATGGGTACCGAATTATAAGTGTATTAATACTAGGCATTTAATAATTAAGTGTAACAATAATAACTAGATAAACTACAAGGGTTTAATATGTAAAAGGATAAGTTTAATTAAGATTATATATTAATTAAACTAGAAGGGCCCTAAGTGAAAGTCCTTCTATTATAAATAGAAGGCATGGGGTTCCCTTATTGCTTGCTACACATTACATGAAAAACCCTAGCCTCCCTACTCCTTGTTTCGGACGAACCCTAGAGCAAGACACAAGCTTTGTGTTCTTCGTTCTTCGTTCGTTCTTCATATTCTTCAAGTCTTGAAGATTGAAGATCATTACAAGGATCAACTAGAAGATCGCTCGTCGTGTTCATCATCAGTGGATTTATCTTAAGCATTAACCAAGGTATGATTCATGGAACACTCTTTCTTCTTCCCCTCTTGGTCGAATTCGACACCAAGAACCCTAGGGTTCTTGGTGGCCATCGAAACACACACAAGTGTGTGTGTGTGTGTTTGGGTTTTTGTCCAAGACTTTTTCCATTGTTAATCTAATCTAGATTTCCAAGATCCCAATCCTTTAGGGTTTAAGGATTAAGTTTAATCCCACTTCCGCTTCTAGGGATTAAATTAGCTAGATGGTTTTAACCGGTCAAGAACAAGTTCATGTTCTTGGTCAGTGTGGTTCGAACCAAGTAATCTAGGAGGTTGACCCAAGTGGTCAATCAGTGATAGCAAAACCCTTCACTTTACGAGTTTGAACAGAAGATTCTGGATTACCAATTATTTGATGTAGAGGATGATCTTTTGTCCATTTAAGAGAATGCGGAAGTGGTAGTTGACCCGGATTAATATTTGACGTATCAATGAATGCTGGATGTGGGATAATTACAGTTTGAGTGTTGGATGTAGAGGGTGGTGGATCAACACGTGAAACATGGAATTTGGAAAAATCAATCACCAAAGGTTGAACTTGGGCTTGAACTAAAGATGAGTCTGATGTATTAGCAACTTGAGCAGGAGGTGAGGGAGTATCCGGTGATGATTGGTTGTCCAATGATGGAGAAGAATCTGAATCAGCTATGATTGTATTAGGAGCACTAGAAGTAGGAGATGGAGAATCAGTGGAACTTGAATTTTGCATTTCAGGTACGATAATAGATTGAACATCGGCCACTAATGGAGATTGATCGTCAGCTTTCTCTACTGATGTGTGTCGGATGTTATGATAATCATCATAAAAATGTTCAAATAAAATCTCAAAATCATTTTCCGATGTGGTGGGAGATGATGAAGGTAACGGAACTTCAATATCAGTCGTCAGTGAATCCAAAGGAAAAGTCTCATCAAAAGAAACATTTACACTTTCACGTATCGTGCGATTTGACCGATTATATACTCTATAGGATGCGGATTCACGTGAGTACCCTACAAACGTTCCTTCATCAGCTTTAGCTTCAAATTTATTCAACTTGTCTTTATCATTTAGAATGAAGCAACGACTCCCAAAAATATGGAAAAATTTAACATTTGGAATACGATTATTAATGAGTTCATAAGGAGTTTTGTTGTAGAATTTGTTGATGATCGAACGATTTTGTGTGAAGCAAGCTGTACTAATGGCTTCAGCCCAAAGAGATAATGGGAGTTTAGAAAATGAAAGCATGGTACGAGCAGCTTCTACTAAGGTACGATTTCTTCGTTTAACAACCCCATTTTGTTGAGGTGTACGGCCAGCGGAAAATTGATAGGTTATTCCAACTGATGTTAGAAAAGAATCTAAAGTTTGATTTTTAAATTCAGTCCCATTATCAGTGCAAATGGTGTGAACTTTTAAATCCAAATTTGTTTGAGTTTTCTTGATGAAGGTGATAATGATATCGGCTGCTTCATCTTTTGTACGTAAGAAATGAACCCATGTGTAGCGAGAATAATCATCAACAATAACCAAGACATAACGTTTACCGGCTAAAGATTGAACACTCATCGGACCACATAAGTCCATGTGAAGCAATTCAAGTGGTTTGAAAGTACTTGGAACTGGTTTGGACTTATGAGACTTTTTTGTTATTTTTCCCAGTTCACACGACGAGCAGAGATGATCTTTGGCAAAAACAACATCTGGAAGACCAGATACATGGCCACCTTTGACTAATTTGTTAATCGTTTTGAAATTAAGATGTGAAAGACGGCGATGCCATAACGAATGATATCGCCAATAGCCATGATGGCAGCTAAATGATCCTTTCCAAACCGAACAGTTCCCAAATATTTGTCTCTATAATTCGTTAATAAGTTCTTCTTTCCGGTCATGTGTCTTATACAACCATAATCAAGATACCATACATTCTACATAAAACAATTAAAACAAAAAGGTACCCAATCAGATATGGGTCCTATACGATTAGTAAACGACGTTTTATGAAGAATGACTGATACAAAATGAATTTAGAGAGTTTGAGAACTGCAAGGAGGCAGTTCTATTTTTGGTATTTTTATAATCCATTTGAAAGATTTTTTCAGGGGAATGTAAAATCCAGTTTGATAGTTCATTTTGAATCCACTTATATTTAACAAATTTGAGTGGTTTTTGATTTGTATTTTTAGATGGAGTCGATGAACCGGAATTTGACGATTTAGACGGAGAAACGACGCGATAAACTGATGTTGAAGATTTGTTTGCAGAAACTACACGATAAACTGATTTTGAAGATTTTGGAGAAGAACGTGTAGTTTGAGGTGTTTGAGATCTAGTGAGCATTTTTTTGCAGGGATCTGGGTAACTAATTGTACATGAATGAATGATTGAACCATTTTTATGAAGTACATCATGTCGAGAACCACACGGAGCATCTTTTCTAACAAAATATCATGTATCATATTGAGAAATTGGTTTATTAGTTTTTCGATCAAAATAAACTGTTTTACCATTTTTATTTGTTTTAACAATCAAATTTACACCATTAACAGAGTAATTAACATGACGATAAATTGCAGAATCATACACAATGCCATAAAGTGTAGCAGGAGAAATAAAGTTTGTTGAGTTATTACATTTATTGTAATTACAAAAAGAAGAAACTAAAAACGAAGGAAATTTCGACTTCTTAAGTCCCTTTGACTTAAGCATACTAGACTTAGTCGAATTAGACCTCTTAAACTGCTCAACTTCTTTCACCCCGCCGTGCATTGGTATCCTAAGCTTGAAATTTAAATTTCTATCTGAAAAATTTAAAACAGGAGAATTAGAATCTCGTCTTCAAAGAATTGGAATTTTAGAAGTAGAGAAATTATCATTGAGAGACTTTGGCTTTGGATAAGCACTTTGACCAGAAACAGATGTGACGTTAGATATTTTATTTTCTAACTCACGAATTTTGTTTTGTAATTCTGATTTTTCTTTGTCAAATGCCTTTTGTGTGTTATCGATTTCATTTTCCAATTGACAAATTTTCTTTTCTAGAATTAGAGATGATACGTAAATCTTTGGTGTGACTTTTTGTTGAAGTACAGCATTACCTTTAATCTCAAATTCTTCTGGTGTAATAATTGGAAAATAATCATCATTTTCGAAGTTTGACTTTTTAGTTTCATATGTTTTATTTAATTCAGTGTACTTAAAACTAATTTGCACATTCTCCTTTTTAGCTCTGTTGAAAGTCTCAATTTCTTCCTCTTCATTTGTCATCTTGAGAAATGGCGGCAAGATATCCGTGTATCTTGAATCATATAATGTTGGAACCATTGTACATGCCTTTTTAAGAAATTCTGGATTATCAGCTCCTAGCCCTTTTCGTGAGTTGAAATATTTGAAATCTTTAGGCTTGTTCAAATGGATGGTTTGATCAAAATGTCCTCTCTTGACAATTAATTCTTCAAGATGTTTGATATGTGTATTCAATATATGATTCTCATTTTTAAGTGTCTGAATCACATTTTGTTTGGTTTTCATTTCGTTTAATGAAATGATTTTCTGTTCATGTAATTCCTCTGTTAATTCTTTAATTTGAGAGTTTAGAGATTTAAATTGTTTTTCATTTTCATCAAACTCTTGTTGTTTACGTGCAATACTGTTTTTGTTAATTTGATAATCATCCCAGACTTTAGTGTAAAGTTTGTAATTATGGTCATATTTATCTTTGAACTCTGATACTTGCTTTTGTAACTTCAGATTTTCTTGTTTGAAAACTGTATTTTATTGAATATAATGAACAAGTTTATCACCCATATGAGCATTTTGTTCATTTTGTTTTTCCAAAGTGTTTAAGCGATCTTGAAGGTGATTATTTAAATTTTGTGCATTTAAAAGGTTTTGTTTTAAATAATCAACTTCAGATGTCTGATTTTGAACAAAACAAGTATCAGGATTAGTGGAATTATTTTCATTAGAGGGAAGAGAAGTGAGTACCTTGCCATCCTCGCCATCTGTCTCATTAATTCTGTCAGCAACCTCAGCATTTTCTCTTGCCATAAAGCACAGGTTGGCAGCATGTTCTTCATCTTCCGGATCCGACTCCTCCATCCATTGAAGGTCTTCCGCTAACAACACTTTTCCTGCTTCGATTTGTTTGGCCATTAGCATCTTCCGTTTAAAGAACTCAGAATCACGGACTTTAGGCTTCTTGCAATCACGTGAGTAGTGTCCAGCAATTCCACAATTGTAATATTTTTTCTGTGGATCCAACGGTATGAGCTTTGGCTTTTCAGTTGGACGTGTTGTAGATGAAGTAGGTGGAGCATATTTAAAGTTGGATGAGGATCTTTGGTTGTTTGTTGGTTTTCAGTAGTACTTCTTCTGATAGTTTGAGATTAGGGACATTGCATGAAGTACATCCTAGAGATCAGAATACACTTTTGGGAGAGAAAATTCAAAATCTCCAAAATGATCAACTGATTTTTCCAGATGGTAAAGTACACTTTAAATGTGGCCTAGATTTTCGAATTGGTCTAAAATGATAAACAGATCAACATCTGGGGCTAAACGAAGTTTGGAAATTTACCGAAAAATCACAAAATCGTGAATAAAGTGTTTAAAACAAGGGTTTTGGACCGAGAAGTCGGGTATGGCGGTTTACCATGTCGTAGCTTTCGTTTTGAGATTTTATTTGGTTACTCGTGGGCTTTAAACGGACACCCCGAGCTGAAAGTTATGATCGTTTTAGTATATCCCATTTTGTCACGCAATCTTGAGCCGAGGACTTGAATGAACAATTTTGTTCGTGCCGAACTCTAGTTTGGGCCGAAGACTTGGTTGGGCCGAACTGAATGCTCGGGCCGAAGACTTGGTTGGGTCGAAGATGGTGTTCGGGCCGAAGACTAGTTGGGCCGAAGATGGTGTTCGGGCCGAAGACTAGTTGGGCCAAAGATTGTGTGTGGGCCGAAGTGGGTGTTCGAGTCGAGGATGTTAAGGTGTTCGGGTCGAACACTTGAGAGTCGAACAAGTGGAGCCGAACACCGAGAGCCGAAGAAGGTGATCTGTTAGAGCCGAACTTCCGAGCGAAGATTATTGAGCCGAACACTTTCATGCCGAACACTGAGCCGATGACAGTGTTGTTCTCGGGCCGAAGTTGTTCTTGAGCTGTTCGTGTTCGCAGCTTCAAAAACTCACCATTTTGATCCAATCTCGCTCAATACTTGACCAAATTCAATGATTCCAATCCCTATCTGCTCGAAAATGCTTTTCTAACAATCTGATCCGGTCATATATCCCAAAACATAACATATCTGGTCGAATTTTGCAAATTACAGTCGTTTTTTGAGTTTTTCAACTTTTGCACAAAAATCACTGAATCATGATCAATTGTTGATGAAATTGATCGAAATTTGATTCTATTCCTATTAGAATCAATGGAGAAACATCAATCTTCAATTAGATCTTCAATTCCAAACAAAAAATTTCCAAATTAAAATCACAGAGACGAACAAACTTTTCTTCAACAAAAACTCAAATCTGGATCAAATCATCACGAATTTGGATCTGTTCCTTGAAGGATTGTGCTCTGATACCAATTGAGAGAGTTAATGCAATCGAAATCAAGCTAATTCATGGTGATTTGATCAAAGTTGAAGAATCAAGTGTGTGTTTTAGTGTGTGTGTGTTCTTGAGAGAGAATGGAGGGAAGGAAGATAGCTTTCAAAATGGTAATTCAATAAAAGTGTGGGAAAGCTTACAAAACAAGTAATCACAAGGGTTTATATACCCCAACCTCTAAACACAATTAAGATGGACTAATTAAGCATAATTACATATCTAAGCTCAAAACTTAGTCCTAACACATATCTTCCAGAAGATCTCAACGACCATTAGAAGACACAAAGTGCAATCAGGATTCTTTTAGTAGTGCCGTCACATGAAACATTCTTAACACCAATAAAATTCTTACATGTGGATAATTCGTACATCCTCTTAGCTGTCATTAATGCAAACACATAAATAGAGGATTCGATAGAAGAATTCACACACGCACAACCAACAACTATTCTCACTCTGCTCAAGATGCAATCTGCATAATTTCTTTCTAGCAATGTGAAATCGTATGTGTTACTGTACATCACGTTATTCATCAATTGAATCATCGTGGACAATGCGTGATCTTGTATAAATTATTCGTTGATCAATACTTGTATTAGTTAACATTTGTGTATTGTCAATCTTTCACAAGTAATTTAGTTAGGATTCGTGTTCCTAACTATTCCCTAATTACATGTACTTTGGTTATCCTATATATTGATTAATAAAGAAGAGTTTTAAAACTATTGTGTATATAATTTGATTGATTAAAAAAACTCGATTAAGTGTATTCGACCCCCTTCTACATTTTATTAAACCCCAAATACCAGGCCGGTTAGTCTCATCTCTCCAATTCATGAATAATGAATTGCTGTATACTTGAATGCACCAACCAAAACCCAAAAGTAGTAGATCCATGTGCAGTTTTGATCCTCCAAATTAATATAGCCTAGCCTAGTGTGATATCACCATACTTCCCACTGCATATTTAAAGGCTTCCTTGCCTTCTTGCTTTCAGCATCATCATATGATCACACATGCAAAGGAACCATAGTCTTTGTATGTGTGTGTGTATACTACACCTAGTTAATCACCAAAATCTTATTGCACTAAATGGCAACTCAAAAATCACTTGCTATGTTTTTGTTTTCAGTTTTGGTAATAGTAAGAAACGTTGCTCTTGAAGCCGATGCCGATGCTAGACCGTTCTTGGTGTTTGGCGACTCATTGGTGGATAATGGCAACAACAACTACTTGACTACAATTGCCCGTGCCGATGCTGCCCCTTACGGGATCGATTATCCCACTGGACGCCCAACTGGCCGTTTCTCCAACGGATATAATATCCCTGACCTCATCAGTTAAGTTTATGTTTTCATGTTTTTAGTACGTCGTATCATTTCTTTATAAGTGACTTAAAATTATGTGATTTGTGTTTTATATATTTGGTCATGATAACCAGATTATATGCATTATTAAGAATTTTGACAAGAACATATGTCAAAATCATAACATTAGACAACTTCGTATACATAGTCACAGATGTGGCGCCTATTATATATGTACAGTTAGTCCCTCCATATCGTAAAAAAGTTTTCAATTCTTCCTAAATTTTTGTCACACAAAAAAATACTAATTTCTCAAATTTAAGGAGTACTAGCAGGGTACCCGCGCAATGCGGCGGGAGATATCCTGTGACGATAATGATGGTGGTGGCAATGGTGATGGTGGAGGATTGTGGTGGGTGGTGGTAGTGGGTGGTGGTAGTGGGTGGCGACAGTAGTGATGATGGTGGATGGTGGTGTGTAACGATAGTGTTAAACAAATGCAGCAAAAAAAACCTAAAACAAATATAAAACAACAGCTCGACTGTTCAAATGCTGCTATTCTATATACAACACAAAAAACAAGATTTAGCGGTTCTAAACCCGCATGATAATTGAATCGACCCGAATGGTTAATCCGGTCAGGTTTTCGGTCTTCGGATTTTCAAGTTTCCAGTCTTCCATTTACTGGTTCAGTCCGGTTCTAGAACCGCTGAAATCAACTGGATCAATAAATGTTAAAAGTTGTTTCAGGCATACTAAATAGTTGCAAATCGTTAGATAAGTTCAGATTGATTGCATAACCAAAATCCCATGGATATAAGACCTGAACATATAGTCATTCCTATGACTTGAGGTTTTTTGGGGGCTCAATCTAGTAAACTAACTAAATACAATATGATGGATGCTAACAATTTGACTAAGCATTCTTATGCATAACAAAAATAAATAAAACAAGTTAAAATGATCTCAGAACATAGTACCACTATACACCGAAATTGGACACAAAGTAATCAATTTACAGATATTATGACTGATTCATTGTCGTGTGTTTATGCTTTAGTGAAATTGGACACAAATCCCTTGTTTAGTAAATTTACTAGGTTAAAACCCGCGCGATGCGGCGGGCTGCGAACTTTGTGTGGCGCTTAAATATTATTTGGTTACAAGTATTTTTCTTAGACAAAATGTACAAATAAATAGACGGATGAGAATGTGGTTGTCGGCCGTCACGCTACAATTGATGAAGATGACAAATGTTTTATATAACAATAATAATTGTATATATTTAATAACACGTACTATGCTTAAAAACAAAATACTTGAGAAAAGAAAGTTTTCCCTCGCTATCTCTAGCCCCAAACATTCCCTCGCTATCTGCCTCCCTACAAAAAATGGATAATACATATGATGTTAATTAATAATTAATCTAGTAAAAATAATATCTATACCTAATGATCATTTATCGAATATGATTAAGTGTAATACCTCCTCGTCAATTAACAGCATCTCAAGTGATATTATCTCATTTGTATTGTTGAAGTTCATGTGGGGCCAAATTCGTAGAACCCTGACCTCGAGGTGAATTTTGTCCTTGAAATCATGAATGTTTCTTATAAAGTGCAATCCGATTGTTGACATGTGAAGAATACCTTACATAAAAAGATTATAATTTACGAAAGTCATACACAAGAGGAATAAAATTTGTATCAAAAGTTTAAGAAATGAAAAAAAAAACAGAGCAGTGGGTGATAAGTAATAGAGGTGTTTACAATGGTTTGCAGGATTATGATGAAACCGGTGACGGGTGATGGTTGGTGGTATGTGTTTCGTATCGTAAATGCAAAGGTTAAATGATTGAGTCGTCAATTTATATACATAAAAAAACGTATATATGTATATTAACTGTAATAAAACGTAATTAACACATTTAATGACAAATCAATTTAAGAAACGTTTTTAAAACTTTTAATACAAAAAAACGTTTAAGTTACAAGTCTTGTAAGTCAAACATTAAATAACTGTCATTTAAGGAGCAACGAAAATAACTGTCAATCAAACCATTAAATGACAAATTAACACTTTAAAAACATTCATATTAAATGTCATATTAACACAATTTTTAATTGTGGATTAAAACATATAAATCTGACGGAATTACATCTCTTCATATTAAAAACAGTCAATTCAAGAAAGTTTTTAATCCAATATAAAAACGTTTAAAGTATAACTATTGTAAGTCAAACCATTAAATGGTTCTAATTTAAAAATGAGTCAACCATTCAAAGTTAGGATTTCAATATTTTAATATTCCAATTACTTCTCTAATTATCGTTTCTATTTTATATATATAGAAAACAAATAATTGCATTTGTAAAATCATTCCATCATTTTATTTCTCTAATCTTTGGTTCTTTTACAATACTTCTATAATCGTGTTTTTAATTGCATATCCACAATTACTCGTTATAATTAACGGCCCACGTATACGTAATCACAAGCGGTTACTTTTAATTGCATAGGAATTTTGTTTTGAGAATGTGAAATTTTGAATTAATTAACGGTTTCTTCCACTCATTTCGGAAAAAAAAAACGTGTTACTTTGAAACGAAGTAAATTTAGGGAACGTTTAACGTGTTACTTTGAAACCAAGTAAATTTAGGGAACATTTTTCTTCCACTCTTAGAAAGGAATTTAGGTTGAAAAAAATGTATTACTTTGTTTTTGAATTAATTAACGTTTTTCGCAAATTACCCGAATAAAATGGAACGTTTTTATACCACTTCTTTTGTTCATAAATTTAAAGAACTAAATTTAGGGAGGAAACACATCTTTAAATTAAAAACACGTTCAAATTCCATGAATGCAGGGCATGTAATGTGTTGCTTTGAATTAAATGTACAAAGGTGAAGATAATTACCGGGGAAAAAAAAACGTTTTTCTTCCACTCCATTTTCTCAGCACTATGCCGAGTTAATTAGGAAGTAATACGAAATTGTAACAAAACCTGTTACTTTGCCTAGTGGTAAGAGGTTTACCTATGGATCATGCCCACCCGGGTTCGAACCTTGTAACAAGCCGTTTTTTAAATAATTTTCAGGCAGGCAAATAGAACATTGCTAATTAAGGAAGGTTTGAATTCAGACCTTCCTTTTTTAGAAAAGTGCAATCTGCATTATAAAGTAGTATAGATTAGCATTCATCTAAAGTAACATATACAATACACATGTCTTCAGCTCTTCAATTACTCTTCCCTTGTGCCTGCACTACCAAATCACAACGTTTATAGAGGACAAAATGTTAGATATAACGTTAGTTGTGCATTAAATATGATTACAATAACGACCAATTTACTGAGTTACAATGACTTCAGCCAATTCTCACACGGGTCAGGTTAGGTACCAAAAGCACTTTTTTACATTTTTTTACAGGTCAAAAAAAGGCCAAGGTTGACCCTTTCCTGAAGAACATAAATTTACATTAGAACAAACTTTCCTAAACATTCAAGGCTATTTTTGTTAGCAAGAAAACTATATTCAAGTAAATTATTAAAATACTATCTCTCACTCCTTCGAGCATCATGTCAACGCTATTATTAGTATCACCTTGTGATCGATTCACAACACCTAATTGAGGAAATTTTAACAACAATAAAAGATCGGAAATAAATTAGTATATTATCTCTACTATATATGGACTCAAATTATAATAGCTCAAATGGGTTGAGCAGGTCAAATCTTCTAAATGAGTCAACACAGGTCAGATTTGATTTTTACAGAAACGGGTTAAATGGGTCAAAGGGTTTTATGGACTCAAATTATAAATTGGAATATAATTTGAGCTATTTTGACTTTGTTGACCAACACAGACTTACAAGTATATTTTTTGAAAATTGTTTCTAGAAAATTAGTTTGACCCTTTTCGACTCCAATCAGTTAACCATATAAGTTTTTATTTATTTAATGATTTAAAAAAATTTAAGGTGTTAGCTCTTTTTTATTAAAATAGCATGGAGTAACCTTCAATTTATTTTGTATCCATTGAGTCAAATTTCCTAAGTCGGTCAAACATTTATACCGGGTACAATTTGTGCAGCCCTCGGGTCGGTGCGACGCTCAATTCGGCGCAGCTCTTTTTTGGGTCAAATGTTTATGAACCGGTTCAACTTAAGTGAAGCCAAAACAGGTCAAATGTTTAATAAAAGGTTTCAACTTTGACCCGTTTGACACATTTGATGTGTAAAACGTCCCGTTTGACCCGTTAAACATGTAAAAACATGATATTTGATTTTAAAGGGCTGCACCGAGGACTTGGTGTATTTGTAAGCTGCCAAACAGAAATGATTTAAAAACAGAAAAGATTTTAACAAATGTTTGACATAGGGGAGGTTTACATTTTTTTTAAATTACTATTTTTCATTTTTAGGCAAAGAAACTAAACCTGGAGCAAACTAATTTGATGAAACTAATTTAATATTAGAAAAGATTTTAAAGGGCTGCAACGAGCAAATTGATTTTAAACTTAATTACCACTGATTGAGAATCGATTTCATTGATGATGTTATTGGAGTTCATGCTATGATGCAAAATAAAAGGATAAAAAGAAGTAGAAGATTAGCAACTAAATCGAAAAAAGCTTGTATAACCAAGTAATCAATTAAGAAGAAAATCAGCAAAACAGAAGAAAAATATATACTTGATATTGATTTTCTTAAAGTACCGGTCTTTACTCGTTCCAGTTTAAACACCACGAAACACAGTCGAAGTCGAACCACAGTCGAAGAATAATAAACATATGTATTAAACATCGATACAAAAACGTAAACGAAAACACATGTCAGTTGAAGCAGTTCATACGAATACGAAAATGAAAATTAAACATGGATACCTGAAGTATGTTAGCACGTCGTACGAATCTGTAATCTGTAAGTTTCTTTAAATCGTCGATAATGTGTAGTTATATAGTGAAGATGGATACTCATGGTTGAAGCAATCGAGGAGGGTATACGAGACTCGATTTTTGGGCGGCGTAACCTCCAATACGCGAAAGCCTAAAAGGTATTCAATTTGGTGGGCCGATCGTCAAAGGGATAAAACGATTTGTGTTTTAGGTAATTTATGCAGCCGTATGCCAGCGCAGTTGGTTTGTGTGTTGGGCATCTAACCTGCAGGTGGTGGGTTTGAATCCCTGCTGGTTCATTTTTGTAAAGCAAAAAAGGAAAAGTTTAAGCTTATTAGTTAATTAAGCTTGAATTTTCAAACTTTCTAAATATATTCTTAATAAAATAATATTATTACAAAGGGTCTCTTTACTAATTATCTGCTAAAAAAAATTTCTCTTTCCAATTTAACATTATATTTTAGTCAAACTTATTACCAAGTATCGCACCGTTAATTATTTTTAAAACTCTTTTATCAAAGAGATATGAGAACTTTTTTATGAGTTTATGGGCTGAGGGAGTATGAGATTATATGCTTTTTTCTCTATTTCTGGTTCGTAATGGAGTTTTTTAATTAGCAGGTCAGGCATTAGGTTCAGAAACAACATTGCCATACTTGAGTCCAATGCTGACAGGTGATAAGTTACTTGTTGGAGCAAATTTTGCTTCCGCTGGAGTGGGAATACTTAACGATACAGGATTCCAATTTGTAAGTTAAATTACCCATCATTTGTACCATAAAAATAAAAAGTTTAATTACATTGTATATATTCAGTTACACTGTGTTCCCTAGTTAAGATTTTGAGAGAAGAGAAAAGATTTGGAGAGAAATCAAAAGAAATTTGTGTTCCTTATAAATTTTTAGGAGAGAAAAGAAGAGAAAAGGGAAGAACTTTTTTTTAAAAATTTCCTTCCTAAACTTCCTCCCAATATTGGGAAGATTTGGATGGAAGTTTTTTTTAAACAAATTAAAACAATATCATGTACCAAATTACCCTTATATTATGTCATTCATTCATCTCTACATATACGTATACATATCCTCTTCAATTCACCTAGCGGCAACAGGCGCACCTTCAACTATTGTGTTTTTCTTGTCCAACAACTTTGATATTTTAATATTATTATAATTTAATTCCATTTGTTTCACGATGAATTTATACTTATTTATTTATTGTTTTATTGTTTCACAATGAATTTATAGACCTCGAATCCTCGATTTGCAAATTATGTCAATACACTGTATATAGACATTTGAAAAACTTGATCTTGTTATAATAAACTTGATCTGTGTTAACAAGTCTTCTTTTTTTTTAATATTATTTATATAATTGTTTTTTTAACCGGTTTTATTATTATTATGTTTGGATTAATCATGTTATGTGTCTAATTATACAATATCATTATTAGGGGTAAACTTGTAGATTGTTAATTTTGCTTTCTTGATTTCTTTTATTTTGTTCCTTACTCAGGAACACAAAAAAGTTAAAAAAAATATGTTCTCTATTTTATATCTTTTCTCTTCTCTTCTTCCCTCTTCTCTTCTCTTCTTTTAATAAAAATTTCTGGAACACAGTGTTATAGTATTCGGCCGGATTAGGGTTGCTTACATTTATCGGCATTCGGATTGACCTGACTATTACAGTAGATTGAAGTTTAAAATTTCTTTTCCGTTAAAATTTAAGATTAAATTACCAGTAAATGAATGAATGAGCTCATTTATAACTATAAGTCATTCAACAAAAATCAATTAACAATTACAAGTGTTAAATGAAAACCTATAAACTTAAATTTATTACTCCCTCCGTCCCAAAACTATTGTGCACAGATAAAAATTACTCCCTCCGTCCCATTTTTATTGTCCACCTTACTATGTTATTTTGTCCCAAATTGATTGTTAATTTCAAATTACAACCAATCATATGAGTTTTAAGTGGGTTAATATGAGATTTTATTGGTAGACAGTGCAATAATTGCATTTTCTTAAAACCGTGTGCCTTTTGTCTAGTGGACAATAAATTTGGGACGGAGGGAGTACATAATTTAAGAAAAGTGCATTTATTACATTGTCTAACTAATAAAGTTTCATCTTTACCACTTAACTATTTTTTATTGATAGAATTTTCAAGTTAACAATAATTTTAGAACAAACCAAAAAGAAAATATGGAAAATAAAATTGGAACGGAGGCAGTAGTATATTTTTTTCATTTTTACCTAAAAATCATAACTTATGTGTAACCTAACCGAGTCAACCTGATTGAGTCAGCCCGACAAATCTAAAACCTGATCAACCTAAATGTGAACAACCCAATGAACACCCCCAACTTGGGCGTGAATCAATACACATTCTTTCCCTAATTTAGATAAAAATCAATTAATCACAATAATATCTCAGAGTTAACTTTATCACATAGTCTAATAAACGCAAGTTTAGCTAGTTCAGTCTCACACTAATACATTTTAATCGTTTATTTTCTTTTACCCATTTGGTTATAGACTCATATATATAGTCATATATGTAAATACACACACCCACATAAATAAACTTCATCCTACAATATGTCTTGTATATTCTGACTTTTCGATTCTCTAAATTCCGATATTCCTGCAACAAATACATTCTTGAAATTATTGGAAATATAATATGAAATATTATATGGTGCAGGCAAACATTATAAGAATAAACAGGCAGACGGAATACTTGGAACAATATAAGCAAAGGGTAAGTGATTTAATGGGCCAGGAAAAGGCTGAAAGGCATATAAGCCGAGCTCTAACACTCATAACATTGGGAAGCAACGATTTTGTGAACAACTACTATTTGGTCCCCTTCTCCCTAAGATCTCGGGAGTTTGCGTTGCCCGATTATGTTGTCTACATCATCTCTGAGTACCGAAAAATTTTAATGGTAAGTTGATTTTTCAATATATATATGTATATTGATGTAGACTAAAAACACGATAGTATCCATTGGACTCGGTGATTCAACGAATACCGAGACAATATAGCCAAAACCACGTTGATTCAAGAATTACACGAGATTGGCCTTCAATTATTCTTCAACAAAATTCACAAAAACTTCAACCGATTATTTCATTCACACAAATACACTTTAATTATGGCCCCGAATTTTGAATGAACCAAAAAAGACAAACAGGTCATAAACTGGTCCAAAAACAAAGTCCAACATTACAAGGAAAAAACATAAAAACGCAAATAAGTGTCCAAAAACAGCGTTTTTGGGCCGGAAAGTTCGCTAGCTTCGATTTGGTTACTCGTGAGCCTGAAACAGAGACACGAGGCAAAAGTTGTGCCTTTTTCAGTTGAGCTCCTTTCTTTATATGATCTTGGGCTTCTAGAAACAAGGGGGATGTTCTTCTATATTTGGGGATGCATCACATATGATATGATCTGCGGTATATACCAAGTTCTTCGGTGAACATATTTAGCATTAAGTTTAATAATGTATTATATCAAGTCATGCTCTTATACCCTTATACTTTTTTCTTGACAAATTAAAGAACTTGCAAACTGAATGTAGCTATTTTAATACCGAAACTGATATAATTGCAAATGCAGAAGCTTCACGAGTTAGGGTTACGTAGAGTTTTGGTCACGGGCGTAGGCCCGATAGGGTGTACGCCAGCAGAACTAGCACAACATAGCAGGAATGGCGAATGCATCACGGAGATGCAAAGAGCAGCAGATTTGTTTAACCATGCACTCCAGGGCACGCTAGACGATCTCAACAGAGAAATCGGGCGTACAACATTTATTGGTGTTAATATGCGTAAATCCAGTCCCTTCGGGGACATCCGATAAAATTGGAACGATACAGAGAAGATTAGCATGGCCCCTGCGCAAGGATGACACGCACAAATCGAGAAATGGTCCAAATTTTTTTTCCCTCCTCTTCGCCGGAACCCTAATTTCGTTTTCCATCTCTTAACGGCGATTTTATCGATTTTGCTTCGTTATCGGCGATTTCATCGGTTGTTTAAAAAAATATGCGTAAATCCACATTAGATTTCGTCTTGGACCCTGCAAAATACGGTATGTCTCCCAATCCTAGCAAACCATCACTTGTAACAAAAGTAAGTAAACACTGCATAAATCATCCTCAAATTTGAATAATCGCTCTTGTCTATATGCATTTTGAGTAGGATTTGTCACCTCGAAGATAGCATGTTGTGGGCAAGGAACATACAATGGAATCGGACTTTGCACCGCTATGTCAAATTTGTGTTCTAAAAGAGAAGAATACGTGTTTTGGGATTCTTACCACCCGTCCGAGAAAGCAATCCGAATCATCGTGAAACAAATTCTGACGGGTTCTATCGGCTACATATCACCCATGAATCTTAGTACCATCATGGCTTTTGACGCTGCAGAAAATGTCTAACGGTACCATTTATGTGCTCTCTTGATGAGTTCAAGCTCCTATACTATGAAGCTATAACGAATTTCATATATTGTTCATCTAAGTTTATGATTCTTAATGTTATGAATTTGAGTTCCATAGATTTGTATCGTGTGTTAGAATATAGTAGCATCCGTAATGTAATGTCTTCTCTTATTTATCTCTTTCGAAATAAAATAAAAGTTTCATGTTTTTCATTATGTGAGAGTGATATTGATAGTGTTTAGCATAACTATGGGTTTCTAGCTAGTAATTGAACCGCATCAGAGTTAATTCTAACTAAACTTGTTACGCACACTGGTATCCAAAAGCAATTGCAACTAGAAGCTGGCTAAACTGAGTGAGAGTTCGGATCTCAATTCTTGAGACACCACAACCCCGATAAGAAAAATAAATGGGTTAGGAATTTATGGTTTGGGCCTCTGGTGTGTAGCCCAATTGGTAAGGTATGGAAGCGACTTATAACATATTAGATAGGTCGCGGGTTCAATCTCTGACCCCCTCTTTGATTGCCAACTGTTGGGTGAGTCAATATGTGTCCCCTCATCGAGTACCCTTGGAGGCTAGGTTCGATGGGCCAGCCGGCGTTGCTGGTTTCAACCTTTTTTGTAACAGGAATTTATGGTTTGGGGTTAAACACGTGCGGGCCATAAACAGGTTAACCTATCTAACATGTTAATCAATTATTGTCGTTGGCCTAGTGGTTGAACTTGGTCTCTTAAAGGGTGAAATTCCCAGGTCCCGGGTTCAATCCCCGCTAGGTTCAAAAAAATACCCCCATGTGCCCACGGAGGTTCACCCGCGCCGACTCCAGGCTACCCGCAAAGCGGGTGGTCGCCCTGTAATTAGACGGCTCGCAAAGCGAGTCGGAACCCAAGTTAAAAAAAAAAAACTGCTGACCCGAACCCGACATGAATTCCCACCCCTATAGAAAGAGGGTTTAGCATCACTATGGATTTCTGATAGCGATTGACTAAAATCAAATTCAATTCAAACTAAATGTATGCCGCCATTCTTCTATAATACAAATGTGATACAATGGTAATGTTCACAGGTACCCTGTTGGTTGAAAATTGAAGTGGTATGACATGGTAGAACACTATTGGTTGAAAATTAAAGTAAGTCATTATTATTCGCTTTCAATTAAATGTATATGTAACACCTCATTTTTCAAAACACCTTTTAAACATATTTTTAAATAAAAATAATACAATGTCCAACGTTCCCAAAACACGGTTTAACAAAAACCATTAAAACGTTTATCAGAGTTATAAAATCCGGTGTTACAAAGATAATATCATAACCATAGGATAAACGAGAACTACCTACGAGCTCCCGAGCTAATCAACACTAGGCCACTTCTAACGCGACCCTCTAATCCAACGATCCTGAACCTGAGTACATAGCCAAAAACAAAGTAGTACGTGAGACAAAATAGTCTCGTGAGATACATGGGTTTTCGACCCATTCTCAAAAGGTTTATAAAATAATATTTATAACATTAAAAATACTTATCCTTATCATTTCTTATTAATTCATAACTCATTTTTCCATTCATTTAACCGTATAAACTAATAAGCTTACCATAAGCTTACTCGTCATCTAATTACACACTTGTAAGTTATCTCCAAACTTACACCTTCATTATCACATATGCAACGGACCTCTCCGAAGCCAACTCTCCCGATATGGGACGTCATAGGTAAACTATCAAGGTAATTGGGAACCCCCATCTTACCGAGATTCATAAGCTCTCCCCGTTCCCGGGTCGTCATGCTCACTCATCATTGAGTGTCGTAAACTGTGACATTCTACTCTTTGCGCAGGGAGGTACCACCCCAAGTAGACGTCTCATACTCCCCCATTTCTGGGCGGTCTTATTCCGGATATCTCATTAACACTTATGAGCCTCAGCTCCTTTCATCAAGATATGAGCATTAGCTCCTTTCATCAAATTCGTCATTTATTAGAATACATTTATTCTAATCTATCATATTATTCTCTTTACTAAATCATTTCAAATCTTGACTTTACCAAGTCTTTTACTAATTTTAAAACATATTTATCTTTTATCCAAAATCATAATATTTTGACTCCTCTTTGACTAGAATACATGTCTATTACTAGTCACCTCATACTTATTTACTTAGTAATTCGATAACTACTTTTATTAGCATAATATACTAACCGATACTTATTACTTAAAAATCATTGTCTCAAGCTTTATTAATACATATTATTGATAAACCGCTTATCAAGCTCTTTTAAATCATTATCTTTATTCATGTATCTTATTTATGAAAACTCATTAAATACTTTTCATTATCATAAACTCTTTCCAAATCATCAATCATTTAGACATACTTAAATAGTCTATTACTAGCATTTTCTCATCATATTAATCATATCTTTATTAAAAACATTAATTAATAAAGACTCCTAACATATCATAGTTTTCAAAATCGTTTGCTATGCACTCAGTAAAAGTCCCATGTACTCACCTTAGCCAAGCTAACTCCAAATCGTGTCTAACAACACGAGTCCTTGCCTTCCAACTTGTGATATGTCACCAATCTTTAGGTCTTCTTGACCTACCATCAATATCATCACAATAACTAGTTATTATCCATAACTAATCACTAATCAATCCATATTCACATCCCTAACCACCAAGTTCATCCAACTTGGTGGAATCTCAAACCCTAGTTCAAGATTTCCATCAATAAACCCAAATCAAACTTGTACACATCGATTACAAGCTTACAATGAGTGTTCTACACCCATGATTAGTCATCTTCCCCAAGGAAGACATGGTTGGTTCCCCAAACCACCATTTTTACCCATACAAAGCTCACAATCAAGGTAGATAAGCAAGACAATCAAGAATACTTACCCTTGATGTTTCAATCCTTCAAGATGTGTAGATCTGAGCTCTTGAGCTCCAAAATCGACCAAGAACACTCCCAAATCGGCTGCACTATGTGTGGAGTTGAATGAGAAATGAAACCCTAGCTCACACACAAGTTTATATATTCCAGACCAAATTCGCGCCGAGCTCGCGCCGCGAAGTGACGCGGGATTGCCACTTAGAAGCCGATCTTTTCCAGCTTTCGCGCCCCGTTCGCGCTGAGTTCGCGCCGCGAACCAAACGCGACACCAAACGCGACCCTCTCGCGTTTCGTCTCTGGAGTTGCTGTTTGAACTCGCGCCTGCCTCGCGTCTTCCTCGCGCCGCGAGGGCTGCCTGGGTCAGTTTCTTGCCTTTTAAACTTGTTTCCATCCATGCCTTGACCCATACTTGGTTACCCCAAGGCCCAAACATCCAAACACTCGATAAAACACAACAGAGACTCGATTAAATATTTTCCCACCTTTATTCCTCAATATTTCCATTTAATATATTAACCGAAAATTCCGGTCGTTACAACTATCCATCCCTTAAAAAGGATTCCGTCCTCGGAATCAACTCAAGGATTTCCAATCCTCATTCCACTTCCAAATTATGATCCAATAATACTTATGCATTTAATTGCCCACTTGACCCGTTATACCCAAACGGGTCACAAACCAACTTGAGTTCTTAATACCCGAACGGGTCAAAATTTCACAACTTGACCTTAACACTTCCCGTCATTTAACCAAACTCCTTACTCCCATTGGGATAAAATGACCCAATCATTACTAATAACCATTTGACCAAAATGTCAGTCAACTCATCGCTTTGACCAAATTGTCAACATTGTTCCATCTTTGACTTAGCACAAGGTCAACCATTTCTTGACAATTTCCTTACCCACTAGTGATTCCATTAACCATAAATTCCTTAACAATGGACCTTACCTTCATGGTCCAACAGCAATCATATTCGGATTCTAAATTCCATTCGAATTGCCCAAAGGTCAAAGTCGCACCCTTTGACTACAATTATTTCCATTAATCAATCAACCACTATCATACACACATACATGTGATACATTATGCCCTTATCCTTGACTAACCATTTTAAACGAAAGTCAAAGCCCAATTTTTGACTAAAGTCAACATTCCATTAGTTGACCAACCTTGACTTATGATTAAAGTCAAACTTACTTTGCAAAATTTCCATATTCTTTACTACTAAGGCATCGCTTTCCAAGCTTTACATTTCCGTTTTCATATTTAAATTTCCTTTCTCAATTGTTTCTCTCTTCTCTGATTTCAATTTTCTACAATCGATTAACAAATTCCATCTAAATCGATACTGATCTCTATTACTTTTTTTTTTAACTTTCATCCAATTACTTATACCACATATAATTTCCTTCAAATATCCTTATACCATATTTGAAATTCCCGATCGCCGGCTCTAGAGCCTCAATCATATCCAATTGTGGCCTAACCACCCATATACATCCTTCACCACTCATTGGCTACTAACCGATCTTGCTTCCTAGAGCATTCCTTTTTCATGAATCATGAACTTGTAGGCATCTCCTACACCTACTTATACTTAAACACTACCCGTGTTTTCAACCCAAGTTCTCACTTGCCATAAAAATCATAACAACAACTAACCATACGGTTCTACATACGTCAGATACAAACATCATATCCCTTATATAACAAATTATACTTTAACTATTTTATCTAGAGGATCGGAAAGCCTCCAATCCAACACGATCCCAAACTGTCACAATGATCGGAAAGCCTCCACTCCAAAATGACTCATACAACACTATTTCATCTTGCATACAATCCATGTATGCATCTTTACACTTAGCATCATGCTATCATTTTCTTTCATATTTGATCTTCGATTTTCCACTTATACATTACACCACACGGTACACATAGAATCGTTTCTAGTGCTTTCCACCAATCTACTAATTTGTCAATCGTCCTTATTCGATTCATTCTATCATTACTAAAACTTCTTATTTTATTTTTTTCTTTCACCCGGTCATCTTGAGTCAACCAATTGACTTCGATCGATACCCATACGTACACTATCATACTTTTTCAATAAACCTTTACCGAAACAAATTATTCACTCTTGATGTCACACCCGACATCCCCTACACAACCACTTGCCATGGCTATTTGCCAACACTCAATCAATCGTATCCAATCACTAAGGTTCCATTTTATATTTACATATATTCTTTTCTTTTTCTTTTTTTTTTTTTTTTTTTTTTTGTATTTCACGACTCACACTAACACTTAGTACTTCATTGTACTACCATTCTCATATGGAAAATATTCACCACCCTCATGATCCAACTTTCAATATTTTTACGCTAACATAATCCTTCATATTCTTATTTCTCGCGACATACCGGTCGCCAACCCATTCGACTATACACATAATAACCCGGGGAGATTATCTCCCAAATTTATCTTTTCACATCATACATTCCATCAATAATTATTCTCACACGTAGATCACATAAGCACCATATTGTGCGGCACATAAGCAATTAAATTCTAATCATCTATCAAAACTTCATAGACGAATTACCTGAAGCGGCTCCATGAGTTCCCTTCACCCGATTCTTGTTGGCGGTTGTTGCTGACGTGTCGTTTCTCTTCCTCGGGCACGCACTACTAAAGTGTCCCACCTCGTGACAAGTGTAGCATTCCACTTCTTCGAGGTTCCTTACTTTGCAATCCTTTGCTCGGTGCCCTACTCGTCCACACTTGAAGCATATGGCCGAATTTGCTTTACATTCTCCATGGTGATTCTTCCCACAACTTTGACAACTCCCAATACTACCATGCCTTGACGAACTCGGTTTGAACTTTTCTTTCTTCATTGATCCTAAGCTACTATCGAGCTTCTTCTCTTCTCCTTTTGACGCCGATTCTTGTGCTTTTCGCCGAAGAACCCTCTCAACACCTCGAGCGGTACAAATGGCCTCATCTAACGTAGCCGCCCGCTTGACTTCCAATTCAAACTCCGGTGGTAGTCCATTTGCATAACGAACCACCTTCATACGTTCCGTCGGGTAAGACTTGATTACAAACGGAAGTAATCCAGTAAACTTTTTGGTGTACTCTTCCACCGACATATCACCCTTCTTGATGAACATGAACTCTTCCAGCAACTCTTCTAGATCTCTCTCGGGACAAAACTTTTCCTTCAACCTACTCGTGAACTCCTTCCACGACATCTTGTACACTTTCCTTCCCAAAGTCTCGTACATGGTATCCCACCATGTCAACGCTTCATCCTTCAACTGTCGGGATGCATAGGTGACCATATCTCTCTTCAAACACTTGCTACTCTCTAGTACTTGCTCGGTTTCCCGAATCCAACGCATCGTGACCTTGGGTTCCGAACTTCCATAATACACACCGGGGTTGCACGACATGAATGTCTTATATGTACAACCTTCCCTTTCATCCGACCCCGAATCATCACTTCCTTCGGTCGATGGCTCCTCGGTACGAGTCTTGCTACCCGAAGACTTACTTCCCCCACGGGACTTAGAATCATCTCGCCTTTCCACATTCAACCGGTTATCGATAATCCGGTTCATATCCACGTTCACCTCATCCCTCATCTGATGAAACAAATTTCTGATCGCTTCCATAGTTAACGGGGTTTGGTTTGCATCCAAACCGAAACCTTCTCCATTATTACCGGGATGAGTCGGGATTCGATTTGAATCCGTCTCGCGATCTCGTGGGATCTCTCCACTTCTTGGGTTCACCATTTGCTATACCAACATATTAAACCATTAAAATTCAAAGATTGACTTATTAGTCAAACATAGCCCATAAAGCCCAAACATTATCTTTTCTCTTAGGGATCGACCCTAACATACCCATACTTTACTGTCTCAACGGACTGATCAAGGACATCCTATGGAAACGTATGGTCCTACTTAGCATAGCTTAAGACTAGGGAGGTCAAACCTACCTAATTCACTTAAACTATAGCTCAGATACCAAGTTGTAACACCTCATTTTTCAAAACACCTTTTAAACATATTTTTAAATAAAAATAATACAATGTCCAACGTTCCCAAAACACGGTTTAACAAAAACCATTAAAACGTTTATCAGAGTTATAAAATCCGGTGTTACAAAGATAATATCATAACCATAGGATAAACGAGAACTACCTACGAGCTCCCGAGCTAATCAACACTAGGCCACTTCTAACGCGACCCTCTAATCCAACGATCCTGAACCTGAGTACATAGCCAAAAACAAAGTAGTACGTGAGACAAAATAGTCTCGTGAGATACATGGGTTTTCGACCCATTCTCAAAAGGTTTATAAAATAATATTTATAACATTAAAAATACTTATCCTTATCATTTCTTATTAATTCATAACTCATTTTTCCATTCATTTAACCGTATAAACTAATAAGCTTACCATAAGCTTACTCGTCATCTAATTACACACTTGTAAGTTATCTCCAAACTTACACCTTCATTATCACATATGCAACGGACCTCTCCGAAGCCAACTCTCCCGATATGGGACGTCATAGGTAAACTATCAAGGTAATTGGGAACCCCCATCTTACCGAGATTCATAAGCTCTCCCCGTTCCCGGGTCGTCATGCTCACTCATCATTGAGTGTCGTAAACTGTGACATTCTACTCTTTGCGCAGGGAGGTACCACCCCAAGTAGACGTCTCATACTCCCCCATTTCTGGGCGGTCTTATTCCGGATATCTCATTAACACTTATGAGCCTCAGCTCCTTTCATCAAGATATGAGCATTAGCTCCTTTCATCAAATTCGTCATTTATTAGAATACATTTATTCTAATCTATCATATTATTCTCTTTACTAAATCATTTCAAATCTTGACTTTACCAAGTCCTTTACTAATTTTAAAACATATTTATCTTTTATCCAAAATCATAATATTTTGACTCCTCTTTGACTAGAATACATGTCTATTACTAGTCACCTCATACTTATTTACTTAGTAATTCGATAACTACTTTTATTAGCATAATATACTAACCGATACTTATTACTTAAAAATCATTGTCTCAAGCTTTATTAATACATATTATTGATAAACCGCTTATCAAGCTCTTTTAAATCATTATCTTTATTCATGTATCTTATTTATGAAAACTCATTAAATACTTTTCATTATCATAAACTCTTTCCAAATCATCAATCATTTAGACATACTTAAATAGTCTATTACTAGCATTTTCTCATCATATTAATCATATCTTTATTAAAAACATTAATTAATAAAGACTCCTAACATATCATAGTTTTCAAAATCGTTTGCTATGCACTCAGTAAAAGTCCCATGTACTCACCTTAGCCAAGCTAACTCCAAATCGTGTCTAACAACACGAGTCCTTGCCTTCCAACTTGTGATATGTCACCAATCTTTAGGTCTTCTTGACCTACCATCAATATCATCACAATAACTAGTTATTATCCATAACTAATCACTAATCAATCCATATTCACATCCCTAACCACCAAGTTCATCCAACTTGGTGGAATCTCAAACCCTAGTTCAAGATTTCCATCAATAAACCCAAATCAAACTTGTACACATCGATTACAAGCTTACAATGAGTGTTCTACACCCATGATTAGTCATCTTCCCCAAGGAAGACATGGTTGGTTCCCCAAACCACCATTTTTACCCATACAAAGCTCACAATCAAGGTAGATAAGCAAGACAATCAAGAATACTTACCCTTGATGTTTCAATCCTTCAAGATGTGTAGATCTGAGCTCTTGAGCTCCAAAATCGACCAAGAACACTCCCAAATCGGCTGCACTATGTGTGGAGTTGAATGAGAAATGAAACCCTAGCTCACACACAAGTTTATATATTCCAGACCAAATTCGCGCCGAGCTCGCGCCGCGAAGTGACGCGGGATTGCCACTTAGAAGCCGATCTTTTCCAGCTTTCGCGCCCCGTTCGCGCTGAGTTCGCGCCGCGAACCAAACGCGACACCAAACGCGACCCTCTCGCGTTTCGTCTCTGGAGTTGCTGTTTGAACTCGCGCCTGCCTCGCTTCTTCCTCGCGCCGCGAGGGCTGTCTGGGTCAGTTTCTTGCCTTTTAAACTTGTTTCCATCCATGCCTTGACCCATACTTGGTTACCCCAAGGCCCAAACATCCAAACACTCGATAAAACACAACAGAGACTCGATTAAATATTTTCCCACCTTTATTCCTCAATATTTCCATTTAATATATTAACCGAAAATTCCGGTCGTTACAGTATATTCATGAATATCAAATTAGGTACGCATGTTCTACTGCAGCACATCGGTAAGTTGTTGGAGGAGTGATCCAGAGACACTTTTTTTGCAATAGTTTTTTAAAACCCCATATATAAATTACATGTAATGGATAGGTAGTTTAAAGCATACTTATATATCATTAGTTTATGTTCCAAATTTACAATTTTATTAACAAAGTTTTGGTATCCACAATATTAATTAGTATTTATATATTTAATTTGTACTCCCTCCGTCCCACAAAGAAGTTTACATTTCTATTGGGCACAAGATTTTAGGAAATAGTTAGTGGTGGGGTCACTAATAATACTTTTGATACAAATATAAGGTTGGATTAGAGAGAGAATGATAGTTAGTGGATATTAATGATGAAGTTTTAGTAATAATAATATTTTATTATGTGGGGTCCATCAAATGTGAGAAATGTAAACTTTTTTATGGGACAAAAGTTTAGTGAGAAATGTAAACTTTTTTGTGGGACGGAGGGAATAATATTCTAATGTTTAATTTTATTTATTTATTAACAGTCTACCATATTAACAATTAAGGTACGTAAATAGTTTGCTTTTGTAGTAAGAACTTAATATGTTGATTTTCAAAATATGATTTACAAACGGAAAATTGTCGCAAAGTTTGTATTGTATATTGTTCATAACCCTTTTTTAATAAGTATTTTTATGGTGGCATAATACTATTCATAAGAGCTAATTATTTAGTTTGGGGATCTCTATAATAATGTACATGGTCTCCTTTTTTTGGTTATTTAAATCCGGAAACATTTTTTTATAATAATAATAATTTTGAAAATATCTCCTACGTAAATTATGAATACGATATTTATATACTTATTTTATATAAACCCCTGTCATAATTGATTGATAGCACTAGACATTTTAGAAATTCAAATATTATTAATTTTGATTAAACGATTGGTTATATAGTAATTTTAATTTTTAAAAATTAAAAGATTTAAAACTAATCTAATATGACGTAGTTTAAAAAAACTAAATGTTTTATGATATAGTAGTGATAATTAAAAAACATATATATGTATAATGTATTTATTAATTTAACTTATACAAAATATAAAACAAAAACATCTGCAGCAACGCGCAGACCTATACTACACTTGTTAGTAAGCAAAATCGATTACGACTTGAAGTTGCCTAAACTTGTCACGAACCTACCCATTGATCAAGACACAAATTCTAAAATTACATCTGATAGAACACATCATTGATCAGATCTAATAGTTAATTTAAGGGTTATTTTTTAATTTACTTAAAATTAAGTGACAAATAAAGCGTATTTTAGTCTTTTATACATATGCTAATTCTCATTTATTACCTACAAGTGTCCAGAAGTTCATCGCACGAAGATGAACACAGAAAATAAGATCTCATTTCAAAGACCAGCTGCAAAATGGCATAAAAAATTACATATAAGTTGTTTTTCTATCCATTACACAAAATTGATTCACATAATCAATAGGATTTAATGCACTGCAAAATGGCATAAAAATTACATAAGTTGTTTTTCTATCCATTACACAAAATTGATTCACCTAATCATAAGTTATAAACCGATGCATTTGAATCGTTTATACATCAGAAAAATATCCAAAATATCTTGAGTATTGTCAATCCCTCTAATTCTCCAAATTCTGAAACCTCTTCTACCGATCTAGACCTTCGTCTCCAATTGCAATTGTGTTGGCCCCATGAATATTATTCAAAAATATTCTTGTTTTATTCATGTAGTTGTTTGCTTAAAGAATGATTTTTTTTGCACATCATACGTGTTGGGTCGCTGAAAAGCATCCCTCACTGAAGGGATATAATGAGACAAAAAGGTAAATAGTTAGAAGACAATCTGAGGATTAGTTCCTTATATTGTGGGTAATTGAATCTGATTAGTTCGGATTTCAGTTACCCAGCTACACTATCTGATCAACCATCTGAAACAACGATTAGTTCCCCATGCGGAATCAGATACTGATCAACAGATCAGATAGTTATAGCAGGTTCAGCGCACACTTGACAATAACACTGAACCATATGAACAGATACCTGGCTAAGCACAACTCTTAGTGAAGGTCACTGAAGCTGAAAGCCATCTGAAGAAGCATGAGTACCCGAAGACTCAAGGCGACCTGAAGCGTACAAAGGCCTGAAGTTTCAGTGTCACAGAAAGACACAAGTAAAGCACAAGTTAGTGTGTCGCCAATAAATGGAATATTATGAAAATCTTCTAGAAGATATCGGCGATCACAAGACGACAGAAAGTACTGTTAGAATTCCGTTAGTAGTGCTCCTCGCATGAAATATCCACTGCACCAATGGAATTCTCACACATGGATTCAATCGATCATTCCTTTGGCACCACGTTTCCCAAGGCTATAAATTGAGGACTTAGCGATCGAATTTGGTTTGCACCCAACAAGTCTACACGCTGCTAAAATCTTCCCAGACTTTATTCTTTGAGCAGAGTGTAAACAACCATTTATATCTTTGTTACATGATTTGAGAATTGAATCTCTGTAACGAAGATATCTGGTCTTGTGTCTGATCATTTGTTGATCAGAACTTGTCTTAGATACTAAATGTTATTGTCTATTTCCTGCAAGTAGTTTAGTTAGGATTTGTTCTTAGCTATTCCGCAAACTACTTGCTGCTTTGTTATATCATTATTGATTAATAGAGACAAGTTTAAAAAGTGTTGAGTGTTGCCTTAATTTTATTTGGTCAGTGAAAGCGTATAAGTGTGTTAATTCACTTATCACGGGACTAACAATTTGTATCAGAGCAGGACAATTATTTCATAATTGTTGATCTGCTTTCTTACTGATCAAGATGGGTGAAAAATTTTCTCAAATGAACCTTGGTTCGAAGACAAATGCCCCTGTTTTTACCGACGATGATTTTTGTAAAGACCAAACTACAAAATGACCACTTTAAACAACATTTACAACCAAACCTTCCATAACCTAACCAAAACACAAGTTTTAAACATAATTACCCAAAATAAAATATACATATCATAGACCGACTATCTATACCGGATACAAACCAACTAACAAACCCAAAAAACCCAAAAGATATACTTCATGATACTACAAATCTATACCAAAAGAGAAGCACTTCAATGCTTCAAGATCAACTTCAAGTGCCACTAACTTCAATTATCAACTAACTTGTTCTTGCCCTTATCCTTTCCTGAAAAATGGTGACAACTAAACGGGTAAGCTATAAAAGCTTAGTGAGTTCCACAATGTATAATGTTATACTATATAATTATATAAAGCAGCACAATCAAACAAACGAATGTCAGCAAGTCAAAGAACCGGGTTAGCACAACAACGTCATAACAAGGGATCACATACCAATATCGGGTCAACAACGATCAAAGTACAGTTCCGGATTCAACAAAGTGCGTCATTCCCTCTTAGGCCATTAGGGAATGAGGCCAATGAAGGTGACCATGGCACCCCTAAACGAGTCCATGATCCATCTTCACCACCACGGTCTCATCATCAAAACCTGTTTAAAGCCAACCACTGTTGCAGTTACTTACATCACATGTTGCTGTTTCTTTTTCTCTCTTTCAAAGGCTGAAGAAATTTTCTTTGGTATGCTTCTGTAAATTTCTTTTATTTCCACTGATCATCATCGTGCAAAAAATTTTCCCACTAAATGATTTGTTAAAATCATCATCTTGCTTTATGTTTGCAAAAATGCCTCAAACGTCTTTCATTTGTATGAGTCTGATCGTTTGAAATACTAAAATGTCTCTTGATTTATCAGTAATATCTTAAGTATCTCATTATGATCAGAAACAGAGCATTCTATCAGTATTAAGGAATAAAATAAATTCAACTAAAAAAAAAAATTCAGACATTTTGTGATCTCAGACACCCTCTGAAGGTCTATTATTTCAGATAGTCCATGATTTCAGACACTATCTGATGTTAATGACCATCTGATGAAGGATCGGATACTAGACTTCATCAGATACTCATTAGGTAGAGCATTCTCATTGGACATATCTTCAAAACGGACACTCAAGTGCTATTGGACACGTCTGCGTCGCTGACATTAAATGTTGACCGCTCGATGTCATTTCCCGCCACACTACCTTGCAACTTGATTAACTTCTACCATAATTCCTAGCCTACCTATAAATAACCTTCCATCTCCACCACACGATCATTTTGAACGCTTCAAATTCTAATCATAGATCAAAACCGTCTCCTACGTTTTTCACAAATCACTCCACATCTTCAACATTTCATTACACCTCACTTACAAATTTTTCTCTCAAAATTAAAAATCCTTTCATCTTAGTCACACGATTACACACATTCATCAATGGCGTCTTCAAAACGGATTACTCTCAAGATCACACTACCTGATTCCGTTAAACCATCTCCTAATGTGTCGTACCTTTATCGAAAAATCTACTACACAAAGAATAATTCCAGAAGCTTTCTCAATTCTCGAATCGGGAACTTAAGGCCTGAGTTCAAAGAGTTCGTCAAATTATTCGATCAACATCCGATAAGAGACACACTACATTTTGATATCCCATTATCAAAACCGATGTTGCTAGAATTTTGGTATACATGCACAACTTCAAACGAATCAGGGGAAGATATAATCTCAGGAAGCATTCTCAAAGGTAAACACACCGTATCTTTCAATCTCTCAACATTCAGGGCAGCAACCAAACTGGACTACATTCAAGCACCACAAGTCCATAAACCAACTCCAACATTAGAAGAAGCAAAGAAAATCATCCTGCCGTATATCAAATACCAGGGATCATACTCAAGAGGAATTTCTAGAACAATGATGGGTCCTATGTGGTCAGCGTTCTTCATAACTATCTCCCAATGCTTAACAAGCAAGACAGGGGGATTCGAATCTGTGTCGGGTCATGAATTAATCATCGGAGCTGCTTTATTTTCTGACATTAGGGCTGATTTTGAATCCCTCATCTTTACTCAACTTGTAAAGAAGGTTGGTGCTGCCAAGAAGGATAAATTGATTCCTTTTCCTTGATTCTTATGTATGATCTTTCTACACTCACTTGGGGAAGAGGATTTCTTTGAAAATGTTGGACCTTCTTTCAAAGCTGGAACGGTTGGTCGCTCAAACTTTACAAGCCTGGATGTGGAACATGTCCCTGAGTTACCTGAAGGTATGTTAGCATTCACTCACTCCTCTCTCTCAAATCCCTCTCAAAAGGAAGAAATGGGATCTGAAATCCTTCTCAAGCACACTCTTCAGATGGCCCAGAAGACACACTCTTCATCGGACCAATCACCACCACCACATGAAAATCCAACCAGTCAGTCACACCATTATAGAACAAGAAGTTCAAGGTCCGGAGCTACATCTAACCCGACCCCAATCCTGATAAGAGAAAATTCACCTTCTCCCACTCCAGTCCCTCTAAGGACTGAGAACGTTGATTCGGAGCCCTCCCCGGTTCTTCAGGAGTCTAGATCAGGTCAGGGTGTTTCAAATGTTAATCCTATGATTATTGAAGAACCTGTTGATGAACCTCATGATGAGGAGGTTGTTATTGTGAAACATAATGGTGATTTTAGGTTAAAACAACAACCAAAACGCAGCGGAAAGATTTAATCACCATGAACGGATCTAATATTAAATCATACAATTAAACTATAAGTAAAATCAAAGTGATGGTATAAGAAATCATACCCTTGTTGCCTTTGATTAATGGGGATCGGATGCAGATGATGGACGAGTGAAACCAAGAACTCCAATGGGGAATTCCTCCAAAGATAGTCCACACTACACTATAGCTAGAACACCCTTGAAGATGCTAGTCCAATGCAAGCTTGAAAGAGGCAAAAACCAAGAACCCTAGAGAGGGAGAGGCTCGACCAAAAACAAGAGGGAGGGAGGAATTAGGGTTAATTTCTTGCTCCCTAATCTAAGTCTTTTATTCCCTAAACAAGTTTAGAGAATATGCACTTAGCCCCTTATCCTTTCTTTCTTTCAATTAATCCCACTAGATAATTTAAGTCTTAACAATTAAACTTAATTATTTAGTGAATTACTTACATTATTATTATTATTATTATTATTATATATATATATATATATATAATTACCCTAATTACATTATATATAACAAGGTGTTTAGTGTATAAGTGTGTGACCCTTTAGGCTCACATACGACTAGCCATATAACTATATGTTATACGCGTGAAGCATATTCCAACAGCTCCCACTTGCGCACGTGATAACATCAAGTAGTTATACAAGAAAAGGTTAGAGTCTAGCAACCCGCCAATGCCCCTAGAAGTACATGAGGAGTTTCATAAAATCTTTGTTCAAAGTTTTTCGAGCAGTTATCCTTTTGTTACTGATACTATGTTGAATTTTAGACAAGGATTAATGTCAATCTAAAATTTCAACGATTATGTTTCTCGATCTATAGATTGAAGTAGATTACCAAAACCAATCAAGATTCATATTGATTACCTTTTGGGTGTGGCCACACATACATCTATTCAAATCATCGAGGGGGCCAGTAGTATCTAATCCACTTACGTGGAGGAACAAATTCTTTGTTGACTGCACGTGTCTGTCATATGCTTAATGACAAACCCGATAGTGGTTGTTATAGCAGCCTTATTCAGGTCAACGTTTAACCACATCAACGTTTTCCCATCTACATACACAAACCAACTTGCATCTCAAGTCAGAGGATAAGTGACAAAGCCTTTGTGAGATTCATTTGTGACATAAATCCAGGAAGTGATTTCTCATAGGTTGGGTCAGTCCAATTGTGCATCATTATGAACAACATGTGAGTTTGATTTCATCATCCTTAGTCATACTAAGAAAATGTTATCAATGTCCTCAGATTTGTCTTAATAATATTCCCATATTATTAATATGACAATGGACAATTTAGAATATAAAACGCAGTAAATATTCATGGATATAAACATGCAAATATAGAACATAATAGATATTCATATAAAAACGATCATATCAAATATATCAATTTGTTCCAATAAAAACTGCTCAATGTTCCATTATCCAAATACTAAAACAGATTACATGTAACTACTAGCTGGTCGAAGTCCAATGTTTCTAGCATGCTCAATAAGTTTGGTACATGACATTGGCTTCGTGAAAGGGGTCAGCTAAGTTGTCATATGTATGAACTTTAAGCAAGCGTACATCTCTCATTAGGATCGCATCTCTAATGTAGTGAAGCTTCCTCCGATAATGTCTGGTGCCTTTCTGAACACCAGGTTCGTTGGCAATGATGTAGCACATGTGTTATCACAGTACATATCCATAGGTTTTTCATTGCTGGGGACAACTCCAAGCCCAGAAATAAATTTCCTCATCCAAACAACTTCCATTGCAGCTTCAGTAGTTGCAATGTATTCAGCTTCTGTAGAAGACATAAAGATAGTGCTCTGCTTTCCACTTTTCCAATCAACAGCGCCTCCGTTCAAAACAAAAACATACCCCGTTTGAGATTTGGAATCATCTCTATCAGTCTCAAAACTAGCGTCAGAATAACAAGTAACGCTTAGCTCATTTTGAGTTTCACCACCATAAACAAGAAACATATCTTTAGTATTCCTAAGATACTTCAGTATGTTCTTAACAGCAGTCCCGTGACTCTCACCTGGATTCTGTTGATATCGGCTTGTAAGGTTTTTGTGAGAACGCTACATCAGGTTTTGTGCACCGTACAACATACATGATAGATCCTACTGCCGAGGCATAGGGAACATCACGCATACGTTTCATCTCATCAGGTGAGGACGGTCCTTGAGTCTTACTCAAATGTACATTGTGTTGCATAGGAAGATTTCCATGTTTGGAAGCATCCATTCTAAACCGTTTTAGAATTTTATCAATGTACGCACTTTGACTTAGTCCGATTAACCGCTTTGCTCTATCTCGATAGATCTTTATACCAAGTATATATGCCGCTTCCCCAAGATCCTTCATAGCGAAGCACTTCCCAAGCCAGGATTTTACATCTTGTAGCATTGGAATGTTATTTCCTATGAGTAGTATGTCATCGACATATAGGATTAGAAAGACGACAATGCTCCCACTAGCTCTTACATATACACATGGCTCGTCGGGATTCTGAGTGAAACCAAACGTTTTGATTTCCTCGTCGAATCTTTTTTTTCAACTTCTGGATGCTTGCTTTAGTCCATAAATGGACCTTTGAAGCTTACATACTTTCTTAGGGTGTTTTGTACTTACAAAACCCTCAGGTTGTACCATATAGACATCTTCATCGAGGTGTCCATTTAAGAAAGCAGTCTTAACATCCATATGCCAAATCTCATAGTCATAGTACGCTGTTATGGCTATGAAAATCCTAATAGCTCTAACATCGGCAACATGCAAGAACGTTTCATCATGTCGGTCTTCTTCTTGAAGAGCCACTTGCTACCAACAGTCTTGCTGTTAGGAGGAAGATCAACCAAAGTCCATACTTGGTTATCTTTCATGGATTGCATTTTCGCGTTCATAGCATCAAGCCATTTGTCAGATTCAGAATCTGATAATGCAGCTCAATAGTTAGGGGGTTCATTATGATCCCCTAAACTCAGCTCCTCAGCATCGATCTGGAAACCATATCATTCAGGTGCATGAGGTGTCCTTGCGGACCTTCGAACGGGGACTTCATCATTTGGAGGTGCAACAGGAACAGTTTCATGTTCAGCCTCATCTTGATGTTCGCTAGTATCTACAATAGGTTGTGCATCTTCATCGCTAGGAATCTCGTCAAAGTCGATTGTACTCCCACTTGCTTCTTGTGAAATGAGATTGCTCTCAAGAAACTCAGCACAACGAGCAATAATTACTTTTTGCTCAGGTGGGTAGTAGAAATAGTAACCCATCGTTTCCTCAGGGTATCCAATAAAGATGCACTTGACAGCTCTGGGTTCAAGTTTGTTCGGCGTGTCTCGTTTCACGAGAGCCTCACAACCCCAGACTTTCAAGTAAGACAAGTTAGGGACTTTCTCATGCCATATCTCATATGGTGTCTTTTCAACCTTCTTGGTGGGAACCATATTCAGTATGCGAGCAGCAGATTTGAGTGCATAACCTCAAAAGGATAGAGGCAGAGTGGTAGGACTCATCATCGATCGGACCATGTCAAGCAAGGTGCGATTTCTCCTCTCTGATACACCATTATGCTGTGGTGTATAAGGGGGAGTGAACTGTGAGACAATCCCACAATTCTTTAGATGGTCTTGAAACTCATGGCTCATGTACTCTCCTCCTCGATTAGAACGGAGAGCCTTTATCTTCTTGCCGAGTTAATTTTCTACTTCATTTTGGAAAGCTTTGAACGTTTCAAAGGTTTCATATTTATGTTTAATCAAGTAAACATAACCATAATGACTAAAGTCGTTAGTGAAAGTAATGAAGTAGGTAGCACCTTCCCTAGTTCTAGTTCTCAAAGTGCCACACACATCAGTATGTATGAGTCCAAGTAGATCATATGCCCTTTCGCCTACATGGGAGAAAGGTTTGCGCGCCATTTTACCAGATACAAGAAACACATTTATCAAATGATTCATAATCATCTAATTTTATAAGTCCATCGTTTTGTAATTTTAAAATGCGTTTCTTGTTAACATGGCAAAGGCGACAATGCCATAGGTAAGTGGAATCCAAATTCTTCTTGGATTTCTTATTGCTACATGTATAAATAGAACTATTGTTTGTGATACGATTATGCATGTCAATCTCAAAGATACCATCACGAGGAATAGCATTAAAATATCCTTCGAAACTGAAATACCATAATCCGTAAAAGTATGAATAAAACCACTATTCCACAAACATGAAAGCGATACAATACCCCTAGTAATACTAGGCGCATAGTGACAATTGTCCAACACAATAATTAAACCACTAGGAAGGATTAAATCATAGCTTCCTATAGCTTCAACCGGTGCACGCATTCCATTGCCCACATACAAGTCCAAAGCTCCATGGTTTAGCTTTCTACTTCGCCTTAGACCCTGCATGGTATTACAAATGTGAGTTCCACAACCAGTGTCATATACCCATGATTTCTTAGGGAAAGCATATAGTTCTATTGTGAAGATACCTGATGTGCTAGCCTTGCTAGCTTTGTTCTTTATCAACTCCGCCAGGTAGGCAGGACAATTCCTCCTCCAATGGCCTGTTTCACCGCAGTGATGGCAAGCAAGATCCTTAGCAGGATGCTCCTTATGAGTAGGTGGGGGAACCTTTGGCTTGGGCTTATAAACTTGATTTCCCTTGCCTTGGCCCTTAGCAACTACTTGCGGTTTTGGTTTTGGATCTTTCCTTGCCTTATGGCAAGGACAGTAGGGGTAGGAGCTTTCTTGGGTAGCCCAACTTCCGTTTGTTTCAGCATAGCATATAATTCGGCGAAAGACTTCCCCATACTATGCATATGATAAGTCATGACAAATGGTTCATAGTCCTTGTAAAGTGAAGTTAGAATTAACCCAATTCCAAGGATATAAGGCATAGGGTAGCCAAGTTTCTCCATTTGGTCTAGGTAGCTCTTCATCTTCAAAAGATAAGAGCTAACAGACTGTCCCTCCTCTTGCTTACAAGCATGGAAGGCTTTGACCGTGTCAAAGAGTTCCTGATCAGCTTGCTTTTGATACGTGGTTTTTAGTTCACGCATCATATCAAATGCAGTGAGGTCCTAGTGATTCTTTTGAATCTCGGAGGTCATGCTCACTAGCATGAGAGCAGCGACTTCTTGCTGTTCGTTAAACCTCTTAATATAGGCCGCACGAACAGCAGCAGTGGCATTAGCAGCGGGGGCAGGGGGCAACGCCTCTTCCAAATGGTGGTATTTGTGCTCGGCCCTAAGGACAATCTTTAGGTTACGAGCCCAATCAACAAAATTCGATCCATCAAGTTTCTCCTTATCGAGAACGGAGCGAATGGTGTTGTGTGATAGAGTTTGATTGTTTGTAGTCATCTACAAAATTACAAAGTTCATTAATTAGTATTTTCAATAATAATTTCTTTTAATAAATTAACTACCCAATTAATTTTAATTAAAAGCTAAGATCCCATTGAGCTTCTATCATCGCATCAGTTGATATGCTAGAGATGATAGATCCAATAGGTAGGTGACGATCAACAATTGTATTAGAAGTGCAACTCTTAGAGGTATGGGACTTCATGGCACTCAGTGAACAAGCATCTAGGGTCAAGTGGCATGTTTGTCGCATCTTCGCCTCGAGTCAAGGTGAGAGATCTAATGTGATTGAATTCAAGCTAATTCATGATGATTTCAGAAGAATTGATGAATCAAGTGTGTGTGTTCTTGGTGTTTTAGTGTGTGTAGTTGAGAGAGAAAGATGGAGGGAAGGAAGGCTTTCTAAAAGTTAATACATTCAAATGAGAGGAAAGCTTTTTACTTTTCTTTTAAACTTTTTGACTTTTGAATAGTACCTTCTCGTGTCGAACTCTTTTAAGTTCCCATGTCAAACTCTTTTGGGTTCTCGGGCCGAACTCTTTTGGGTCTTCGGGCCGAACTCTTTTGGGTCCTCGGGCCGAACTCTTTTGGATCAGATCTCGATTTTTCAAAAATTCACAAAAATCATCATAACTTGCTCATTTCTTAACCAAATCGAGTGATTCTTTTTGCAAAACGTGCGATTTTCAATTACCTACAATCCTATTCAATCACTTTTTCAAAAACAAGTTCTGATTTTCTCGATTTTGAAGAGAAAGTTCCGAAAATTAGATGTTCTTCATGTGTTCTTCATTTTTCACTTTAAAAATCAAATTAAACCTTGTTTCTGATGATTTTATTATGAAATTTGTTACTAATTTGCTCGAAATCAGTAATAGAACAAAGTTATAATGTGAAAAACATGAAACATACCTTTGATTTTGAATTTGAAACCACTTTTGAGCACTTTTTCACCAAAAATCTTCAAAAACCCATCAAAATCTTCATGAATCTGCTTAATCTCAACTGATATGGATCGAATCAATTAAGACTTTTGCTCTGATACCAATTGAGAGATCTAATGTGATTGAATTCAAGCTAATTCATGGTGATTTGATTCAAGTGTGTGTGTTCTTGGTGTTTTAGTGTGTGTAATTGAGAGAGAAAGATGGAGGGAAGGAATGCTTTCAAAGTGTAATTCTATTAAGAGTGTGGGAAAGCTTACATCCAAAGTCAAATTACAACATTATATACTCCTCACCACTTAACACTACAAGAGTTAGTTAACAGACTTAAAGGTCAAAACCTATTACAGAAATGGTCCTAACACAAGGTCTCACCGTTAACTCGATTAAGTCATCCAATGTGTGATCATGTCAAAATAGATCTAGGTCGCACGCATAGAGAATAATGACCTCGGATCTAAATTCAAACCACGTCTCACGTGAATTCAAAAATAGAAGCAAGTGATTTTCAACCGATTGGACGGCGTGACTTAAATTTTAGGTATGGCAAAAATTTTATGATAAAATTTTATTAAGATATGAATGAATCATGTACTTCATTCATATCACTTCATAAGTCATTTAATAAATGGTAAAAACTTTTAGCGATTATTAGGGGTTAAGTTTCAAATCATATTTAAACTTTGTTTAATTTCAAAACAATTTTAGATTAAAGATTAATCAGAAATGATTAACTAGTAATCATTGATGATTAAAAGTTTGGATGTTTTAATGTTTGTGTCTAAAAACCGTTTTTTAATTGTTTTATTACTTATATCTAATAGAAAAGAAAACAACCACAAACATAAATAAACATGCAACAAATTTTGTGCAAACCTCAACCGATGAAATCCTAGGTTCGGTCATGTGAGTCATCACGACGGACCGAAGGGTCAAACTAGGGGACGGGCCAACATGAACCCAAACGGGCCTACATAAACCCAATGGGCTCCCACTTGCTCCAAGACATTCTTGAGCAAGTAGAAACCAATATTTGTGAAAATATGCAATCTGCCAGAAAATTCCAGCAGACTTTGAAGCCCTAAAAGTCACTGAAGGAATCTTCTTTAGTCTTCCCGGCCTTCTGGAAAGTTGTAGCCCACGACTTTTCAAGCATTTTAGGCTTTTGAATCGCCCAAAACGGAGTCCGTATGCCTCTGGAAAACCTGTTTTCGTACAGCCCTCGCGTTGGTGACGGAAATTTGTTGTTTTCTTCTTTTGTCTTCAATTTTGGTCAACAATTTACATTAAAAAGAAATAAAGAAAGACAATCTATTCTATTACTTTTACGTTACAAATTGCCCCAAAAAAATGGCACCAAAAATAAAAGAAAAAATTAAAAGATTACAACAATATTTAGCCAAAAAACACGGCTTTCCCAAATCAACCAAACATTCAACCACAATCAATCACAAGGTCTAGGTTTTCATCGGTTTGCACAAACAAGCAACAATTGACAAGGCTTTGGCTTGGGATATGGCAAAAATACATGTTTTGCCATATCAAAAACGAAATTAAAAAATTAAATTCCAAGCCAAATAATAAAAAAAAAATACAATAACAAGATTAATTTTTTGATTTGATTTTGTAACAAGTAACAATAGGGTTCCAAAAATACCATATTTTAACCCATGTTTTTATAAAAAAACCCGAAAAAAAAACAAAAACCCCTAGGGTTTTTATTCCTTCCGATCGTAGATTTTAAACCACAAAAAAGATTGGTTTTTGCCACTTTTCACAAAATCTAGCTAATTATATGATTAATATAATGACTCGTGATACCACTAATGGTGATTTTAGGTTAAAACAAGAACCAAAACGCAGCGGAAAGATTTAATTACCATGAACGGATCTAATATTAAATCATACAATTAAACTATAAGTAAAATCAAAGAGAATGGTATAAGAAATCATACCCTTGTTGCCTTTGATTAATGGGGATCGGATGGAGATGATGGACGAGTGAAACAAAGAACTCCAATGGGGAATTTCTCCAAAGCTAGTCCACACTACACTATAGCTAGAACACACTTGAAGATGCTAGTCCAATGCAAGCTTGAAAGAGGCAAAAACCAAGAACCCTAGAGAGGGAGAGGCTCGGCCGAAAACAAGAGGGAGGGAGGAATTAGGGTTAATTGCTTGCTCCCTAATCTAAGTCTTTTATTCCCTAAACAAGTTTAGAGAATCTGCACTTAGCCCCTTGTCCTTTCTTTCTTTCAATTAATCCCACTAGATAATTTAAGTTTTAACAATTAAACTTAATTATTTAGTGAATTACGTACATTATTATATATATATAATATAATTACCCTAATTACATTATATATAACAAGGTGTTTAGTGTATAAGTGTGTGACCCTTTAGGCTCACATACAACTAGCCATATAACTATATGTTATACGAGTGAAGCATATTCCAACAGCTCCCACTTGCGCATGTGATAACATCAAGTAGTTATACAAGCAAAGGTTAGAGTCTAGCAACCCGCCAATGCCCCTAGAAGTACATGAGGAGTAGCATATTGAAAACAGACGATTATTTTTCACATTAAGTAGCATCACGTGTGTGCACGTGGTACTTTTGTCAACTTGTCTTTCCCTTATCATTTACTCCCCGTTAAGCGACCAATCTCCCTCATTTCATTTCGCATACCCAATTGTTGAAGAGATGTATTGGCGTGCTTTGCACGTACATTACACGTGATGCTACTTAACGTTAAAAATAAACGGATGTTTTCATAAAGGGTCGTAGGTGACAATCCTTTCAGAAATAAGGACTATAGTGTAAATTCTGAAACTAAAGGACCATCCGTGTAATTTATATTAGAGAAAAGAGAAGGGAAAACAAAATGACAAAAATACCCTCACGTGCATTACACATGAGGTCACTTAACGTGAAAACTAAACGGCCGTTTTCATAAAGGAATATCGGTGAAAAACCTTTCAAATATAAGGACCATCGGTGCAATTTTTTAAACAAAATGATAATATGGAAGTGATACTATGGAAGATTTAGAAGGTGAGATTTGAGAGAAACTTGAAGAACACACTTTGCTATTAGATTTGTCTATTACAATAATGGCAAAGGTTAATGGCAATTAGCTAGGAACAAGGTATTTATACCTAGACCTAATTTCGACTAATTACACAATGCCCCCTGGACTATTGGTTACAACAATATGACCCAACAATGACCATTGGTGAAAATTTACTATAAGTCTAAAGGACCATCCGTGTAATTAACTCTTATCAGAAATATCCAGCCAATTTTCATCTTAAGGCTTAAAAGATTTTGAAAATGTTGTAGATTCTTCTTCTTGACATAAACACATTTTTCTCTGATAATACTACATTCGTATCAAAATAAATGATACACTTTCTATTTTTAAGTGGATCAAAATAAGTGATAAATTTCTAAAACTTACCTTATTTGGTAAAAAAGCAGGACCCTTTCTCCACTAACTATCTATCTTAATAAAATGAAATTACATTTTTACCCTTATTTTTACTTTTAAACATCGTTAATATCACTTTTTTTAGGGGTGGCAATTGGGTTGGGTTTGGGTTAGCGGGTTCGGGTTGGCGGGTTGATGGGTTGGAATCACTAAACCCAAACCCAACCTGTTAGAATTTTGGGTCAGAAAAAGCAACTCTAACCCGGACTCATTTAAACCAACGTAATCCAGACCCAACATGTGTAATCCATAACTTAACAGGTTAGAGGGACAAGTGGGTTAGCGGGTCAAAACCAGGTTGACGAAATTTACAAGCTTTTAATTAAGAAAATAAGAAATTCTTCACCTACCAAATTTACAAGCTTTTAGTTAGAAAAATATGTCAGAACTTAATTCCGTGAGATTTGAAGGAAAAATTCAAATTTAAAAGGTAAAAAAGATCTAGAAATACTTTAGGTAAAATAGCTAATTTAAGGGGTGTCTTATATTATTTATGGTATTTACTATGTACATATTTTTTTAATTTTTTTTTAAAAATTAAATGGGTTGGCGGGTCGACCCGGGTTCACACAAGACAACCCAAACTCAACCTGATTTATAAAAAGGTTGGATGGGTCGACATGTTTTTTTATCCGAACTCATTTATGGTCAACCCAAACCCGACCTTTTCCGTGTTGGGTTCGTGTCGGGTTGCGGGTCGTGTCAGGAATTGTCACCCCTAACTTTTTTCGGATTATTTTGTTTCAAACCCAAATATGGACTACTTGTCATCGATTATAATGTATAGAAAGATTTTTGTGTAATAGACAACTGTTCGCGAGTACGGTATACCTATTCCACTTCATGTTCATGGAGTTGTTGATTATCTTTGTGACTTGGATCATCTTCCTAGTACATCACTATTAGTGATTTACAGTTTAATCAAAGAAAAATGCAGTGAAAAATTAATATAAATCACCAAACAAGGAACTACATATTGATAAGCTAATTAAGCTATAATTAACAAAGAGTTTAATATGTAGAAACCATATACTTGAAGCCTTTGATAATAGATGTTTCGTACGGTGAAGAGAAGCAAACGAAACTGAAAATTTCAATAGGGAATTCCTCTAATGGTATCCATACTACGCATTATCTAGAACACCATTTGGGATGCTAGTCCCTAAGCAAAAACCAATAACCAAAAGATATTGATTCGTTGTTTTTGTCTAAAACTAAAAACAAAAGGATGATCATGGTTTTGTTTGTATGCCAGCTGCCTCAAGCAAAACCACACTTTTTCTCACTTTTATTATTTTATTGTGTCTTGGGCGTGAGCACCAAAAAAAAGAAGAGTCTTGCACACAAAAACACACGTACCTTTTCTGATTGTTTTGTAGTTGCGCCGTGAGTAAGAGACAAGGGAAATTAGGGTTTTAATTAGGGTTTTAATTAGCTTGCCTAATTATCCCGTGTTTTCTAATTGTACTTTACACTTAGGTCCCTTATGTCTTAGTTCTCCTTTTTGACACACCAACTAAGTTTCATACTTAATAATTTAACACGAAACTTTAATTGGTTAATTTATATAAATAATATAATTACACTAATTGTATTACATATATTTTATGGTGTTTGGTGTATAAGTGTGTGACCCTTTAGGCTCACATGCGTCTAGCCATATAACTATATGTCATATACATGAAGCATATTCCAACAGCTCCTACTTGCGCACGTCATAATATCAAGTAGTTATACAAGCAAATGTTAGAATCTAGCAACCCGTCAATGCCCCTAGAAGTATATGAGTGAGTTTCCAAAAAGTCCAGGTTCAAAGTTTTTCAATCAGTTATCCTTTTGTTATTGATACCATGTTGAATTTTAGACAAGGATTAATGTCAATCTAAAATTTCAACGATTCTGTTTCTCGATCTTTACATTTAAGTAGATTACCAAACCAATCAATATTTATCTTGATTACCTTTGGGTACGGCCGTACAAGCATCTATTCAAATCATTGAGGGGCCCAATAGTATCTAATCCAAAACATGTGGAGGAACAAATTCTTTATTGACTACACGTGTTTGATATATGCTTAACATCAAACCTGAAGATGGTTGTTATAGTAGCCTTATTCAGGTCTGTAACACCCAAAAATTTACAAGATTTTTAAAATTTTTGAAAATAAAGTTATAATCAAAAGGTCCCATAAATAAACCTCAGATATTAATATTTAACATTTAAAACGTATTTATTGCGGAAATAGTTAAGATAAAGTAAAGTGTTTTAAAATATTAAATGATGTCCACATCAGTAATGAAAAGATACAGCGGTCAACCGTCCACCTTCTCCTTTCCTTTGCTGGTACCTGAAACAATGTGGGGGAAAGTTTGGGTCAGCTGGAGAAGCTGAGTGAATAATTCTCAAAATGCAAACAATCATAACATACAACACATGAGGGCACATCGGTGTACTCCTACTCAGAATCTACTCGATTAATTACTCAGATTTATTTCTCAGATTTTAATTTATATAGCGCGCTTGTGTGACTTGGGACGAGAGATCAACCTCGACCCGCCTCACACAACTCAAGGCTCAACACCTGTACTCTTCGGTGTTGAGTCAAAACGTCTGGCACCAGTACTCTTCGGTGCCAAGACAACTCAAGTATATTATGTTTAATGTTTTAACTCAATAACTCAAAACTCAGATAACTCAGGCTCCAGATAACTCAAATCACAGATAACTCAAATAACAAATAACTCAGATAGCAAATATGGTGCAAGTAATGTAACACGTAAGTCATGCATGTATAACGTTAAAACTGAATACACGGTGAGAATACTCACCTCAATAACGTAAGCTCCGAAGACCTCTCAGCAATCTATGCCACTGTCCAGCTAACACCTAGACGGTCCTAAGACACGAAACATAACCCTAATTAGACGCAACTCAAAACTCGTTACAAAATGTGAAGTTAGGTAACCAATGACCCTACACGTCCATTTTAAACTTTTCCATATATATTAAAAAGTTGCTTTCCCAATTAATTAATTGAAAAACCTTTTTTTGTCAATTTATAATAGCAATAAGCACGTTCTCATATTTCATCTAATATTAAAACATGCTCATGAATTTGTACGGCCCAAAAACCCAAGTATCCATAATATTCATTTAACGAGCACGATAGTCACGACACTTTACAATGAACGGAAACGGTAGGGATAAGGTTTACCGAATACCCTTGCTCGAGTTGCAGCCTTCTCAAACCACCGGCCAACTAGCTCCAACCCTTCGACGTTTAAGCTGCTCAAGATGAACACAAATTACCGGAACACAGAAATGATTAGAATCGATTTAAGGGTTCAAAAACGGGAAAGAAAACAATGGTTTTTACCGGAATAATAGCACAAAAATTCCACCGGTCGGGAAAACTGCTCGGGATCTCACCAATAACAAACCGGAACCTTTTACTGCTCAGATCGGCGGCTGGACGGAATCACCCTAGCATGTTCGCCGGAGAGTTGACGGAATCGACTAGAAATTCACGGTGGCTGGCGGAGATTGAAGAAAGCGCATCGACGGGGAGCTCAGAAGTGGTGGTGGCGGAGCTCGGCAAGAAACAAAACAAATGGTGGCGACGGTGGTAGAAGCAAACGACTGTGGTGTTCTTCTGATTAACACAGAAATGGTATGGCGGTCACCAATGGTAACAGAAAGCAGCGAACCACCGGCGGAAGCAGAAAGAGTTTGTCGGAAATTTGTAACGGAAAGGTGGTGGTTGGGGATGTACGGCGGTTGTATGTTCGCCGGCAAATCGGAAAAGAATGGTTGTGATAGAAACGAAATGGAGTAGTTCAACTGTAGAATCGGAAGCTTACTGCAAAGCAGAACTCACGGTGGCGATGAAGGTATTACGGAATAAAGTGAAACTTCACGGAGGGAAGCTCATGGTGGTGTTGAAACAAAAATGAAGGTTACGGTGGTGGTGGTGTCTTCCGGCAATAAAACAGAAGGATGGCGGTGGTGGTGGTAAACGAGTACGGTGGAGGTTAGGGACGAATGAGGTGGCCGGAATTACAAACGAGCGGAGGACGTGTTCTCTGGCGACAAAAGCGAGCACGGAGGAGGAAACTCAAAACAGCTACGGTGGTTGCCGGAGCTCAGATTTATACAGTGGCGGTGGAAAGAAAGCGATGGGTGCTTCTTGGGAAAAGCAGATTACCGAAAATTGAAATAAGGAAATAAAGATGCTTTGTCGGCTAGGTTAATATTATGACTTATATACCACATGAATTGTTCCCTGAATCGAGGCCTGCCCAAAATTCAATGCCACTTGGGCCGTCTGCAACTTGATAACAATTTACAAGCCCAAAATTTAACTCCTCTAGATTGATCTACTAAGCTCGAGCCCACATCGCAACACTGAAACTCACTAACTCGAGAATTAGTTAATTAGGAATTTCGGGGTGTTACAACTCAACCCCACTTGAATCAGACTTCGTCCCCGAAGTCATTGCTCGTATAAAGCTCAGAATAGCGATCTCGTATCTCAGACTGAGGCCCGCCAACGACACACATCTTCCAATGGGAAGCCCGAAAAGGGTCATGAATGAAATGAGCTACTCAGGGTGGACTACTCGGTCAGAATAAACTCCAGCTACGGCAACTGCCCGTACAAATCTTCCATTTTTGGCGCCGCAAGGCGATAAGGCAAAAATGAACGCTCTCTAAGGATCTTGATTTCACGTCGAGAACGGTGTTGATAATATACGCAAAATAACCCGGGGCACCATACTGAAGATGTCTTCTTACACTCTCAGTCGAACACGGTCCCTGCACCATCGATTAACGTCGCGTTGAATCTCCGATTCAACTTCACTTGGAAATTTACTACCGATTTGTTCATGATGTCAGAAGATCTCGACGTAGTACTAGGTCATCCAATCCATCTCCATAATCACACAACCCTCTTATGTCGATAACAAAAAATTATGGGACAATGTTTTTCGCACAACTACATTTAACAACCCTATTCACCTTATCAATAAATAAAATTATTATTATTGCCCATCTGTATCAATAATGGCTCAGAAAAGTCCTCTACACTATGTGACATCATCTTGCTAAAGCATAAGAAATGAATGTGTGGGTCGCCCCACAATCAAATAACACGAAAGCAGACACGTTGTTCATAGGGAATGTACATATCACACAGAAATCACAGATAATACACACATAATTCAAAATCACCCAGTAGTACTCATGCAATTTACTCGTAATGTCACTCAGGAATGTGACTCAGAAGTCTAACTCGGAATGTATCTTAGAAGTATAACCCAGAAATCTAACCCGGAAATTTTATTTGAGAAATAAACCCAGAATTGTAACTCAGAAGGTAGTAATATATATACCAGCAACAACGTTACTTACGACACATAAATCTCATATATAATCATGTAAGGCATAAATACACACATCCGATTCATCTTCCATTTACTCGTTTATATATTCTAGGTCACCTCCGATTAAACCAATAATCTTAACGAATTATTTTAATATTAAATATAACTCCCCAAATTTTCTCATTTTACATATACTCCACATATACTCTATTAAAATTTCTATAATTCAACTTTTAACTTATCGCAGTCCATACTACCAACTTGTTTCAAACCTCGCTTAAGGACTTCCCACGAGTCAACTCTTAACTTCTTTTGATTATTTCACCCACATATTTACTTATTAAACTTATATTAGCCACTTTTTACAAATGTAAAACTATTTATGTAAATTTCATATACTTATTTTAACGACTTCTCATTACTCAATTTACGAATTAATTCGTTAGTTCTCATTTAGTCAATACTCAATTCCCATTATTCAATAATTTAATAATAAAAATATATTATTTGATAAACTATATACTCACAAATAAAACTTCCCATAAAGATTTTATAACATCTCAAAAAAATTTAAATATTTGATAATTTAATAACAAGATATATATTATTTGATAACTCTAAATAAAACATATTTATTTTCTCATAAAAATTTTATAACACCTCAAAAATCTTAGATAAAACTTCCCGTAAATTTAAAAACTTTTATCTTTTAACTCACTTTAGTAACTTGCTCCCTTAACTCGATTTATAAATTTCTTATAAGCTCAAAAATTTACTCAATAATCAGTAAAAATAAAATTTTCTCATTTGTTTTAATAATTCATTATCTCTTCAATTTAACGACCTCATTTTAACTCATTTCCTCAAAATTTCGTTGTAGCAGTTTTCTCATATCCGACTCATTAATAAGTTCTCGTTAATTAAGTTTTGATAATTTTCCATTATCTCATTAGCTCATTATCTCATTATAGCCACACAAAAATAAGTATACTTATCCTCTTTTGTATATAATTACAGTATTTGCTACTTCTCTTTTGCACCATTGCACTCAACCTAATTAACATGATTTATTTATTCTCCATTAACCCCGATTTATCAATTTCTTATAGACTCATAATTATATCATAAAATGAATTTAATGATTCTCAGTTACTAAATTCGATAATTACTCTTATAAGCTCTCTTATTAGGTGTACGTATTTCAAAAAAAATGAAATCTTCATGCACAAGCATCATACTCATAATATTTATAATTTATAATTAAAATATAACAACACTTATTTCTTGAAAATTTTCCCTTTTTACCCCTGCTCAACCCCACTTGGAGTAAAACTCGTCCTCGAGTTTGGAACTGACATTTTATACCAGAATAATACAAGCAAGCATGTAGTCACTAAAGCAATTAGGATACACATACTAAATTCACAATAACAAGCATTGGTCCATCGTTCCCCTCAAAATCTCCCCATAACCAACCAAAAGTCATGTGTGGAAAGTAATAGGGGCCCTCTATTACTTTTGACGCATACTTTTGTTTGGTCACAAGTCAATCCCAAAGTTCACAACTTCCCACATAAAAATCCATCAACAAATCACACTCAGAAAAAGAAAATTTATTTTTCCATATATGATACATATAGATATTAACCAGCTGTGTGCACTCAAAATCTTATACACATTACTCAGAAGATCATACGCATATTTAATCTCATACGATATACTCATAACTCAAATTCACATGAATTTCAAATTTTAGTTGCTTTCACAGTATAAATCTCATTAAATAGTCTTGGTTAGTAGTTTCTCATATAACTGAAATTATTTATTATTATTAAGTTCGCTTCAATTAATACCCTTTAAAATAAAATAAATTTTCAATATTTTTTTTTTCCGCTAACTATTTCTCACAAAAAGGCTTTAAATGCGAGTCAGCATTTAAAACACATAAATTTATAAATTTACCTAATTAGAGAATTAAAATTTTTAAAGAATTTAAAATTTAAAATATTTAAATAAAAATAATTTTTAATCAATTTGATTTAATAATCTCTTATTCCATCTTTTCAACAACTCGATTTATAAATTTAAAAATTTATTACCTCTCTTTAAAATTTAATAAACAAAAAAGTTGTCTCATTTGATCTCAATTTAATAAATCTCAGTTTATTATTTTCTTAGCAAAAAGGTTTTCTCAATACATCATGTCTCATACCTTTATAAAAGCATTTTCCCTTTCTAGTTATCCAAAGATTTTATAACACCCGAAATTCTCAGAAATTTTAAAAATTTAAATTTGATAAATAAGTGAAAATGTTCCACTAAATAAAATCTCAAATGATAATCCAACATTTAAAAACATGTTTAATCCATCTGAAGTTTTTAAATTAAAAACTAAAATGACTCGGAATTAACAGGTTAAAATATAAGCCAATTCTATTTAAGATTTCTCGTCTAGCTCAAATGTAATTAATTTTAAACAATTATCAATTTAAAATGTATATATATATATATATATATATATATATATATATATATATATATATATATATATATATATATATATATATATATATATTAATATTTTCTCGATATTTTCGCTTTACTCGACTTGATAAACCATCAAAGAAAATATTCTTTAAATCAGTTGATAATAAAATACCTTTCATTTACTCCTTCACAGTTTACTCGCTTCAAGAATTCTTTTTATTAACTGCTTTTCCAAAACGAAAGATTTTAATATTTCCCAATATGAAAAATTTACTACTCCTCATTTCTTATTTACCCAAAACATGTTCTCATTATATAGATTATGAAATTTATATCATAAATTAATATCCATTTATTACCCTTTTTGGTTAAAATTTGTCAGAATTATAAAATCTGCCAGATTATAAAATTTTATGTAATTATAATTTTTAGCGTGCATGTTGCACATGCACTCAGAATTACACTAGAAAATTATACTAAGAAAGTGATTCACGTCACTCATGGTTATTCTCAGAATTATAAAATTTCACACGGGTTATATATAAATGTATAATTTTAACTCTTAGCGCCCACGACGCAAAATACACATAGAATATTATCGCTAAAACTCTTTCATAAATTATCTCTTGCATCATACTATTCACAAAATCTCATAAATCTCAAATGAATGGAACTCTTAAATATTACCGGCAACAGGAAAGCGAGAGGTCGACGTGACATGCTGTATACTTGATGTGGAATCTTTACTCAGAAAATATTTTATTCATTTCTCGTTTAAAACTCGAATACTCAAACTTGAGTTTGAATTCACCCCTCGTGAATCCAAATCTCTCAAGTCAGAGCTCTGATACCAACTTGTAACACCCAAAAATTTACAAGATTTTTAAAATTTTTGAAAATAAAGTTATAATCAAAAGGTCCCATAAATAAACCTCAGATATTAATATTTAACATTTAAAACGTATTTATTGCGGAAATAGTTAAGATAAAGTAAAGTGTTTTAAAATATTAAATGATGTCCACATCAGTAATGAAAAGATACAGCGGTCAACCGTCCACCTTCTCCTTTCCTTTGCTGGTACCTGAAACAATGTGGGGGAAAGTTTGGGTCAGCTGGAGAAGCTGAGTGAATAATTCTCAAAATGCAAACAATCATAACATACAACACATGAGGGCACATCGGTGTACTCCTACTCAGAATCTACTCGATTAATTACTCAGATTTATTTCTCAGATTTTAATTTATATAGCGCGCTTGTGTGACTTGGGACGAGAGATCAACCTCGACCCGCCTCACACAACTCAAGGCTCAACACCTGTACTCTTCGGTGTTGAGTCAAAACGTCTGGCACCAGTACTCTTCGGTGCCAAGACAACTCAAGTATATTATGTTTAATGTTTTAACTCAATAACTCAAAACTCAGATAACTCAGGCTCCAGATAACTCAAATCACAGATAACTCAAATAACAAATAACTCAGATATCAAATATGGTGCAAGTAATGTAACACGTAAGTCATGCATGTATAACGTTAAAACTGAATACACGGTGAGAATACTCACCTCAATAACGTAAGCTCCGAAGACCTCTCAGCAATCTATGCCACTGTCCAGCTAACACCTAGACGGTCCTAAGACACGAAACATAACCCTAATTAGACGCAACTCAAAACTCGTTACAAAATGTGAAGTTAGGTAACCAATGACCCTACACGTCCATTTTAAACTTTTCCATATATATTAAAAAGTTGCTTTCCCAATTAATTAATTGAAAAACCTTTTTTTGTCAATTTATAATAGCAATAAGCACGTTCTCATATTTCATCTAATATTAAAACATGCTCATGAATTTGTACGGCCCAAAAACCCAAGTATCCATAATATTCATTTAACGAGCACGATAGTCACGACACTTTACAATGAACGGAAACGGTAGGGATAAGGTTTACCGAATACCCTTGCTCGAGTTGCAGCCTTCTCAAACCACCGGCCAACTAGCTCCAACCCTTCGACGTTTAAGCTGCTCAAGATGAACACAAATTACCGGAACACAGAAATGATTAGAATCGATTTAAGGGTTCAAAAACGGGAAAGAAAACAATGGTTTTTACCGGAATAATAGCACAAAAATTCCACCGGTCGGGAAAACTGCTCGGGATCTCACCAATAACAAACCGGAACCTTTTACTGCTCAGATCGGCGGCTGGACGGAATCACCCTAGCATGTTCGCCGGAGAGTTGACGGAATCGACTAGAAATTCACGGTGGCTGGCGGAGATTGAAGAAAGCGCATCGACGGGGAGCTCAGAAGTGGTGGTGGCGGAGCTCGGCAAGAAACAAAACAAATGGTGGCGACGGTGGTAGAAGCAAACGACTGTGGTGTTCTTCTGATTAACACAGAAATGGTATGGCGGTCACCAATGGTAACAGAAAGCAGCGAACCACCGGCGGAAGCAGAAAGAGTTTGTCGGAAATTTGTAACGGAAAGGTGGTGGTTGGGGATGTACGGCGGTTGTATGTTCGCCGGCAAATCGGAAAAGAATGGTTGTGATAGAAACGAAATGGAGTAGTTCAACTGTAGAATCGGAAGCTTACTGCAAAGCAGAACTCACGGTGGCGATGAAGGTATTACGGAATAAAGTGAAACTTCACGGAGGGAAGCTCATGGTGGTGTTGAAACAAAAATGAAGGTTACGGTGGTGGTGGTGTCTTCCGGCAATAAAACAGAAGGATGGCGGTGGTGGTGGTAAACGAGTACGGTGGAGGTTAGGGACGAATGAGGTGGCCGGAATTACAAACGAGCGGAGGACGTGTTCTCTGGCGACAAAAGCGAGCACGGAGGAGGAAACTCAAAACAGCTACGGTGGTTGCCGGAGCTCAGATTTATACAGTGGCGGTGGAAAGAAAGCGATGGGTGCTTCTTGGGAAAAGCAGATTACCGAAAATTGAAATAAGGAAATAAAGATGCTTTGTCGGCTAGGTTAATATTATGACTTATATACCACATGAATTGTTCCCTGAATCGAGGCCTGCCCAAAATTCAATGCCACTTGGGCCGTCTGCAACTTGATAACAATTTACAAGCCCAAAATTTAACTCCTCTAGATTGATCTACTAAGCTCGAGCCCACATCGCAACACTGAAACTCACTAACTCGAGAATTAGTTAATTAGGAATTTCGGGGTGTTACAAGGTCAGCGTTTAACCACATCAAAGTTTGAAACTCCACATACGCAGACCAACTTGCATCTCAAGTCTGATGATAAGCTACAAAGCCTTTGTGAGATTCACTTGTGACATAAATCCAGGAAGTGATTTCTCATAGGTTGGGTTAGTCCAATTGCGCATCACGATGAACAACATGTGAGTTTGATTTCATCATCCTTAGTCATACTAAGATCATGTCATCAATGCCCTCAGATTTGTCTTAATAATATTCCCATATTATTAATACTAGGTTAAAACCCGTGCTATGCGGTGGCTGCGAACTATATAATCCTGGCGATTAAATGTCCATTGTTTACATATTTTTGTAATGAATACAGTACATAAGCATGAAAACTGTGTATAAAATAGAGGTAAAAAACAATAATTAACATTGACATTGAAATATTGTTCGCTTACATGTTTTGATGTATAATAACACATTGCGACTATATTTTGCGACGAACAAAAGGTATTCGGTAACACATTTTTTCTAACAACAATAGGGTACCTAGCGGAGATGAAAAGATGGTGGCGGCGGGCGGTAGCCATGTTGGTGGTAGGTATGACTTAATGCAGGTTAAAAATAATATATATCAATATTGACGCTAAAAACCAGCTTGACTTTTAAAAATAACTAATTACTGTCAATTGAACTTCCAAACATGAATTTAGAATGCACTCTTGGGTATCTTAATATGCTATTAATATATCACATTAATATGAAATATTGTCACGCTTTTCGTCGGTAATATTGACCCCGTTAAAATTGGATGTTAAATCTAATCATATACAAATCATACGAGGATAAATAAGTATTTTTACTCTATATTCTTATTAACCTTCCTTTCCTCATATTTTCTTTTTCTTCTGTTCTTTCTCCCCATTCTCTCATTTCTCAGTTTCTTCGAAGAAATATAGCAACCGGATTGAGTTACTAATAAACATATATGAAATGTAGCAACTGGATTGAGTTAACGATAGTAAAATCCTAAAGTAATTGTCTTTCCTAATTCCTATGATGTCCTTGCAGTTCATAAGAACCATTACACATCCAAGCCCCTTAAAAAAAACATAATATACTTTGCGTAGCCCTAATTGCTATTTACCATGGCCAATACAATTAGCAAAAAAGAACAAACTTATAGTGCTGCCATATATCTAATCGTGTATTGACTAATAAGCAATATTTACTTAAACACATAGAGAACTCAAGTAATTTCTACTTTCTTTCAAACTCAATCCAAACATATATATCATTTTTATTTTTAGAAAGCTTAGAAGTAATAATTATGTCTAATGACATTCATTGCTCCATGCAGTTTGTTATTGACAATAAACACATGTCAAAAACCTAAACATTTAAATAAATAATTGTACTATAAATACATTTATCATAATAAAATATTAATATAGATTTTTTTTATTATTTTTGCTATTTTAGTTTTTAGTATGTGAAAACATACTACTAGAACTAGGGGTGTTCGTTTGGATGGTTTGGTTTTATCCGAACCAAATAGGTGAAACCAAATAAAGTCTGGTTTTCAAAAGTTCAAACCGAACCGTCCAAACTAATTTGAAAACCAAACCGATCCGATCCAAATAACAATTTGGTTGGTTTGGTTTATCCGTTTGGTTTTTCTTTAAAATTTTCAAAATATTATAAAAGTATATAACATAAATAATATTAAGTTCAATATGTAAAATTCAAAATGATAAACTACTTTGTACATAAAAACAAGTCTAATTCATAGCTTGTGACTTTACAATCATATATGCAAAAATGTTGACGTCAACTTTATCAAAAACTCCAAAAAGATTGGTACATCGCCAACTGATACAATATAAAATGGAACAAGTGTTAGTATATAAATCAATTTACTATAATAAATGTGAAGAAAAGGAGTACCATAATTGTTTACAATGGAAACCAACAAGTATTAGTATATAAATCAATTTACTATATATTACTATTCTGTTTTTTTGGACAATCCGGTTTTCACAACGGTAACCAAATCCAATCCGAAATCCAAATTATTAATTTGGTTCAAGTCCAAACCGATCCAAAAAACCAAATAACCAATCCAAATAGTCCAATCCAAAATGTCCAATTGGACAATCTGGTTATATCCGAATAGTGAACAGTGAACACCCCTAACTAGAACGATAACATGAAACAAAAAGGCTTTTCCAGCACAATGGTCGTAAGGATATATCATGTGCGCCAGGACAGGCCAGTGTGCTATCATGAGCATAAATTTCTATGCAAATGAAATTAAAATTTTGTTGTGGTCAAGGTGGCAAAGGATACGGTTTTGAACCCAAATGACCAATGTTCGAGCCAGATGCTTTTGTTTACTCTTACATCTCACTTTTGTGGCGGATAAAGGAGTCTACCCCTCAATTGGATTAACTAATATTATAATATCTATTATACATTTATGTATGTGAATAATAGATATATTCTTCATAAACTATAGTATATTGCCTCATTAAGAAAAGTTATTGAATAGAATTACTTAGTTTTAGTATACTTGATTTATAAGTAGATGAGACTTTGAGGGTTAAATAACTTTTTTTTCTTTCTAAAAATAAGTTCATATAATAACATTTCAGCAATAATCAAATAAATTTATATTATTGAGTATATTTGATGTTTGTAACATTAGAAACCACAAAAACGTTGAATAAGAGTATGTACAAATAAGCACAACTTAGTATACAAACAAAATCATATATATAGAATTTCTACAACTAAATGAACGAATTATAAAACCCGCAACGGAGTGCGGCTCCATTATACTTGTTATGAACATTAATGGTATGTAGTATTAAATTTTATTACCTCAAAGTAGGAATTAAAGTTTAATCTGTCATAGAAAATTATCCATAAATAGAATTATTTAAGGCGACTATTAGGCCTCTCCCAACCCTTACCCATCACTAGCGCCACGTCATCACATCCTTACTAACACGCTACTGACACGGTCGTGCCAACCCTACCCATCACTAAACTCATCCTTTCCACATCATCATTTCCGCATCATCATTTTAATTAATAAAAAAACACATTACATTAAATAAAAAACATTACATTAATAATAAATAAAAAAAACATTACGATTTAAACAAAAAACACGAATAAAAAAAAACAATACGGAAAAAAAAAACAATACGGAAAAAAAAACATTACGAAAAATAAAAAATTAACGTTGACGGTAGTTTGGCGGGAGGCTCCAAATGTGTTCGATTAAGGCATTGCGAAGTTTATGATGCACAACTCGATCACGTATCTCCTTTTCAATACGCAATTGGGCTGCAACCCGTTCATGCCATGTACGGTGTGGGTGATTATCCGGGTTAGCTGTATAGTATTCTTCAATTGGACAAATTGCGCGGCCGTTATCTTCCGTAATCATGTTGTGTAATATCACACAAGTGTACATGATCCGTCGTATTTTGTTCACACTGTATGGTCGTGCCGGGTTTTTAATGATTGCCCACCGTCCTTGAAGCACTCCGAAAGCTCGTTCGACATCCTTCCTAGCGGATTCTTGGAACCGCTTGAACTTCATGTTCTTTTCTTCAATTGGGCATTTAAACGACTTGACAAGCGTTGCCCATTCTGGATAAATCCCATCAGCTAGATAATAACCCTTCGTAAATTGCTCACCCGAAATAGTAAACGGAACTACAGGAGACCTGTTTTGCCTTATTTCATCAAACAAATCTGATTCGTTAAGGACGTTTATGTCGTTATTCGAACCCGCCGGGCCAAAGTACGCATGCCATATCCACAAATCGTATGACGCAACAGCTTCAAGCATTATTGTGGGACATCCTTGATCACCACGTGTGTATTGACATTGCCATGCTGTTGGACAATTTTTCCAAGGCCAATGCATACAATCAATGCTACCAAGCATCCCAGGAAAACCATGTATCTCTTGATGTTTGGCATGTAAACGTTGGACATCATGAGTTGTTGGTTTTCGCAAAAACTCAGTCGAGTATAGATGGAATATACATTTACAAAAGTTGTCCAAACAATCGGACGCTGTTTGTTGACCCATGTGTAGGTACTCATCAAACAAATCAGCGGCACAACCGTACGCCAATTGACGTATGACAGAGGTACACTTTTGAAATACATTAAAACTGGGGTAACCCGTAGCGTCTCTCTTTTGACGGAAATAATCAAAATACGACGGTAGTTGACCCGGTGGATTATAAAAATGTATAGCCTGGCATATACGGATGAACAAAGGTTTCGACATGCGAAACCGTCTTCGGAAGTAGTCCGGGGGGAAAACGGCATTGTCGGCAAAGTAATCATTCCATAAACGTTCAGCAGCGGCAACGCGATCTCTTGGTATATATCTTCGTGGTGCTCTTGGCACGGTGGAATTTTCAGCTTCTTCTTGATCCAGATAATCAAGCCTTTCAATAGTTTGGTTCAAATCGAAGACGGCTGTTACATTAACATAATCTTGCCAGTAATCATCGGCGTCATCGTTTGGATCCATTGAATGAGAGAAAATATATGGAAATTAGGAAGAGAGGAAGTATGTGATTGTGAGAGGAAGAGAGGAAGTATGTGATTGTGTGTTTAAAATGGTAGAGTTATGTGGGTTTTTATAGAGGTTGTGTGTAATATTAATTATTTGTATTAAAAAAAAATTGATTTTGAATCAATTTCGGACGCTCCCCCGGACCCACCTGCGACCTCGACGCCCTGCACCACCCCGTCCTCACCACGACGGAAACCTCACGACACCCCGCACGACGCCTCCGTGCCAACGGCGTCGGCGGGCGACGGCCAAGAAAACCCCACGACGGGTGCCGAGGACGTGCCGTTGGCACGGGTCTTATAGCAATGTTTCCATGGTGAATACGGAGACTATATATATCTATCTTGGTAAAAGTGTTGTTGCATAAAGCTCTTCAATGATAACTACCGCAAGGCCCTCAGACCAACAAATTTTGCCTTCTTGAAGTTTTCCATTTTGGTCCACAAGCACTCCATTGTTATCCTGAAAATGGAATTAATGGATTTAATTATAAAGCTTTTATTTAAGTATTCATTTGGGCAGAAAATGGTATATAACAAAGAGATATGTATTGAAGTTATCTTTTGCTTTTATTTCAGTATTCATTGTGTAGAAAATGGTATATAACAAAGAGTACCGTTATAGTACCTTCCCCAAATGCATAAGGGATATGTATTAAAGTTATCTTTTGCTTGGATTGGCCTTCCCGCTTATCAATTGCTTCGGTAATTTTGTTCTTCGACTACTTTCACTGCAACACTCTCTGAAATAATCAACATCAAAATCAAAATATTAATATATGCAAAATGAGGAGTGGGGTGAGGCAAAAATATTACCGAGTAGACGGATTGCAACACTGATGCAAGCCCAATAGAAGAAAGGGTCATTTTGTTTCTTAAGGCCCAAGATCGTGTGCGAAAAGGGCCTTAGTAAAAAGGGCATAACTTTCAGCTCAGGTATCCGTTGCAAGACCACGAGTAACCAAATCGAAGCTCGAGACGAAGGCTACCCAACTTCCCGGCCCAAAAAGCCTTGTTTTGGACACTTTATTTACGTTTTTATGTTTTTTCTTTAAATTTCCAAACTTTATTTAGGCCCAGTTTTTGGCACGTTTGTCTTTTTAGGCCTATTCGAAAACCTAGGCCATATTTAAGGTGTATTTTGGCATTTGGAATAATCAGTTGAATATTTTGGTGAAATTCATTTTTCTCTCCCGAAATTGTGTTCTTTGTGTTAGAACAAGTTTTGAAGACCAATTCACGGCATTCTCTCGAATCAACGTGTTTTGTGTTAGATTAATCCAGTATTCTTTTTGAATCAACAGATCCTAATCTTTACTATTTTTTCAGTTCTACATCAAACACACAAGGTCCCACCAGTTGCAACTAAATCATCGATTGCAAGAGCATGATCTCCTTCTTGCACAACCCCAACATGCATCTCGATTTTGTGTGTACTGTACTCCAATGAGTATTCTTTTGAGATAAGAGGTCATGAGATAATAATTCACATGATATAACCTTTTAACAATTTGGTATATTTTTTTGTCTAGATATGTATATTACACAAGAACGATATTATATAGAGCTATACTAACATATAAATGGCCAAAACATATTGGGATGCATATTGCATAAGGTAACTTGTTTGGTTTTCTCTTGGGGACAAATTTTGCACTAATAGTCAATGCAATTTGAGGATCAGATATGAAACCTCTTGCTTCAACAACTGCATTATTAAAACCAAAATCAGCTGATAGTCATAGATAATAAAACCAAAATTTCCAATTGAAAGGAGATAGAAAAAAATAGCTAACCAGGAAATTGTGATAAATAACGGCTCTAGGTTCCCATGAGATAATTTAAACCACTGATTTTCTCTGTCTTCTTTACTATCACTTCTAAGTTCTAATTTCACAAAAACAAAATCAAACAATGTCAGACCAAATTGATATTCAGCCAAATCACAATAACAAAGGAAATGAGAAGATTACGAAATAAAAAATATTAGTTCGATGTATAGGCTACATTTTATGATATTGCGGCGTATAATTTTTAGTATGCTGATACACAGTCAACAACATATACTGCAAATGAAAATTGTGTGCTTTATTTGCTAATGATTCTGTGTTAGGTACTAGATATGTTGTAATAGTTAGTCTAGGGGGTAATAGTGTAACAATGTATAGATGTTAGGTTTTATTACCAAAATGGTCCTAACTAACCAAGAATTGAGCCATGGTATAAATACCAAAGTGTAAGGCTCAATTCTTCAACTTTTGCCATTAATCTCATTTCAATTTCACAGCAATTGTTCACTCTCTCTCTCTCTTGTTTCTCTCTCTAAAAGCCCTAATCTCATTCTTCACTTTTCTAGCCAAAATCATCACCCAACACCATCAAATGGATTGAATCAGTGTTATTGTGCTTTTCAATTGGTATCAGAGCATAATTTCATCTTGAAAACGATCCAAATCCATCAATTGGTGTTAAAATCAGAAGAATCAGTGGGTTTTTTTGAAGGTTTTTGAAGAAAAAGGGGTTTAAGATCAAAAATCAGATTTAAGGTATTATTTCTTGTTATTATGGATTGAATAGCTTCTTTTTATTGTTATATTAAGCTTAGAATCAAGCTAGGATCGAATCTAATCCATACTGATGAAGAATTAAGGGTTTTAGGAAAAACCATTAAAGCTTCAAAAACCCTCTAAATTCAAATTTTCGAATAGATCTAGGTTGTTTTTGAGTAATATAGTTGCAATGGATTGAAGAAAATAGTATTTGGGTCAGTTTGCTATAAGAATCAGTGAATTTGGGCAAGAAACGAGCATTTTAGGATCAAATTAGTGGGTTTTCAGGGTCTGCTCGTAACTGTTCTGTTCAAGAAATTGTTCGGCCCGAGAACAGTAACAAGTTCGGCCCGAACTTCATCAACAACTTCGGCCCGAACTTCATCACTACTTCGGCCCGAACTTCACACCACAACTTCGACCCGAACTTCACACCACAACTTCGACCCGAACTTCTACATAACTTCGGCCCGAACTACTACCCAACTTCGGCCCGAACTTCAAACCCCACTTCGGCTCGAACTTCTTTCACAACCTCGGCCCGAACTTCTTTTGAACTTCGGCCCGAACTTCCTTTACACTTCGACCCGAACTTCACTAGTACTTCGGCCCGAACTTCTTCTGTACCTCGGCCCGAACTTCTTTGTACTTCGGCCCGAACTTCTTTTCCAAATTTAAATATTTTTTTTCGGTCGTTCTTTCTTCCAACAAGATATGACTTCCAAGGACGCCTTGTCTATTGGATCAGACACGAAACCACCTGTTTTCTACCGAGGAGAATACGGTCAATGGAAGAAACGGTTTCTCCATTTCATCCTGAGCCAACAAGCTGGTCCATCTATCCTTGAATCCCTTACAACCGGACCCGCTAAGTTCTATCGTGCAGTGGCTCCAGCCCTAAACACCGAACCAGCAATACCTGGAGGTGTAATCGAAATTCCCCCGGCGGAATACACTCAAGAGCAAAAGGATAGGGCTAGGGCGGATGTGCTCGCACACTCCTACATGCTACAAGGCATAACAAATGAAATCTACAGCAGCCTTGATAGTTTCAGCACGGGGAAAGAGCTTTGGGATGAAATTCAAAAGCAAATGGAGGGTACCGACCTGGGTAATAAAGCAAAGATGGTTTCGACCTTAAACACCTATGGTCAATTCAAAGCTACCCCAATGGAAGAACTAGGGGAAACGTATCTTAGATTCTGCAACATGCTCAACGATCTCCGAAAGAAAAACCTCATCAAAGAGAAGCTTGAGATCAACATCAAATTCATCCAATCCCTACTACCGGAGTGGGAGATGTTTCGAAACAGTGCAATGCAGCACAAGGATTTGAGCTCCATAGATATTCATGAACTATATGAGTACCTACATCAAAACGAGCCTATGGTGAAAGGAATCGTCAAAAACAGGCAAGATATGACAGACACCTTGGCAATGTTGACCAAACAAAATCTGGCTCTTAACAAAGGTATCAACGAAGCAATGGTTGCAGCACAAACAAAAGAAGTGGTACATGAAGAACCAGAAACTCTGATCCCAGCGGGGACACAAGATGAAATCGACTCAGTTCGTCAAGCCTTGGCTCTCATTTCCTCCTATAACAAAAAGTACTATAAGAAACCAACCAACAACAATCTTAGATCATCCTCAAATTTCAAATTCAATTCCTCTTCTCAAACCCCGAACAACAAATCCTCATCTTCTTCCACCGAGCCACCTAAGAAATGTTACAATTGTGGTCTGACTGGCCATTTTGCCAAAGAATGCCAGAAGCCAAAGGTGAAGGACTCAGAATACTTTAAACGGAAAATGCTCATGGCCAAACAAGTTGAAAATGGGAAAGTTCTACTGGCTGAGGATCTACAGTGGTTGGAGGACTCTGATGATCAAGAGGAAGAGGAATGCACAGCAAGCCTGGCTCTCATGGCGAGATCTAACGAACTCAGAGCTGCACTGGGCATTCCTGAGAATGATGAAAATGAGGTACCCTCTTTATTAACTGATTCAGACACTGAAGAATCTGAGGATTCCTTGTTCAATGAAAAACTCTTTACTAAAATTGATGAGAAATCACACTTGACAAAACAAATAACTGATTTGGAATCTGAAAAAGATCAACTCTTAAATGATTTGAGTGAATTAAGTCAAGTTTCTCTTCAAATAACTCAAGTAAACAAGGACTTACAAAATCAGTTGTCTACATCAAAATCAGCTTTTCAATTTCAAATTACTGAGTTACAAAATGATCTACAAACACAAATAAATACAACGAATACATCAAACACACAAATCCAAAAATTAAAAGATGAAAATTTAACCTTCCGTCGCCAACTTGAAACTCTTGTTCCTCAAGTAAATCAAATTAATAATTCAAATCAAAAAACACAAGAGTTACAACAACAGTTGTCAACATTTCATGCTGCTCACACCAGTGAAGTAAATCGTCTAAATCACATAATTAATACAAAAAATCTTGAAATATCAAACCTAAAAACGATGAAGACGGTATCAAATGACAAAGACGACTCCAAGCAGCTGATAAATGACTTAGCTATCCAACTCAGTCGAGAGCAAACATGGATGAAGTCTGCTGACATCAAGATGAAGGATTACCAAGATAAGTTGAAGGCAGCTGATAACGAAATTCAAAAACTAAATGAACAAATCACAAACATCACAAACAATTTTAACAAGGAAATTGATGAACAATCAGCAACCATACACAGTCTTACTGTCAAGAAAGAAAATGCTGAAGAACACATCTCCAAACTGGAGCAGACGATTGTGATAGCTGGTCACACTGAACAAACAATAAAATTAAATCAACCAAAAGAGTTCAGATCGTTCAAATCAAAAGTGGGTCTCGGCGCTGAGAACTCCCGTCCTCTGGAAAAAGCTGCTGATGTTGTTCCCACACTATACAATTACGATTACATGAACTTGGGAATATGGCAAAGCTTTCTTCATATGCCGGACGAGGAAGCAGAAATCGAGAAATTCAACAGAGAAAAGAAGGAACACGCTCAAATCAGCTTTAACTATTCTGAATTGAACTATACATATGAAACGAATAAAGCAAAATTTCAAAACGATGAGTACTTCCCGATTGTCACTCCAGAAGAATTTTCCATTTCTGATAATGAAGTTTTAAAACAAACAATTGAACCAAAGCTTTATGTTCCACCATTGATTTTAGAAAAGAAAATTGTTCAACTTGAATCTGAAATTGACGACACTCACAAGGCCTTTGATAAAGAAAAGGAAAAACTTCAAATCAAAATACATAATTTAGAGGACACCATTTTAGAATTAAAAACTAAAACGAGCAATGTTGTTTCCAAAAATTCTAAAGCCTCTCTATTAGGGCCAGCACCGACATAATGGTGATTTTCGGTTTTTACAAGTAACAAAACGCAGCGGAAAGATTTAATCACCATGAACGGATCTTGATATCAATCATACAATTAAACTATAAGAAAATCAAAGAGAATGGTATAAGAAATCATACCCTAGTTGCCTTTGATTATTGTGTATTCGGATGGAGTTGGTGATGGATTGAAACCAAGTATTCAATTAGAATACCTCTAAAAGAAAGTCCACACAACACTTCAAGAACACCAAAGTAGGATGCTAGTCCTTGATTCTTAAGAGCAAATGGAAGCAAAAGATGGGATGTATTGTGTGTGTGTTTTCCGTGAATTTACAAGGCAAGGGAGGGAGTTTATGGAGTCATTTACACTCCATAATGGTGCCTTAATTCCCATTAATGATTTCCATAAACCATTGACCAATATTTACACACAAGTTCTTATCTTTTCTTCCTTCTAGTTTGCTCACATTAAGGTTTCAATATTAACATTTAATATTAAACTTATATATAAGCATGTAGCTTTATTAATATATAATGTAATTACCCTAATTACACTATATATCTTATGGTGCTAAGTGTTTAAGTGTGTGACCCTTTAGGCTCACAAACTACTAGCCATATAACTATATGTTATACGCGTGAAGCATATTCCAACAGCTCCCACTTGCGCACGTGATAACATCAAGTAGTTATACAAGCAAAGGTTAGAGTCTAGCAACCCGCAAATGCCCCTAGAAGTACATGAGGAGTTTCATAAAATCTTCGTTCAAAGTTTTCGAGCAGTTATCCTTTTGTTACTGATACTATGTTGAATTTTAGACAAGGATAAATGTCAATCTAAAATTTCAACGATTCTGTTTCTCGATCTATACATTGAAGTAGATTACCAAAACCAATCCAGATTCATCTTGATTACCTTTTGGGTGTGGCCACACATACATCTATTCAAATCATCGAGGGGCCCAGTAGTATCTAATCCACATGCGTGGAGGAACAAATTCTTTGTTGACTGCACGTGTCTGTCATATGCTTAATGACAAACCCGATAATGGTTGTTATAGCAGCCTTATTCAGGTCAGCGTTTAACCACATCAAAATTTGCCCCTCTACATACACAAACCAACTTGCATCTCAAGTCAGAGGATAAGTGACAAAGCCTTTGTGAGATTCACTTGTGACATAAATCCAGGAAGTGATTTCTCATAGGTTGGGTCAGTCCAATCGTGCATCGTTATGAACGACATGTGAGTTTGATTTCATCATCCTTAGTCATACTAAGATAATGTCATCAATGCCCTCAGATTTGTCTTAATAATATTCCCATATTATTAATATGACAATGGACAATTTAGAATATAAAACACAGTAAATATTCAAGGATATAAACATGCAAATATAGAACACAGTAGATATTCATATAAAAACGATCATATCAAATATATCAATTTATTCCAATATAAACTGCTCACAGTTCCATTATCCAAATACTAAAACAGATTTACATGAAACTACTAGATTGTCGAAGTCCAATGTTCCATTCATATTCAAGATGTTTGGTACAAGACATTGAGTTCGATAAAGCGTCAGCTAGTTAGTTATCTGTTTGAACTTTAAGTGTACGAATTTCACATATCTCGATAAATCATTCGAATGTAGTGAACCTTCGTAAATAGGATTTAGCGTCATCACGACCTATTTCAAAACCAACATAAGTATAGCAAGTATACTTAGTTTCAGTTCAGTATCTCCACCATGACCAAGAAACATATCTCCAGTACTTTAAAATACTTCAATGTGTTCTTAACAGCAATCCAGTGACCTCTCATGAATTCTGTTGGTATTTTCTAGTAAGGCCCCCTAAGGACGTTACATTTGGCCTAGTGCTCCTTACAGCGTACATGATGAATGCAATAGCCGATTCATAGGGGATTACATTCATCCGCTTCACCACATCAGGTGTGGAAGGTCCTTGAGTCTCACTCATGGCATACGAGGACTTCCTCGTTTGGGAGTACCACTCTAAACCATTTAGAAATTTGTCAATGTAAGCACTTTGACTTAAACCAATTAACCGCTTTGATCTATCATTATAGATCTTTACTTCAAGTATGTATGTCGTGTCCCTACAATCCATCATGTCGAAACATTTTCCAAGCCAGGATTTTCATCTTGTAGCATGGCATATTGTTTCACATGAGTGACATGTCATCAACATGTATGACTTGAGAAACGACAACGCTCCCACTAGCTTTCATATATACACACACTCAGTTTGGGCTTCAGGTGAAACAAACGTTTTGATTTCATCATCAACCAAATTTCATAGTCATAGTACACTACTTTGGCTATAAGAATCCTAATGTCTTTAGTAACAGGCGAGAAGGTTTCATCATTGTCAATCCAGTAGGATTGAGTGTAACCTTTTGCTACTATGAGAGATTTATAGGTGTGTATATTTTCATCCATGTCAACAGTCTTACTGTTTTGAGAAAGATCAACTAAGTTCAAAACTTGATTGTCTCTCATGGATTTTATTTTCGCATTCATAGCTTCAAGTCAATTTTCGTATTCAAAATTCGATAATGCAACTTGATAGTTAGGGGGTTCATAATGATCCTCAAAACTTGCTCCTCAGCATCGACATAAATCTATATCGTTCAGGTGCATGAAGTGTCCTTGCGGATCTATGAATGGGAACAACATCATCCTGTGGTCCAACATCTATATGTCCAGCCTCAGAATGATATTTGCTAGTGTTACCAGAAGGTTGTGTATCTTCACTTTGAATCTTGTCAAAGTCTATAGTGCTCCCACTTGCTTTGTGAAATGAGACTGTTCTCAAGAAACTCAGCATACCGAGTAACAACAATTTGTTCTCAGTTAGGAAGTAAAATAGTAATCGAAGATATACTTGATAGATATGGGCTCGAGTTTGTTTGGCATGTCTCGTTCCACGAGATCCTCACAACCCCAGATCCTCAAGTAAGACAAATTAGGGACTTTCCCACGCCATATCTCATATGGTGTCTTTTTAACCTTTTGGTCGGAACCATATCAAGTATTCGAGCAACAGACTTCAGTGCATGCCCCTCAAAAGGATAGTGTAAGAGTAGTAGGACTCATCATAGATCGCACCATGTCATACAGGGTCCGATATCTCCTTCCAGACGCACCATTATCTTGTGGAGTGTATGAAAGAGTGAATTTTGAGACAATCTCACGATGTGAGAGATGATCCAGAAACTCTTGACTCATGTACTTTCATCCTTAATCAGGACTGAAAGCCTTTGTTGTCTTGCTGAGTTGATTTTCTACTTTTACTTTAGAAAGCTTTGAACGTTTCAAAGATTTCATGTTTATGTCTAATCAAGTAAACATAACCATATCGACTGATATCATTAAAGCTTCCATGTTGATGTTTAATCAAGTAAACATAACCACATCGAATGATATCATCAGTGAAAGTAGGTGGCACCTTCCCTAGTCTTAGTTCTAAAAGGGCCACATACATCAGTATGTATGAGTCCAAGTAGATTTGTAGCTCTTTCGCCAACTTGGGAGAAAAGCTTTCTTGTTATCTTTCCATAATATACAAGAGAGGCATTTTAAATGATTCATAATCATTTGTAAAGAAGCCCGTCGAGTTTTAGTATCAAAACGCGTTTCTTGTTTATGTGGAAAAGATGACGATGCTCTAGGTAAGTAGAATCCAAACCAATTTGGATTCTTGAGTGCTACATTTGTATATAGAACTATCGTTTGAATTAGGATCATGCATATTAATTTCAAACATACTATTACAATGAATAGTTATAAAAAAATGTTATTTTTCATAAAACAAAATATCATAATCCATTATTCAACAAACGATAAAGCTAAACAATGCATAATTGACAATTGTTCAAAACAATAATTAACGCATTAGGAAGGATAAGATCACAGCTTCCATTCATTTAGCTTTCTACTTCACATTCAATCTTGCACATTTGTGTAAATGTGAGTTCCACAACTAGTGTCATACACTCAAGATTTATCACGAAAAGTATAGAGTTCTATAATGAAGATACCTAATGTGCTAACTAGAACACATTTGTCCTTCATCAACTCTACCAAGTAGGCAGGACAATTCCTCCTTCAATGGCCAGTTTCATCGCAATGATGGCAAGAAATATCCTTTGCAGGGTGCTCATTTTTAGCAGGTGGGGGAATCGTAGGTTTGGAAAAGTAAACTAGCTTACCCTTACCTAGACTCTTGCCTTGTGCTTGCGGTTTACCTTCCCTGATTGCAAGAAAAGTATTGGGTAACCCTTGCTCAACCAGTTGTACCATAGCATGTTCAACGATTGTCTTCCCCATGCTATGTACTTTTTAAACACTTTTCAAACTGGTCATAGTCCTTGGATAGTGAGGTAAGAATCAAGCTCATTCCAAGAACTTGTGGTAAGGGGTAACCAAGACGTTCCATTGGATCAAGATAGCATTGCATATTCAAGATGTAAGTGCTAACTGATTGGCCATCCTCCTGATTGCAAGCGTGGAATGCTTTAACTGTTTTGAACAGTTCAAGTTCTGCCTTTTGTTGAAATATCATTTTCAACTCGCTTATCATGTCATATGCTGTGAGTTCCTCGAAGTACTTTCGAATCTCGGGGTTCATGCTCACAGCATAAGAGTAGCAACTTCTTGGTGTTCGTTAAACGTTTCGGTAAAGGCTTGACGAAAAGCAGCAGAATCACTGATAGGAGGTGCCTCAGGTAAGGCCTCTTATAGGTGTATCAACTTTCTCATCTCTAAGGACAATCCTTAGAATTCGATATCAGTAGATAAAGTTGATATTAGTCAGTTTCAGTTTTCAAGAACTGATTTTTGAGTGGAGATACTTAGGTTTTGATGTTGTTGTTATCTGTATAACAACCAAAGTTCAAAAAATAGTATTTTCAATAATAATTTCTTTTAATCAATTAACTACCCAATTAATTTTAATTAAAAGCTAAGATCCCATTGAGCTTCTATCACCGCATCAGTTGATCTGCTAGAGGTGATAGATCCAATAGGTAGGTGACGATCAACAATTGCATTACAAGTGCGACTCTTAGAGGTATGGGACTTCATGGCACCTAGTGAACAAGCATCTAGGGTCAAGTGGCATGTTTGTCGCATCGTCGCCTCGAGTCAAGGTCTCACCGTTAACTCGATTAAGTCATCCAATGTGAAATCATGTCAAAATAGCTCTAGGTCTCACGCGTAGAGAATAATGACCTCAGATCTAGATTCAAACCACGTCTCACGTGAATTCAAAAATAGAAGCAAGTGATTTACAACCGATTGGACGGCGTGACTTAAATTTTAGGTATGTTAAATTTTAATTAATAAAATTTTATTAAGATATGAATGAATCATGTACTTCATTCATAGCACTTCATAAGTCGTTTAATAAACGGTAAAAACATTTAACGATTATTAAGGTTTAAGTTTCAAATCGTATTTAAACTTAGTTTAATCTCAAAATAATTTTAGATTAAAGGTTTAATCATCAATGATTAACGATTATTTTAAGTTTCAAATCATATTTAAACTTAGTTTAATCTCAAAACACTTTTAGATTAAAGGTTTAATCATCAATGATTAACTAGTAATTATCGATGATTAAATGTTTGGATGTTTTAATGTTTGTGTCAAACAACCGTTTTTAATTGTTTTATTTACTTGTATCTAATAGGAAAAGAAAACAACCACAAACATAAATAAAACATGCAACAAATTTTGTGCAAACCTCGACCGATGAAATCCTAGGTTCGGTCACGTGAGTCATCACGACGGACCGAAGGGTCAAACTAGGGGATGGGCCAACATGAACCCAAACGGGCCTACATAAACCCAATGGGCTCCCACTTGCTCCAAGACATTCTTGAGCAAGTAGAACCCAAAATTGTGAAAAAGTGTAATCTGCCAGAAAATTCCAGCAGACTTTGAAGCCCTAAAAGTCACTGAAGGAGTCTTCGTTGGTCTTCCCGGCCTTCTGGAAAGTTGTAGCCCACGACTTTGCAAGCATTTTAGGCTTTTGAATCGCCCAAAACGGAGTCCGCATGCCTCTGGAAAACCTGTTTTCGCACAGCCCTCGCTTTTGTGACGGAAATTTGTTGTTTTCTTCATTAGTCTTCAATATTTTTTGTCAACAATTTACAATAAAAAGATAAATAAATATAATCTATTCTATTACTTTTACATTACAAATTGCCCCAAAAATGGCACCAAAAATAAAAGAAAAATAAATGAAACAAATTACAACAATTAAGCCAAAAAAAAAAACAAGGCTTTTCCCAAACAACCAAACAACCAAACATCAACCACATTCATTCACAAATGGTCTAGGCTTTCATCGGTTTGCACAAACAAGCAACAATTGACAAGGCTTTGGCTTGGGATGTGGCAAAAATACATGTTTTGCCATATCAACAACATGGAATTAAAAAATAAATTCCAAGCCAAATAATCAAAAAAATACAATAACAAGATTAATTTTTTTGATATAATTTTGTAACAAGTGACAATAGGGTTCCAAAAATACCATATTTTAACCCATGTAGTTAATTTAAAAATCGAAAAAAAACAAAACCCGTGAGTTTTTTTTTTTCTTCCGATCGGGTTCAAAAAACTACCAAAAAAACTTGGTTTTTGCCACTTTTTACAAAATCTAGCTAATTATATGATTAATATAATGACTCTGATACCACTAATGGTGATTTTCGGTTTTTACAAGTAACAAAACGCAGCGGAAAGATTTAATCACCATGAACGGATCTTGATATCAATCATACAATTAAACTATAAGAAAATCAAAGAGAATGGTATAAGAATTCATACCCTAGTTGCCTTTGATTATTGTGTATTCGGATGGAGTTGGTGATGGATTGAAACCAAGTATTCAATTAGAATACCTCTAAAAGAAAGTCCACACAACACTTCAAGAACACCAAAGTAGGATGCTAGTCCTTGCTTCTTAAGAGCAAATGGAAGCAAAAGATGGGATGTATTGTGTGTGTGTTTTCCGTGAATTTACAAGGCAAGGGAGGGAGTTTATGGAGTCATTTACACTCCATAATGGTGCCTTAATTCCCATTAATGATTTCCACAAACCATTGACCAATATTTACACACAAGTTCTTATCTTTTGTTCCTTCTAGTTTGCTCACATTAAGGTTTCAATATTAACATTTAATATTAAACTTATATATAAGCATGTAGCTTTATTAATATATAATGTAATTACCCTAATTACACTATATATATTATGGTGCTAAGTGTTTAAGTGTGTGACCCTTTAGGCTCACAAACTACTAGCCATATAACTATATGTTATACGCGTGAAGCATATTCCAACACGACAAACCCAGTTCCAACGATCTTGAAGAGAAGCTCTAATCCACCTATTTTGAATCTTGCAGATGGAAGATTAGAGTCCAGAGGGAAGAAGTCCATGAAGCAACCAGAAGTCAACAGAGCCACACAGTCAATGTAGTCTATTCAGACTGGATCCAGTATGCTTAAGAAGCCTAGTCTACTTAAGAAGTCTAGTCCACCTAAGTCTGTAGTTTCATCTTTTTCTGTTCAAAATAAATGTAATGACTCTAGACAGTTTATTTCTCCAAAAGAAGCTCATGGCATGTGTAAAAACTCTAATTTTGTGAAAACTATTTTAACTGCTTTTAGAACAGACTATGATTCTACAGTTTATCGTCCTGTCCGTTACTCTCCTGATTTTGGTGCTGTGTATGTTAAAACTGACAAATATGGAACAAAAAGATTTTTTGACAAAATTACAAAGAAACAGATAACTCAAACTGATAAACGTTTTTTTGTAAAACTTGATGCACCTTGCAGTATTCATAAGAACATCGTCTCTCATAAATCTGGTAAACTTATAAACACATGCAGAACGTGCTATCCATATCTATGCAAATCACACGTCACTAAACCAGCAAAATCAACTCAAAAGATCTTTTCATCTCCGGTTTTCAAACAACAGAAGAAATCTTCTCAAACTCCACAAACTTCTGTTTCTAACAAAAGATCAAAAGCTCAAAAGCTACCCTCAAAACAATCAAAGATGCCGTCTAAACAACCACAAATTTATGTTTCTCACTTCTCTTCTAGTCGCACATCTCCTCAGGGTAAAGCTGCACAAAAGCCAAAACCGTCAGTTCTCCCCAAATTCGACAAACCATCCATTAAAACGTCCACTCATGTGAAATATACTTGGATTAAAAACGAAAAATCTCATTGGATTATCCAATCCTCTGAAAAATCTCTCAAATGGATCATCAAATCTGAACTGCCTCCTAGCAGTTCCCAAAAGCTCTAAATTGATCATCTCATAATATCTGCATAAAACATATGTCTCTAATCGTTCTGGACCCATACAAGATTGGGTACCTAAAATGTTTTATTTATTTTATGTAGAATGTGTGGTACCTCGACTCGGGCTGTTCGAGGCACATGACAGGAAACAAAAATCTCCTGACCAACTTTCGTGAAAAATACTTAGGAACGGTCAAATTTGGAAATGATCACTTAGCAGCCATCTTAGGTCTTGGTGATCTTATCTGCCATAACCTGATAATCAGAAATGTTGCCTTTGTCGAAGACCTCTCACATAATCTCTTCAGCATCGGAAAATTTTGTGACAAGACTCTAGAAGTAAACTTTCGCACAAAGAAGTGTGCCATTCGGACATATGACGGGGATGAACTTCTAACTGGAACTCGTGACACAAACCTCTTCACTATTGATCTTAATGACCTGAGTACAACCGAAGAAGTCTGTCTCGTGTCTAAAGCTACTGCCAATGAGTCATGGTTATGGCATCGACGTTTGTCTCATCTCAACTTTAAAACCATGAACAAACTCGTAAAAGGAGGTCATGTGTCGGGATTGCCTGATGTTGCCTTTGACAAAGATCACAAATGTTCTTCGTGTGAAAAAGGGAAAATGACCAAAAAGTCTCACAAACCTAAACCGGCTCCCAGTACTTCCAAACCTCTTGAACTTCTTCATATGGACTTATGCGGTCCAATGAGCGTTCACAGTCTTGCAGGAAAATGTTATGTTTTGGTTATTGTTGATGACTATTCCAGATACACATGGGTTTATTTCCTTCGGTCAAAGGATGAAGCCGCAGAGATCATAATCTCATTTATCAAGAAAACTCAAGTAAACCTGGAATTAAATGTTCAAACAATCCGTACCGACAATGGTACTGAATTCAAGAATCGGGTCCTTGACTCTTATCTTGAATCTGCTGGCATCACCCATCAATTTTCCGCTGCACGAACTCCTCAACAGAACGGTGTTGTTGAAAGATGAAACCGCACTTTAGTGGAAGCTGCTCGTACGATGCTTTCATTTTCAAAACTTCATCTGTCGTTATGGGCAGAAGCCATCAGCACCGCCTGTTTTACACAGAACCGCTCAATCATAAACAAAACATACAACAAAACTCCTTATGAGCTAATCAACAATCGAATACCAAATGTTAACTTCTTCCACATCTTTGGTAGTCGATGCTTCATCCTATCTGATAACGAGAAACTCAACAAGTTTGAAGAGAAAGCCAAGGAAGGAGTCTTTATAGGCTATTCAAAGGATTCAGCCTCATTCAGAGTATACAACCGCTCTACAAGAATGGTCAGAGAAAGTGTCAATGTCTCATTTGATGAAACATTCTTGCTTGATTCAAGCTCAACTGGCATTGAAAGACCTCTACCCACAACCTCCACTAACCATTCATACTCTCTGAATGATCTTGAAATCCTATTCCAACACTTCCATGATGAATATCACAACGTCAGACACCCACCCCCACCCCCACCTCCACCCCCACCCCCACCCCCACCCCCACCTCCACCCCCACCCCCACCTCCACCCCCACCCCCACCTCCACCCCCACCTACACCCCCACCTCCACCCCCACCTCCGGCAGATGCTCAATAAATCACAGCTCCGGAAATCAACACTCCATCCCCAAATGAGACCCCATCACCTACCTCACCTGCTCCAAACTCACCAATACCCACATCAAGTGCAGGTCCTTCAACATCGACAGAAGGAACTCAATATTCACCAGTCGATCCCCCACCTCCCGCAGATATTATCGCTCCACTGGTGATTGATTTCTCTAAATTTCATCTTCCTCGAGTCGATCCACCACCTCAGATCAATCCTCATAATACTGAAACTGCACTCATACCACATCCTGCTTTCACTGATAATTCCAACGTTAACCCTGGTCAACTCCCACTTCCTCATTCTACGAAGTGGACAAAGGAACATCCTTTGGACCAAATCATCGGAAACCCAGCCTCCTCGGTCCAAACTAGACGGGCTTCAGCGGATGAATGTCATCATGCATCATTCTTAAGCTCCACTGAACCGAAGAAAGTTTGTGAAGCACTTTCTGATCCAGACTGGATAATTGCGATGCAGGAAGAGATTAATCAATTCGAAAGATTAAAGGTCTGGCGCTTAGTTCCTAAAACTCCGGGATCATCAGTCATCGGAACTAAGTGGATCTTTAAGAACAAGAAAGATGAAAATGGAATCGTCATTCGTAACAAAGCAAGGTTGGTAGCTAAGGGTTACGCTCAACAGGAAGGCATTGATTACGAAGAAACATTTGCTCCTGTTGCCCGCATAGAAGCCATTCGCATTTTCTTAGCATATGCAGCTCACAAAAACTTTACTATCTATCAGATGGATGTAAAGACTGCATTCTTAAATGGTATTCTAAAAGAGGAGGTGTTTGTTCGTCAACCAGAAGGGTTTGTAAATCCCAAACATCCAGATTATGTCTATGTTCTCGACAAAGCTCTCTATGGCTTGAAACAGGCCCCTAGGGCATGGTATGATGTTCTTTCCCAGTTCTTAGTTGAAACTGGTTTTTCAAAGGGAAAAGTTGATACCACTTTGTTTATCAAACGACACGGGGAAGACATCATCCTAATTCAGATCTACGTCGATGACATTATTTTTGGGTCTACAAATCCGAAATATTGCAAACGTTTCTCCGATCTCATGGTAAAACGCTTTGAAATGAGCATGATGGGTGAGATGAACTTCTTCCTAGGTCTTCAAGTTCGTCAACTTCCAACTGGCATCTTCATCAATCAATCAAAGTATATCTCTGATCTGCTGAAGAAGTATCTCATGGACGACTGTAAACCTATCGCAACACCGATGTCCACGACCGCCAAACTAAATGCTGATCTGGATGGTAAACCGGTAGATGTCACAAACTATCGGGGTATGATTGGATCACTCCTTTACTTAACGGCCAGTCGTCCGGATATCATGTTTTCAACATGCATCTGTGCTCGGTATCAGGCTGCTCCCAAAGAATCTCACTTTCTGGCAGTCAAACGAATCTTCCGTTACCTAAAAGGCACCAGAGATCTTGGTCTTTGGTATCCCAAGGAGACCTCGTTTGATCTTTCTGCCTTCTCTGATGCTGATCATGCTGGGTGCATGCTGGACAGGAAGAGTACATCTGGGGGAGTTCAATTTTTGGGGGATAAGCTAGTCAGCTGGTCCTCAAGAAAGCAAAACTGCGTCTCACTATCAACCGCTGAAGCAGAATATGTTGCCGCCGCTAGCTGTCTGTCCCAGGTGATATGGATGCAATCACAATTAAAGGACTACGGCTTTTCCTATAGCCGCATTCCTTTATATTGTGATTCCCGAAGTGCAATAGCCATATCTTGCAATCCAGTTCAACATTCTAAAACCAAACATATCGATCTTCGATATCACTTTATCAAAGATCACGTTGAACTGGGCAATGTTGAATTGTACTTCGTATCCACCGATTTTCAATTAGCAGATTTGTTTACCAAGGCTTTGGACGAAAAACGCTTTAATTATCTTGTCTCAAAGCTTGGTATGCTAAATCTCAAAACTTAATTGTCTACAATTCATATTTTTCAAATTGGTAAATCGTTGCATTCTTCGTATCATCACAATGGCTTTCAAGAAACTCGTCTTGAAACCCGATCGTCAAATCATCGTCAACTGTCAATGGAGAGATTTCACTCATCACATCAGTATCGGGGGAGCTGATGCAGCGTTCCTTACTTCCGTCTCTCGACAGTCATTAGGAGTTTTTCTTTATTTTTACCTAAGTTTTTAATTTCATTTAATTTTTAATGATTTCATCTCCTAGTGTTTCTTTTGTTTTTAAATTTAAAAAAAAAAAAGGGGGATTGTTCTTCGGGCCGAACTTCTACTGTTCCCGGCCCGAGTTCTTAGTCGGTCAAGTAGTTCGGCTCGAACTATTCACCTATAAATAGGCAGCCGAACTTCACTATTGTCTTTCTACTACTTCTCGTCTACACACACTAACCACACCGGCGAAACACACAGTTAAGCTCGCTTTCGATTCTCGTGTTCACATCTGCTCGATTCTGTTACCACTCACTCGTAATCCCTTCTACTATCAATTTCGGTAAGATCTCGACTCTCAATTTTATCTGTTTCACTCGTTGTACTTGAATCGACCGCTTGACTGTTCGACGGTCTCTAGGGTTTCAACATTTAGGTAAAATCGACTCGATCTAGGTTTAGATAGGTTATTCCAGGTAGTCTAGTGTGTTCGCATAGTAGAATCGAACATCCTTGGCCAGGTTAATCGTTTGTATCGACCTAGGAAAGACCCGAACCTGCAAAACAGTTGAAAAACCCTAGATCGTAAAAGTCTTCGGCCCGAACTTGTGTCACAAGTTCGGCCCGAACTTGTTTCACAACTTCGGCCCGAAGTTCTTCACCAACTTCGTCCCGAAGTTCTTAAACCTCTTCGGCCCGAACTTCTCTTGGTTGTTCGGCCCGAACTTCTATTGGTTGTTCGGCCCGAACTTCTCTTGGTTGTTCGGCCCGAACTTCTTTTTGATTTTTATTTTTCTAAGTTTTTTTTTATTTTATTTATTATAATTATAATTTACAAATTTCTATTTATTAAATATTTTTTAATAAAATTAAAATTTTTATATTATTCTTATATTTTTAAATACTATTAAAATTACTTTGAACCCTCTCGTCTCGATAAGTGTGAAACATCATCGTTACAATTCTTTTGTTAACACTGTGCACTAACTTTAATCATTGTTTTGTGCCGCATGTTCTTAGTGTCTAAACCACAGATGGCGGCACAAGATATCATTGACGAGAACACCCTGGTTCCTCCATACAGGCTCAAACCGATGGCGGAAAACAACCCCTACTGGGCACCGGAAGAAGAAGTCTCGTTCTCCATCAACTACCCGATTCATTCTCATGTTCTCCAACGCCATCCTCTTTATTACTCGATAAATGCCAGACCATCAGTTCCAGCGGTGTACGTGCAACAGTTCTTCGTTAACCTAACACTGGTGACATCAACAACCCCACACCGCTTCGAAACTATTATTGATGAACAACCAATTCAATTCACAAAAGATGATCTTTATGACATCTTCCGTTTACCTCGTGCCGATTCAAGACCACCACTCTCCACCTTTGAACCTCCGCTGCCATTCCAGCAAGTGTATTACGGGATACACGATCTTGGTCTTCTCCTTCCTCGGGAAACTATTGACTTAAGAGAACTCAAAAAGAAAAATATGGCAAGAAGCTGGTCACATATCTTCACAATCTTCAACCGTTGCATGACAGCAAAGAAAGGTGGTCACGACAGGGCCTCAAAAGAAGTTCACCATGCCTATCATGCCATGTGCTACAACCGCCACTTTGACTATGCTGCCTACTTGTGGGAAGAATTCAAGCTCTCCAAATCAAAGGAACCGGCATTTCTGCCATACCCGAGGTTCTGGGCAATTATGATAGAACATTTCATGGAGAGATACCAAAACATTCATACCAGAGATGTTGCACGAAGATTCATACCATCGAGCGTTAATTTTCTAAGGGGCAACAGTGGTACAACTGAAGTCAATGAGGCCGCAATCCCACTACCACTCCTTAAAATCGCAAACTTCAATCTTGATAGTGTGAACCATTACCGGGCTCTTCATTATCCTGACTGGACACCTGAAGGAGCACCTTCTGCTCCAGCTCAACCAGCTGCTCCTGCACAACAAGCTGCCCCCCAGTACAACAACCACCAGCTCAACCACACCAACCACAACCTCAACCACGTCCTAGACGTAGACAGGCTGAACAGCAACAACCACCGGCTCACCAACGTGCTAAACGACCTCGAATTTTTTCCAGCGGTGCCTCAGGAAGTGGGTCGGTTGCCACTACATCCTCTGAACAAGTTCTACCTCCACCTACTCGACCCATCATACGACAACCACAACAACCAGCTGAACCGTCCTCTTCTTCATCATCAACAGACTCAGCTGCAACGATATCTGATCGACCAGGGTCACCACCATCACCACACGGTCCACCTTCACCACCACAACAAGGTCCACCTTCACCACCACAATAAGGTCCACCTTCACCACCACAACAAGGTCCATCTTCACCACCACCACAAGGATCCCCAAACCCCTTTGATGATCCTATCTTCACGGATCCCTCTCCACCACACACCCACCAACCAATCACATCAACAATTCCCACTACCACAACATCCGATCCTCCTATCTCATCAACCATCCCAACTACCACAACAACAGTCCCCCCACTATCATCCACATTTCCAGCCTCCACAATCACTTCTCCACCAGTTACAACAACAATCCCACCAGTCACTACTACACTCTCACCAGTCACAACCACCATCTCACCAGTCACAACCACCATACCACCAGTCACAACCACAATCCCACCAGTCACTACTACCACCTCACCAGTCACAACCACCATACCACCTGTCACAACCACAATTCCATCAGTAACCACCACAATTTCACCGTTTATAACAACACCACCTCCAATCGACACATCACTTCCCTCATTCTACACAAGTGGTACTGCCTCGAGGGTCGATACAACTCCTCCTGCAACAGTTGTAATGACTCTCCCTCAACAGTCTACATCATCCGAGGCTACCACTACCACAACAACTGAAATGCCAAATCCAGAAATGCAGATCATCCCTCATCTCACCTCCACAATCCAATCACTCAGTACGAGGTTGGAAAACCTTGAGGGTAGGCTGGCAACTGTTGCTCCTCTTCCACCGGCTTCTGATCCACTTAACCGAGAAATGCTCCTGGCAGCATCCCGTTCATTTACAGTTGAACAAATTAAAGCGATGTTCAACTATCGTTTAGAAGAACTGGTCGAGCCATGCAATCCAGGATCCCTTTTATTCAGAAGGCCTGGTGACCCTGAGGATGATCCTCAGGGAGGAGGACAGAGAAGAATACTGGAACACGGGGGATCCAGTTCTCAAACTCAAGGAGGTGCAAGTCATTCTCAACAACAACCCAGCTCCTCTCATCAAACACAGGGAGGAGGACAACAAGACTATGAATACTTTCATGACTGGGCGGTTGTTGAGTTTGATTACGATCAGGTGCTGAACGTTGAACCACTCAACCAGTGGCGAGTAGATGAGAGTGAAGACATCTTGCCCCAAAATAACCGTAAATCCAGTGAGATGACTGAAGCCGAAAAACTTGAATCTATGTGTCATCTCCAATCTATAAATTTTGAGGTTGAGAACAATAAAAACGACAATGTTCAACAGGTTCTGAGAAAAGAGGCGGACACAGTGATTGATTTACCTAGTGACCCGGAAGAAGACAACATTGTGAGGGATGCTTTTAACGAATCAACTCAACCTGCCACCTCCCCTTCAAACGATGACTCCGACAGCGACAAAGCAGGGGAGGATGAACCATTTGACGTCAAAAGATATCCCTTCACCCGAGAAAATTATCACCGTTACTTCCGGAACTACGATCAACTGGTCGCCGCCAGAACTCCAGCACCGGAACCACCAACTGCCTCTCCTACACATGATGTGCCGGAATTATCATATAGCGAGAAGAGAGCGGCGGATAAAGCTAACAAACGCCGCCTGAAGATCTCCAAAGCGTGCCTCTTTCAACAAGTTAAAATGCCATTTGTTGAAGATCGCTTCTCTGCTATTTTCCAGGAGACAGAGCTGCCTGTAATCTATCAGGATTTATACAAAGAAGTGGTACTGCCTTTCCGAGAAAAGAAAATGTATTACCTTACAATGCATTACCTTAGGGGCAAAACTGATCGATACAGCAAATTCCCGATAACACAACTCCTGGAGATAACGACCGACCACTTCTCAGGCTACTACTGGTACACAATCTTCCATATTCGCAGAGCAGATGATCAACTGTACACAATTACTGAAGGAGACTTCTATATTCTTGAACCTCGGGATATAGAATTTCTTTACAACACAGTACGCTTACTACCAGACACGCCTCATCCAATTAAAAATCATGCGAGAAATTTCGCTCAGGCTGCTCTGAAGCGCTTCATGCTTGTTAAAACATTAGCTGCTCGAATGGAAGATGTGCAGATGGCTATTGAGAGTGGTACAGCAAAGGTTCACTTAGCTGCTCCTTACAGATCACTTCCCTCCGAGATTCAAACTCGGAGAACAGTTGTTCTAGGTGAACCCAACTTGGGAATGACTTACACGATCTACTTCAAAGAACGAGTCTTCTTTCGTGTGTCAGACATTGCCAAGTACTGTGACGGCACATTGAACATCCTCAAGAAGAAATTGGAGAAAAAGGGGAGGCACATGAACAGAGATCCCAGCAACCCAGAAAACACCTCTCTTCGAAGCAATATTGACACACTAATCACTGCCATTAAGGAAAGACTAAGCTGGCGAATAGTGATTAGACATTTTGAGGTTCACCTGGGTGTACGAGAAAGAAGAAACACGCCTACCTACACAACTGAAGTTCCTAACATGCCACTACCTTTCGGTCAATATCATGGGCTAAGATGGCAGGACGAATCAGTTAATCGCCAAAAACCGTATGAAAGACGTGGGCGGCATTAACATTCAAATGCTGGGATGCACTTCACCTGTTCCACTATGGCTTCTGATCAAAACAGATTCAGGACCCGCTCTTATAAGAAACCACAAATCTCAATCAAGCTTAACCGCAAAACCTCTCCTTCAACCCTCCGACGATGTATAAGGTACGTTTCTACAACTGACAACTTTTCAATATCTTTGTTTTGTCGAGGGGGAGAAATATTAATTCTAGGGGGAGAATTATTATTTCTAGGGGGAGAAAATTCAGAAAACCAAAAACAAATTACCCAAATAAAAAGTTTTATGTTTGTAACGCTAATTATAAGTCGTTGTAATATCCGTAAACGATCTCTTTACTAGTTCTCTAGTAAAGATTGCATCTGTTTATTACAAATTCTTTTAATTCTCGTTACTCACTACTTCAAAAGACATACCTTCCCATGGTTTGCCAGATCCGGCCACACCTTCCCAGGGAAATATTTCAGCCAACTGGTAAATGTGAGGGTTTAGGTCTAGGGTATAGTAATAGGTGAGTGCAAGGTGATGTGAAAACATGATAAATCAAAGAAAACACACCTTATGAGTGCATCCAAACCGAAAACAAACCGGGCAACCAATTAAATAGGTGATCATTCATTCGTTGAATGTTTCACTAGACTTTACTGGCCCAGTAAAGAAAATGCACGCCACCACCAACTACTCAAATTCCTCTCAACAGGGATTTGTTTCATTTCATCAGGGGACGTAGCACAAAAGCTACTGACTACTCATCCGGAGTATGTCGGTATTGAATAATAATAACCTCCTGCCCCGGGTTAAGTCTCATTTGTATGCACAGTGTGTCTAGTTCTCACCCTCAAGAACCTTCCAATATAGGACACTTGCACTATAAAAATGGATCTCAGTGAATCCATCGGAACACTTGTAGTGGCATCACAATCTGATGTTTCACGAGGATCGAGTGGAAATCCTGCTAGAGCTAAAATCACACCAACTCTAAACGCAGGTCACACATTTGAATCAACGGTTGTGCAAACGACTACAGATTTATACCGTGTGCTAACGGATACTCTATGTGAGTCCGGTGTTACCTTAAAAGAACAAGTTGTTGTGCCTTAAACTTCAAAATCATTCAGGCAACAACTTATACCGGAAACACATAAAATTCCGATGAAAAATCCATGTGAACTAAAATGCAACATCTTGAAAGCTGATTAAAATGCACATGAGCGTAATAGTCCACTCTCAAATTACTCCTATGATCTGCTAAACCCATCATGATCTTCCCCGGAGCCACCGACAATATAGGAACTAAAAAGTGAGGGTCCCTAGGTCTAGGTGAGCAGAATCAAGTATCATGGGATCTTGATTGGGGTGCGCTGAGGTAAAAATTAAGAGGGGGTATGAAGTATGGGGTGCAAATCAGCTTATCACATGGTAAAAACAAAAATGAGGGTGTGGTTGAAAAATGAAAAAGTGAGTTGAGTGAGGAGCGTGTGTGAAAGGGTTAAAAGAAAACGGAAAACCCTCCCTAAACCGAACAAATGACCGGGTAACCTCATCTATATCAGATTGCATATGTTGCTTTCTGATTAAGACATCATGGACCCAGTGATGCAATTCACAACCCCCACTGACCACTCAAGTATAAAAAGTACTTGTTTCAAAATCACGGAGATCACCACATCCACTATCGACATCACATTTGGAGATTGTTGATATTGAAAAAGAGGACCCACCTCCAGTCCTCGCCTTCGTTTGTCCACGTATAGAGTCTAGAACCGAATTAAATTTCTCTAGGACACAGGCACTCTACCAAGCATATCTTTGAGATATTGCCGGAACATTCATAGTGATACCAAAATTATTGGTATTCCACGATGATTGAATGGAAATCCTACCAGTGCTAACATCAATGCCAACACTGAACGTAGGTCACACAGTTTCTGTAACTGTTGTGCTAACAGGCAATCTATGTGATCTTGGGTTACCCTGATACATTCTTGTGCGAAGATCAGACGACCGTACTCCATTCTTATCAACAACGGTCACTATGTCTGATAGAAAATCTGATGACTGTACTTCAATCTTATCAACAACAGTCAATAAATCAGATAAGGGATTCTATGACCGTACTCCAACATTATCAACAACGGTCAGAAAATCCACAACATATCAACATTCCGCACTGCTTCAACTTCAACAAACATCAGGAACCAAGGATCTGCGGCAAATCGACAAACGCCACAACTTCAAGAAAGGACTTCCGCTGCTAACCGCTCTATCTATGGGTCTACTTTCAGTCGATTTGCATGAAGTCTTCTGGAATACTTTATATTGGTTGAAAAGCCGATTAAAAGTATATCTGTCACCAATGATCAAAGGCTGATGCTGTTTTATCAACAAAACTGCTCAACGGTTCAATTCTCAGCTCCAGCCTTACAATCACAGAAGTCTTCAAAGATATGCAACCTAGTCTACTATTACAAAGGGGGAGATTGTTAGGTACTAGATATGTTGTAATAGTTAGTCTAGGGGGTAATAGTGTAACAATGTATAGATGTTAGGTTTTATTACCAAAATGGTCCTAACTAACCAAGAATTGAGCCATGGTATAAATACCAAAGTGTAAGGCTCAATTCTTCAACTTTTGCCATTAATCTCATTTCAATTTCACAGCAATTGTTCACTCTCTCTCTCTCTTGTTTCTCTCTCTAAAAGCCCTAATCTCATTCTTCACTTTTCTAGCCAAAATCATCATCCAACACCATCAAATGGATTGAATCAGTGTTATTGTGCTTTTCATTCTGCAATACAGTCTGTAAAGGTTCATGAATATCAAATCGAGATAATTTTTACTTACCTGACGGATGTGGAGGGTTGTGCTCTGCTTGTAGGGATAATAACCCGTATTAATCCGAGAATGGTATCGTGGATTATATAGGAATTGAAATAGATCATGCTAAAATTTAGGCGGTTTTGAAAAATGGTATAGGTTAGGCTAATATATAAGAAACGAAAGTTAACTTTATGAATGATTAGCGATGTTGGGAATAACGGTAAACTGTTACGTGAATGGGCCATAATTAGCGGGACATACCATAGAAGTAAATTCATCTTTAAGCAAAAGATAAAAAAAAAAAGAGAAACATTAAACAACCACAATAGAATAAAAAGAAGGCAGTAATAACTAACTAAGAAAATAATGTAGATGTACCAATCATAATTTCTTGTCGTGTGTGATCCTCCAAAAGTGCTCTGAATTGGCAAACCAACGGATACTTTGGAAACCAACCATGTTCTCCATCAGCATACTCTTTAATTTTGGTTATTTTTCTGACATGTATTGCCCATCCGTCACTAATGATGGCTGCAATCTTGTATCTCTAAAAATAAATAATCATTAGTTTAAATGATTGAGATAGTTGGGAAAATTTAATATCATCTAAAGTGAGTAGTTTAATTAAAAATGCTGCACATAAAATTAAGATTTATTTCAATTCATTACTAATAAACTGCTATTTTAAATTCAGGAACTTTAAAAACCACATTAAATTAAGATTTATTTCAATTAATTACTAATAAACTGACTCGATTCCTAATAAACTGCAAACAATTATAGGTTTCAATTTTTATTGTAACGTATTTCAGCTTTAATACCATCATTTAAGGTTTTTATTCATGCATTGTAAATATGTCAAGTACATTAAATTCATATATTAGTAAGAATTTGATGGGGTTTTAGAGTGGGGCGGAATAAATGAGTTTTTTTAGAAATAGATATCGTAACAGTCAACAGATAATTATGATGCTGAATTAAGAGTTTGACCAGGAATTGATGGGTATTCAATTGGGCCGGAATAGATGGGCTTTGCAAAAAAAAAAATCGTAACAGTCAACACACACTTATGACGCTGAAGGAGGCTAGTAGTTAACATGTTTCGGGTAGAACACCAAATATTGGATGTGATGTGGTGGTAAATCGGATATATGGCTCGCGTGAGGTCCCAAGTTCGAAACTCCAGGCACGCAATTTTTTATTACAATTTTGGTTGTGGGTTTAAGACCTTCCACTAATGACAAGGGATATTTTAAGACCTTCTAATTTCAGATATGCATTCCCTCATCTTATCTTATCTTATCTTATCTTACTACTTTATAATGCAAATTAGACATTTCTAAATAAGGAAGGTCTGAATTCAAACTTTCCATATTTAGCAGTGTTCACTTTGCCTCAAAAATAATTAAATAACTGCTTTGGACGAGGCTCGAACCCGGGTGGGAGTGCTCCATAGGTGAAGCTCTTACCACTAGACTTCATCACAGCTATGGTTAAATCTTCGTAACACTCCCACCATAACGTGTTTAAAAAAGCGTATATTTACACCAGCAAAGTCAACACTTTGAATTGTAACGATATTGTTTTAATGCCGGCCATAAATGAAAATCGCTGCATAAAAATTGATGGTGTTTTTGCTCATATATAGGAAAAACACTGCATTTAATAAAAATCGCTGCATAAAAATCGATGCATTTAAAAATATGGAAGTTTCCGCCCTAAATTATGTCGAGATAATGAAGCAGCCATTGAGCAAAAAAACCGATCCTTATTTGTTTGTGTAACATCCCAAAAAAATAAAAAATTTAAAAAATTTTAAATAAATAAACTAATCATTTTCCCAAAAGTACAAGTAAACAAACGGTCCCATCTTATTAAAATAAAAATAAACCATCTCATGGTTTTTAGATGCGGAATAAGTAAATAATTGTTTTAAAAACATTTGACTCAAAATAAAATAATTGTTTTAAAAACAGTTGACTAAAAATAAACGTTTAGAATCCAAATCCATAAAAGCTCATCGAGTTACAGCTCATCCAATGCACTTGCTCTAGTATCTGCAAAATGGGGGGGGGGGGGTTTGGGGTCAGCCACCGCTGAGTGAATAATATCAAAATAAACAAATAAATATAAACAACTCAAGTCACATAAGTGATCCCTAAAGACTCTACTCAATTCTCAATTACTCAAATTTATTTCTCAGATTTTAATTTATATAGCGCGCTAATGTGACTTGGGCCGAGAGATCAACGCCGACCCGCCTCACACCACCTCAAGGCTCAACACCTGTACTCTTCGGGATTGAGTCAAAACGTCTGGCACCAGTACTCTTCGGTGCCAAGACAAACATCTGACACCAGTGCTCTTCGGTGTCAAGTTAAGTATATTATGTTTAATGTTTTAACTCAAGAACCCAGAACTCAGATAACTCAGTAAACAGATAACTCAGATCACAGATAACTCAGATAAATCGCACAATCAATACTCAAGCTCAATCAACAAGACAATTCATAACATATAGCACATAATCATGAATCGAAAGTAAGTACAAGTTTATAGTGAGATTACCCACCTCGAGCGACGTAAGCTCCTAAGTATCTCTAGCACGGGAGAGCGTCTCTAGCAGGTCCTAGAAGGTCCTACAAAGTACAAGGAAGCTCGGGTTAGGATTAGACTCAAAGGTTGTTTCAGCAGAAACTAAACAGCACTCAGCACTTTCGCGGGAACGGCGATAACACTCAAACCACTCAATAGATTTTGTTCAAAGTTTTACAGTGTCTAAATGACTCAGAGGACTACAATTCGTCAGAAAACCTCGGAAACTAAATCCAAACAGAAAGGGCTCAAAACAGGCTCACAAGACAGAATACCTGAACCGAAAACTATTCTGCGATGGTTTACAAACACGGCGATATCTTTTAAACGGCAAATCGGATTAACGAGCTGTCAGCGGCAACGGTAAGAGGACTTAGAAATCTAGAGAGCAACGCAGGCGAAAAATCTAAAAACATATTTTATGTGTGTTAAAAACGGACTCAAACTCAGACCATACATTCTGTCCAAATTTCAGCATTAAGTTTAAAACTTGTTTTGAATCCCGACATCAATCCGATTATTCCCGAGACTCCCGACAGCCCCGAATTTCACTTTTAATCTCAGAAACATATTACAACGAATCTATTCCATTATTTAGAAAAATTATTCGGTTTAAAGAACCCAAGAACCATACGGGTTCGGTTTCCGGTTTTTCGGTTATCAAAATGTTTAGATATTAACGAAAGCTTTTTACCCAAACCAACCCGACACTTCAGTTCACTAAACCCGACCCCCAGCTGATAACAATCAAAATTGACATGAAAATAGCTCAAACAGAACGGTTTGGATAAACAAAACCGTTAATGAAACTCGAGAATCAAAACACTAAAGGATAGTTAAGATTGGTAACGAGATTCAACAAAACCCGAGCCCTTAAAGACTCGGTCACAGCTGCGTTTCAAAAGAAAAAAAAAAACAATATAATATGGTTAGATATGATTAGAACCAACAACAAACAAGGAAATGGTTAGAGTTCTACCGCAAGAAAACGAATCAGGCTCGGATGGAAACTGCTCGGGGAAATTCTGCTCGGTTGCGGGTTCTCAAACCCGACAATGATACCCTCCTTACTCACTCCTGCGACGGTGATGCCGAATCAAAAACACAAGAACACATTCGGTACCCACAAACTTGCTTGAGGTTCTGGTCTTCTCTGCTCAATTACAAGAACTGGTCATCACACCCACACAATCTGCTCGATCCTATTGCTGCTTCAGTTGATCACGAAGGTACAAGAACTCAAGATTGGAGGTGCTTAGGCTCAAGGCTACGGACTCTATCACTCGAACACAGTTTCTGCTCGATCACCGGCCTGTGCGAATCATGATGGAGACACGGCGGCGGCGGCAGCTAGTGCCGGTGTGTGTTGCGTCTTGTCTTTCTAGCTGGAACAGTATAAGGAAATAAAGGGTGGCGGTGGTTGCTTGTTCACTGCCGGAAACAACAAAAGAAGAGAAAACAAAGGTGCCGGTGGTTGATTCATCTTTGACGTAAAACAGAAGAATTAAAAAAAAGGATTGTCGGTGGTTGTTTTGGTGTTGCCGGAAGCCGGATCTAAGGAGGAGTTGGGGTTTTCTGGTTCACGGCTGAAAGTGTTAATAGGGTTTTAGGGTTAACTTGGGTATTAATATTTAGCATGTCAGCCACTTGAGCATAACACTGATCGATCAAAAAGTCAAGGGACAAGGCCCACATTCCCACACCGAGCCCACATCTAATCATTCACTAGCGGAACTCAAATCTTCTCGGGTCTCACTTTCGATCAAGGAAGTCATGCTAAATGGGTTGGTCTTGGCCTACGGCCGGCCACCACGCCTCGGTTATCCACAACTCTCTCTATGGCTTGGGATTAAATGTCACATTATCATTTAATTAACTCCTAGATAATTATTATTATTCAGTAATTTAATAACACTCGAGTCATTAAATAGGACGTCACACATAATTAATAAATCTCATAATTAATTAACACCATAATTTAATAACCCTCTAGTTATTATTTAATTAATCTTCATGATTAATTGAACACGAATTAAATGACACTCTTGTCATTGAATGGAACAATATGTATTTAATTTACTCGAATTAAATACACATAAAAGCACAAAATACATATAAAATCTCTAATAAATAGAAATCACATATTTATTTAATAAAAAGTTATTAATTTAATTACAATAAAATTTAAGGCGTCACAGTATGCTATTTTACGTCTTTTGTTTTTCCTATATAACAAGAAGGCTGGTATTTCGATTTTTCTGAACATTAACACGCTACATTTTTTTATTCAAAGTACACCACTATTGATTTACATCTTCGATTATGGAAAACTTAACAGGGCTTACACTTGATGCAGGCTCAGTCCATATTCCCCCACAAAAAGAGGTAATATTGTGATTTTATAAACGATTGAAAACTATTAACCATATGTTACAATTTTTTGCTTCTTAATTCAATACTTGTGCATGCAATTACTATCGATATTGAACATATTGCTGATTTTTTATTGATTATGCAGAAAGTTGTGCAGGTAGTCGAACCATATGTTACGATTGAAAACTTTGAAGACCTTCAAACGCCCCAGTTTTGGTACAAATGCAAATTCGTACTCGTGGACTATCTTTGGATGGGCCGCGACCATAACAAGCTATATCTTTTCCTGCTGAAAAAATTCGTAAGCAACTATGTTTACGTTTAAAATCATATATTACAACAGCATAGGAATTATATAAGTATTATATTCATTCATTAATTATTATACTTATTTTGCATACACAAATATGCTGCGATTATCCCCCACAGTTTAATCCCCGCCTATGAAAGCCAAAAATTACAGGGCTGCGTATTTTCTTTGAACTACTTCAAGCTTGATTACAACGATCTCGAAGACTTTCCACGATTTGAAGACTATACCTTTGTTCGCAGTGAATGGGCAATCTTAATCAACAAAAAAACCGAGCTTCGCGATACAAATTCAGGAGAAGATGAGTGGTTTCCAAGGTATCTAATGGTTTCTTCTGCCACAACCCTCGTATGGGATAACACTCTTCGCAAGATGTTGATCGGTACATTAATAAGATTCTCACTTTTAATATTGTTGGAGTTACATTATTTGTTTTTTAGCAACGATCACTTTATTATGTTTCAATGCTTTGACTTAATTCATATGTCATAGATGTTGCTGGAAATTTGTCAAACGGTTGTTTTTTCTTTATAAATGGGCGCCTCAAGTGTGAGTTTCTTCTACACGATTGCCGGTAAGTTTTTTTATACCTATATTATATGTGATTGCATGTACCTGTCATAATCGAAAGTTAACTTTTGTCTCCTCCAGGGGAACTGCATAAAGATAATCTCCTATCATATACCTGCTCAAACTGCCACAATGATTGGAAGACTTGCTTTTGAAATTGTTAGTGTTTATGACGCGCGCGTTAAACTTATTCAAACAGAAGGAGGTAAATTTCATTGGTCCATTTAGTATTAATTTTTAACTAATTTCATTGTTTACGTTTTAATTTATTTTAAACTAATACATATCTATTACGAAGGGTAAACAGTAACTGTGGTCCCGGTAATTGAAATGGCTAATTTTTTATATTTTTTCATTAAATCTGAAAATTCATTTATATCTCATATTATGGCAAAACTGTTTTCAAATTGAAGGGTCATAAATGGCAAAACTCTTTTTTAGGTATAAACTTTAAATTAGCGGATTTTTTTTGCCATAAATGGAATAAATATGATTAACAGTTAAATTTCCTAACAAAGTTGAGAACCTTTTCTTTATTGGGTACATTTCAGCAAATTTACTTGTTTCAACCGATCTGACAATGCTTGAGTTCAACCCAAGTATTCCAGAAGTGTTTAATCTTCAACTAACCCATCCAATATGGCAAAATGAAGATGATGTCGTTATGGGTACTGAAGATCACTTTGCTCCCCCCCCCCCCCCCAGCCTAGAAGTTATTTCAAACGCCTAAGAACTTCTTTGTTTAACAATAAACGTATGAGTACATACCGTCCCAACGTCTAAATACAACGCAGACTATTCGTTATGAAGCTTTATTTCAGCACTAATGCATTTCTTTAATTTCGATGTTGATTTTAACTTTCGGTTTCCTTTTATTAAATACATTTATGGGTTTCCCAATTTATGTTTCGGTTATATAAATGTCAAATTTTCCTAAATATGCATATGGTTGTATTTGTTTTGTGACTATTTGTGTTGCACGCAATTTTATTGCATCGGTCAATTACTGCTTTAATTCCTAAATAAAAGCAGTCCACAGTTAAATGAGTGTTAATATGACAATTAATATTGATTAAAATATACATGTTAATATGACAATTAATATTTGTCTCTTAATGTGTTAAACATGCGTTTTAATACAATTAATATTATATGTAGAGATTTAAATCCGTAAGAGTTATACGTTATTAGTCCACAATTAAATGAGTGTTAATATGGTTTGACTCATTTTTAATGTAGAACCATTTAATGGTTTGACTTACAAGAGTTGTACTTTAAACGTTTTTTTTTGTATCAAGATTTTTAAAAAACTTTCTTAACTTCACAGTTATTAATATAAAGAGATGTAATTCCGTCAGATTTATACGTTTTTAATCCACAATTAAAATAGTGTTAATGTGACAATTATTATGAATTAATATACACGTGTTTAGAGTGTTAATTTGTCATTCTATTGTTTGAATTACAATTATTTGTGTGGCTCAGATAATTACGTTTTTTATTATTTGTCATTTAATGAGTCAATTACGTTTTATTACAATTATTATTAGTATCTAGAGGTGTAAATCCGTAAGAGTTATACTTTTTTAGTCCAAATTAAAGGAGTGTTAATATGACAACTAATATGAATTAATATAAATGTTTTTGGAGTGTTAATTTATCATTTAATGGGTTGACTGACACTTATTTTAGCTGCTCATTAAATTACGATGGAATCTGTGGTTGACTCATTTTTATAGTAGGAACATTAAAGGGTTTGACTTACAATAGTTTTACTTTAAACGTTTTGATTATCTCAAAAGTTTTAAAAAGCGTTTTTTAAATTTATTGAGCATTAATTGTGTTTATTACGTTTTATTACAATTAATATGTATAGATATGTATATATATATATATATATATATATATATATATATATATATAGTGTAGAATTAAAATCAGAACCAATTAAGGCTACAGAACCAGCAGAACTCCATTTAAACCATTGATTTTTGAAATGAAATGATCATGGAAGACACATTAATGTATTTGATGAGGGACCCCCAAATATAGTTTTGCATGGATGTTATTCATGCATGTATACATACATGTATAGATAACACTTATGTATACATGCATGAATGACATCCATGCAAACCAATATTTGGGGATCCCTCATCAAATACATTAATGTGTCTTCCATGATCATTTCATTATAAAAATCAATATTTTAGATTGAGTTCTGCTGGTTCTGTAGCCTTAATTGGTTCTGATTTTAATTCAACCTTATATATATATATATATATATATATATATATATATATATATATATATATATATATATATATATATATATATATATATATATATATATATATACGTTTCTTATGTATATAAATTGACAACTCAACCATTTAACATTTTCATTCACGATACGAAACAGATACCACCAACCATCACCCGTCACCGTTTTCATCATAATTCTCCTAACCATTGTAAACACCGGTATTACTTATCACCCACTGCTCTGTTTTTTTTTTTTCATTTCTTAAACTTTTGTTGCAAATTTTATTTCTATTGTGTATGACTTTCGTAAATTATAATCTTTTTATGTAAGGTATTCTTAACATGTCAACACTCGGATTGCACTTTATAAGAAACATTCATGATTTCAAGGACAAAATTCACCTCACGTCAGGGTTCTACGAATTTGGCCCCACACGAACTTCAACAATAAAAAGGAGATAATATCACTTGAGATGCTGTTAATTGACGAGGAGGTATTACACTTAATCATATTCGATAAATGCTCATTAGGTATAGATATTATTTTTACTAAATTAACTATTAATTAACATCATATGTATTATCCATTTTTTGTAGGGAGGCAAGATTCAAGCTTCTATTTACGTTAAATTGATGAGTAGATTTCAAAAAAAATTGAAGGAAGAGGATGTTTACTATATTAGAGGAGGTAAGTTGTGGGAGATGAAGGGTTTTGCTATCACTGATTGACCACTTGGGTCAACCTCCTAGATTACTTGGTTCGAACCACACTGACCAAGAACATGAACTTGTTCTTGACCGGTTAAAACCGTCTAGCTAATTTAATCCCTAGAAGCGGAAGTGGGATTAAACTTAATCCTTAAACCCTAAAGGATTGGGATCTTGGAAATCTAGATTAGATTAACAATGGAAGAAGTCTTGTACGAAAACCCAAACACACACACACACTTGTGTGTGTTTCGACGGCCACCAAGAACCCTAGGGTTCTTGGTGTCGAATTCGACCAAGAGGGGAAGAAGAAAGAGTGTTCCATGAATCATACCTTGGTTAATGCTTAAGATAAATCCACTGATGATGAACACGACGAGCGATCTTCTAGTTGATCCTTGTAATGATCTTCAATCTTCAAGACTTGAAGAATATGAAGAACGAACGAAGAACACGAAGAACGAAGAACACAAAGCTTGTGTCTTGCTCTAGGGTTCGGCCGAAACAAGGAGTAGGGAGGCTAGGGTTTTTCGTGTAATGTGTAGCAAGCAATAAGGGAACCCCATGCCTTCTATTTATAATAGAAGGACTTTCACTTAGGGCCCTTCTAGTTTAATTAATATCTAATCTTAATTAAACTTATCCTTTTACATATTAAACCCTTGTAGTTTATCTAGTTATTATTGTTACACTTAATTATTAAATGCCTAGTATTAATACACTTATAATTCGGTACCCATATACACGAATTATATATACTTGTATTAAATAATTTTAATAATTAATTAGACAATAATATTATCCAAACACTATATGATTTAATAGCTTTAAATCATATTATGGATAATCTATAATTAACACATTGTATATTTACTAAACTAGTAAATGTACAAATACTTGTATTAATTAGTTAGTTAAACTAATCTGGTAATAAGTCAAACTTGACTTAATACTTAACTTGATTCATAAATGACTTATTATGAATCAATCCTCTTCCAAGTATCATTACATATCTTACTCGTATTACATGCACTCACCGGTGTGACCCTTAAGTGTTTCGTAGGCATGGATGTATCATCATATGTTGACTAACTGTGCACATAAATCCTTCAGACTCCCACTTGTGCAAGATTGTAACCTTTATCTTAATGATACGAGCTACAGTGGCCTTCTAGATGGGCATGTAGGTAACCAACCCCATAAAAATAGCTTATGTAACCCAGGTATAGTTTCTTGAAAAACTCTTTAATAGCGTCTCCTAGTAAAGAACACTCTGTCTCTACTTCTTGGGCAACTATGTTAGGTTTATCCCTTGCAGCACGATATTTGTAATAATGAATACGAGCATGGTAGAAATTATCAACTCCTGTATTCAAAATCATTTAATGACTTCTTGATTCAAACTGTTGTGATAAACGACAAAGAACAAATCAGTTTGTTTGGGCATGGCCATGCACTTTCCAGTTATCATCATGTCAAAGGACCCATAAATATCTCTCCTAAAGAGGAGGTGCAATTGCCATCTTGTTATATTTCGATTCAAAATACAAATTCCTTTGTACCCAGTAAAGCCTCGTATGACAACCATATTTCAGAATTGTCTAAGACGAACCAAAGCACATTAGTCAATGTATCCCAAACCAAATACCTCAGGTTTAAGGACAGTCCTAGTGAATAATACTTTTGAACTTTTCAACCACGAAGTATTATCACGGTGGTCAATCCAATATTCGTCGAGCTCCAACAGAATATCACCGATATTTGGTTTACTTAAAACTTGTGTAGCTATCTTCGAAGAACTTCGAATCTACCACCAAATACCACCATGACGTTAACGTCCCATCGAGGTTCCCACCAAGACGAGTAGTCACGGATTTATACCTTTTTGAATAAACAGACTTTTATTCATGGATATTGTAAAACATACAAATTCTGAATAATAATGATGCTAACTCATGTATTATTCCTCACTGGACATAGATACTGAATTACAACTGGATCATTACTTATTCTTTGCATTTGTGTTGATCACTTCAATAACTCTTAATTGTAACTTTTATCACTAATTACAATTAGTCATTTATATTAAACTAAAGACATAAGACGAGTATTCAAGAATACTATTACTTTTGTCTTTGGTAGATATTGTTCATGCAACACTTAGAACATATTCTAGTCTTGCCTTTTTATATGATTCGGTAAACGTAGGAGGATTGGAAAATTACTCCTTAGTTTCTTGAATCTATAAAACTTGCCTTGTAACTAAATCTCTTTTAGTTACTTGATTCGTAGATATTCTTACTAGTTAAAGAAATTTTCTTAAATGATTAACTTGTTCACTGGAATGTGAACATCCTATTAGATATGCAATAATTAATCACAAGACTTGTGATCACGCTATTAGGTTTGCAATAATCTAATTACTGATCATTTATTTCTCTTAACTCTTTGGCTAACGACTTGGTAAAACCTTGTTGTTAATGTCCCAACTAACTTACTATATCTCATTAGTACCTTTAATGAATATGTTAGTTATAGCTCCCACTAAATTTTATGGAATAAAAGCATTTCTTAAACTACTACATTTGACCTAGTCAAAACTTATAGTTTAACCTTTTAAGAATTAATCAATTATCAAGGTCATCCTTTGGATTTGCGAATATCCAATATTCCTAATAAGGGAATCATGACTTCTCATTGATTACTGTATCTCACAAGTATAAGATACTTGAAACGATACTTCCAATTCTTAAGTGTATTAGTGTCTTTTAAGAATCTTATTTAATGCCAAAGTCATTTCTTGGATTTCTCAAATATCTGTTATTCCTATGAGGGAATCATGACTTGATTAAATATTGTATTTATTACAAGTATAAAAGACTTGCAATAATACCTTTTAATTCTTAAATACTTTAATATAGTTTATTCCTTCTTAAGAGTTCATTTAATGTCTAAGTCACTTTACTTGGATTATACGAATATCCAATACTCCTGATAAGGGAATTATGACTTCATTAAATTTCTTTATTACAAGTATAAAAGACTTGTAATAATACTCTTTAAAGTCTATCTTGATCATAACCAATATAATCATACTATATTAATACTAACACTTTGAAACTTACTATCATAAGTAATTATTACTTAAGATGTTTCAAATAAGTTCAATGTACTTTGAACTTTATGCTTTTCGTAAAATCTCTTAAATACTTTAGAAGAAACTTCTAATTTCTAGTATCTAAGTATTTGAGCTATTAAGACATTTACTCATACAACAATCAAACAAGCATAAAACATGAAATATAAAGTAAATCAAAACTTGACTTACAATCTAGTCATAAAACCTTGACTGGTGTAATTATCACACATGCACACAATATAATTCAACCATGGATTCTTTATTAAAACCAAATAAAAACTTGTTTTAACATAAAATAAAAAAATTATCCAACAAAAATTGAAATTGTTTTACTGAATCCATAAAAGTACTGAATTATAAAAACTTGGTGCTTGTGGAATCACCATCTCATGCTGGTCACTATCACTTTCCATCTCCTCCTGCAATAAACGGTTGCAAAAGTTAGATTACTCGTAATGTACTTTACAAGTATCTTAAAAGTGATTAAAAAGTGTGGTTGTGTTACCTGAGGAACTTGCGTTTCCTCCACCACCACTTGCACCCTTTAGACAATTCTTTTTCCAGTGCCCAGCCTCACCACACTTGAAGCACCGATTCTCGGTCCTCGCTGTGTTAGGCTTAAACTTCTTGACCTTTTGTTTGACACCTTTACCATTTGGCACTCCTTGGTTAGGATTGGTTTTACCCTTTCCTTTACCACCATGCCCTTTTGTCTTCTTGCCACCACCACTGCTATTACCGATCATCAGAACATCCTTAGATTTGGTCCCCAAACTCAATTCGGCCGTCTTGAGCATGGAATGTAGCTCAGCAATGGATTTCTCCATATTATGCATGTTGTAGTTGACTACAAAAGGCTTGTAGTCATTAGACAACGAATTGAGTATAGTGTCTGTTGCCATTTGCAACGGTATGGGGTGACCAAGTCTAGCCAAGTGATCCATGTATCCTTTCATTTTCATTCACCGGCGTTCCTTTGACCATCTTGCAAGAGTTGAAGGCTCGATTGATGTCGAACCTCTCAGTGCGAGCTTGCTCTTGAAATGAATCCCTAAGTTGCTGGATCATCTCAAATGCAGGCACATCCATAAGTCCTGCTTGTAATTCTGGACTCATGGTTGCTAGCATTAAATAGCTCACATCGAGCGCATCACTGACATGCTTATCATAAGCTTGCCTTGCTTCAGCTCTAGCATTAGCGGCAGGGACATTAGTTACTGCTCTTTCCAAGACATACCACTTTCTCTCATGCCTGAGCACAATGCGAAGATTGCGCTCCCAATTGAGAAAGTTTGACCCAGTCAACTTGTCTTTTTCGAGGATTGAGCGAAGAGAGAGATTGTTGGTACTTGTCGTTGTGGTTGTTGCTGCCATCTACAAATCGAACCCAGTTTAATTAGTAATCATCAATAAACATTCTCTAAAATATATTATAAACCCATAATTAATATTTTTGGCCTAGGATCCATATATCACATTCTCGCCGCAAGGTTTGGGCACTTCCCGACGAGACATGTTGTTTCTGGTAGGTAACATCCTTAACGATCGTATCAAGACTTGACACGATTCCTAGGGGTCGTAGAATCTTTAGACTTATAACGTATTACAACTTTGTACAATCTAATTGCACATTTCTAAGTTAGTAATAAAGTCTAGTATGTTTATTCTACTCAAGTACTTTTTGGGCCGGGACTCCCGATTATCACCAAAGTAGATCAGACCATCTAAGACAGTGCGATGCTCTGCGCCGGGACTCCCGATTATCACAGAACCTTACGCACACTAACACTCGCAATGATTTGAATCCATATCTAAGGTTCTTTATCCTTACAATATGAATATCGTTTAACAAGTGAGGTGTTCTATTAGGTGGATAGTACTTAGATCTAAGATTTTCTTGGGTTTGTTTAAGTCTTGAACTAAACTTAAACCTTATTCCAATCTTAATTCTTATTTAAAATGTGTGACTTGTGAATTCAAGAATTCAACAAGACACCTTTTTAAATCTTAAGAACTTTCTTTAAAACTTATAGTTTCAAGAATTTGCGCGTTTTATATGTATACCTAAAACGAGGTGTACAAGACGTATCACTAGATTTTGTGGAAAACCTTATCTAGATTAAAACTTACTTGTTTTATCTTTCTTGAAAAACTTAAAACACTTATGTTAAACTTTTAATCCTTTTACGATTCATAGACTTGAATCATAAACCTAGTTTAACACACCTAGTTTTTCATATGTTTAGTAATGAAATCAAACATTTGTTTTGACTTACTAGATTTCACCAAAACTTATGACTTAGCGACACACTTATAAACGTTGTGATTTTCTTGTGTAGCTCCCACTAGCTCCAACAACCATGGTGGAACTTAAGCTAATACAATCACCGGTTTATACTTGGTGAAACTAATAAACTTATTATATAAAAACTATATATAATAATTTTAGTTTGTTTAAACCTTTCTTATATTTAACTTGAACTAGTTAAATATAGGTTCTTGTTATTTTAACTTTGATCATTAATCTAGTATCTTACATGACTTGTAAAATACTTATATTATACTTGCATAATTACTAGTTATAATAACCTATAACTTTATACACCTTATAATAATAATATATAACTTTGTATATTTCTAGTTTATCATATAATTTCAACTTGTACAATTTCTAGTTATAATGAAATCATAACTTTGTACTTTCTAGTTTCAATTATATAATTTACTTATACAATAACTAGTTATATTATTATATTTTTAAAGATCAAAATAACATTATCTTTTAATGTTCCATTTAATCTTGTATTTAATATATCTACATATATATTTATTTTTTAAAATAAACTTGTAATCATTCTAATAAGAATATTACATCTAATTTATATGTATTTTAACTTGAACTAATTAAAATACGTATAAACTACTTTATTTATTAAAATTCATTTTATCTTTTAATGTTTAAAATTCGAAACATAATACATAAATATAAATAAATACATCTTGTTAATTTTTTAACTAGAAATTAACACTTCTTTTAATCCTCATCAACTAAACCCTAATCTTGTTTTTGATCAACCAAAACTAGGGTTTTGACTTTCTTGATCAAAGACATTATTTAATTAAAATATTAATTCTAATCAATCCTATTTAAACAACAAACTTTGTTTAAACTCTAGGATAGATTTTAGTCCTAATAAATTTATTTAAACTTTTTAATTTAAACCTTTATAGACAATAAACTTTGTCTAGATTTCTAGGTTTAAAGAACTAGCTTTTAATAAATCTATTAAGATAATAATTAAACCTATTAAATATAAACTTGTTTAATTATCTAGGTTTTAGATTATTAATCTAATTAATTCTTTTAAATCATTAAACTTAAACTAGTTTAATGTTCTAGGGTTTCTAGATTATATCTAGGGTTTTTCGAAAAAATTCCTTAAAGTCTAGGAAACTTTTCCACCAATTAAACTAGGCTAGTTTAACAAACTTGGTGTCCAAGTATTCCTCCTTGATCACGAAATCTAGAGGGAAAGGAAGGAATCCTTTTGATCAATTAAACCAAATCTTGGTTTCTCTTACTTGATCCTAAATTTGGAAGATCACACAATTAAGGAAAGAATCCTCTTGATCAAAATTTTTGACATTCTTGATCCTAGGGTTCTTTGATTTTCGGAAATTAGCTAGGGTTAGGGAAAAAGAAGCATTTTGATCAATTAAACAAATCTTGTTTAACATACTTGATCCTAGGGTTCTTTTACCTTACACGAATTTTCTAGGGTTTTTCTAGAACCTTTTGACCAATTAAACTTAACTAGTTTAACATGCTTGGTCCTAGGGTTCTTATCCTAATTCGTAAATTAAGAAGAGGAAGAAGAAGTTGGAACAAAAAAAAAAACTTAATAAAAAATTAAACAAACAAACTTTGTTAATCTAGTTTAGATCTCTAAACCAACGCTCTGATACCACTGAAGGGTTTTGCTATCACTGATTGACCACTTGGGTCAACCTCCTAGATTACTTGGTTCGTACCACACTGACCAAGAACATGAACTTGTTCTTGACCGGTTAAAACCATCTAGTTAATTTAATCTCTAGAAGCGGAAGTGGGATTAAACTTAATCCTTAAACCCTAAAGGATTGAGATCTTGGAAATCTAAATTAGATTAACAATGGAAGAAGTCTTGTACAAAAACCCAAACACACACACACACTTGTGTGTGTTTCGACGGCCACCAAGAACCCTAGGGTTCTTGGTGTCGAATTCGAGCAAGAGGGGAAGAAGAAAGAGTGTTCCATGAATCATACTTTGGTTAATGCTTAAGATAAATCCACTGATGATGAACACGACGAGCGATCTTCTAGTTGATCCTCGTAATGATCTTTAATCTTCAAGACTTGAAGAATATGAAGAACGAACGAAGAACACGAAGAACGAAGAACACAAAGCTTGTGTCTTGCTCTAGGGTTCGGCCGAAACAAGGAGTATGGAGGCTAGGGTTTTTCGTGTAATGTGTAGCAAGCAATAAGGGAACCCCATGCCTTCTATTTATAATAGAAGGACTTTCACTTAGGGTCCTTCTAGTTTAATTAATATCTAATCTTAATTAAACTTATCCTTTTACATATTAAACCCTTGTAGTTTATCTAGTTATTATTGTTACACTTAATTATTAAATGCCTAGTATTAATACACTTATAATTCGGTACCCATATACACGAATTATATATACTTGTATTAAATACTTTTAATAATTAATTAGACAATAATATTATCCAAACACTATATGATTTAATAGCTTTAAATCATATTATGGATAATCTATAATTAACACATTGTATATTTACTCAACTAGTAAATGTACAAATACTTGTATTAATTAGTTAGTTAAACTAATCTAGTAATAAGTCAAACTTGACTTAATACTTAACTTGATTCATAAATGACTTATTATGAATCAATCCTCTTCCAAGTATCATTACATATCTTACTCGTATTACATGCACTCACCGGTGTGACCCTTAAGTGTTTCGTAGGCATGGATGTATCATCATAGGTTGACTAACTGTGCACATAAATCCTTCAGGAGACCATATCAAGTTTTACGTTTACTAGCATGAATGAAAAGCTTTCATTTCAATCAAGCACAACGGTTAAAGAATGCGTTGAGTGGTCTGATCCATTACATGGTTTTGAGTTTGCCGCAAACGAGAACATTTTGAATAACTCATTACTAGCCTCGAAGTCAATTGGTAAAATTGACTCCATTTTAGTATGTAGGAGTTATATGTTATATTAACCTATACCGCTATTAATTAATGAGTTATTGCTTTCAGATGTAATCAGAGAAATTTGCGTCGTTGAAAGCCTTAATTCTTCAAGTGAAGACAGGAGCAAGCACAAGCTGTCAATCGAAATAAAAAACATAGAGTTCGTCGCAATGAATATATATATATATATATATATATATATATATATATATATATATATATATATATATATATATATATATATACCTATTTGTTGTCAAAAGAAATAATTCAGTTTGCTTAATTACAAGGGTGCAAAAATCCGTATAACCTTGTGGGGAGAACATGCTCATAGTGTGCGTGATTACATAGACTCCATACAACCAACCATCGTGTCGTAATAATACTTCAATTTTCCAAGATAGGCAATTGGAAGGGTACTTTTGAATTAATGATAATATAATTAAGTATTTTCATAACGGATATTTTATTTGACAATTTTACAACTTTAATGCTTGTTTCTTTCTACATATATAGGGGAAACATCAGTTATCAGTTACTTTGAAGCAACACGTGTGTTCGTCAACAGTGCAATACAAGAGATACAAGATTTTAAACATAAGTAACTTTCACTTACCATTTGATATAGACACTATAATATGGCACGTATATTTTCAATACTATATATAATGAGCGATTTCCTAACTACATAATGAATCGTTTGATTGTTGAATCGGGTATGGATACTCCACCGTCAACCATCACCAAGAAGATTACATCTTCTTACTCTTTTACACTGATATTTTCATGCTTATGTATTATATTCGTTATAAAAATATGTAACCAATGGACTTTTAATCGCTGAAATATATAGTTTCCATCCGCCGAATCGCGCGGGTTTTAACCTAGTTATATATAGTATAGATATGACAATGGACAATTTAAAATCTAAAACACAGTAAATATTCATGGATATAAACATGCAAATATAGAACACGGTAGATATTCATATAAAAATGATCATATCAAATGTATTAATTTATTACAATAAAAACTGCTTAATGTTCCATTATTTTAACACAAAAACATATTTACATGAAACTACTAGCTTGTCGAAGTCCAATGTTCCATTCATATTCAATATGTTTGGTACAAGACATTGAATTCGATAAAGTGTCAGCTAGTTAGTTATTTGTTTGAACTTTAAGAGTACGAATTTCACATATCTCGATAAATCATTCGAATGTAGTGATCCTTCGTAAATTGGATTTAGTGTCATCACAACCTATTTCAAAACCAGCATAACCAAGGAACATATATCCAGTATTTCAAAAATACTTCAATATGTTCTTAATAGCAATCCAATGACTCTCTCGTGGATTCTGGTGGTATTTTCTAGTAAGATTCCGTGAGGACATTACATTAGGTCCAGTGCACCTTACAGCGAACATGATGAGTGGAATAGCATATTCAAGGGGGATTACATTCATTCGCTTCACCACATCAGGTGTGGAAGGTTCTTGAGTCTCACTCAAGTTTACATTGTGTTGCATACAAGGAATTCCTCGCGTGAAACCATCCATTCTAAACCGTTTTAGAATTTTATCAATGTAAGCACTTTGACTTAAACCAATTAACCGCTTTGATCTATCATTATAGATCTTTACTCCAAGTATGTATGTCATATTCCTACAATCCTTCATGTCAAATATTTTCCAAGCCAGGATTTTCATCTTGTAGCATTGGTATATTGTTTCACATGAGTGACATGTCATCAACATGTATGACTTGAGAAACTTTAACACGCCAAAATTTCGTTAAAAAAAAAAAACTAAGTACAAGATAAATAAAAATGTCTCATAATTAGGTCCCACTAATAAAATAATTATTTGAAACATTTAATGCGAAAAAATGTTTAAATGAAAAAAATGAAGTTTAAATAATAAATATTAAATGTTTAAGAGTTAAAATGTAATTAATGCGGAAAAATTTTAAATGTAATTTAAGTTTAAAAATAATAATAACGTTCCACATCAGCACTCAGAAACGATACAGCGGTCAACCGTCCACCTTTCCTTTTCCTTTGCTGGCACCTGAAATAACGGGGGGAGTTTGGGGTTAGCTGGGAAGCTGAGTGAATAATCTCAAAATGTAAACAACTACAACATACAACACATGAGGCATGTAAGTGAACACCTAACAAAATACTACTCAATTAATTACTCATTATTCATCTCTTTTAATTTGTATAGCGCACTTGTGTGAATCGAGTCGAGAGATCAACCTCGACCCTACTCACGCTATAATGTCACTCAGGCTACCACTCAGAATTGCCACTCAGGCCATCACTCAGATTAATGATTTAGTTTTATGTTTTTAACTCATAACATAAACCACTCAGATAACCCTAACACACATTAGCACAGGATGACTCCGTACTGGGCTCAGTTACTCGGCACGTCTGTCTCAGATCAGTGGTAAATAAAAACAAGCACTCAGATACACAGATGGCAGATCAAAACTCGAATATCAAACATAGTACAAGTAAGGAAACATATAAGTCATGCATGTATAACGTTGTAACTGAATACACAGTGAGAATACTCACTTCGAAAACGTAATCTTCGAATAAATCCACAATACTCCAAAATCATGCACGGCTAGGTCTCAGATGACCCCAAAGCACGAAAGAAAACCTGGATTAAAATTCACCTAAAAACTCAATCATAATTATTTTGACAGCTTGCATCGTCTTTACCGCGAAGGTCATAACTCGCAGCCCGATAACTCGGTGAGTGTCAACTCTAAGCGGTGACTAGAAAACAGTCAACTCTACAACTTTGCAGAAGGGCTCGAGACCCGAAACAGACCTGCAACAGCGCTATCCCGAAACAGTGAAACAGCACTGCGCAGTCTTACAAAAAAATAAGGACAACTCCTAAACCATAGACCCGGTTGACACCAAATTTTAGTATGTTATATACATCGTTCAGATCCGAACCCAAGATTCTGACCCGAAACGGGTCAAACGTTGACCCGAACAGCACGATACAGTGCTGAAATTCAGCACTGCAGATCCAAACTAAAATGTCCATATCTCACAAACCGTAATCTCGATTAACGAGCGGTCAGCGGCCACAGAAAGGTACGACAACGAGCTACAAAAGTCCAGACGACATGGGGTCCAGCTTCTGACCCGAAGCAGGTCAAAAACGGACCCGAATAAACGGGCAGCAGGATGTCCATAAACACAGATGAACAAGACTATAACAATTCAATATATATAACCCGATCACTGACTGCTACAAGGTTCTCGGTTATCAATGGAATTATAAAACATGAACAAGATTTTGAACAAATACGATTTAAGAAGCTTTAACCGAAACTAAGCAAACGGAAATTTAGCAACATGAGTCCAAACGAAACAAATCACCGGGACCATCCCGAGGCCGGGCCTCGGCTGTCCGGTACGACCATCAAACAAAACTCCAACCTTGCTACGAACCCGAAACAGATTAAACGATTGCACATACACTCGGGTTTGATTCACCCCGATTAAGCCAAAACAAAATCAGGAATGGTAAATGCCAAAATTAACAATCTGCCCAAACCCGACCACGACTCGGCTCGGTTTCAAACCGATAACATCACAGCCCTTATAAAAAAAACTCAATCGAATCCCCAAATCAGTTAGTACACAATAATGGGACGGATTAAACGGAAAAAGGAAAATAGAACAAGATTGCTACCGATTAGTATTGCTTTACCCACGAATCCCTGAAACTTCTTGTGTGCTCCTGATTACTTAATCTATGACATCAATCAGTCACTTGATCACAGTTGAACTCGATCCCGACGGAAATCTGCTGCACTAACCTCGATCAGGCCCGCAACATCGACCACACAATTGATTATCATCGAGGATTAGAAAACGGAAGGAGTACCAGGAACGAACATGAGCAGTAATTCTCACCACAAACCCGAATCATAACACCAATTAAACACGAAAACAATCAGAGAGTATCAATCAGAAATCAAATGAACGACAGAACCAAAGAATGGGAAAATCCTACCGAAGATCATGATCAATGTACCACCCCGGTCTTCTTCCTAGTTGCTGCTCGACGGACTGTAGCAGTATGAACGGAATCATGATTTGGGGATGCTCTTGATGGCTGCCGAATGTATTTGGCGGTGAAATCGGTGTTGACAGCAACTAGGGTTTTAGGGTTAAGGTGACGACAAAAAAAAAAATAGAAATCGGCCAAGCTAAAAGAAGGGTTTATGGGCTAATTAAAACTTGGGCTCAAATGAACAAAACAATATCGGGCTCTCTTTTCCTCTAGTACATGACCCAACAAAAAGGAAGACAAAGAAAAGAAAGAATTGGCCTTCAATCCTACCCTATATATGAGGCCTAAATTTGAAGAGGGTTTGACACCATGGCAATTCCAAGTATTCCTATTCGTCCATAATGCCACTTGGAATTCCCTGATTGGTCCACGTCATTTGCACTAATACAAACGAATCTGGTACAGCTTACAGTCTACATTCATACGCTCCATATACGGCAAACGAATCTGGTACGGCTTACAGTCTACATTCATATGCTCCATATACGGCTTCCTACATACAAGGAAACAAATAAATAACTATTTAAAAGATCCTACATACAAGGAAACAAATAAATATTTAAAAGATCAATCAGCGACTCAATCGTATTTATTCAGAAGTGATACACGACTTAATATAATTTCCATAAAACCGGCATTCTATGATTACGGCATAAAAAGCTGGATTGTGCAACGGAACCAGACTTCAGATATTACGGATTACGGCATAAAAAGCTGGATTCTTCATTTAATAAAATGCCCGTGTAACATTTCTTCATTTACCGTTTTTTGTACAAAATCATCATCACATCTATCGATTATTATGTCATTTAGAAATATATAAAGTTTTTGGACATTTTTCTACATACTAAAATTTACAGCATACCCGCCCATCGGGCGGGTTTTGTAGCTAGTAGACGAATAAATAAATAAAAAATATATTGCGGGTCTCGGCCTTGGCCTTCGGCCGGCCTTGACCCGACACTCAAACTCTGGAGATTTTAATCGCCGCGTAATCAAATTGTCAACTAACGATTTGTAACTTAAACAGGTCTCCATAATTAATAATATTACTCAAAATTACACAATACGTCACGAAGCGTCACACATTTATTACAATATAAAAATGATTAATACTTAATTTAAGTTTTATTAAAAGTAATATTTAATTATTAAAAATTTCGGGGCGTTACAGAAACAACAATGCTCCCACTAGCTTAGTTTAGGTTTTAGGTGAAACAAACGTTTTGATTTCATCATTAACCAAATCTCATAGTCATAGTACACTACTTTAACTATAAGAATCTTAATGTCTTAAGTAACACACGAGAAGGTTTCATCATTGTCAATTCATTAGGATTGAATGTAACCTTTTGTTACTAGAAGAGCTTTATAGTTGTGTATATTTTCATCCATGTCAACAGTCTTACTGTTTGGAGAAAGATCAACTAAGTTCAAAACTTGATTGTCTCTCATGGATTTCATTTTGGCATACATAGCTTCAAGTCATTTTTCGAATTCAAATTTCGATAATGCAACTTGATGGTTAGAGGGTTCATTATGATCCTCGAAACTTGCTCATCAGCATCGACATAAATCTATATCGTTCAGGTGCATGACGTGTCCTTGCGGACCTATGAATGGGAACAACATCATCTTGTGGTCAAACATCTATATGTTCAGCCTCAGTGTGATATTTGCTAGTGTTACCAGAAGGTTGTGCATCTTCGTTTGAATCTTATCAAAGTCTATAGTGCTCCCACTTGCTTTGTGAAATGAGACAGTTCTCAAGAAACTCAGCTTACCGAGCAACAACAATTTGTTCTCAGGTGGGTAGTAATATAGTAACGAAGATATACTTGATAGATATGGGCTCAAGTTTGTTCGGCATGTCTCGTTCCGCGATATCCTCACAACCCAGATCTTCAAGTAAGACAAATTAGGGACTTACCCATGCCATGTTTCATATGGTGTCGTTTTAACCTTTTGGTCGGAACCATATTAAGTATTCGAGCAGCAGACTTCAGTGCATGCCCCTCAAAAGGATAGTGTAAGAGTAGTAGGACTCATCATAGATCGAACCATGTCACGCAGGGTTCGATATCTCCTTTCAGACACACCATTATCGTGTGGAGTGTATGGAGGAGTGAATTGTGAGACAATCTCACGTTGTGTTGGATGATCCAGAAACTCTTGACTCATGTACTTTCATCCTCGATCATGACGGAAAGCCTTTGTTGTCTTGCCGAGTTGATTTTCTACTTTACTCTAGAAAACTTTGAACGTTTCAAAGATTTCATGTTTATGTTTAATCAAGTAAACATAACCATAGCGACTGATATCATCAAAGCTTTCATGTTGATGTTGAATCAAGTAAACATAACCAAAGCGACTGATATCATCAGTGAAAGTGATAAAGTAGGTGGCACCTTCTCTAGAATTAGTTCTAAAAGAGCCACATATATCAGTATGTATGAGTCCAAGTAGATTTGTATCTCTTTCGCCTAACATGGGAGAAGAGCTTTCTTATTATCTTTCCATAATATACAAGAGAGGCATTTAAATGACTCATAATCATTTGTTAAGAAGCTCGTCGTTCAGTATCAAAATATGTTTCTTGTTTATGTGGAAAAGATGACAATGCTCTAGGTAAATAGAATCCAAAGCGATTTGGATTCGTGAGTGCTACATTTGTATATCGAACTATCATTTGAATTAGGATCATGCATATCAATTTCAATTATACTATTACAATGAATAGTTATAAAACATGTTATTTTTTATAAAACAAAATATCACAATCCTTAATAGTTTGAATAAATCATTATTCAACAAACGATAAAGCGAAACAGTGCATAATTGACAAGTGTTCAAAACAATAATTAATGCATTAGGAAGGATAAGATCACAGCTTCCATTCTTTTAGCTTTCTACTTCAATTTTAATCTTGCACATTTGTGTAAATGTGAGTTTCACAACTAGGGTCATACACTCAAGATTTTTTAGGAAAAGTATAGAGTTCTACAATGAAGATACCTAATGTGCTAGCTAGAATACATTTTTCTTTAATCAACTCTGCCAAGTAGGCAGGTTAGTTCCTCCTTCAATGGCCGTTTCATCGCAATGATGGCATAAATTCCTTTGTAGGGTGCTCCTTTTTAGCAAGTGGGGGAATAGTAGGTTTGGAAAAGTAAACTAGTTTACCCTTACTTGGACTCTTGCCTTGTGCTTGCGGTTCACCTTCCCTGATTGCTAGAAAAGTATTGGGGTAACCCTTGCTCAACCAATTTTACCATAGCATGTAATTCACCAATTGTCTTCCCCGTGCTATGTATTTTTAAAACTAGTCATAGTCCTTGGATAGTGAGGTAAGAATCAAGCTCATTCCAAGAACTTGTGGCAATGGGTAACCAAGACACTCCATTTGATCAAGATAGTATTTCATATTAAAGATGTAAGTCCTAACTGATTGACCGTCCTCATGCTTGTAAGTGTGAAATGCTTTAATTGTTCCGAACAGTTCATGTTCTGCTTGTTGTGAAATATCTTTTTCAACTCGCTTAACATGTCATATGCTATGAGTTCCTCGAAGTTCTTTCGGATCTCGGGGTTCATGCTCACAAGCATAGGAGTTGCGACTTCTTGGTGTTCGTTAAACGTTTAGGTTAAGGCTTGACGAACAGCAGCAGAAGCATTGGCAGGAGGTGCCCCAGGTAAGGCCTCTTATAGGTGTATCAACTTGTTATCATCTCTAAGGACAATCCTTAGAGTTCGATATCAGTCGATAAAATTGATATTAGTCAGTTTCAGTTTTTAAGAACTGATTTAGAGTGTAGATACTTAGGCTTTGATTTTTTGTTGTTATCTGTATAACACACAAAGTTCAAAAAAATATTATTTTCAATAATAATTTCTTTTAAAAAATTAACTACCCAATTAATTTTATTAAAAGCTAATATCCTATTAAGCTTCTATCACCGCATCAGTTGATCTGCTAATGATGATAGATCTAATAGGTAGGTGACGACCAACAATTGCATTACAAGTGCAACTCTTAGAGTTATGGGACTTCATGGCACCTAGTGAACAAGCATCTAGGGTCAAGTGGCATGTTTGTCGCAACTTCACCTCGTGTCAAGGTCTCACTGTTAACTCAATTAAGTCATCCAATGTGAACTCGTGTCAAAATAAATCTAGGTCTCATGCGTAGACAATAATGACCTCGGATCTAAATTCAAACCATGTCTCACGTGAATTCAAAAGTAGAAGCAAGTGATTTCAACCAAGTGGACGTCGTGACTTAAATTTTAGGTATGAAATTTTAAGAAAAATTTATTAAGATATGAATGAATCATGTACTTCGTTCATACCACTTAATAAGTCGGTTTAATAAGCGGTAAAACGTTTAACGCTTACTAAGTTTAAAGTTTAATTCGTATTTAAACTTATTGTATTAATCTCAAAAACAAGTTTAGATTAAAGTATAATCCTAGATGATGAAACTATAATCATAGATGATTAACATGTAATCATTAATGATTAACAGTAATCATAGATGATTAAACAATAATCAACGATGATTAACAAGTAATCATTGATAATTAAAAATTTGGATGTTTTAATGTTTGTCTTTCAAAAATCTTACTTTAGTCGTTATGTTTTGTATCCAATAGAAAATTAACAACAACCACAAACATACAAGTAAAACTTGCAACACAATTTGTGCAAAACATCGACCGATGATAACCTAAGTTCGGTCACGTGAGTCATCATGACGGACCGAAGGGTCAAACTAGGGGACGGGCCAACATGAACTCTATCGGTCCTACATAAACCCAATGGGCTCCCACTCGCTACAAGACAATCATGAGCAAGTAGCAACCAAATTTGTGAAAAATGCAATCTGCCAGAAATTTCCAGCGGACTTTGAAGCCCAAAAAGTCACCGAAGGAGTCCTCGTTGGTCTTCCCAGCCTTCTGGAAAGTTGTAGCTCACGACTTGGCATGCATTTTAGGCTTTTGAAACGCCCAAAACGGAGTCTGTATGATTCAGGAAAACCTCTTTTCGTACAGCACCCGCAAAGTGACGGAAATTTGTTGTTTTCTTCATTTTTCTTCAATCTTGGTCAATAATTTACAATACAAAAAATAATGAACATACAGCATATTCTATTACTTTTACATTGAAAAATTACCCCAAAAAATGGCACCAACATAAAAATAAATATTACAACATCGCCAAAATACACGGCTTTCCAAACAACCAAACAATCCAAGCAATCAACACAATCACAAATGGTCTAGGTTATCATCGGTTTTGCACAATCAATCAACATTTGACTAGGTTTTGACTTCGGATATAGAAAAAATACATGTTTTTCCATATGAAAAATTAACAATTAATATAAAAAACCAAGCCAGATAATATAAAAAATTCAATAACAAGACTAATTTTTTATTTAGTTTTTGTAACTAGTAGCAATTAGGGTTCCAAAAAATCAATTTTTTTCCCCATTTTATAAAATTTTCGAAAAAACAAAGAACCCTAGAGTTCTTTGTTCCGATCGACGCACCAAGGAGGCAAAAAAAAAATGAAATTTTTTGCTACTTTTTTCAAAAAAACTTGCTAATTAAATCATTAATATGATGACTCGTGATACCACTGTTAGTGATTTACGGTTTAATCAAAGAAAAACGCATCGGAAAATTAATATAAATCACCAAACAAAAATTTACATATTGACAAGATAATTAAGCTATAATTAACAAAGAGTTTAATATATAGAAATCATATCCTTTAAGCCTTTGATAATAAATGTTTCGGATGCTGAAGAGAAGCAAACGAAACTGAAAATTCTAATAGGAAATTCCTCTAATTCTATCCACACTACACCTTTTCTAGTACATCAATTGAGATACTAGTCTCTTAAGCAAAAATCAAGAACCAAAAGATATTGTTCGTTGTTTTTGTTTAAAACTAAAAACAAAAGGATGATCATAGTTTTGTGCGTATGCCAGCCGCCTCAAGCAAAACCATACTTTTTCTCACTTTTATTATTTTATTGTGTCTTGGGCGTGAGCACCAAAAAAAAAAAAAAAAAAAAAAAAGAGTCTTGCACACAAAAACACACGTACCCTTTTCTGATTGTTTTGACTTTTGAGGTTGCGCCGTGAGTAAGGGACAAGGGAATTTAGGGTTTTAATTAGCTTGTCTATTTATCCCTTATTTTTTTAATTGTACTTTACACTTAGGTCCCTTATTTGTTAATTCTCCTTTTTAACACACCAACTAAATTTTATACTTAACAATTTAACACAAAACTTTAATAGGTTAATTTATATAAATAATATAATTACACTAATTATATTACATATATTTTATGGTGTTTGGTTTATAAGTGTGTGACCCTTTAGGCTCACATGCGTTTAGCCATATAACTATATGTTATGTACGTGAAGCATATTACAACAATCACGACCCATAAGGGGTCAATATTTTAATTCAACAGGTTACACACAATAATCGGACTCCCAATATTATCATCATTATATTATTATTCATGAGATGTGAAATGTGATAGACTGATAGTTCATGTTGTGTGTGATATTTTTGTACACAGATACAAGACCTGACTAAACCATTTAGACTTACGCATTATGTGCATTCCCAAGTTAATCAGTAGTAGTTTGGCTCGACGAATGAGGTGAGTTAAGATGGGCAATCAAGATGTTAGTCCTGTGATAAGTGGAAAATTCCACTTATATGTTTCTACTGATTAAATAAAATTATGAACTCACAGCTGTAAATAAACTCTTCTTTATTAATCAATAATGATAAATAAAGATACAAGTAGTTACGGAATAGCTAAGAACACGAATCCTAACTAAACTACTTGTAAGAGGTAGACAATGATAAATACTGTCTAAGACAAGTATTGATTAATAAATAATCTAATACAAGATCAGACACCTTCTTTACTTAGGTTCAATTCTTTAAACAAGTAATGTGAAGGTATCATTGATAATTGTTTATCACTTTGCTTTTTGTAAAAATGACTAAGTGTATTTTGGAAAAGTGGGAAACACTGTTGGGTTGTGCTTAACGCGAATTCGTCCATTGTGTCTTCTATTTATAGTGTCAAAAAGACATGACAGCTAAGGAATGTACGAATGAATCCATGTGTTAGGATTCCGTTGATGCAGAAGATATTTCATGCGACGAGCACTACTAACGGAATCCTGACAGTACTTTTGACCGTTTTGTGATCAGCGATATCTTCTAGAAGATCTGCATAGGATTCCCTTTATCGGCGATATATTATCTTGTGTGATACTTGTGTCTTTCTGTGTCATTGAAACTTCAGACCTTGAAACGTTTCATATCGCCATGAGTTTTCAGATGCTTATGCTTCTTCAGGTACTAGACAGCTTCAGTGACCTTCACTAAGAGTTTTGCTTAGCGAAGTATTTGTCTTAAAGACTCAGCGTTATTCTCAAGTATATGTTGAACCTACTACAACTATCTGATCGGTTGATCAGTCTCTGATTCTGCACGGAGAACTGATCATTGCTTCTATTGTTGCTTCAGATGGTGTAGCCAGGTAACTGGAATCCGTACTAATCATATTCATAGTTACCCACAATCTGAAGAACCCATCTTCAGATTGTCTTCTAACTATTGCCTTTCGTCTTCATTAAATATTCTTCAGTAGGGGATGCTTTCAACGACCCAACAATCTCCCCCTATTTGATGTAAACAAATAGTTAGGTAACTCCCCCTAAATGTGTGAAGACTTTATATTAAACCATGAGTATTTTTCACACTTCAGATAGGGTCTAGACATACATAGAAAACTATTACATGAATTGATGATCCAAGAGTTTTCAGATCATACTTTAATTCGGTGACTCATGCATTTTTCTTTTTGAGTTCTTTTAGTTTACATATCAATCAACTCACGTATGTCAAAATATTATCATTGCATTTGCTAAAATTCATTCATAACGAGCAAAAGATAATAAGAAAGTAAATTGTTTTAGACACAAACATCAATTAACACAAAAGCACCACAAGAGCCCCTTCTTTCCTCCCTTCACTCCTTCCTGCTATTTCGACTGCCACGACTGAAAATCAGATCTTTAACCTCCTTAGCTTTTGCGAGGTCTTCTTCAGATAGACCCATTTTTCTGGCAGCCATCCTGACTTCCTCCTCTTCAGGGACCACTGGTCCTTTTCTCCTTTTTATCTTAGTTGGAGGCGGAGCAGCAGGACTTTTTCCCTTGTCGAGGGATTTAGCATCTGATTTGGGAGCGGAGAAAGATTCATTTCCAACGGAGATAGAGATACGGGCAGTTTTTCTTGGAACAATAGAGATGCCCGGTTGTACTACTGGTGTTTTTACAAATCCGCTCACCGTTGGGGATTGTTTCTTTTTCTTAATGATAGAGCTCAGCAACGCACTATCATTTTCACTCTCACTATCAGGGTAAACTTTTGCAAGCTTCTCAAACACATTACTTGACATCCTTTTATGAGCAGCCATTGAATACTGCTCGGAGGTCCTCATTTTCCCTTCATCAACACCTCGGACATTGCCACCACCCATTTTCATACCATTTTTGTCATCAGCAGGTTATTGAAATGTTCCGGTCGGTTTACAAACAACCCTCTCCGTAACATTCCACTGATGAGGCACCTGTTTCTCCCCCTGAAAATGTGGAGGAGTGGGCCTGGCTATCGAGACATTTTCGTTGACCATCGGTGGCTCAGCACGTGTATAGTTGACAAATTCTGCCACAGTGATCAAAGGTTTTTCAATTGATGCAAAACGAACATAGATTTGGGTGGAGAGATCCACAAGCTTATCATTCACACTTTTGGCAAAAAGATCGATCCTGGAGGTGAGACCGATAATAGAGTCATTCAGATGGACATGACTATCAATGAGGTTGTTGAGAGTAGAGGTGAGGGTATCGATCACATCAGATTATTTACACACAACGTCACCAACTTTCTATTGATCGGAGGCCAGAACATTTTGAACACCATTCAATACCCCCTGAGTGTCTGCCAAATTCTTGATGTTTTCGTTTATGACCCCACAATGATTCATAAGAATGCCACACCGTTTAAAAATGGCGGTAAGTATGCGCTCAGACTCAGGAAGCTACTGAGCCGCCGACGCACCCCTGTTATGTGAACCCTCTAGTGCATCGGTTGGAGTTGATCTGGCCATTTGGGTGGTCGTAGCAGTTGGGTCCGCATCAAATCTGAGGTCCAACTAATGGGTAGTTCATAATCAGGAGCATTATCTGGAATCTTTTCTTCAATTGGAGCTTTTTCAGACTCCTTAGGTTGCGTTACATTCTCAACTTCCTCGACATGAGGTTCGACAACATTCTCATCACTTCCTTCAACTATCTTTTCCGTTAACACTGGATCAATATTTATCCTGTCACATCCAGACACTAAATTTGGGGACTCGGATACCTGATGGACTTGAGAAGTGTACGAACCAACTTTCACAACCTTTTGAGAGACTGGAGTGGAAGGGGGTGGAGTTTCCCTGTTCTTTGGTGGGTTCGGGCTAGACGCAGCCCTGGACCTCGAGCTTCTTGTTAAGTATCGATGTGTCCGTTGAATCTCCAAGAAGTTAGATTTCCTAAGCGCTCGGTTTGCCTTGCGGAACGGAGTCCGACTTGAAGGATTGTCATGTGGTGGTGAGTGGTCAGAAGACGAAAATATGTTCACCTCCTTGTCCCCAAAAGACGAAGAGCCAGCCTCTCGGGTATCTGAAGATTGTGTGTGCAAGACACTATTTTCAGAATCCTTATTTTCCTCGTGAAAAGGACTGGTTGGACGTTAGAGAGTAAAGATTGACATACCTTCAGGAAGCTCTATTGCAACCTCTGTTTCATGGCTTGTGAAATTCGAACCACCCACCATTCCAGCCTGAAGACATGGCCCGACTTTCTCCTAATAAGCCCGTTCCCCTAGAGAGTGTAGGAAAATCATACACAGGAATCGAGGAAAAGGGATTGGAGGCTCTCGTTTAGTTTCAACGACCTTCTTTAAAACCTTCGAAAATATAAGGGATGCAAAATCAATCCATGTATCTGAGAAAAGAGTTGCGCCCATGACAAGCTCATGTTCGGACACTGAGTCAAAGCCACTTGTTTTGCTTGTTAGACATTGTGAAATGGTCATGAATAATGCAGACCAGAGTGGACCCATCTGAGTTCTTGAAACACCTTTGAAGAAAGATCATCTGTAGCGAATGTAGGGGAGAATGATTTTTCTTGCCTGTTCGACAGAGGGAATGGGTTCAAACTCATGCTGAGGCTCGAGATAGTCCATTTTAGTAGAAGTTCGAAAGGAGTTGAGGTTGAAAGAGACTCTATGACTTCCGTGAAGAATTGTGCCTGAGATGGTGTCTTCCTCTCGTACAACAGTTGTTGTACAAGTGTACCAGAATTCAACAAGCATCGATTTCGATAACGGAATATCAAAACTAAAAGCTTTTCGGAATGGATGTTTAGCAAAGAACTTTACAAGTTGCTGAAACTCTAGTTTTAACTCTCTTACTCGAGGAGAGAAATTGCTTATGGAGTTGTTTTTTGTATAGTAAATCTCGCTCGGCATTTGGGGAGCAACGACGATTAATTCCTTTAACGTAACTCCAAGAGAAGGGTTTGATGAAGAGGCCATTGAAATGATGAAGAACAGAGTTGATGTTACGATTTGAGAGAGTGAGGTGTTTGTTAGAGAAAATTTGGAAAGATGGTTATGGAATTGTGAAGAAAATTTGGAGAGAATGGGTAGTTAGGTGGGGAAAGCGATTTTGATTGACGGCTGGAATTTGAACCGGTAATCGATCGTGTGGTGGGGATGAGAAGTTATTTGTAGGTAGGCTAGGTATGATGATAGAGGTCAATCAAATTTGCAGGGTAATGTGGCGGGAAAGGACATCGAAGGGTCAACATTTAATGGCAGCGCAGAGTGAATGACCAATGCTACTCGAGTGTCTCTTTGAAGAGAGGTCCAATGAGAGTGCTCCACCTCATGACTTGCTAAAGGTACCGAAATCCGAGGATTTTTCATATGGTTCCTGATATAGTAGAGTGTCTGAGAGAGCGGACCATCTGAGCAAGGAGAGTATCAGAAATTTTATTTTATTATTATTATTATTATTATTATTATTATTATTATTATTATTATTATTATTATTATTATTATTATTATTATTATTATTATTATTATTATTATTATCATTATTATTATCATTATTATTATCATTATTATTATTATTATTATTATTATTATTATTATTATTATTATTATTATTATTATTATTTCTTTTGAATAACATGTTTTTAGGCATTTAACATACCAAGCCTGCCAATTAGATAATTAAACCTGGATTCATCCAACGGTTTAGTAAATAAGTCAGCAAGTTAGTGTTCAGTGAGAATAAAATGGACTTCAACATCACCCTTCACTACATGATCTCGAGTGAAATGATACCTGACATCGATGTGTTTTGTTCGAGAATGAAAGACATGATTGTTGGTGATAGCTATAGCGCTTGTATTGTCACAGTACACGGGAACCTTCTCATAATGCTGATCAAAATCTGAAAGTTGATTCTTCATCCAAAGAATTTGGGCGACACACGCCCCAGCAGCGATGTACTCAGCCTCACATGTAGAGGTAGATACTAAAGATTGCTTCTTGCTTGACCAACTTATAAGCTTGCCCCCAAGAAACTGACATCCTCCACTTGTACTTTTTCGATCCAGATTATATCCAGCATAATCTGCATCTGAGTATCCTATGAGAGCAAACCGATTGTCCTTTGGATACCAGAGACCCAGGCTAGGAGTACCTTTCAGATATCGAAGAATTCTTTTAACCACGTGCATATGTGACTCTTTTGGATTTGCTTGATATCTGGCACATAACCATGTGGAGAACATGTTGTCTGGTCGACTTGCGTTCAGGTAGAGCAGCGATCCAATCATTCCTCTGTAGGTTGTAGGATTTTTAGATTTCCCTGAGAGATCATCAGTTAATTTCAGATTTGTTCCATAGGAGTTTTCATGGAGGAACACTTTTCAAGATCGAATTTATTCAGAAGCTCAAGCACATATTTCTCCTGATTGATGAAGATCCCTTCCTCAAACTGCTTGATTTGTAAACCCAAGAAATACATTAATTCTCCCATCATGCTCATCTCGTAGTTGTTTGTCATCAGCTTAGAGAACTTTTGACACATGGCATCATTTGTGGATCCAAAAATGATGTCATCAACGTATATTTGAACTAGCAGGACATCGGATTTATGTTTTCGGATAAAGATGGTATTATCAATTGTTCCTCTTGTAAAACCACTTCTCAACAAGAAGTGCGATAGAGTATCATACCATGCTCTTGGAGCCTGCTTTAACCCGTAAAGAGCCTTATCAAGTTGATAGACATAATCACGATGCTTGTGGTCTTCAAACCCCGAAGGTTGCTTCACAAAAACGATTTCTTGAAGATTTCCATTAAGAAAAGAACTTTTAACCTCCGTCTGGTAAATTTTGAAGTTTCTGAAGGCGGCATATGCAAGGAACATGCGAATTGCTTCCAATCTTGCAACGGGGGCAAATGATTCATCAAAGTCTATGCCTTCCTCCTTTCTGTATCCTTGTGCCACTAATCTTGATTTGTTTCTTATCACAATTCCGTCTTGATCTAATTTATTCCTGAAAACCCATTTTGATCCAAAAACATTTGTGTCAGCTGGCCGTGGAACAAGGGTCCAAACTTTGTTCTTTTCTAATTGCTGCAATTCTTCCTGCATTGAAGATACCAAGTGAGGATCTCCAAGTGTTTTTTTGACATTCTTTGGTTCAATGATTGAGACGAAACCAACGAATAAACATATATTAGCACTAGCTTGCTGGCTTCGATTACGAACACCTTGTTCTAAATCTCTAATGACCTGTTTTATCAGATGATTCTTGTTCCATAGAGTGGACACTTGATTTTATGGACCAGGTTCATCAGCTGTAAGTGAAAGAGGTTGAGTTGGAGACAATGGAGGAAGTTGGATGTATAAGGGAATGGTGTCTGGTGAGGATGCAACTTCAGTTTCTTCACTAGCAGCTTCATTTTGGATAGGAGTTTGTTCAGATGCTTGAGTGTTGATGGGTGAGTTTGGTTCAGCCTGAGATGATCATGAACTTTTGGGTTGTGTGTCATTAGATACCGGAGTACTATTTGGTTCATCATCTTGATTGTCTGATGGAGTGTTGATTGGAGTTATATCAGATCCCTCTGAGGATTACTCATTATTTTCTAAGGGATAGATGGAGATTGGTTCATTGAAGAACAGATCTTCATCATTTTCTGGAGGTGGTGAAAGATCAAATACATGCTTTTCATCGAAGGTGACATGAATAGTCTCTTCAAAAGTGGATCTTTTTAGATTGTAGACTATGTATGCTTTAGATTGTTCAGCGTGCCCGACAAAGATTCCATCTTCAGCTTTAGGGTTGAATTTTTCAAGATGCTCTTTGTTGTTTAGAATGAAACAATGACAACCAAAGACTCTGAAATATTCAATATTCGATTTTCTTGACTTTACCATTTCATACGCTGTTTTGTTGTGTCTTTTGACAATAACAGCATGATTTTGAGTATGAAAAGCGGTATGAACTGATACATCTTTTCCGCGACGATGTTGATGGTGTTCGTTTACATGTTATTTTATAACGATTATTATACAAATGACTGATAGTTGGGAAGGAAATATGGATAAAGACTATTATACAAATGACGATTATTATACAAATGACTTGGTCTCCCACAACTTACCTCCTCTTATATAGTAAACACCGTCTTCCTTCAATATTTTTGGAAATCTACTCATCAATTTTAACGTAAATAGAAGCTTGAATCTTGTCTCCCTACAAAAAATGGATAATACATATGATTTTAATTAAAAGTTAATTTAGTAAAAATAATATCTATACCTAATGATCATTTATCGAATATGATTAAGTGTAATACCTCCTCGTCAATTAACAGCATCTCAAGTGATATTATCTCATTTTTATAGTTGAAGTTCGTGTGGGGCCACATTCGTAGAACCCTGACCTTGAGGTGAATTTTGTCCTTGAAAACATGAATGTTTCTTATAAAGGGCAATCCGATTGTTGACATGTTAAGAAATCATTGCATAAAAAGATTACGAAATTCATACACAATAGGAATAAAATTTGTATCAAAAGTTTAAGAAATGAACCGAGGAATGGATTGAAAACTAACCTTGTTGGTGAATCGAGTGATGGTAAGGTGGTATGTGTTTCGTATCATGAATGCAAAGGTTAAATGGTTGAGTCGTCAATTTATATACATAAAACGTATATATATATATATATATATATATATATATATATATATATATATATTAACTGTAATAAAACGTAATAAACACATTTAATAACAAATAAATTTAAGAAACGTTTTTTAATACTCTTGATACAATCAAAACGTTTAAAGTACAACTATTGTAAGTTAAACCATTAAATGGTCTTACTATAAAAACGAGTCAACCACAATAAAACTGTCATTTAATGAGTAGCGAAAATAACTCTCAGTCAAACCATTAATTGACAAATTAACAATCTAAAAACGTTTATATTATTTCATATTAATTGTCATATTAACACTCCTTTAACTGTTTCCTAAAACGTATAACTTTTACGGATTTACAACTCTAGATATTAATAGTAATTGTAATAAAACGTAATTAACACATTCAATGACAAATAAAAAAAAGTAAGTATCTGAGCAACAAAAACAATTGTAATTTAAACCATAGAATGACAAATTAACACTCTAAAAGCGTATATATTAATTCATATTCATTGTCATATTAATACACATTTAATTGTGGACTAAAAACGTATAAATCTGACGGAATGTAAGCATCTCTTTATATCACTTTTAATTGAAGTCATATTAACATGAAAAACGTCTATATTAAAAACGTATATATTAACCGTAATAAAACATAATTAACACATTAAATGACAAATCAATTTAAGAAATGTTTTTAAAACTTTTAATACAATAAAAACGGTTAAAGTACAACTATTGTAAGTCAAACCATTAAATGGTTCTACAATAAAAACGAGTCAACCAATTAAATATTGACAGTTTTTAACGTAATTAAAAGATTTAAAGAGGGGGGATTTTCAAATTTGATTCGGGTTTTTAGGAGCTTAATAAAAACGTAATTATTTGAGCACCCAAAATAACTGTAAGTCAAACCATTAAATGACAAATTAACACTCTAAAATTGTATATATTAATTCATATTAATTGTCATATTAACACTCTTTGAATTGTTGACTAAAAACGTATAACACATACGGATTTACATCTCTACATATTAGTATTAATTGTAATAAAACGTAATTAACACAGTAAATGACAATTAATAAAAAACGTAATTACTTGAGCAGGAAAACTAATTTTTAGTCAAACCATTAAATGACAAATTAACACTCTAAAAATGTATATATTAATTTATATTCATTATCATATTAACACTCATTTAATTGTGGACTAAAAATGTATAAATATGACGGAATGTAAGCATCTCTTCATATTAATATTAATTGTCATATTAACACTCATTTAATTATAGACTGAAAGCAATAATTGACTGTTTTTCTGAAATCTTATATAAATTAGGGATGGAATAAAAGCATTAATTTTTGACGTCATATTAATTTGACAAATAATATGAAGAGATACTTCTTTACAACTCATCATTACAAATTAAATGAAATATATTTAATTGGCGTTTTGAAAATCCACGCCAATAAAACCAAGTTTTTTAAAACGCATGTTCAAATTCAATATATTTCTCTATTTACATTAAGTGATTATGGTTTCTATAAATAAAAGTTAAAAAGCGTAAAATTTTAATGGCTATATTGAAATTCGTCCCCACGTGAAAGCATAGTGTGTAAGTGTTATGAATATGTAACCAAAGCTGTGACTTTGACCAATGGTAAGAGCTTCACCTATGGAGCACTCCCACCCGGGTTCGAGCCTCGTCCAGAGCAGTTTTTTAATTATTTATGATGGGCCGGTTTAAATATACTTGGGAAACACCTTAGGTATAAAGTGTTACGGAGTTGTAACCAAAGCTATGACTTGGCTAGTGTTAAGAGCTCCACCTATGGAACACTCATACCCGGGTTCGAGCCTCGTCCAAAACAGTTTTTTAAATTATATTTCAAGTAAATTGAACATTGCTAAATATGACATGTTAGAATTCAGACTTTCCTTATTTAGAATTGACTAATTTGCATTATAAATTATAAATTAGTATAGATTATGATTGTTAATATTTGAGATGCATTGCGAAACTTTCGATAGAAAAAAAAACCGGATCTTTCTCAAGTAGAATGTTTTAATTTATTTTATTAGGAAAAGAGGTCTCAAATATAATATTATATTATATTATATTATATTATATTATATTATATTATATTATATTATATTATATTATATTATATTATATTATATTATATTATATTATATTATATTATATTATATTATATTATATTATATTATATTATATTATATTATATTATATTATATTATATTATATTATATTATATTATATTATATTATATTATATTATATTATATTATATTATATTATATTATATTATATTATATTATATTATATTATATTATATTATATTATATTATATTATATTATATATATATATAATATTATATTTTTATGTAAGATTATAGTATTATATATATTATATTAATATAATAATAATTATAATTACTAATAATATATTATTAATATCATGATATTATTAATATAATGGAATATTATAATGTTACATATGTATGTTATATTATATTAATATCATATATTAATAATTATAATTATTAATATTATAATATTATTAATATTATTATTATTATATTAATATCATAATATTATTAATATTATGGAATATTATAATATTATATATATGTTATATTATATTAATATAATATATTAATAATTATAATTATTAATAATATATTTTTAATATTATTTTTAATATTATAATATTAATATAATATTAAAATAATAATAATAAAAATATTGTTATAATATTAAAAATATATTATTAATATTATAATATTATAATAATCTTATAATATAAATATTATATTATTTTTATTTTTATTTTTATTTTTATTATTATTATATTATATAGTTATTTATTATATATTATTATATTAAATATATATTATATTATAGCCTTGATAAATAAGCAACATTGATTATTAAGAGAATACTAAGGAATGCCCATTGTATTCTTTAGTATTCCTATTACCTTTCTCTATCCCATTACCCACTTTAAACCAAGCGTCCCCTTACATTACTTTTTCAAAAAAAAAAAAATTTGGAAACGGCTTTCAATAAAAAAACTAGCTAAACGCTAGAACAATCAAACATTACAAGGCATAATCAACCATTCTACCCAACTAACTTTATACTTTTTACTACGATTACACAACCAATTATAAGACACTTCTTTAATCGAATCTATCAACAAACTTTTCCGAGCATCACCATTATTGAACGTCACCGCATTCCTATGTCTCCATAGAATCCACACCACCGTCAAACAAACCGCTTCCGCAATATACTTCACCCGATTAGGATAATTTTGCGCATCCAACGTGTACATAAGATCCTCCAAATTCAAAACATTAATGTCTAAGACCTGTAACCACCTACTAATCGAGCTCCAAACATCTTTAGCCACTTTACACCTCCAAAAAATATGGTCTACATCTTCCACCCCGTTTCCGCAAACAACACAGTTGACGTCCTGGATCGGGACTCCCCGTAACACTAAATTTGTCTTTGACGGTATAGGATTTAACGCAACCTTCCAAAATAAGATGTTAACCTTCCTCGGGACGAGCCGATTCCACCGTGTCTGGTTTACCGAGCTCGGCAAGAACAACGAGTCTAACCATCTTCTCGTCATCGCAACTTCAAACACCCCATCATGACCTATACCCCACTGCCACTTATCCCTTTCATTGTTAAGAACTAACCCATCTAGCCTCGACGTTACTTGTTGAATGATAGCATCCAGTCTTCCTCCCCTCATAACCCGAGACCACGACCAACTAACCGAACCATTAACCACTCGATCCGCCACTACACAAAAGGGATTCGTCTCAAGTCGGAATAATCTCGGAAACAAACTCGATAAAGGCGTATGTGACAACCATGGGTCGGTCCAAAAGGAAGTGGACAGACCGTTCCCTATTCTTATAGACAAATGAGATAACAACAAAATTCCTTGATCTTTATACTTGACAATCATTTTTAACATTTGAGACCAAGGTTGTGTACTAGAATACCCCCTCTTGTTAATATTCATAAACCCACCATCTTGGCCATAAATATTAGTAATAACCTTTGCCCATAACGCCTCCCGATTATTAACAAAGCGCCACAACCATTTCAAAAGAAGAGCAACATTAAACGCTTTTAAGCTCCCAATACTAAGACCACCATTTTCCTTCGAAGCCAACACCACATCCCATTTGATCCAATGGATTTTCTTTTTCTCTTCCGAACCACCCCAAAAGACCGCCGCCCTCAAACGTTCCAAAATATTCTCAACATTACGAGGTAACAGGAAAATCGAAAGATAATAAACCCCAAGACCACCCAACACCGATTTAATAAGCGTAGCCCTACCGCCAATAGATAAAGCATTTACTTTCCATTTAGAAAGTTTATGCTTAAATCTATTAATCAACCCAACCCAATGAGCTTTCCTAGACATGCATGCTCCCACCGGAAGCCCAAGATAAATAAATGGAATTTTACCTTGACATACCCCGACCGAATCCGCCATGTCACTCAACTCTTCATTTTTAACACCAATACCATATAAATTTGATTTATCAAGGTTCAATTTCAACCCCGACACCATGTAAAAATAATGAAGAATAATAATGAGACTTTGAATATTATCCAACGACCATTCCCCCATGAAGATCGCATCATCGGCATAAAATAAATAAGAAATACACATCTCATCGGCTCGCACGTTTAACCCTTTAAACAATTTATTAGACACCGCATCTTCCATTGCCACATGTAACCCTTCCATAGCAATAATGAACAAAAAAGGCGAAAGCGGATCCCCTTGTCTTAACCCTCTTTCAAGCTTGAATTCATTGGAAGGGTTCCCGTTAAGAATCACGGAAGCCTTAGCCGAATTTAAAACTGCTCTAATCCAATTTCGCCACTTTGCCGGGAACTCCATAAACACCATCATTCGATCCAAAAAAGACCAATCTAACGAGTCATACGCTTTTTCAAAATCAATCTTTAAAATCATAGCTTTTTTCTTCTTCTTTTTGTACCATGCCAATATTTCATTGACAATCAACGGCCCATCAAGGATCTGTCGACCTTTAACAAACGCTGACTGCTCCATGCTGACAATCGAATTCACCACCAATGCCAACCGGATCGCTAACACCTTAGCAATTATCTTATATTGAAGACCAATAAGACTAATTGGACGGTAGTCATTAACCGCCATGGGATTCAACACCTTTGGAATCAACGTGATGAAAGACGCATTACATCCTGAGGGAATAAAACCTGTATCAAAAAATTCAACAACAAAATTAAAGATGTCAGTTTTTAAAATCTCCCAAAACCTTTTCACAAAGGCGAACGAGAAACCATCCGGGCCCGGCGATTTCTCATTTCCACAGCTCCACACCGCCCGTTTAACTTCTTCTTCCGTAACCGGCGCAATCAGTAACCTCGAATTCTCCTCCGACAGCCTTTTGAAAGTATCACTTCTAGTAGCCACTTCAATCGACCGAACTTTTTTATATTTATTTTCAAAGTAATTATAAAATGTGTCTTTAACTGCCGGAGGAAATGTGACCCACACTCCTTCATGCTTGACTCCTTGCATCAAGGAGTACCTGCGCTTGCTATTAACTATACCATGAAAATACTTCGAGTTCTCGTCTCCTTCTATGCTCCATTTAACTTTAGCTTTTTGCGACAAGTCCTTCCATTCTTTTTCGTCTAGTTTATAAAGTATCTGTTTAGCACAGTCTCTAACTTGTCTTTCATTATCCGTCACTGACCCCGTCTCCATCTTCTTTTCAACCCTCGAAATATCATTTACACACTTCTGTCGAACACTTTGTTGATTCCTCTTCTTCTTTTGCCACCAACTCTTACAATTTTATTTGAGCATCTTAAGTTTGTCTTTAAATTGAATCATAGCCCCCCCACTGTTACAGGGCGACGGCTGTCGCCACACCCCCAACACCAGATCTTCAAAATCACTTTCTTCCATCCACGAATTAAAGAAACGAAAAGCTCGAGGCCCGTAATCAACAACTTCTTGCGATAATAAAATTGGACGATGATCGGAAATCGTCTCATTCAATACCGTAGCCGTCATCTCCGAACACGCCTCATTCACCCCTTCACTTACAAGAAAACGGTCTAACTTGCTCATTTTATTACCATCTCTACTTAATCTTGTGAAGGCCGACCCACCCATCGGGACTTCCATAATCTGAGCCGAGTCTATAAAATCATTGAAATCATCCATCTCTTTATCATTTTTTGCGCATCCCCACCTTTCCCCTTCCTCCCGTACCGCATTGAAATCCCCGAACACAAAGTAATTACTGTCATTTCCTCCCATATATTGAACAATAAACTCCCAAACCCTTCTCTTCTCAACATTACTTTGCGGTGCATACACATTATCCATAATGCACTTTAATTTATTTGCCTTCCATTCCCCATGCACAATTAACACATTTTGACAACTAACAATTTTGGTACTCTCGAACAAAGAAGCATCCCATACCGACAAAATACCGCCTGACAAGCCAACATCACTACTAATTGCAAAATCAAAAGACATGTTACCCCAAAGCTGCTTAATCATGAACATATTTACTTTAGACACCCGAGTCTCTTGAATACCCAAAAACGATACATTATAGTTATTACATAAAGCCGCAACTCGTCTACGTTTCACTCCATCGCCAATTCCACAAGTGTTTAGAGACATTATATTCATGGACGACCCTTTTCATCTCCCATTCTACTAATCATTTTTTTCAAGAGAGCTTTGACACCCATCCATATCGAGACCGAAAGCACTCCCTATGTCAATGAATCTCTCCAGATCATCAATAAGAGAAGCTGGTGAAACATGCTTTTTCTTTTTATTCCTTCCCATCAATGAGTTAGACGTCTCTGAGAAAGATGTTCTACGCACTTGTGTTTCATTTTGTAGAATTTTAACACTTCCGGAGCCACCATTATCCTCATTACTTGCGCCCTTGCTTCCCCCGTTCTCAAAACCTGGAGGTTTGGATAGTGAAATATCCGACGGAACCGCCTCCAAATTTCCGAACGCTTCCCCCCCATACCCTTCTTCTCCCGTCTTAACATTCTGCGCTGGACTATTTGGGCCGTCATCTCCCAATGGCCTAGATTGGGCCGCATTTTCACACTGCTCACTTCTAATTTCCGGAGCCACAACCTTGACTTCCGACCTTACCCCCACATCCTCCTGTTCAAAACCACCCTCTTCTTCTTCTTGCTCTTCTTCACTAACCTCGTCATTTTCTTGATCATAAGAACCATCATCACTAGAATTTACCGTATCCACCATTTTTATTTTTGGCTCCCACAGCGCAAGTTCATATAACCATACCGAGTTTTTATTATTGACCATCGCAACCCTATGTTCATCAATCTTTCTTCCAATTTTAGTTTTTACACAAACTATGCCATTCCCGTTATCCGCCTTGTCATCGTCAACAAACATAAGTTCTCCAAAGCCATCAATCAATTTCTTTATGGCTTTTATGGTTCCCGCCAACAAAGGTAACCCACCAAACCGTATCCACACCACTTTATCATCCACCACGAAGTCTGTATCAAGAACCTTCAATTGTAAAAAATAATATTGCATGTCCTCATGCAACTTAAACCGTTCACACGTGATTGCACTATCAAACTCCAACCACAACCACGAGCCACCTATATACTGCACAGACATGTCCAAAAAACCTTCTTTCGCACATACTAGATTAATATTTTCTATCAAAGAAATATCACGAACCTTCCCTACTAAAACAGTACCCTCATCGTTAATCGACATTACATCCTCCTTATCTATCATAACCGACTTTTTAGTTTCTGTTTCTGCATTCGTCTTTTCAGTCACCACCTTCCCCACTCCATATACTGATTTGGAATGAGACGAAGTACTGTTAGATTTAAACAGGTCCGCAAATTTTACACCATTGTTCCACGACCTATTATTAGGGTTTTGTAATATAGTTCTTTGCATAGGTTTAGGGTTTGGCTCATTCAATGTTTCCTTAACATCTATACGAGCGAACCTAGCAACTGATGCATAAATATGATATGAATCGAACCAAGCATCGTTCAGTCGAGCCAAGAGAGAATCGATATTCTGTACCTTAATGAATCTGACGAACGCGAATCGGCGTCCTATCTTTGAAAGTTTTCCGGCAATATAAGCATCTGCCACTGCACCGTACGCCTGCATAGCCAAGAACAAATCCCTAGGTTCCAACGACTTCGGGAAATTCGTCACATAAAAAGTCGTTGCAATACGGCTCACATCCGATTCCTTGCTTCTCGAAAAACCCCTCTCCTTTTCATTATTCCATCGCTCACCAATCTTGCGAGCCATCACCCTCCCCCCTCCCCGACGGAGAGAAACGAACGGAACCAACAATTAAAATCCGGCCGGAACCCTAGCTAGGGTTGGCCGCCGTACGAGAGAAACGAAGAGTAGTTGATACTTCACATTACTTTTTCAAATTGGAAACATCCCCTACACTATTTAGGCCACTCCCTATACACTTTGAATTAAAGGACGTTAATAAATATAGTTGAAAGTTGATAGTCGTCAAAAGGATACATTTGTTGAATATATCATTTACTAAAATATAGGTTGACTAAAGTATAAGCGTACAAAATACTATTCATATAGGCTTTCGCATTCAAGAGGAAGTTTATATCAAGAGGAAGTTTATGTCATGATGTCTAATGAAGTTGTGAAGAGTAATTTATCGAATTAAAGGTTTTTCAGAGGTTGTATTTTAGAAATTCAGACTTTCAGTGTAATATATGGTCTAAGGAATTATTTGGTAAAACTTACTCGTATTTAAATTACTTATTAGCTTATAAACTTAGAGTTAGATACACCAAAATTTTAAACTTTCAGGGAACAAATCCTAGTCATTGGATCAAAATTATCGAGATCAAATCACATGTGTTTCAAACACATGTGTTTCAAGTCACGACCACCACCGCCGGTCACCACCAGCGACCACCAGCGACCACCACTGGCTGACAGTGAAGGTGCTGGTGGTAATGGGGGTGGTGATGGTATTGTTGTATTGAAACACATGTGATTCACTAAAACACATGTGTTTCAAAATACAAACGAGCATATTACTTCTAATCACATATGTTTCAAGTCACGAAACACATGTGATTACTAAACCCAGGAGTTTCTAAAAGCAAGGGAGCATACGTACTACGAATCACATGTGTTTCAAAAGGCGAAACACATGTGATTCACTAAAACACAGGGGTTCCAAATATACAGACGTTCATATTACTTCGAAGCACATGTGTTTCAAGTCACGAAACACATGTGATTCACTAAAAAATGAGTTCTAAAAGCAGGAGAGCATACGAACTACGAATCACATGTGTTTCAAAAGGCGAAACACATGTGATTCACTAAACAACAGGGGTTCCAAAAATATAGACGAACATATTACTTCGAATCACATGTGTTTTAAGTCACGAAACACATGTGATTCAATGAAACAAGAGTCTCTAAAACACATGGGAGAATACAAACTATGAATCACATGTGTTTCAAAAGGTAAAACATATGTGATTCACTACAAACAATGGTTCCAAAATACAAACGAGCATATTACTTCGAATCACATGTGTTTCAAGTCACGAAACACATGTGATTCACTAAAAACATGAGTTTCTAATAACAGGGGAGCATACGAACTACGAATCACATGTGTTTCAAACACATGTGTTTCAAGTCACGACCACCACCGCCGGTCACCACCACCGACCACCGCTGGCCACCACTTCCGGCCGCCTCGTTCCGCCGGCGGCGGCGGCCGCCGTCTCCGGCCGCCGGTGGTGGGTGGGGTATCTATGTATTGAATCACATGTGTTTGTAGTGGTGGTGGTGGTTTGAATCTTGATCTTGACCTTTGACTTTTTATTAATTCAAGGGTTATTAATTGTCCCTTGTGGCTTCATAAAATCCTTGAAATACCTTGAACAAACCACTATAAACTTAATTAAGCTCATAAATATAAATTTATTTAATCTTAAATACGTTTATAAGCTAATAAGATACTTAACAAGCTTTTCCAAACAACTCTTAAAAAATGTGTTATGAAAATAGGGATGTTTTATAAAACAAACTAGAAATAAATTAAAATCTCAACGCTACGTTAATAAGAAAAAAATATTTGTGAATTACGCCACAACACTCGCACACAAGATACTCATATAAAACGCGTGCTATCTTTAGTAATGATAATATTTAAAAAGTTAAAATACATTTTAGTACCTTAAATTTAGTTGACTAGGTCTTTCTATTACTCTGAATTATTAAATATGTAACGTGGTACCTTGAATATGATGAAATGTCAGTTTAGTACCCCGACTCATTAATTCAGTCACGTTTTCTTATTTGACTTGTTTTCGTAAAAGTTTTTGGTAAACTAAAAAATATACGTTTATCTCAATATATTGATATTATAAGCAAATAACGTTAGAAAACATTACCAAATTAGTGAGTCTATCATGATATTAAATTGACGATTTATCAAGTATAGGGTATCATGTTGCACATTTAATAGTTTAGGGTAGTATAAAACCTAATGAGCCAAATTTAGGACAATAAAATAAATTTTGGCCTATTAAAAATGCTTTGCAAAACTTTCTATTAAAAAACATCTCTTCCTAATTTAAAGGTATTCTTAACCATAACATATCCATTAATTTATTGATTTATGACATTCATGAATCATATAGTAATTATTATGACTTCTTTTAAGTTACAAAATTTGTAAACCATATATAGTGATTGATTTTAATGCATATTTGTCGTTTCATGTATATATATATATAGGGTCCGGATCCGGTGATGACTCTTTTCCCGGTGAGGACTGCGAGTACTCCAAAAAAAACACTAAAAATGATCCAAAACAAACTTTTTTCAAAAAAATTTCTTTTTTAAATATCTAAATCGCAGCCTGTAAGATCCAAAGAGAAAAAAAGTTTTTCAAAAATGATCCAAAAAAAAATATGTTATGATCCACAAAAAAAATATGGATCATTGTTATGATCCGCAAAAAAAAGTGGATCATAATTTTTTTTTCAAAATTTTTTTTTGGTCAAATGTAGTAATTATCATGGTGAGTTATATATATTTTTTTCGGAATTTTTTGAAATTTTTATGAGGTGTACTCGAGAGTTCTCACCGTTTTTTGAGTCCTCACAGGATCCCACTTATATATATATATATATATATATATATATATATATATATATATATATATATATATATATATATATATATATATATATATAATGTTTACAATTTCAATACATACATGTATAACCCAAATACATACAATGTTTACACTTCAATGCATACGACGTTTAACCCAAAAACATACGATGTTTCCACTTTCAAGATCTAGATCTGAAATTGTTGTAACTTGCCTAACTGGAAATGATCTAACCTCTACTGTCGCTGGCACCACTTCTTCCGTCTTCATCTTTGTAACCAGAATTGGAACCACGATTCTGTCATCTTCGTCTTTCGTCTTCGTCTCCGTAACCAGAACTGGAATCACGATTCCTTCCGTCTCCCGTCTCCCGTCTTCATCTCAGAACCTGCCAGCGTCACTCCTTCCGTCTTCGCTGCCAAATTTCACATGTTGTTTATGAAAATTAGGGTTAAATGAATAGAAGAGAGAGAATAAACTGAAATGGAGAAAAATGGGGATGTGAGGGGGTAGGGGACGGTTTTAAGGGACTTTCTTTTTTTATTTTCTTTTTATTTTGGTAAAGTACCCATCTTACCCTTTTATTTTATTTTTACTAAAAAAGAAATTAGTTTTATTTACAAAAGTAACAAGATTAATCTTGACCATCAATTTTAAAATCTAAAGGTCAGGATTTGGTTCTGCGGTTCTGCACCTTAAATGGGTTCTGCGCTGAATTGGACACTATATATATATATATATATATATATATATATATATATATATATATATATATATATATATATATATATATATATATATATATATATATATATATTTATATATATATGTAGTGTAGAATTAAAATCAGAACCAATTTAGCCTAAGGAACCGTAAGAACTAATTTCGACCAATCAGAATTAAGGAAATTTGAATTTTCCCCCTAAATTCGTAAGGGGTATAATTGTCATTTCGAGCATCCTTATTTATTTAGTAACGGATCATTTAATTAGTTCTCCTTCTCTCTCATCAAAATCCTAAAAATATGGATTCTCTCTCTCTCTAAACACTAAAAATATGGACTCTCTCTCTCTCTCTCTCCACGTTGTTAGTATCATCTTCATTCCATAATATTTTCCATTAGAACTCAAAGTTTCTCTCCCTTTATCTGAATAATGAATCAACCGACTTTGAGATGAAAGGTAATTCCGACAACCAACGTGACAGAAAGTTTCCCTCAACAAAAGGGTTATGGCGACGTGGTTTTAGATACGGGTCTCCTATCTGGAGAAGACGAGTTTTGGCGATGAGATCTGCGGCGGCGGCAGTCCGATTCAGAGATATTCCGCCGGCGATGTAGATTGAGACGCTGGTAAAGTTTTCATAAAAAAGGTAAAGTTTTCAACTTTAATGTTTTATATAGAATTGTATAGTTCAGATCTTGTGTATTTTGAATAAGCGACGAATATTTACCAAAAATTTACTCAAAAATTGGGTCTTCAAATTTGAATTTGAGTAAGTTTTACTGAAGATCTAAAAACGGTAATAATAATTTCCTAATTAATTTTTATAGGGTCTTATCTCTAGCAAGTTTTTATTGCACTCTAAGTGCTCGATCAAATGTCTAGCAAGTTTTTATGAAATAATATTTTAATATGTTTTGATAACAATGTTCGTCAACATTTATCTTAGTCCCAAACTGTGTCAATATGTAAATATGTATAAGCTTAATACCTTATACATACATGTATAGGGTCTTAATCTCATACTTTCTAATATCTTATACATACATGTATATATCTTAGTCCCAAACTATGTCAATATGCAAATATGTATAAGCTTAATATCTTATACATACATGTCTAAGTGCATATATCTTATCTTATTTTTATATATACATCGATGTTACTCTACATACATACATGTATATATCAGATATTATGTTTAATTATGTTTGATATGAATTTATTTCATGTGTTTCCAGCTTGCATGGTGCTAGGCACATATTGTTATGAATATGAAGATGGTAAAGATTGTTAAAACTCTAAAAAGATGAAGATGGAGAGGACAGTTTAGAAAGAAGCACATATGTTTGTACATTGGAGTTATTTAGTTTTTTGTACACGTCTTATTTATTATTTTGTACATATATGTTATCCATTTTTTAACTGTTTTTATAAAGAGCATGTTTAAGTTGGTGAAAATAACCGTAAAATAATATAATTATCTTTTTTAATACATGTGTGTTTTTCGTACATATACATTCATGTCTGATTACGTTAAAAATAGTTTTTCTGATTCCGTAAATATAACATAGATGTTCAACCGGTATTAAATAATTTCCGAAAATAAAGCATTCATTTTAGGAAAATTCAAAAAAGGAAACAATAAGTAAAAATGTAAAATGCCGTCAATGCCCCTGTAAATTAACTATAAATTAAATAATTTGAAAATATTTTACTAAATTTTGATTGGTTTGGATAAGTTCTGATGGTTCTTAGCCTTATTGGGTTCTGTAAATAAAGCATCCCTATATATATATATATATATATATATATATATATATATATATATATATATATATATATATATATATATATATATATATATATATATATATATATATATATATATGTATATGTGGGATTCGGTGAGGACTCCAAAAACAGTGAGGACTCGCGAGGACACCTCAAAAAAATTTCAAAAAATTCTGGAAAAAATATATATAACTCCCCATGATTATTACTATATTTGACCAAAAAAAATTTGAAAAAAAAAAAATTATGATCCACTTTTATTTTGTGGATCATAATAATGATCCATATTTTTTTATGGATCATTATTATGATTCATTTTATTTTATTTTTTGAAATTTTTTTTTTTTTTGATCTTATAGGCTGTGATTTTTAAGTTTAAAAAAGAATTTTTTTTTGAAAAAAGTATGTTTTGGATCATTTTTAGGGTTTTTTATGGAGTCCTCGCAGTCCTCACCGGTTTTTGAGTCCTCACCGGATCCGGACCACCCTATATATATATATATATATATATATATATATATATATATATATATATATATATATATATATATATATATATATATATATATATATATATATATATATATATATATATATATATATATATATATATATATATATATATATATATATAGGGGAGCGTTTATGCGAGAACCTATATTTTTGCGAGAACTGAGAGAACCATTTCTGACCAATCATTTAAATTAGTTAGTTTTCTAATTTTAAAGGGTATTGTAATCTTTTTAACATTTTTTTAGTTATGACAATTAACCAATTAAATTAATACATATATTTTCCATATTCAATTAAAAGGACGATTTTTGTTCACCAGTGATGTCTGTTCACCAATGAACACATCCATACATACAAAAAAAATACAAACTAGTGTAAATTGACAATTGTTCACTAATTCTCAAAATTAATGAACAAACAAGTACATACTACTGTAAATTATTGAACAAAATCATAGAATTGATTAATGAACAAACTCATACATACTACAGCAAATGAAATATGTGAACAAAAAATAAAATAATATTCATACAATGTAACAGATCTCGAAAATATGAACAAATCAGAAATAGATCTGAAATAAATGAACAAAATCAGAATCAGATGACATATCCGAAAATAGATGAACATATCTTCCCAGGAATTGAACCAAATGAACAAATCCGAATTAGATGAACAAATGAAACTAACGAACAAATCAGAATGAGATGAACTGGATGCCTAGTTGCCGACTTCGCCGGAAACCAGATCTGGCCGCCGACGAAACCAACTCCAGGTCATCACTTTCTCTGCTTTCATCTTGCAGTTGCCAGCGAAGAAACATAGATCTGTCGATTGCTGAAGCACCGCAGCTAATATCCCTATAATGACCGACGAGGGAATCCTAGATCTGGAAAACGTTTTCTCCGGCGGCGGCGTTCCAGGACGTCGGAACCCTAGATCTGGCGGCGGTAGTGTAGTCGTTTGGGGAGTCGGATCTGCTTGTCACTTTGTCGGCGGTTGTGTCAATTCTCGTCGGAGATGGAGGCGGGGGTATTGATTGTTAACCGGTTTCGACAACCGGAGGGCGTAGATCTGGAAGGAAACAAAAGAAATAGAAGGAGAATGTATTTTCAGGCAATATTTAACAATAGAGCTTGACAGAAACCATAGAAAAAAAATGAGTTGTTGAGGATGGTGATGGATTTGACGGTGGGGGTAAACGATTGCCGGAAAATTTCTTGGCCGGATTTGGATTTGGAGAGAGAACTCCAAAAAACACACACAGTTGTGTGTTGCGTGAGTGGTGGAATGAAAAGGGGGGGTGGTTGTTTCTTTAATTATCTGCACTTTTTTTTTACGAAAATACCCCTCGGCGAATATTTTTAATTAATAAGTTTTTACTATATTCTAAATCTGCCATCAAAGATCTTGACCACTCATCTAGTAATCTAATGGTTAGAAAGTGGTTCTCGCAGTTCTCGCAATAATAAAGGTTCTCGCATGAACGCTTATATATATATATATATATATATATATATATATATATATATATATATATATATATATATATATATATATATATATATATATATATATATATATAGTGTAGAATTAGAATCATAACCAATTAAGGCTACAATACCAGCAGAACTCAATCTAAACCATTGATTTTTGAAATGAAATGATCATGGAAGACACATCAATGTATTTGATGAGGGACCCCAAATATTGGTTTGCATGGATGTCATTCATGCATACACTTATATATACATACATGAAAACATATACATATATGCATACATGCATGAATGACATCCATACAAACCAATATTTGGGGGTCCCTCATCAAATACATTAATGTGTCTTTCATGATCATTTCATTTCAAAAATCAATGGTTTAGATTGAGTTCTGCTGGTTCTGTAGCATTAATTGGTTCTGAAACTAATTCAACCCTATATATATATATATATATATATATATATATATATATATATATATATATATATATATATATATATATATATATATTGATTGATATGTACATTTGTAGATACACACAAACTATCAATAAGAATGGTTGTTGGAATGATCAAAAGAGTTTGAGTTAATTCGTTTACACCATTATCAGCACTTTGCTCAAAATCGTTATACGTTCATGTCTCGAGTTGTAACTTACCGAATATGAGTAACGCTTTGATATGGAGCAAGCTAAAATTTGTCTTTTGATATATTGTTAATGATTCATAGTGTGTGAATTACACTATTAGTTCATTGGAAGTCAAATGAAAAATATGAAATTATGAGCATCGTATGAAACTACATAATTGTGAAAAATTATGAATCATCTTCAAGTAGTCTCACCTATTCTTATTAGAGTTAATTTCATAGAATAGTAATGAAGTTTCAAAAGTGTTCCATTTAGGTCACTCAAAGTTAATTTCATTTTATAATAGTAACCATAATAGTGAAAAATTATGAATCATCTTCAAGTAGTCTCACCTATTCTTATTAGAGTTAATTTCATAGAATAGTAATGAAGTTTCAAAAGTGTTCCATTTAGGTCACTCAAAGTTTACTTTCATTCTATAATAGTAACCAAGTTTTAAAAGTGTTCCAATCATGTGTATTTAACCTTTGATTATAGGTTACCAAGTCATTTTAATTTAATTTATATATAAACCCCATTAATAATCCAATATAAGCATTAAAAATAAAAATAAAAATAAATTAACTTCAAAAGGAATCAAAAGTCTAAACTAATTAACTTTATCAGTAAATTACATAAATCGTCTAGAGATCCTTACTTCACTAACAAGCCACGGTTCTAAAGTCTAGTTTAACAACTATAAATTGGTAATATAAGTTTAATTTATTAAATAAAAAAGATTATAATTAAAAATTGTTAAAGTTAGAGAAATTACTTATCGAAAAGCGAACGATGTTATGTGTTTTCCATCTACTGTCATTTGGATTCCTTCTGATCCAACTATGAGGTTTATTACTTCTGATCCAACACTGAGTGTTATTGTTACCAAGTCTAAACTAATTGTCTTTACACTTTTGATTCTTTTTTAAGTTAATTTATTTTCGTTTTTAATGCTTATTTTGGATTATTAATGGGGTTTATATATAAATTAAATTAAAATGACTTGATAACCTATAATCAAAGGTTAAATACACATGATTGGAACACTTTTGAAACTTGGTTACTATTATAGAATGAAAGTTAACTTTGAGTGTCCTAAACGGAACACTTTTGAAACTTCATTACTATTCTATGAAATTAACCCTTCTTATTACAATGTCTAGGAAAGATAAATGTGCTTATTTATAGTCCTAATGAGGGTGAGTTCCGACACGCAATATCGTTGTCTACCATCACCGTCTTTCAGGGTTGTACTCGTATAGACCTACCGAAGGGTTGACTAAATAATCTTACCCATGTATGTGTTTATATACATATGCTCAATCGGTGTCTCATAATCAACATGTTGTTCGATAAATGAGAACCCCTGGACTTGTGTGTTTAAACCTGATTCGACACCGAATTTGTGCTTATAGAAACCATAAAGATATAAGCTTATCGTTTTATATGAAAACCGATCCAGTATTTCTCCTCCTGTTATAAGATGTCATTTATAAAGAGGATGATCATAAGTATGAAATTACATGCGAAATGAATGCTAAGGCGAAGATATTATTTTGTCTTCTTCTGTCAGACACGAGGAAGTCTGAATTCATATCAATTACCTTACCCAAGACATTATGGGACTCTTTGAATGAACATTTCGATCATCAAAAGATCATTTGGCTTCCTGAAGCCCGCTAAGATTGGCTCAATCTACGATTCCAAGACTTCACTTCAGTTACTCATTATAACGCTGAAGTTTGTAGAATCCATTCACTTCTCCAATGTTGTAGTAAACACTTAGCTGATATTGACTTGTTGGATAAGACTTAAACCACATTTCCTAGTTTTGACTTGCTTCAAAATAAATACCATCAATCCAAGTTCCCAATGTTCCTTGATCGCATTACCCAGTTATTATTGGATGAGAAAAGTAGCACCGTTTTAATGAGAAATAGCAATGCTCGTCCTATTGGCACAAAGGCAATTCCTACGCCTGATGTTAATAATCTACCTGGGCCTCAACCACGTAACGGAAGACGAGATAAGGTCCAGTCGTCCAGAAAGCCAAGGAATCATGGTGAGTGTAGACCTCACCAAGCCAAGCAAGGTTCGGAATATGACCCATACCAAAGACCTTCAGACTGAGGTTCGAAATATAGCACGTACTAAAGACCTTCGGGTCAAGATTCAGAATATAACACGCATCGAAGACCTTCGGCTCCTAAGGAATCTCGTACTTCAAATAAAAACAAGACGACCAGCCGTCCCAATGAAAGGGAGCATGGTGATAAGAAAACCCTTTGTTACAAATGTGTTGGTTATGGTAATATGAAACTAGTTTGTAAGGCTACTCCGCACGAAGTTCGTAACTATCATAATGGGAAAAGAGCTGAAGCAAATGTTGTAAAAACAAAGAAACGTGAATTCTTTGAGACCCCTGATTTTATGGCTCAAATTGAAGAATAGTATTGTTCAGCGTTTGGATTGTCTTATTTATTATGCTTTCCAGTTTGAATGGGCATTGATCTTGACCATCTTCTTGCGTACGTTCATTCCCAAATGGTCTTGAAAAGCATTTATCAAACATATACAAATAATTGTGATAACATTGGTTAAGCGCACTAAACTTCCAATTTATGCAGGTGGATTGTGATATTTCACACAGCTGCATTGGTCCGTCTGAAGCCAATGGCCACCCAACCATTTTCTGTGTACCAATTGGTAACTGGATGTGAGCAAGATGTCTCACAATTATGTGTATTTGGTGCTTTGTCAATGTTCTAGTCGAGACGTCAAAACGTTTGCAGTTTGGACCTTAGATACAACGGGAATATATGTTGCTTATGAATCCTCGTCCATCATACACTATTTAGAGCCCTTGTTAGGCAACATATTTAATGCTAGACATGTAGATTGTAACATCCCAAAATCCGGCATAGTAGTTTTGACCAGGTATTAATATATGATTAATTGTTAAAAGCAAAATGAATTTTTAGGTAGAATTGGATTCCTTGGTGAAAAGAAAAGTGTTTGGACATGTTGCAGATTGTAACATCCCCAAATCCGGCATAGTAGTTTTGACCTTAAGGTATTAATATATGATTAATTGTTAAAAGCAAAATGAATTGTTTAGGTAGAATTGGATTCCTTGGTGAAAAGAAGAGTGTTTGGATATGTTGCTCCAACACCACCCAATGTTAAACCAATTGATTATAATTGGGTATCCGTAAGGAAACATAATGAGAATGTCAACGTCGAACGGACTGGCCTCAATAGAAACAAGCAATCTATGTAGAATTGGATTCCTTGGTGAAAAGAAGAGTGTTTGGACATGTTGCTCCAACACCACCCAATGTTAAACCAATTGATTATAATTGGGTATCTGTAAGGAAACATAATGAGAATAATTAGATTGTAAAATACAAAGCTCACCTTGTGGCACTTATCTGAACGCCGTCGAATTCATTATGAGGAGACGTATTCTCCCATAATGGATGTTATAACGTTCCGTTACTTAATCAATTTAGTAGTTTCCGAAAAACTGAATATGCAGCTCATGGATGAGGTCACAACCGATCTGTATTGGGATCTGGACACATAGATATACATAAAAGTCCTTGATGGATTCAAGTTTGGTGAATAAAGTAGTTCCAGATCACGGAATACATAAAATTCGAGATGAAAGATCTTGGGAAGTCATGTTTTTGCTTCAGCTTGTAGATCGAGCAACGTAAAGATAGTATTTTTTTTCTTCATCAATAAAATTATACACAAAAGGTATTAAGACGCTTTAGTAATCATGATTCAAAGTCGTCATCTACTCTCATGGTCGTTCGTTCTCTAGACGTTAAAAACGACCCATTCCATCCAGAGGACTTGAAGAGATATTTAGCCGAGAGTATTCATATATGGGTGCAATGTGTGCATTATTGTACTTGGTCCAATGTACTAGACCGAACACCAACTCATTTGATGTGAAATGCCTGGCTAGGCATAGCAATTCGCCAACATGTCGCCAATGGAATGGTATTAAAGACATATTTTGTTACCTAAAAGGTACTATGATGATCCAGATTACTTATCAGACCTGCATAAGGGACGTTCCCAACCTGTTTATGTCTTTCCCATTGGGAGCATAGCTATATATAATTGAGGTCTTGTAAGCCGTAAACCCTCGCACTCGGGTATTTGACCCGATATTCATTCTAACCATCGCATATTACAATTTCAGTGTCATTAATAAAAGTACTCATTATTGCGTCTAAGTCTAGTTAAAACCGGCACATTAAGTATTATTAGTGCACGTCACTATTTATGTAATTAAATATTTATTTGTATTTGTACAATGAAAATTGTAAATTATCGACTTGGTGACCAAACGTAAACCTTAAACCGGAACAAAAAATGTAAACTTTAATATTTTATAAAAAAAAATTAGTTCAACCAAAGTAATCGGTACGAAAAATATGGTACGAACCACCTTAGACGATTAAATGCATAAGTATTAACATTTAAATACTTAGTATAACACGATAATATAGAGAGTAACGAAATATAAGCCCGATGTAGTATGTTTTTATCAGCATGTATGTTTTTATCAGTATATAACAACAATCAAAAATCGAGTAAAACCTCAGTTACATATATGCCAGTAATTGTAAATACCTAATACCAATTATATATATCATTTAAATTTAAAAATCTAACCTTATATACCCCATGACCCGGTACACATACCCCTCTTCACGTACATCATATTTTCTTTTTATTATGATATTCAACTTAATCAAAACCCTATCACCAATCATATTTTAACAAAACCTAAACCCTACACATAACCTAGTAAAAGACTTCGTTGCCTTAGTTCCCATTGCATATTTAAAGACCTTATTGCCTTCTTGCTTTCAGCATCATAATATCACACATGCGAAGGAACTCAAAAATCACTTGCTATGTTTTTCTTTTCAATTGTTGTAATAGTAAGAAACGTTGCTCTTGAAGCCGATGCCCATGCTAGGCCGTTCTTGGTGTTTGGCGACTAATTGGTGGATAATGGCAATAACAACTACTTGGCTACAATTGCCCGTGCCGACGCTGCCCCTTACGGGATCGATTATCCAACTGGACGCCCAACTGGCCGTTTCTCCAACGGATATAATATCCCTGACTTTATCAGTTAAATTTATGTTTTCATGTCTTTAATTAGTAGGCTTTACCACGTCTACGTATCATGTCTTTATAAGTGACTTAAAATCAAGTAATTGTGTTTTATATGTTTATCTATCTCCCACCTATATATGGAGAAAGGACATGAATTTTTTTTGATGACGTGTCTTAGGCAGCCAATCACATCACTCCTTAATGATGACTCAAACGCTGACTCAAAGGGTAACTTGGTAACTTCATACTTCAGCAATCACATGTATCGACTCTTTCATTTTAGGGTTTTGTTTCCACAGGACTCTTACACTGTGCCCCATTCTTCCTCATTTACATACGCTTGCAATTCAGATCGAATCATGTGATTGATTCTTCTTCATTCCATCGAATTCAAGGCGGCGGCTCCCATCGAATCATACCGTTACCAATTAGAGTTACCTGTCAAGAAATCAAGGCGGCGGCTTCCACCGGAAAAACAGCGACTACTACCACAACATCGGATGCGAAGTGTAAGGTCGATCTTCGAATTAAGATCTTGAAATGCACCATTTAATTGAGATTATAAATGAAAAAACAAATGCGACAGGTACTGCCATCGAATTATTTCCCCATTACACCATCCCGAATTTTTTTTTTTAATTACCGAATTAACGTTAGACTATGGATGTGTACATTTGCAAACCCTAATATCATGTCCAATTACTTAATTCGATACAAATTTGATTCAGATTTTGTTTGAATCTACATGAATATATATCAGCAAAACCGAAGGTTGCCATGAAAAATCATTGATTTATGATGAACTGTGAAACAACAATCTCTTAAATGTATAGCTAAATTTCATCCTTATGCATTTGAATCGTGTAAATACTGTAACTGCCATTGTATGTATATAGGTACTTTATGTTAATTGTTAATTGAATGTTTACCCAGAAACGAAGATGGGGAAATTTTTGGAGTATTTGCTTTCAAGAATCACTCCATATGCATTGAGAATGTGTTATTTTTTTTTTTTTTAATTTTGTAAAAAAATACAAAAATCTTATTTATTGGTGTTTGGCTTTGGGCAGAAAGGTCTACTTATGAAGCCTGATTATGTTGATCTACACAACAAATCCAAGACGTATGTTCGTCTGTTGCAGCACATGAAGGTAATTAACTTAACTAATTGATCTACTCATTCGGCATATATGTAGTGTTTGGTGGATTGGCTGCATTCGGCTTAATTTTATTATTCAAATTGACTTCTAATCAAACCCAGAAAAACTCTGCTCTGATTATCATATGATGTTGAGGTATATTTTCGCATTTATGTTGTAGTTTTAATCTTTTCATAAGTGAATATAAGTTTAAGATTGATGCTTTATTTGCTTTAGGTTGAAAGATTAGGAAAAGTTGATCCTGAAGTAAGATCACTCGCTATACAGATGAATTTTATATGTGTCATCAGTAACTAACTTTTTTTAAAAATTTCCAGACACTCCATCAAATGCATTACAGGAGTCCTGGTTTTATGCTGCTCTGGAGTACAGTAAAGTCATTTCTAGATCCGAAAGCGGGCTGCTAAAATTCATGTATGCTTAATTTTTTATTTTTTATCTTTAATATAAAATTCTGGAACTTTATTATGTAAGCTTGTTAGGTGATATCTGTTATGATTTCTTGTCAGGTTCTGAGTAACAAGGACCATAAAAAATTGCTCGAGCTAATCGATGCAAAGTAATTATTCATCTTCATATTATTATATCATAATTCTTATGTTAAATATTCGATTGGCACTTTTTGTATTGTGTTACAAGAATTCTTAAGTGACACATGTACCTGTGCAGATAAAGGGGGTTGTCTTCTATCTAATAAAGGGCCATGGACTAACCTTGAAATCCTCAAGGTTGTCATTTTACTAAATTACTTAAAATATTACTATTTTTATTTCGTATTTTGTCTTTTCCTATTTTTGAAATATTATTGTACTGCAATTGGCTCTTAATAGCGAAGCAAGACATGCCAGACAAGTGGTTAGTTATTAATTCACATATGGTTAGTTCTTGGTCCTATTTTTCAACAATGAAATATTTGTCAACAATGCAGGTTACTTAATTCATATAGGGTTAGTTATTGGTCCTATGTCTCTCATATTTGTTTTTTATTTAATCTGAGTAAAATAAGAAATAATGCATGTATTACAAGAGATGGTAAGCCGTTCAAAAAATAAATAAATAAATTACAAGAGATGGTAAAGTCAATAAGAATGAAGGCATCTCAATGGAAAAAGGTCATTGATTTTAACCTTACTGGTGTACACAGGTTAGTGTCTTCAACATTTTAATCCAGTTTTAGCCTGCATTTACCTTAAACTATGGATTTACCACATTTTCGGTATCAACTGAAATTCATTATGCAAATAATTAGGCATTAAAAGATCATTTTCCTTCAAATCAGTTTCAATAATTAGACATATTTACAGTAAATGAAGATTCCCAAATTTAACATTTCCATATTTACTGATCGGATAATTAATAATAATCATTAATTACGGAAATGACATAATTGTCGGTTTTATGAATACCATATCTGTGAAACTGTAATAACCTCAAATTTACAAGATTTTTAAAACTTTTTAAGTATAATATTTTAATAAAAATGTCCCAATAATTCAATTATTAAAATCCCAAAATAGTAAGATCGTATTTAACAAAAATCTTAAAAGCGGAAATAGTTTAATAGAGTAAAAAGTTTGTAATAATAATAAATGATGTCCACATCAGCATGGGTAGAATACAGCGGTCAACCGTCCACCTTCTCCTTCCCTTTGCTAGTACCTGAAATGGTGGGGGAAAATAGGGGTCAGCTGGAGAAGCTGAGTGAATATCTCAAAATGTAAACAATTCTAACATACAACACATGAGGGCACATCGGTGTACTCCTACTCAGAATCTACTCGATTAATTACTCAGATTTATTTCTCAGATTTTATTACTCAGATTTTAATTTATATAGCGCGCTAGGGTGACTTGGGACGAGAGATCAACCTCGACCCGCCTCACACCACCTCAACACCTGTACTCTTCGGTGTGAGTCAAAAGGCCTGGCACCAGTACTCTTCGGTGCCAAGTCAAAACGTCTGACACTAGTGCTCTTCGGTGTCAAGTCAGATATATTATGTTTAATGTTTAACTCAAAACTCAGAAACTCAGAACTCAGAAACTCAGAACACAAGATGCTAGATCACAGATAACTCAGATAACAGATAACTCAGATAGCAATTATGGTGCAAGTAATGTAACACGTAAGTCATGCATGTATAACGTTAAAACTGAATACACGGTGAGAATACTCACCTCGAGAAATGCAAGCTCCAAGGGTTCCCGACAATCAGAGGAATAGCACTTATCTCCTAGACGGTCCTAAAACCAAAAAGTGAAACCCGGAATTAAAATCCTACACGAGGACTTATTTCAGAAAACTGGCAGCCCCCGTCAGTCTCACGGAAACCGCCATAACTCCTAAACGGTTTATTAGATTTTCCTCATCTTTTTACCATGGCTAGGAAACAATCAGAACTACAATTTACTGTGAGACAGTCACTGGCCAAAACAGGCTCTAAGTGTCTCAAAACAGTGATGCCAGACAGTCCTGCTGCACCGATCATCTTCCTAACAGCAGCTTACTAATTCGACTATAACTTTTAAACCGTAATTCGGATTAACGAGCGGGTTGCGGCGTTGGAAAGCTAGTTCAAAAACCAAGGTCCCATCACGGGCCAAAAACCAAAAAGATTAATCTAAGCGGGTCGAAAACAGCAGTGAACAAGAGAGCAGATTCTGCCAAAATATTTAACTTAAAAGAAAACTCGTTTTAGCTACCCGACCCGTAACCGAAGAACTCGAGCACTTAGGATTTATACTCAACAGCTCTAGATCATAATTTACTAGTGTTAACTACGGTTTCTAATCTTTACGGCAATAGCTCCCCGATTGAGAACCCAAGAACCCTAGGGGTTCGGTTTCTCAATCGGTTAGAACGACATGGATTTAATCTCGACTATACAACGACCAACAATCAAACATCACGACCGCCTCAGCTTCAATCAGTTAACTAACAATTCGATACTAGGATAATTCAATAAAATGAGGATTAATAGGAAACACACAAGGGAGAACAAGATAGATACCAATCGAAATCCCGATGCCGACTAGAATCACGATTCCTACTCGATGGTCGAATCCTACCCTGCTTGGATACCCTAGACGATCAACATGCCAAACGAACACACCAAACCGAAGCTGATTAGATCACGAGTCCAGAATTGATAAAAGAAATCGGAATTAGAATTATTCCATACCTATCTCAATCACGGAGTTCCTAACAGCCCGACTGAATTGAACTCACGGCAATGGAAGCGATCGAATGAGAGTTCGGACGTTACAATTCGACGGATTAAGGGTTTATTGGGTTTAAATATTGCATTGATCGGTTACTTTGGGCCAAGGCTATCAACAGTCTCCCAATTGCGCTGGGCCAAATCTCCCGAGCCCACAAATGGGTTTTCTCTCATGTACCCGAGTCCACGAAGCTGGAATGAAAAGAGAACGGGCAACGGCCCTTGGTCTAAAGACCGGTCCGTGGCCCAAGTGCTAGCTTCGGGATTTAAAGATCGAAATAATAGACGACACAGATAAAAATCGTGTATGATTAACGTCACCATAAAGGTAGAATGCTAAAAACGTCTCCAATAACGATTAGCTAATAAACAAGTGACACACCTCACTGTCACAATAATTATCACTAGTATGATTAATCCATAACGGGTCTCGAAAAGGATAAATATAATAACTGACTAAAAAAAAATAAATATAAATAAAATAGGTTTATAAAATTCAGGGCGTTACAACTCAATCCCACTTGAATCAGACTTCGTCCTCGAAGTCATCACTCTGAAATAGATCGGGATAATTCTCACGCATCTCAGACTCAGGTTCCCACGTCCACTCAGAACCCTTACGGTGCTGCCACTGCACCTTAACTAACGCAATCTCCTTGTTGCGCAAAGTCTTGACTTTGCAATCAAGAATCGCAACCGGTCGCTCGATATAATTCAACTTCTCATCAATCTGGATGTCTTCTAATGGTACCACTTCAGACTCGTCCACAATACACTTTCTAAGTTGTGAAACATGAAAAGTGTTATGGATAAGATGGAGTTCCTCTGGTAGGTCCAGGCGATAAGCGACTTTGCCGACTCTGGCGATCACCTGATAAGGACCAATGTAACGTGGTCCCAACTTTCCCCTCATCCGGAACCTGATCACTCCCTTCCACGGGGAGACTTTGAGCAGTACATAATCTCCAACCTGAAATTCTAGAACAGATCGCCTCTTGTCTGCATAACTTTTCTGGCGACTCTGCGCGGTGACCAACCTCTCACGAACCATCTGAATCATCTCGGTAGTTTTTAACACGATCTCAGTACTACCCAGTACTTTGTGCCCGACTTCGCCCCAGCAAATAGGCGTTCGGCGCTTCCTACCGTATAACATCTCAAAAGGCGGTTTACCTAGATCAGAGTAGAGATTAGAACTTGATTCTACACAAAATTAAAGGAGAAGAGGAAAAGTTAATAAACTTACGAATGCTCGAGTGGTAACTATTGTTGTAAGAAAATTCCGCCAACGGTAAATACTTATCCCAACTACCCCCAAAATCAAGCACACATGCTCTCAGCATGTCCTCGAGCGTCTGAATCGTCCGCTCACTCTGACCGTCCGTCTGTGGATGAAACGCGGTACTGAAATGAAGTCTCGTGCACATCTCCTCTTGGAATTTCTCCCAAAATCTCGATGTAAAACGAGTGTCTCTGTCTGATACAATAGAGACTGGTATACCGTGTCTCGCCACAATCTCACGAACAAAAATATCTGCCATCTTCTCAGCTGAAGAACTCTCCCGAATCGGAATAAAGTGGGCACTCTTAGTCAACTGGTCAACAACCACCCAGATAGCATCATATCCTCCTGGCGTTTTCGGTAACTTGGTGATCAAATCCATAGTAATCTGTTCCCACTTCCACACTGGAATCTCTAATGGCTGTAACATTCCATGTGGTTTCTGGTGCTCGGCCTTGACTTTACGACAGGTCAGGCATTTCTCAACATAATCGGCTACCTCTAATTTCATACCCGGCCACCAATAGTTTTCACGGAGGTCTCGATACATCTTAGTCGAACCCAGATGAATAGAAAACTTAGACTTATGAGCCTCGTCTAATAAAACATCACGGTTACCACCGTGTGAAGGAACCCAAACTCTACCAAGATGTGTCAAAAGATCTCTACTGTCTTTCACAAAACTGCCAATCACACCTACAACCCGTTCCTTCTTAGCCTGTTCAGCTTCAGCAGCTTCTATTTGTGCGCTACAGATAGACTCCAATAACGATGCTACTGCTGTCAACCTCATACAAACACCCCGAATAGGGTTCCTGCTCAACGCATCAGCCACTACATTGGCTTTACCAGGGTGGTAAAGGATCTCACAATCGTAATCCTTCAACACATCAAGCCATCTTCTCTGCCTCATGTTCAAATCTTGCTGATCCATCAAATATTTCAAACTCTTATGATCAGTGTAGATGGTGATTTTCACGCCATATAAATAATGTCTCCAGATTTTTAAGGCAAATACCACTGCACCTAACTCGAGATCGTGTGTAGGGTAATTTCCCTCGTGAGACTTCAACTGCCTAGAATCATATGCAATCACCTTACCCCTTTGCATTAAAACGGCACCCCAACCCTGAATAGACGCGTCACAGTAAACCACAAAATCCTCCACACCCTCTGGCAGGGCTAGAATCGGCGCCTCACATAACCGATTCCTCAATGCTTCAAAAGCTTCTTGCTGTTGATTACCCCAGCTAAATGCAGCTGATTTCTTGGTCAGCTTTGTCAACGGTGACGCGATTTTGGAGAAATCTTGGATAAAACGACGATAATATCCCGCCAAACTCAAGAAACTACGAATATCTGATGGCGTCTTTGGTACCTCCCACTTCATCACTGCTGAGATTTTTGCGGGGTCGACTTTTATACCTTCTTCATTCACAACGTGCCCCAGAAACTGTACTTCACGTAACCAAAATTCACACTTGGGAAATTTCGCATAAAGACCTTCGCGCCTCAACGTATCTAACACCTCGCGAAGATGAACCTCGTGGTCCGTCTTGGTCTTTGAGTAAACCAAAATATCATCAATAAACACAATCACCGAACGATCTAACATACTACTACACACCCGGTTCATAAGGTCCATGAAAGCCGCTGGTGCGTTAGTGAGTCCGAAGGGCATCACTACAAACTCATAATGACCATAACGTGTTCGAAAGGCGGTTTTCTCAATATCTTCTTCTTTCACCCGCATCTGATGGTACCCTGAACGTAAATCGATCTTTGAAAACCATGACGCACCCTGAAGCTGGTCGAATAAATCATCGATCCTCGGCAATGGATAACGGTTTTTCACCGTCAATTTATTTAATTCTCGGTAATCGATACACATTCTTTGTGACCCATCTTTCTTCTTCACAAATAATATCGGTGCGCCCCACGGTGAACAACTCGGTCGGATAAATTCTTTTTCTTGCAACTCTTGTAACTGGTCATACAGCTCTTTCATTTCTGGCGGTGCAAGGCGATAAGGAGCCTTAGCAATCGGCGCAGCACCCGGTACTAAATCAATTCGAAATTCCACCTGCCTCTCTGGTGGTATTCCCGGCAGATCCTCGGGAAATACATCGGCATACTCGCTAACAATAGGAACACTTTCTATTGACCTTGGTTTTGATTCAAGAATGGTGTCGATAACATAAGCTAGATAACCCACGGCACCGTGCTGAAGGTATTTTCTCGCCCTCGCAGCCGAACACAGTGCCGGCACCAATCGGTTTATGTCGCCCTGGATTAACAATTCAATCCCACTTGGGGGTTTGATACGGATTTGTTTTTGATGACAGAGAATCTCGGCATGGTATTTGGTCATCCAATCCATCCCCACAATCACACATAATTCTCTCATAGCGATAGGAATAAGATTTATGGGAAATTTCTTCCCACACAGCTCGATAAGACATTCCCGGTAAACTTTTGTAACCGTAAGAGTTTTTTCATTGACTACTTCTATCACTAAAGGCTCAGAAAGGTTCTCCAATTTATGAGACATCAGTTTGCTAAAAGCATGAGAGACAAACGAGTGGGTTGCCCCACTATCAAATAACACGAAAGCAGGTATGTCGTTCACAGATAAGTACCTATTGCACAGAGATCACAGCATGCACACAGAATTAGAAACACACAGTAGTATTCATGCAAATTTTCCTCAGATAAATCTCAGATAATAACTCAGAGGGTAAAAATGTTTACCAGCAACAGCATTAGGAGCCTTCCTGGCCTCCTCCCCAGTCATCTGATAGGCTCGTCCTCGAGCCCTAGTAGTAGCCCCCTCAGCGATCCTGAGAGTACTCGGGGCCGGATTTACCACTGGCCCTCCTCTAGCACCACCTAAATTAATATATACATATAGTATACGAAGTTAAATATAAAATATAAAGTTACGAGGAATGAAGTAATGAACAAAATAGATTTTAGCACCTCCTCTCCCGATGTCTTTCTTCTTTGGGCAGTCGTCCCTCATGTGGCCCTCTTCTTTGCAGTAGAAGCACACCACGCCCTTCACCGTGCATGCGTTCGCCATGTGCCCCGTCTGTCCACACTTATAACAAAGGACTATTCTTCCCTCATCTCTACCAGGTGCATCACGAGATGTACTCCTCATGTCATCACGATGTGCGTTACCATAACGCGTACCACTCCCAGACTGACTACTCCTACTCGAATTGCCGCCTCTATATGGTTTGAACTCGAACCGACGTTTCTTCTCATTGCCCTGACTGTAGTTCCCTTGAGATGCTGGAAGGGATCTTTTGGAATCTTTCTTCTGACGGTCTAGCTCAATCTCGCGGCCACGTGCCGCCTCTATCATCTCAGCCAAGGAATTACGGGGCATCATCCCCACAAACTCTCTAATATCAATGCGCAACATATCCAGATATCGAGCCATCTTCATTTCCTCAGTAGCAGCATAGTCGGGACAAAAGGAAGCCAGTTCTCGAAACTTTGTAGTAATAGCACTAACGGATTCATTGGTTTGTTGAAGGCTCAGAAAATCTCTAGTGATCCGCTCTACTTCCACACGGGGCACATACTGCAACTTAAACCTTTCCACGAATACTTCCCAGGTCAGTTGCTCCTCAGTCATGGATGCTGCTAGTGGTTTCCACCACTCTTTAGCCTCGCCCTTCAATGAGTGCGATGCATAAGTAGTCCTCAAATCGGTAGGGCATCTTGAGATGCGAAAGACGCTCTCCATATCGGCAAGCCAACGTATTGCCACTTTCGGGTCAGATTCACCCTTAAACTCAGGGGGTGAACACACAGAGAAATCACGATATGTGAAGGCTTTTGGTGCTGGTGGTTGTGGCACCACAGCATCTCGGGCAGCGAACTCGGTCTGCAACATATGGCTGACCTGATCAGTGATCTCATCAAACATGCCCTGGAACATAGCAGGTAACATCTCTCCCAGTATCCCAGTCATCATGGTTCGCAACTCTTGTGCGGTAGGTCTAGCTGGCGGCATCTTGCTAAAAATAGAAAGGGAGTAAATTGTCAGAAAACAAGGATTTTGCCTATAATGATACTTAAACGTCAAATTAGTAACTTTCTCAATTTCTCCTGAAAACGTAGTCTTAGGTTCGGTGCGTACAATAATAGGGGCCCTTCTATTATCTTTCGGCACCTACCCTCAACAAGTTTCCAGCAAAAATTGAGGTCGTCATAACCCTCCGTTTCCATATCAACCATACACTATAGATAGATTCAAAAGTATATATATATAGTATGCTCGGCGTCGAAGTCGCGAAGTATTCTCCGAAAGCTCTCAAACTATGTCTCTTGACGAAACTTTTAATATAAATCATAAAATATTAAACAAACTCTTAAAGATTACCGGCAGCGGGAAAATGAGAGGTCAACGGGACGTGCTGTATGTCTGATGTGGAACTTTTCTCAGAAAATATTTTACTCTTTTCTCATTTAAAAACTCGACACTCATACTTGAGTTTGAATTCGCCCCTTGCAAATCCAAATCTCTCAAGTCAGAGCTCTGATACCAACTTGTAATAACCTCAAATTTACAAGATTTTTAAAACTTTTTAAGTATAATATTTTAATAAAAATGTCCCAATAATTCAATTATTAAAATCCCAAAATAGTAAGATCGTATTTAACAAAAATCTTAAAAGCGGAAATAGTTTAATAGAGTAAAAAGTTTGTAATAATAATAAATGATGTCCACATCAGCATGGGTAGAATACAGCGGTCAACCGTCCACCTTCTCCTTCCCTTTGCTAGTACCTGAAATGGTGGGGGAAAATAGGGGTCAGCTGGAGAAGCTGAGTGAATATCTCAAAATGTAAACAATTCTAACATACAACACATGAGGGCACATCGGTGTACTCCTACTCAGAATCTACTCGATTAATTACTCAGATTTATTTCTCAGATTTTATTACTCAGATTTTAATTTATATAGAGCGCTAGGGTGACTTGGGACGAGAGATCAACCTCGACCCGCCTCACACCACCTCAACACCTGTACTCTTCGGTGTGAGTCAAAAGGCCTGGCACCAGTACTCTTCGGTGCCAAGTCAAAATGTCTGACACTAGTGCTCTTCGGTGTCAAGTCAGATATATTATGTTTAATGTTTAACTCAAAACTCAGAAACTCAGAACTCAGAAACTCAGAACACAAGATGCTAGATCACAGATAACTCAGATAACAGATAACTCAGATAGCAATTATGGTGCAAGTAATGTAACACGTAAGTCATGCATGTATAACGTTAAAACTGAATACACGGTGAGAATACTCACCTCGAGAAATGCAAGCTCCAAAGGTTCCCGACAATCAGAGGAATAGCACTTATCTCCTAGACGGTCCTAAAACCAAAAAGTGAAACCCGGAATTAAAATCCTACACGAGGACTTATTTCAGAAAACTGGCAGCCCCCGTCAGTCTCACGGAACCCGCCATAACTCCTAAACGGTTTATTAGATTTTCCTCATCTTTTTACCATGGCTAGGAAACAATCAGAACTACAATTTACTGTGAGACAGTCACTGGCCAAAACAGGCTCTAAGTGTCTCAAAACAGTGATGCCAGACAGTCCTGCTGCACCGATCATCTTCCTAACAGCAGCTTACTAATTCGACTATAACTTTTAAACTGTAATTCGGATTAACGAGCGGGTTGCGGCGTTGGAAAGCTAGTTCAAAAACCAAGGTCCCTACACGGGCCAAAAACCAAAAAGATTAATCTAAGCGGGTCGAAAACAGCAGTGAACAAGAGAGCAGATTCTGCCAAAATATTTAACTTAAAAGAAAACTCGTTTTAGCTACCCGACCCGTAACCGAAGAACTCGAGCACTTAGGATTTATACTCAACAGCTCTAGATCATAATTTACTAGTGTTAACTACGGTTTCTAATCTTTATGGCAATAGCTCCCCGATTGAGAACCCAAGAACCCTAGGGGTTCGGTTTCTCAATCGGTTAGAACGACATGGATTTAATCTCGACTATACAACGACCAACAATCAAACATCACGACCGCCTCAGCTTCAATCAGTTAACTAACAATTCGATACTAGGATAATTCAATAAAATGCGGATTAATAGGAAACACACAAGGGAGAACAAGATAGATACCAATCGAAATCCCGATGCCGACTAGAATCACGATTCCTACTCGATGGTCAAATCCTACCCTGCTTGGATACCCTAGACGATCAACATGCCAAACGAACACACCAAACCGAAGCTGATTAGATCACGAGTCCAGAATTGATAAAAGAAATCGGAATTAGAATTATTCCATACCTATCTCAATCACCGAGTTCCTAACAGCCCGACTGAATTGAACTCACGGCAATGGAAGCGATCGAATGAGAGTTCGGACGTTACAATTCGACGGATTAAGGGTTTATTGGGTTTAAATATTTCATTGATCGGTTACTTTGGGCCAAGGCTATCAACAGTCTCCCAATTGCGCTGGGCCAAATCTCCCGAGCCCACAAATGGGTTTTCTCTCATGTACCCGAGTCCACGAAGCTGGAATGAAAAGAGAACGGGCAACGGCCCTTGGTCTAAAGACCGGTCCGTGGCCCAAGTGCTAGCTTCGGGATTTAAAGATCGAAATAATAGACGACACAGATAAAAATCGTGTATGATTAACGTCACCATAAAGGTAGAATGCTAAAAACGTCTCCAATAACGATTAGCTAATAAACAAGTGACACACCTCACTGTCACAATAATTATCACTAGTATGATTAATCCATAACGGGTCTCGAAAAGGATAAATATAATAACTGACTAAAAAAAATAAATATAAATAAAATAGGTTTATAAAATTCAGGGCGTTACAGAAACATTTCCATATAAATAACATAAATTATGTATAACTAGCAGGGTACCCGCGCAATGCGGCGGCGGGTACCCAGAAACCATATTTCGTGGCGAGCAAGTATTGTTCGTTTACACGGTAATAATTGTTGCTAGAAATATATAATTAAATGGAAATGTGGATTTTGGTAAGAGTTGATGATTTACAGCGTCGTATATTTAATGTTATTGGGTAAAATGGTTTTCGAGTAACAAACTTTTGTTATTAAGTGTGGGTGGTGTTACCAATATGTAATGTATAGCAAGTGGTTAACACATAGTGATAAGTTAGAAGAGGTCTTGGGTTCGAATCTTATTAGCCGCGATTTATTTTTTTTAAGGTAGAGAACTAATTAACAAAAATGGAAAGGTTCTTAAAATCAAGTTTAAGGAGCTCCTTAAACTTCCCTAATGGGGTAGGCCTAAATGCTTTATATAGTAGTAAGATATAATTGTTATTTGGGTTTTTCTAACATGGGTGCATTAATGAAGTCCAAACTATTTATAATAAGGATAAGAATGCACCTTACCATTTTTATGATGGGTTTTTTTAACTCATATCCTGAGGGCATGAGATAAAAGCATTTGTTGATTTTACAATTTATCATATATGATCAAAAATGTATTTAATAATTGTTAAAATTAGACTTCAAGATATTACAAGAACTACATTACTTCAATAATGATTAAATTTGTATTGAATAAATGATTTAGGTTATTTTTGACCCGTTTAACCCGTTTCTTTTTTAAATCCTTTTTATTTTATTTTTAGCTATGAAGATCCAACCTTTTATATATTATCAGATGCAGCAGCAACTTTTAAGGTTAAGAATTTGAAGTTTATGGTTTATGTTTCATAATTTAAATCACGTGAACTGCTAATTTTTTTTGTTTTGATCATATTCTAGGAGTTATTAACCAGGTACAAATCAATCATTGTTAAATACTTAACGGTAATTATGATTGGTTAAGTAATATCTCTATCTCTACTATATATAAAGCATTTCACAATCTAGGAGCTTAATGTTTCTTTATGCAGTCTCCACTTCACTCCGTTTATAAGTGTTGGTCATAAAGAAGCACCAGTTAGCCAAAAGAAACAGTTAACCAAAAATTGGTCAAACTTCTATGCAGTTAGTATTGGACGAAGTGATGTTTAGAAATTTAAATTGGTCTAAGACTTTAGAAGTTACAAAAGGGGTCTCAACCAAGTAACTTCATCATAATCTAATTACAGCAGCTATGGTGGAAGTTACTTATTTATTGTTTAATCTTACTACTATATAAAGCATTTAGGCCTACCCTATTAGGCAAGTTTAAGGAGCTCCTTAAATTTGATTTTAAGGACCTTTCCACTTTTGTTAGTTAGTTAAAAAATCGCGGCTAATAAGATTCGAATCCAAGACCGCTCCTAACTTATCACTATGTGTTAACCACTTGCTATACATTACACTTTGGTAACACCACCCACACTTAATAACAAAAGTCTGTTACTCGAAAACTATTTTACCCAATAACATTAAATATATGACGCTGTAAATCATCAACTCTTACCAAAATCCACATTTCCGTTTAATTATTTATTTCTAGCAACAATTATTACCGTGTAAACGAACAACACTTGCTCGCCACGAAATATGGTTTCTGGGTACCCGCCGCCGCATTGCGCGGGTACCCTGCTAGTTTGGTATAATTTGTGCAGTTAGTATTGGTTGTAATTAAAAGTGTAGATATGTTTGTAATTATGGTTATTTTATTTAATTATATTTTTCAAATATGCACATAAAATCAATCTTTGTTGATTGTTGAGTTTATTCGGTTTTATTGACTTGAACTTAATTGTTTCATAGCATTGCCTCCTGCCTGTTTGAAGTTCAAGATCGCATTGTGTATGACTTTCGAGCCAATCATATCAATTTTGAATCTTGCGACATTTGTTTGATTATATATTTCCGTACGTTTTTTTGTCGTTATGCATTTTATTTTTCGAAGCTAGCCTGCCCATCGGGCGGGTTATGAAACTAGTATGTAATATGGTGATGATAACGAGATTATATGCATTATTAAGAATTTTGACAACAGAACATATGTCAAAATCATACTAGACAACCTCGTATACATAATAAACAGATGTCGCGCGTATTATATTATGGGAGTCCAATATCTAGTTCGGGCTCCCGGTATGGCCGGTCCAATCAATTTTTTAGCCTTTGGCAAAATCTTAAAAATGGGTCCTTGAAGTAATTTTTCTCCAAATAACTAAAAAATTTCCGCCAAATTAAAAGTTCCGTCCCAAACTAAAAAATCCCAAATACATGGACTGATTTCTTTTAAAGTGGGCGCCTAAAATTTTGTGGGCCCTGAGCGGCCGCCCTTGCCGCCCATGTTCCCGGCCTTTTTCTCTATTTCTGGTTCGTAATGGATTTGTTTTAATTAGCAGGTCAGGCATTAGGTTCAGAAACAACATTGCCATACTTGAGTCCAATGCTGACAGGTGATAAGTTACTTGTTGGAGCAAATTTTGCTTCCGCTGGAGTGGGAATACTTAACGATACAGGATTCCAATTTGTAAGTTAAATTACCCATCGTTTGTACCATAAAAATAAAAAAAAACTTATCTTATTGTATATATTCAGTTACAGTATTTTGGACAGTTACGTTCCCGAGAACACTTTTGGTGAGAAGTGGAGGTCACCGCTCTCAACGAGTTCTTATTCAAATTGGTCTCCCGATTTGTTATTGATATTATGGTTTCATCGACCCTATTAAAAACTTTCACTAATTACCGTGTTTTTCATTCTCGGTCTATGGTATTCTACGAGTAAAATGTGGGATGTGCAAATCACCATTGTTGTCATCAGTTGAACCATTTTTACTAATTTTTCAGTGAATTTTGAAGTTTTTGAAGACGAGAATGTTTTGAAAAATAGAATAGTTGGTGTGTGATTTGACTTGTGTGTTTAACTAGTGGGATTTTACCCAGTACGTTGTCGAGGGGTAATTTCATATGATATCCAAAATATTATTCATTGATATTCGTACAACATATAAAATATTATTTTATATTAAAAAGCAAAATGTAGATTCCAAAACATAAAAATTAAAGACCATCCCCAAGTTAAGTCAAAAATGACGGCATGCAAAGATTTAAAAAAAAAAATAAGAAATTTTCACCTGCCTGTTACTCATGGACGATGTGGATTCCAAAACATAAAAATTAAAGACCATCCCCAAGTTAAGTCAAAAATGACGGCATGCAAAGATTTAAAAAAAAAATTAAGAAATTTTCACCTGCCTGTTACTCATGGACGATGTGAAATGTGGTGTATCAAAATAACTGATACATTTAAAGAATTATGGTGTTTGAGGCAAAAAAATTAAAAAGTAGTTTAAATTATATTAAAGTGAATAGTTAGTGGATAATAAGTCCCACTTCTTTTGAATGTAGTGATATTAATGATGTTTAAAATTAAAAGTAAGGGTAAAAGGGTAATTTCACTTTATTAAAGTAGATAATTAGTGGAGAATGTGTCCCATTTTTTTACCAAATAAGGTAAGTTTTGAAAGTGTATCACTTAGTTTATTACACCCCTAAATAGAAAGTGTATCACTTATTTTGATAGGAGGTAGTATATTAAATGTGTTGGTATATATACCAGTGGAGAAAATATTTTTTTAAATGATAATGTTACCACTAGAAAAAAAAATGTAATATTACAATTACAAAAATAATACAAAACTCTCGAAAGATAGTGTTCCTCTACGCACCGGCCAAGAACCCTGTCTAGTACGTAGTTGGGGAGTGGAAGGACGCCATACTGAGAAGTAATGTACTTTCACCATACCACATTAAGTAATATAGTATTGGTTTCACTATTTTTTAGATAAAAGATTATAACAAAGGTTAGACGGGTGCCAACAGCACCGCCGGTTGGCACCGTCACTTGTCCGCCAGTTGTGCCACCGTTGGCACGCCTCCGTCAGTTTTCCGCCGGTTTCAATCTCGCCGCTTTGGAGACGAGTGGAAGGGTAGCGCCGGTTTGGTGAGTGGGTCCAAAGGGGTATTTTGTGTGTGTGTGTGTTTTGTAATGGTGGGTCCCAAAAAATGAAAGATAAGTGGTATTGTTGGCATGAGTATGTCAGTTTAGTGGTTGTTGGAGGGTGAGCTGACGTGGCGCTGATTTGGCAACAACTGACGGTATCAGTTTGCCAAACCATTGGGAGCGGTCTTATGATGTGTTAAATTAAATAGTTAATAAAGGATGAGTCTCACTCCTTTTTAATAGAGTAATGTTAATGATATTTTAAAAAATGATACAATCTTAAAATGAACATTTTTACTATATTAAAGTAGATAATTAATGGATGCAGGTTTAATATTTTTTACCAAATAAGATAAATTATCAAATTATATAATTTATTTTGAAACTGAAAATAAAAAATTTATCAATTATTGTGATATGCAAGAAATATTAACAATAGCAAGAGTAAACAATAGTGGGAAAGAATGGATGAATATATAAGCGCGTTAGTTTTTACGATTCCAGATTGTATATATTCAACCAGTTTCTGCACTTAAAAAATATGAATTTTGGACATATTTTGTTGGGTTTCGTACACATTTACCGTCACTATGTTCGTCGCGGAATTACGAACAATTAATACGATAAACTACGAAGCTTAAGGATCGTTTAGATCTACGAGTCTAAGGCAACTAGTAATAAATAAATACTTACATTAGCGGTGCTCGGTGATTCGATTCCTTGAGAACAAGTACGCGCCAGAACTTGCCAACGAACTTAGGATTTAAGAAAGAACCCCTCTATTTGATCACACTCGAGGTTGACAACGAACGAGACAATACACCACAACGTAGTGCAAAGTACCCTTGAGAAAACCCAAACGAAATCTTAACCGAAAAACCCTTTTCGGTCGAACCCTAGGTCGACGGCACGACGGTGGTGCGGCGGCGACGGTGATCCGGTAGGCGGCGGTCGGAAGGACAAGGGGAGAGGGCGGCCGAAACTTGGGTGCAAGTTCAAGGCTAAGAATTGTGTGTTTTAGGTCAAACCCCATGCACCCTATTTATAGGTTTCGCCAAGGAAACGTTTCCTTATTTGAGTCGGACTCAAATAGCCCATGCCCGCTTCTATTTAATTAAATTAATTAAACTAAAGCCCACTTGAATAACTAGTTAATTACCCATTAACTTATTCAGTCCATTTAGCCCGTTACACATTTGATTATACAATTAATCAAAGCCCGGTTCGTTTATTCTCGTGTTCGGTTGCGCCCCAAGAGCAACCCCAGTAGGACTCTAATTTACGTTGACCAAGTCAAACCGTTTATTTGATGATGTTGGACACCATTTCCAACAGTCTCCCACTTGGACATCTCATCAACTATAAACGTCTGTCAAGCATACTTTTAAAGTGTGCAAATAATGCAGCTGCTGAACTCTGAATCTCATCAGAATACAGTTCCTTAGATAAGTGATCATATGTCCTTCACTTCGCGATATCCCGTTAACTAGAGACACGGACAATCGTCAATCTCTAGTCACGACTATGTTTCCTGATCGAGATTTATGATGACTGATTAAGACTACTAATTGAACTTTCAATTTAGTCATGACCTGCGCAGGTTTTAATTTGTCACATCAAATCAACAGGGGGCCCAAAGATATCTCTTCTTTCATACTTTTGAAAGAAGGAGTGAATAAACTTCGACTTACACTGTCTCTGCCATAATCGTTACATAATACATGGAAGTACTCTGTATAGCTACCATTTACGAATAGCGTTGGAGCAAACCAATGCATCACGAACTCATACTAGGAGACTAATGTATCTAGGTTTTAAGACCTATATGATATTATCGTCTCACTATTACCTTTGAATTTGTCCATGAGGTAATACTCTGAGCATGGGTTGGTCCAACATTTAAAATCTCCATTTAAATGCTCATGAGAGTAGCAGCAATCTCTATGCAATGTTCAATCTCTATGAACAGTCTACTACCTCTCCATGACATCTTAATTCACTTCTCATTCCCATGAGAATGATCGACTGTGGACGTTTAAATGATCTCTTAGATCACTTTGGAATTTGTTCTAAACATGCAAAAATGAAACACAAATTTAAATACTATATGAATGATAGAACACTTGCAAATTATTTAATCACCATAAATAAATCATCCATTCATACAATTTAATATTTGTAATACAGTTTCAATAAATAAACTAGTACAAGTCACTTTGAAATCTAATTCCTATCGTCCTAGCATGTTCATCATGCTTGGATCGACTCAGTGGCTTTGTGAATGGATCAGCCGGATTCTCATCCGATGATACCCTAGTCACGATGATGTCCCCTTCCTCAACACGGTTTCGCACATAGTGATACTTTCTGAGTATATGCCTGGTTCGACTGTGATCTTTGGATTCTTTAGTCAGGGCGACTGCACCTTCATTATCACAGTAGATTTTCACTGCGTCCTTGATGCTTGTTACAACACCAAGGTCACCTATGAAATTCTTTAACCATGTGGCCTCTTTTGCTGCTTCACTAGCAGCAATATACTCAGATTCACATGTGGAATCAGCAACTGTCTTCTGCTTGGAACTCTTCCAAGTGACAGCTCCTCCATTCAATAAGAATACCCACCCAGATTGTGAGCACGAGTCATCTCTATCCGTTTGGAAACTCGCATCACAATAACCTTCCACTTTCAATTCGTCTTTCCCACCATACACTAAGAACATATCTTTTGTTCTCCTTAGGTACTTGAGAATCGATTTCACCGCTATCCAATGATTATTGCCAGGGTTGTCCTGATATCGACTCACCATGCTCAAAGCATATGAAACATCAGGACGGGTACATATCATGGCATACATGATCGAACCTATAGCCGAAGCATATGGGATTCGACTCATCTTATCCCGCTCTAACTCAGTGCTGGGACATTGACTCTTAGTCAAAATTCTGCCATGGTTCATTGGTAGATAACCTTTCTTAGACTCAAGCATATGAAACCTCTTCAATATCTTGTCTAAGTATGTACTCTGGCTTAATCCTATTAGACGTTTTTCTCTATCTCTGTATATCTTGATTCCAAGTATGTACGCTGCATCTCCTAGATCCTTCATTGCAAAACACTTTCCCAACCAAGATTTCACGTCTTGCAGTGTAGGAATGTGGTTGCCAATGAGTAATATGTCGTCGACATATAACACTAGGAAGATTACATTGCTCCCACTAGTTTTGATATAAACGCAGGACTCATCTTCGCTTCTCGAAAACCCAAACTGTTTGACTCTTTCGTGAAAACAAAGATTCCAACTACGAGATGCTTGTTTCAATCCATAGATGGATTTCTCAAGCTTACACACTCTCTTAGGATGTTGTTTGTGGATAAAACCTTCTGGTTGTGCCATATAGACATCCTCAGTTAACTTTCCGTTCAGGAAAGCAGTTTTCACATCCATCTGCCAAATTTCATAGTCATGAAATGCAGCTATTGCAAGCAATATCTTTATAGACTTTATCTTGGCTACTGGTGAAAAGGTTTCATCATAATCAATCCCATGAGTTTGAGTATAACCTTTTGCAACCAGCCTAGCCTTATAAGTGTGCACATTCCCATCCATGTCTGTCTTCTTTTTGAAGATCCATTTACACCCAACAGTTTTAATGCCAGGTGTAACGTCAACCAAGTTCCATACTTGATTGTCATACATGGACTGAATCTCGCTCTCCATAGCCTCTTTCCATTTATCGGCCTCAGGGCCTTCCACAGCTTCCTTATAGTTTGATGGCTCATCATCATCAACTGGTAAACCATTATCAGTCGATGCATCGCCTTCAGCAATATGGTATTCATAATAATCACCAAGATGCTCAGGAGGGCGAACAACTCTAAAGGATCTACGTGGAATGGTAGGAGTTATATCATTTTGTTCAACAGGAGTCTCATCCTCAGGTTGAGTACTAGTGTCAACTAAAGGTTCCGATTCAATTTCATTGGTTGGCTCTTGAGACTCTTCAAGATCAATTTTGCTCCCACTAGTTTCTTTGGATAATAGCTCTCTCTCAAAAAGAATCCTCTTCGAGCTATGAACACTTTGTTCTCAGTCGGTTTGTAAAACCGATATCCAAAAGACTGGCGAGGGTAGCCAATGAAATGACACTTCTCTGATTTTCTTTCCAGTTTGTCATGAGTTTCGTGTCCCACGTAAACCTCACAACCCCAGATTTTCAAATGTCGGAGCGAGGGAGGATTCCATGTCCACATTTCAGAGGGTGTCTTGGAGACCTTCTTAGTTGGTACAAGGTTCAAGATATGAGCTGCTGTTTCTAGGGCGTAACCCCAAAAGCTCACTGGAAGATTTGCACGACTCATCATCGATCGAACCATATCTAACAATGTTCGATTTCTCCTTTCAGATACTCCATTTAGTTGTGGAGTTCTAGGAGGTGAGAGTTGGGATACTATTCCACAACTCTTTAGATGATCCATGAACTCTTGACTAAGATACTCTCCACCCCTGTCAGAGCGGAGCATCTTAATCCTTTTGCCCAATTGATTCTCAACTTCGTTTTGATAAACTTTGAATGTCTCAAAAGTTTCTGATTTATGTTTAATCAAATAAACATAACCATATCTACTGAAATCATCAGTAAATGTAACGAAGTATCTCTCACCATGTCTAGTGCTTGACTTGAATGGTCCACACACGTCAGTGTGTACAAGATCCAACAAGTCTTTGCCTCTTTCACAAGTCCCTATGAATGGCGCCTTAGTCATCTTGCCAAGTAAACAAGATTCGCACACATCATTCAATTTGAGGTCAAATGATTCCAGTACTCCATCCTTTTGGAGCTTGGCGATTCGTTTCTTGTTTATATGGCCTAAGCGACAATGCCATAGACATGATTTATCCAATACACCTTTGGATGAATCAACATTCAATATTAGATTTTTAATGTTAACGCAAACAACACTTTCATATATGCCAGAACAAGGAATAGGTTTGAAAACAAAAACATCATTTTTATAAACTAAAATAGATCCATTTTCATTATCAAAACTAAAAGTAAAACCATCTTTAAACAATGCATAAAATGAAATAATGTTTCGTGCCATGCAAGGCGAATAACAAACATCTAATAAAGTAATCGAACTATCACTACTAAGCATGAGCTCAAAATCTCCAATCTTGGTTACAGCAGCCGAGACTCTGTTCCCCATGATTAGATTCAGCTCACCATGCTTCAGCTTCATACTATTCTTTAGTCCCTGCATATCAGTGCAAATGTGAGTACCACACCCTGTATCAAGAACCCAAGAACTAGTCATAGAAGTACTATGAAGTTCGATCATAAACGTACCTGATGGTCCAGACTTTTGGACTTTCTGATTCTTCAGATCATCCAAGTACTTTGGACAGCTTTTTTTCCAGTGGCCCTTCCCTTGGCAGTAATAACAAGTGGCCTCTTTCGGATTCTTAGATGGTGCTACGTCAGAATCGACCTTCCTTTTCTTGTATCCCACTCTGGCTTTGCCACTGGGAGGAGGTCGATTCTTCTTCTTAGTACCACTAGAATGAATGGCCAGCACAGGAGCATTAGGAGTGGAAATCTTGGCTTTCGCCAAGCTTGCTTCAGTAGTTTTTAACATACCATGCAACTCCATGAGTGTCTTGTCCATATCACCCATGTTATAGTTAACTATAAATTGTGAGTAGGACGGTGGAAGCGAGTTCAGGACCATGTCAGTAGTCAACTCCTTCGGTAGTGGAACACCCAAGTTCTCCAGCCTGTCTATGTAGCTTTTCATCTTTTGGACGTGGCCACATACAGGTTGCCCCTCTTGCAATTTACATGCCATAAGGGAACTTACAACATCGAAACGTTCTTGCCTAGCCCTATTCTGAAACATCACTTTGAGCTGTTGGTTGATCTCGAACGCACCTAGTTTCTCAAAACCCTTTTGGAGTTCAGAAGACATAGTGGTGAGCATCAGGCAAGCAACCTTTTCCGATTCAGCATAATGTTGCTCATAAGCTTTAATGTCATCTTCTGTCGAGTCATCAGTGATCTCAGGAATTTCTTCGTCAAGGACATACTCCTTGCCCTCGTACCTTAAAGTAATTCTTAGAGTACGAACCCAATCAATATAGTTGGGTCCGGTGAGCTTCTCTCGTGACAACACCGATAGTAGATGGAAGTTAGAGTTTTGAGGTGGTTGTGGAAGTGGAGGTGGTGGTGGAAGATTCTGATTGTTGTTGTTATTGATTGGATTAGACATCTACACAAGAAACAATTTCTTTGTTAGTTTATTTATTAGATAATCCTTAACATTATTTACCCAATAATCAAATTAAGGCTAGGATCCAACATTACGTTATCTGATGTGAAGAGGGATGCCGTATTTCACACCGAATAATTTCATAAGGAAACATACTATTGTTAATTTCAATCACCATGAAATCCCTAGATCTTTTAGATTCATTTTAAACTTTTAAAATGGCATGTTAATCTTGATTCTATGCTCGTCACATAATTCATGACAGGGATACCGTGGATCATGAATTTGACGGTGAATCTACCATGAAAGCACTCACGAAGATCCCCGGCTCAAGTTCGCTTGGGTATCGCGAGAATCTCTTCACTCATAAGTATAATCTCAAAATTAACGTACCGGCTCAATTGCACGCGCTTCGTTAATCAGATTATGCCTCGAGTGCGTGTCTCTCATGGAGAGCACAATCTTTCACATTTAACATCAAAGGGAAGTTTTGTTTAATGTAATTACTTTAGTGATACATATATATAAACTTTTATAATATGTTTAAATTAAACTATTAATTTATCTTGACTAAAGTAATATGTATATATAATTCTTTTAATTCTATTAAAATGCGAGTACGCACCTTTTAATAATTAATTAATTATATATAATTATAATATTTAAATATACTTTTATTTACATAATATTATAACGGAGGAATATGTCAAAAACTATTTTGACATATGGGAGTTTCGGAAATTTCGAAATATATATACACATATATTAAATCATACTATTAATTTACATATATATATCTAATATATATTTATTATTATCATTTAGATTTTATCTCTTTGGAGATATTTTATATAACAATATAAATACAAAATCAAATAATAACAAAATCCGAAATCCATAATTTATATAAAATTTTCGGATCTATACACATTGTGTATATCCTCAATTTAAATTTGATATCTTTATTTAAATACTCCTTTTAAATAATTATCTATATTTACCAAATTCTTTTATTTAAATATATATATACCGAAATATACATATATAAAATAAATATTATCTTATTCAAATCTTTTATTCAAATACATCTATATACATATCCGAAAATATGTATACATGTATAATAAATTTTGATTTATTTTAAAACATTAAATAAATATATATTTATATATTAAAAACCGAAATTTTTAAATATATAAACACAATCTTTTATTTAATCTAATTTTAAATTATTGGTAAGATAATCATTGGTAGAATATCTTGATAAATCTAAAGCCTTTTAAATTTATCCACTTACCATATTTTAATTTAAAAACTATTTTACAAAATTAAAATATATTTATTTATTTATTTTTCCGATTTTCGAAAATACCGAAAATACATAAACACAAAAAAAAAACTTTTCTTTTTGAATTTCGGATCTAACACTCTTAGATTCGTAGAACAACTCTCTGATACCACTGTTGGGTTTCGTACACATTTACCGTCACTATGTTCGTCGCGGAATTACGAACAATTAATACGATAAACTACGAAGCTAAAGGATCGTTTAGATCTACGAGTCTAAGGCAACTAGTAATAAATAAATACTTACATTAGCGGTGCTCGGTGATTCGATTCCTTGAGAACGAGTACGCGCCAGAACTTGCCAACGAACTTAGGATTCAAGAAAGAACCCCTCTACTTGATCACACTCGAGGTTGACAACGAACGAGACAATACACCACAACATAGTGCAAAGTACCCTTGAGAAAACCCAAACGAAATCTTAACCGAAAAACCCTTTTCGGTCGAACCCTAGGTCGACGGCACGACGGTGGTGCGGCGGCGACGGTGGTCCGGTAGGCGGCGGTCGGACGGACAAGGGGAGAGGGCGGCCGAAACTTGGGTGCAAGTTCAAGGCTAAGAATTGTGTGTTTTAGGTCAAACCCCATGCACCCTATTTATAGGTTTCGCCAAGGAAACGTTTCCTTATTTGAGTCGGACTCAAATAGCCCAAGCCCGCTTCTATTTAATTAAACTATTAATTAAACTAAAGCCCACTTGAATAACTAGTTAATTACCCATTAACTTATTCAGTCCATTTAGCCCGTTACACATTTGATTATACAATTAATCAAAGTCCGGTTCGTTTATTCTCGTGTTCGGTTGCTCCCCAAGAGCAACCCCAGTAGGACTCTAATTTACGTTGACCAAGTCAAACCGTTTATTTGATGATGTTGGACACCATTTCCAACATATTTATCTATCATGTTAGGAAAACATAGATTTTATTTTTGAGATCTTGATTAAAATAGGAGTCTCTTTGACATTTTCTGAATTAAATGCTCCGCTTCTATTATCCGGATAGCAAAAAAATTCTAATTATATGTAAATGAAACCAAGACAGTTTTAAGAAGTTAGGAGCAATCGTTAGCGATTTAGCAGTTAAAAGTACTTATTAGATAGGGGTGTGTGGGGTCCAAAAACTGAACTAAACCGAAATCGATGAAAACCAAAATTAAAAATGATGAATTTTTAACACCGAACCGATTACATGTTTTTTTTTATTTTGGTTCTGTTTTTGTTCAGTTTTGGTTCGGTTCGATTCGGTTTAAGTCCTGAGTTTTTAACCAAAATGCTCAATTCATTCCGAGGAACGAACCCAACCTAAACCGAAAATAATGAAACTTAAAAACAAAACCGAACCAATTACATGTTTTCGGTTTTTTATTCGGATCGGTTTCGGTTGGTTTCAGTTCGGTTCGATTTTTTCGGCCCAAATGTCCACCCTTATTATTAGCAGTTAAGCAACTTGCTAATCAAATCACAACAGCTAGAAACTTAGGGGGCGTTTGGCGTGACGTAATTTTCCGTAATGTAATTGAATTATGAAGGAATTGAATTCGGTTGTAACTGAATACGGTTACGCGTTTGGCTACCAAAAATTTGAGTTGGAATTCAAATCAATGCTTATGCATTTTTTTAACCTTTTTAGATTCTTTTTTTTTAATTTTATTATTTTTTATTTTTTAATTATTTTTTTTTATTTTTTTTAAATTTAAAATTTTTGTTTCTGTAAAATTTAAATTTTTTTTATTTTTTAAATTTTTTAAAAAATAACATTTTTTATTTTTTTATTTTTTTTTAATTTTTTAATATTTTTAAACGATTTTAAAATCTGAAGGATATAAAATATTCAAATTTGTTAGTTCAGTAAAGAACCGTAATTGAATTTGTAGGGTGTTGAGACGGATTTCAATTACAACGTATATCGTATTTCGAAATTACGTCGTAACTGAATTACGAAAAAAAAAGTTCATTCAAACGTCACTCCGTAATGTAATTGAACTATGATTACGAAGGATTACGTCAAAACAAACGGGGCCTTAGTGCATCAACAAGAATCTAGTTGCTTATTGCTGCAGCTTTCCAACTAGCTACTCATTATGCACCTTTTAACTTTTGTTAATACAAATGTATAAAAGTCATGACATATGTATTATTTTCATTTTACTACATAACACTAATATTACAATACATATGATATAAGAAGCGCTTTGTAAAAGCGTTATATGTAGAACCAAAAGTTTGTTGTAGAGTGTGCACAGTGGATATATAGTGATATATGGCAAAGGGGCATGTTTGGTCTTGCAAAATTTGGAAAATTGAAAGTAAACCCAAATACTGATTGTAAAATACAAAATAAGACGCCACGAGTTATATTTTTTTATGATCTCATCGTCCGAGTTGTCATTAGTTATATAAATCTGTATTTATAACTTCTACTTTTTATTAAATACATAATTTACTAACTATACCCTGTAATTGCTAAAAGCCTAAATTAAATAGTTAAACAGAAGAGTAAATTACACGGATAGTCCATGTGCTTGGCCAAAAGTGTTGGATTTGTTCCTTAAGTTTTAGAAATTGCACGGATAGTCACTAACATCGAGACATTGTATCACTTTTAGTCCCTAAACATAACGAAGGTTAAATTTTGCCATTAAACATGTCATGTGCATTGCACTTAAATATTACATTTTACCTCCCCTTCTCTCTTCCTTTACTCTTCCCCCAATATATCACAACCAAATTTATCTAATTACCACTCACCTAACCAATAAATATTGAATTCGTTTGTAGAAAAATTCCCAGTAAACAAAACCCATCAAGATTTATACTTACTTGATCTTTAATCCTTCCAATTTCTGAATTTCATTTTCAAAGATTCAACCGACCACCGTCTGATTTCATGTCTACTACCTTTGTTCCTTAACAAAATTAGGATCAATTGCATAACAATTTCAACCGATTTATTCAAACTAAAGAGCACTTAATGTGAAATTGGGTATGAATTTACAAGCATTAGAGAGATGAAATTACACTTAGTGATCAAATCCAAAACTTTTGACAAACCATAGAGATTATCCATGTAATTTACTTTAAACAGAATAAAGGTTAAGAATTTTTCATATGAGATTATAAATAGAACCCAAAACGCACATCCGGCAAAGAGACTATATACAGACAAAAATGAACAAGCTACATATAAATGATGGATCTTGGGATGGAAATCGAACCTAGATAATTCCTATTTGAGATCCTGCCAAATGAGCGTCACTTGGTTTCATAATTCCTATTTGAAATCCTATGTTTAAATTTCTAAAAATGTATGTATAAATAAAAAAATAAAGAAAGTTTACCAGATCTATTAAATGCATTTATTTAACTTCATTGAACAAATTAAGGTCACGTTCATAAGCTTACTCCACAATCACAAAAAGTTCAGAAACGAAAGGTTCACTCATAACCCAAATTATGTCACTTTGAAACGAAAGGTTCATTCGTCCACGCTTGAACGTAGGGTGCCCAAAGAGTCAACCTAACCTGACCCAAACATGAATCCGATTATGCTATTCGGGTCGGGTGTATTCGGGTCATGTGTATTCGGGTCTTATATTGATATCGGGTTTGTTAAACCAACGTGACCAACCTGATTTCTTATCGGGTCGGGTTAGAATTCCTTACCTTTATGGGGGTTCGGGTTGACCAGATTTGATTCAATTGAAGTTTAAAAGTTCTTTTTCTTTAAAATTAGATCATTTATAACTACATATTACCCATAAACTTCGATTTGTTACTCCCTCCGTACCATTTTTATTGTCCGTCTTTCCTTTTTGGTTTGTCCAAAAATTATTATCAAACTAAAAATTCCACCAATTAAAAAATAGTTAAGTGGAAAACATATTAATTTTATTGGTTAGACAGTGTAATAAATGCATTTTTCTTAAAATATGTGATTTTTGTCTTAGGACAATAATTTTGGGACGGAGGGAGTAGTATATTTTTTCTTTTGTACCTAAAAATCCTAACTTATATTTAACCTGATCGATTCAACCTGATCGAGTCAACCCGATCGAGTCAACCCGATAAACCATAAACCCGATCGGGTTATGATATTTTCTATCTCAATCCCGACGGAACCAACTAGATAAAAGCTCTAACTCAACCTAAGTACCCAATGAACACCCCTACATGGGCGTGAATCAATACGCATTCTTTCCCCAATTTAAAGGGCGTGAATCAATACACATTGTTTCCCTAATTTAGTTAAATATCAATTGATCACAATAAAATCTCTTAGAGTTAACTTTATCACCAAGTATAATAGACGCAATTTTAGCTATTTCAATCTCACACTAATACGTTTTTTATCGTTTATTTATCTTATTACACATTTGATGTGTAAATAATTAAATAAGCATTGTTTCTTTTACTCGTTTGGTTATAGACTCATACGTAAATACGCACACACACATATGTCTTGTATATTCTGACTTTTCGATTCCCTAAATTCCGATATTCATGCAACAAACACATTCATGAAATTTCTTGAAATGTATTATGAAATATTATGCGGTGCAGGCAAACATTATAAGGATAAACAGGCAGATGGAATACTTGGAACAATATAAACAAAGGGTAAGTGATTTAATGGGCCATGAAAAGGCTAAAAGGCATACAAGCCAAGCTCTAACACTCATAACATTGGGAAGCAATGATTTTTTGAACAACTACTATTTGGTCCCTTTCTCCCTAAGATCTCGAGAGTTTGCATTGCCCAATTATGTTGTCTATATCATCTCCGAGTACCGGAAAATTTTAATGGTAAGTTCATTTTTCAATAGACATATGATATCAGTCGTACATATTAAGTTCTTCGGTGAACATATTTGGCGTCATGTTTAATTATGTATTATATAATTCATGGTCGTATCTCTTACATTTTTTTTTCTTCACATATTCAAGAACTTACAAACCGAATGTGGCTATTTTAAAAATGAAACCGATATATTTTCAAATGCAGAGGCTTCACGAGTTAGGGTTACGTAGGGTTTTGGTCACGGGCGCAGGCCCGATAGGATGTACACCAGCAGAACTAGCACAACATAGCAGAAATGGTGAATGCATCGCGGAATTGCAAAGAGCAGGAGATTTGTTTAACCATGCACTCCAAGGCACGCTAGACGATCTCAACAAAGAAATCGGGCGTACAACATTTATTGGTGTTAATATTCGTAAAACCACATTAGACTTCATCTCGGACCCTGCAAAACATGGTATGTCTCCTAAATCTAGGAAATCGTCACTTGTAACAAATGTAAGTAATCACTATACTTCCATAGATTGAAATATTAAAAAAAAAAAAAAAAAAAAACCTTGGAAACATAAATCATCATGGAATTTGAATAATTTATTTAGTCATGATAATGGTTAGTTTGCGATTTAGAGAATATTTTTCAAAAATAATGCACTTTTTTTGAAATTTTCACAAATAATGTTGTTTTTTTTTCTTTCACAAATAGGGTTTATGGACTCCTAGAGTCCGGACTGAGGCTTAAGTTGGACTCCCGGAGTCCGGAATTGTACGTTACATCGTACCAGAATTTACCAGTTGCAGAAATGTGGCAGAAAAGTACATTCTGGTACGATGTAAAGTACAATTCCGAACTCCGGGAGTCCAATTTAAGCCTCATTCTGGACTCTAGGAGTTCAAAACCCTATTTGTGAAAGACAAAAAGAAACAGTATTATTTGTGAAAATTTCAAAAAAAAGTACATTATTTTAGAAAAAAAAATCCGATTTAGAAGCTACTTTAAGATGGGTGGATATTAGAAAGTTAATCGCTCTTCTCTATATGCATTTTGAGTAGGATTTGTTAGCTCAAAGATAGCATGTTGTGGGCAAGGAAAATACAACGGAATCGGACTTTGCACCCCTGTGTCAAATTTGTGCCCTAATAGAGAAAAATATGTGTTTTGGGATTCTTTCCATCCGTCCGAGAAAGCAATCCGAATCATCGTACAACAAATTCTGACGGTTCTCTCGGCTACATATCACCCATGAACCTTAGTACCATCATGGCTTTAGACGTTGCAGAAAATGTCTAATGGTACCAATCTATGCTCTATTGATGAGTTCAAGCTCATATACCATGAATTTATTGAATTTCATATATATTTCGTCTAAGTTTATTTTTCTTAACGTTGATTTTGAGTTCCATAGATTTATATTGTGTCTCAGAATATAGTAGCATATGTAATGTAATGTCTTATGTTATATATATATCTCTTTCGAATTGAATAAAAGTTTCATGTTTTTAATTCTAACTAAATGTGTGCCCGGCACGGCACTGGTATCCAAAATCAATAGCAATTAGCTGTGTGAGAGTTGCTAGGGTAGTCAATTCTTTACACACCACGGCCCCGACATGAAATATAAATCGGTTGGGGATTTATAGTTGGGGTTAAACAGGTTCGGGCCATAAATGGGTTAACCTACCTAACTTGTTTAACTAACTGGTCATGTTCTATTTTGGATATTGATAAACGGGTCGACCCTAGCTCCAACGTGTTTTTCATTAAGTAATAAAACAAAAATATTATTTCTAAAAGTTGGTAGAAAATTGGTAGAAAACAACATTATTTCTAAAAGTTTTTTTTTTTGCATTGTGCATTATTTATGCAAATTTCTCCCATTTAGAACCCAATTATAACACATTATCTAGTTTACAACCCGTTTTAACTTTTAACAAACAGGTTACATGGGTCAAGTTGGGGTTAGATGATATAACCAGCCAAACTGAACTCAACAACCCAATTAGCCAAACGGGTTGTGTTCGGGTCGGATGATATTAACATGTCAACATGAACCCGACATGAAATCACGTCCCTAGAGAAAAATATTGATGACAAATCACTACGGAAATCAGATGGTGATTGACTTGAATTAAGATCGTGATTGACTTAGGATTAAATTCAATTCAAACAAAATATATGCCGCCATCCATATGCAAAATTGATTTCGACTTGAAGTTTCCTAAACTTGTCACGAACCTAGCCATTGATCAAGGTACAAATTTTGTCTTATAGGAACATGAGGTTTAAGTCAATGATACAAACCCAACTATCTAGCCCATAATGGGCCCATAGGGCTTTGTAATTCCTTTAATTCTTCCAATTTTGAAACCTCTTTCTACCGGTCCAAGCCTGTCGCCAATTGCAATTGGGTCGGACTCCATGAATATTATTATTATTAATAAGCGGGTTTAGCCTATGATGTAGAGTCGAAAACAATAACACATAATGTCGCTGTTGAATCTATGAATATCAGGACCTTGGGGCTCAAAGCACACACACAAACACGTTTTTGAATAAACGTGGGTTTCAAGAACGACTATTCTATGCCTCTAGGTTTCTTTATATACTAGAAACCTAGGGTTTACAAGGATATACATAAAATAATAAATCAAATCTTTTAAATTCTTCAAAGATATACATGAGTTAATTATTTAAATCTTTTAACCTTTATCAATATCTTCTAAATCGTCATTCAAATTTTGAATTCCATATTATTGATTTAGGTCCTTGTACTTTTCTTCTTTTCAAGTTTTGACACATCAAATTAATAACTCTTTCATATCCAACAATCTTCCCCTATTTGATGATGACAAAACTTTGAAATATATGAATTAGTAATACCGAGAACTTCAAGTTGCATTTCTCTTCCCCTTTTTTTATAATCAAATCCAAAAATGAGAAAATCTTGAACTTCCCCATAAATGATCAACATCTTTTCTTCCCCTGAAAGTGTGCTACCATTCTTGCGTCTTCAAGGTTGTATCAATCACATTTGAAAGAAAATAAATTATCATCTATTTGAAGTTGAAGTAGAAAACCAAACCTTGTATCTCATATCCCGTAGAAACCAAGTAAACAACAACACCATATCTCAGTATGTGGGCAGCCTTCAACAAACCTTCTCTCTGAGGTCTTGTCAAATTGCAGTTACATTATCGAACAATCAAATACATAATCTTCATAATATCACGGGTTATCTTTAATTTAGGAGGAACAATCCTTTAAAGATATGAAAAGAACACAAACCAAGATTTTCAACTTCTTTTTCAAATAAACTCCAATCAATCTTCTTTTGTAATCAACTGATGAAGATCCAAGATGTAACAACTAAAACAATCTTCCCCAATCTTCATCAAACCTTTAACCTGTGTGTGTGAAATTTTCTTGAAACAAGAATCATAAGAATCTCGAACAAGAAAACAATGTGATATACATCACATAAATATCACAAGTTATTTTCATCCTCCTTTTGTAGAGAACGAACAAAGTAATAACAAGTTATCTAAAACCGAATACAATCAATAACCGTAGTATGAAGCTAACATGGTGTGTGACATGTTCTCCAAAGTATGATGTATCGGTGATGAGGAAGAAAAGCATGGCATAAACTGAATCATCCGTAGAAACATGCTCATTACCCCGTCAGTATTAACACAATGAGTAAGCAGTACTAACTTGCACACTAGCAGTAGTAACAAGTTAAGGGGCAGTATTAACTACAATATCACCATCAGTACTAACTTTTGCATGCATTGATCAGTAGTAAAAAATAATTCAGCATCAAATTTTACGAGCAGGAGTAACGATCAGTAGTAAAAGTGAGTGACCAGTAGTAACAATTTGCGATCAGCAGAAACATGTAGCAGTAGTAACTGAATGACCACTAGTACCTAAACGAGGTGATCAGCAGAAACGTTTCTCAGCAGTATTAACTACAAACTTCAGATTGTCTTGGAGTTTTAATTTGTTTCTAATGTGAGTAAACCCCGAAACGATTCGTCCGTTCGCACATGAGGTGTTCAAATTGGCAGCCTTGCGGCAGTCACCTTCTGTCTGCCTCCCATGTTCACCAACCCCACAATTTGATAGTAAAAAGGATTAAAAAAGAATTGTTACCTACGACGACTTTCTTGCAGCCCACTTTTAAAAGATCGAATTGTGATTGGTCATGGATTGCTACTTGTGCTTTTTTGTTTGTGATGCCACGCCTACTTAACTAAATCCATGGCTTTCTTTTAATTGTCTTTAATAGTAATCTTTCCAAGGTGTGGATTAGATTAATCCATCTACAAATATGCTTGGAGTTATGAACAGAAATCGCCATGCCTAATCGCTATGCATGTATCGTGGGCTTCTTGATTCTTCATGTGATCATTAATAGATCCTTGTTTCATTCCAGATCTGTAGCCACCTTGCTCTGATACCACTTGCTGAGTTTATTTCAACTCCAATAAATCGATCTTTAGGCTCAAGAATGGTTAGTTCTTGATCTTGGAATATACAAATACAAATCATAAACAATGCGGAATTAAACGAATAGATTTGTATTGCTAAACAAGGATTTCATCATTATCATTACCAAAAGCCCCAATTCTACATAAAATATGTAGAACGGTTTTACTCTTCTAACAGGATCAAACTAATGACCTTCGGGCTCAAAGACACACACACAAACACGTTTTTGAATAAACGTGAGTTTCAAGAACAACTAATTCTATGCCTCTAGGTTTCTTTATATACTGAAAAAACCTAGGGTTTACAAGGATAGACATAAAATATAAATCAAATCTTTTAAATTCTTCAAAGATTTACATGAGTTAATTATTTAAATCTTTTAACCTTTATCAATATCTTCCAAATCTTCATTCAAATTTCGAATTCCATATCATTAATTTAGATCATTGTACTTTTCTTCTTTCCAAGTTTTGACACATCAAATTAATAACTCTTTCATACCCAACAGTTGTGATGCACTTCCAAGTGTTCATAAGTAAGATGACATCCAACACAATAATCATTAGAAAAAAAATGTAACCAAACAGCATTTAAATCGCCATAAATATAGCTAACCGGGTACTTATTGACGCATTGCATTGGTACCTTATTATTTATACAACGAGGCAGCATGGCCCGTGCGATGCACGGGCTTTATCCATTATCGCTTGTAAAGTATGAATAAAGCAAAATGTGTTTGAGGAAAATGTATATTAACTGAACATGTGTTTCAACGAAAAGTTATTAAAATATACCTTTGGTTAAGCTATTAAATGTTTCCATTTACACAATATTTCTTGTGTCGTAAGTTGTTGTCTTTGTCTTCTTCCATGAAGATTTTAATTCCCGTTGGCATTATGACTCTTGATAATGTTACCTAGAGTTGTCCATAACTGAAAACATGAGCTGGCAAATATAGACCCGCTATATTAAGTGATTGACCTTGACTTTAATTATTAAAAAAAAATCATATTTAATTATAATTAACAAAATGAATAAGTATACACAGTAGTTAGTATAATAGTTTATTGTATAAAGAGTATTGCAATTGCTTGATATTATATGTTTTTAAGCCAAATTTAGAGACAAATAGAGGACGGTAACGTCAATTAAGAGAAATTAACGGGTCTTGGATAATTTTTTTATGGGCTTCGGATATTATTTATTAATTCAAAAATCAAAGTTCAGAAAACTCAATATCATTCAAAAAAGAATTTTCAAAACCCAAACCCAATATCCTTTGTCTCATTTAGAAACAAATCTAAAAAGCCCAAACCCTATTACCCCGTCGTGTATGGCCAAGGAATATGGCGTGCAAATTCGAAGATCACGTTATGCTTATAATCGAGGCGAGTTGAAGATTTGTGATTTTGTATTAGGTCGTCAATATGGCAGTACTTTAAAACCGTACACTCAATATGGCTCGTCAATATGGATTCAAATTTGGTACCTTCAGCATCTATCGGTGGTGTTATCATACTGTACATATACTGCTAATCAATATAGTTTATGGTCAATTTACATTAAAAAAAAAAAAAAGAAAAGAAAGTTTAAACACATAGTATACTGTTAATATATATTACATTTTATTTACAATTTTGAATAGGTGATTATATTTAGCAAATTGGGGATGTACGAAAGGAAGTTGCTCTGAATTCCCTGCTCGGGTAAACTAATTACTCAACTTTGTGTTAATTACTGCAAAATTTCAACCGGTTTTAACTTTTAAAGTTTGATTTAAAAGCTTTAAATTTTAGTGTCTAGATTCATAGTTTAGATGTATTCGAGTATGTGTATAATTACCTTAACAAATGGATACACTGTTACAAAGTATAGGTTTTTGTTATTTAACCTGAACTGAGGTTAACTTTGGAAATCGCACCATAGCATTACGGGTCACCCCTTTCTTGCACATCCCACTACCACATGAAGGGTAAACCAATGTCCACGAATTCAGCCTGAATCTGTAGCCTGAAAAGAAACATATAATTTAGTTAGGAGATATTTTTCTCTAAAGTTTCAAATTAGCCCAAGCGTTTTATTGGTTAAAACACAGATCGAACACATCAAGTAACTGCTAAACGGCCAAATAAAGGGTTGGAGTTCTTATTTGATTTTAATGTTAATGGGTTCAATACCCACATGTTAATGAATACATTTTGCATTCATTTGCAGGAAGATGCATGTCTTCAGCTTTGGAATGGAAGGTTTTTTCAATAAATGACTATGGTGTAACAGACGTATCAAAGTATTATTTACAGTTGGACATATTTATAATATTTGATGTATCAAAGTATACCATAATATTATATTGTAATCTTTTTTTTTTTCCTAAAAAAATGGATGATTAATGATAGTTAACATTATAGTTTCATTATTCAGGTATAATACAATGATCTTTGATGCACTTTCAACCCTAAGAGATCTAAGTGGATCAGATACCAGTGCAATTATTAACTTTATTGAGGTAATTCTTTTTAGCTACTAAATGACCTCTTACATTACCTATTCCCTAAAACATAAATTATAAACTTAAAAAATCAAAAATCAAAAAAAATAAAAAATTTATATATACAAAAATAGAGGTATTGTTAATGGATTACATAGAATACACACCTACATACATGAAACGGCTAAACTGTTAAAATCATAAATATTATATAAAATTTGTAAACTTACAGATTTGGGTTATTGTTGATGGATGGGGTTTAGGCTTAACTTTAGGATTTCAAACCATAAAAACTGCAAACATAAAGAGAGACAACTTATGCAGAAATATTTTGTAGCTGCATTTTATACTGTTTATTGCAAATAATACCGACCCATAAAAATCATGCCTCGTAAAAATAAACCTGTATAGGGTACAATTTTTTCATATATAACCTGTTTACCTCTGTCTTTATATTTCCTAGTCTTTTTTTTACCTCGAAAGTGACGGATATAATCGTGTGATTAATTCAAAAAAGTAGATTGTAACTCCTGATTTTTTGTAGTTTGTAAATGAAACTTGGAATGCATAATTGATGTTCAACCACGAATAAACCTGCTGCAGAGGAGATGCGTATTCAGAAAAAATTTAAAAATAAACCTGGAATGCAAAATAGATGTTCGGATGAACCTGTTGCAGATGAATGACACGATTTTGTGTTGCTGGAATGAACCAGGCGTTTTTTGGTATATATATATATAATAGGAATGAACTTGTAATCAGAATCTAATTATTTTGAATTGAATCCATGTGTATAGTAACTGATCCTGGCGTAAAGTAACTGAAAGCATGTGTTTACTATTCAGTAATGCATTATTATTAATGGCAACATTCATAATAAAGATTTATTAAAGGCTAATAAAGAATTTGATATATGGTAAAACTGCAAATTGTTTCAATTGCTACATCAAAGAATAAAGAATAAAGAATCGTTTAAGTTGTTCGCCCTACTTTTATGTACCGAACAATAAATATCATTAATATATACTCCTTTGGTTTGCACAATTAGATGGTATAACTGCAAATCGTTTCACATCATCACCAAAAGAAAAAAGGCTAGATTTAATACATGGTAATAATGACAATAATGTGTGTAATAATGACAGTGGAATTAAATACAACTTTGGTTTTAAACTCATTTTTTATGTTAATATAGATATAGATAATACACATAAATGGATACAAAAAACACTCCTATTTTTAGGAGATGATAAGAACATAGTCGATTATAATAAATATAAATATTAGGTGTTAATAAGTAAACTTAATTTAACTTACAAACTGAACACCAGTATCGTTCAATATTCCAACTCCAGCAGAAGCAAAATTTGCCCCAACAAGTATCTTTTGACCGGTGAGCATTGGACTCAAATATGGCAATGTCGGTTCAGTTTATAATAATTTCAATGATGTTATCAATAACCCTCCAGTTTATAATTGGATTTTCTTGTTGTATTTCTTGAGGGTAGTCTAGAATGTGTAAGTCTAGTTTTGCTTTCTTTTTTGCAGATTCTTCTGCTGCAATTTCTTTTCTTTTCTTGGCAGTTATTGTTGATGATTCACCAGAGATTGGTTTTCTGTTTAATACTTCTTTAGGTTCAATTTCTTTTAATTCTGTTGACTTGACCTCTTTAATCTCTGGTTCTGCCAATTCTTTCTTCTTTGCAGTGCAATATTTATCAACTATATTGACCATCTCCATTCTTCCAAATGACTTTGCACTGTGACCCTTTGATTTTAAGTATTCTACCATTTTGCTCTTTTGGTCAATGATCTCATTTGGTAGTTCAGCTTTTAATCTTTTGAACTCTGCAACTAGATCTTCACGAAGATTTAATGATTCTTCTTCAATTTGTTTTTGTTTATCTAGTTCTTCTTGTTGACCTTCTACAAGAAATTCTTCAATTTCTTGAATAGCTTCAGCTGCAGATTGTTCTTCTTGAGCCTTCTTTTTGTTTTCAAGTTCAAGAGTTTTGGCACATTTCTTGTGGTACCTCATTCTCTTAACTTTCCAATGTGATTGTCTTAGAGGCCTGACTAGATTCATCTTGTTCACCATATAGTGACCAAGTGCTCTGTGTGGATAGTCATCATCAAAATTTTCTTTTCCTTTACATATGCATTGTGATGGAGGTGTATATTTCATATCTGGTACCTCATTTATTTGTATTTTTGGTGCAAAGGTATGAGCTTCATCTTCTTCCAGAATTTTTTGGTGAGGAGGTAATTCACATTCATCTACCTCTTCCCAATTTACATTATCATCAAAGTCTGGAACAATTAATTCTGTTGTTGTTGTTGTTGTTGGTGTTGTTGTTGTGGTTACTACTGGTGAATCAATAGTAACTGGTACTTCTGTTGTTGCTGCTACAGACTCAGTAGTAACCAATGTAGCTACTACTGGTATTAATTTTTGAAAGTTAAAGGGTCTGTAAAGTACCATTTGAAGATTAGAGGGGTCTTCTACTGGTGAAGTTGTTGTTGTGGTAGTCACCAAAGGAGTTATTACTGATGTTGCTTCTTGTGTTTCTTCTTCAATAGGATCAGTAATAATCACTTCAGTTGTTTGAATGATTTCAGTAGTTTCCATGGGATCAGTAGTACCCATGACTTCAGTAGCAATTTGAGAAGGTACTTGTTCTGCTGTTGGTGATTGTTGTGCAGACACAAATACATCTTCCATACTTTTGACTCCTCTGTCAAAGTCTTCATCACTTTGACCTGTTTCACCATAAGCTTCTTTGAGATTTAAGAGGGAGGCTGCTGATGCTGCTGCTGCAATTGAAGTGTCAATCATTCCTTGAATTTGATCTTTCTCCCCCTTAGTGATCTCAACCTGTTGTGCATCACTAACATCAATTTTCTTCTTCAATTTTCTGATTGTTGATGACTGCTTTTGAATTCTGTACTCACATCTCTGCATCCTTCTATTGAGTACATTGATGTAGTGCTTCATGTAGCTCATGGTTTTACCTTGATTGTTTATAAAAATTTGACAATTTTGTACATTGGTTTCAAGGTTTTCCATCCTATCTGTCAATTCAGTTGGTTTCATTCTTCCCTCATCACTGCTTGGTGAATCATTGGGAGTTTTAGATACTCTCTTCTTCCTAGAAGAAGCAGTAGTATCTCCCCTTGTGGTTTCTTGGCACCGGGGTCCTTTAAGTGTTGCCTCAAATGATGAGTCATCACTTAAAGTTACCGAGGTCTGGGTTCTAATTATGTTCTCACTAGCCTGTGCACCAACCTTTGATGCATCAATAGTGAGAGCCCTTTCCTCATGACTTCTCTCCTCCTTTGAAGTCAACTCTTGGAGTCTGGGGTTTGACTCAGTTGGTCCCCTGGTGTCCTTTTTGGAAGTTCTCTTCCTTTTATATTTTGATGTAATAATTTGGCTTTTTTGTTTACCAAAGGGTGAAGAGTAGCACCCTGAGGTTCTATTTCATGTTCCTGGGACACAGTCAGGACATCATGAGGTGTGGTTGTTTGAGTGGCTTGGGGTTCTGTTTGGGCTGCAATATTTGGTGATGAAGTGGGTTGGGGTTCAAGAGGGTGACTTGAACCTTCTCCAGTTGGGGGATGATCATGGATCATATTGGGAAACAAAGGAGTAACCCTTCCTGAAAATTTAAATAACCTTCTCATGTTTGAAAAAACATTTTTGTTGAAAGAAGGTGCAGTGTAAATTTCTTTTGTTTTAATGAGATCTGGGATTTCACAATTTAAAATATGTGCAATAAATCTTGGATACATTAAAAATTTAGAGGATGATAGGTTTCCAATCATACCATCAAAAATCATTTTTGAAAAATTGAACACTTGGTCTGTGCTCAGACAAACAACAGCAGAGGCTATTGACTTGTTGAATTCATTCCAAGTGCTCTTTTTAGGAGAGATGCAGTGTTGAATAGTATGAACTAAAAATTTCCATTGGGGAGAAAGAAGCCCCTTTTGAAAAGTAACAATGTTTTGCTTTCCTTCATACCCCATTTTTATTAAATTTTCAACAAGCTCCTCCTTAGAGAGTAGAGATATACCTGTGTCATCATGAAGTTGTAGATGTTTCCTGATAGATTGTTCGGTTATGAAGATTGTTTTTCCATCTACTGTTGACTTGATTTTTGATGTGTCTCCCTCTTTAATGTGTTCTGCAGTTTCCCAAAATTGAACTATATGTCTCTCATGAATTGTAGGTTGGATTGTGATGTCATATTTGATTGATGAGTGTTTTAGAAACATCACAATCTCCCTAAAATCTTTAGTTCCATCTGGATTCTTTAAGAATGCAATCGTATTGTGAAATTCACAATATTGTAGATCTGTTTGAACAACTACTGGTTTGATCATTGTCATTTTCAATAGAATTGAGATTTGGGATTGAGAGTTTTAGTTGAAATTTGAAGTTCTTTTGAGAGTTTGTGATGGAATTGAAGTTGTTACTGCCTTTTAGGGTTTCAATTTAGATTGCCGACTTTAGGGTTTATCGTGGGTTTTAGCAAATCGAGGTTTGGATAATGTAAGATTAACCGACTTCTGTTATTTATAGTTTTCGAAATTTTCCTGCAAAAAGTCACAAATACCCTTCGAGTCATAGCATAACGGCTATTTCCATGGGGTTAGTTTAGTAAATATTTCGTTTTTAAGAGTAAACCACCGATCAGTAGTAACTAAGTATCAGTAGTATTTAAACGTCAGTAGTAACTGGGATTTACTACTTAAAATGACTGATCAGTAGTAACTAGTGAAGAGTAAGTAACAAGTGAATAATCAGTAGTAAACAAAAAATTTAAATATAAATTACAAAAACTTTACATGTGAGATTTATTTAATAATTAATTTATCAAAATCATTCCAATACTGCTAACTAAAAAGTTAAACCTTCCTACATCAAATGCTTTTGTAAAAAGATCTGCTAGTTAATTATCAGTATGAATTTTAACCACTTTAATTAATTTCTTTTCATTACAATCTCTTATGAAATGAAATCTGATTTCAATATGTTTAGTTTTTAAATGTTTTGCTGGATTGTTCACAATACTAATTGCACTTTGATTATCTATAAAAATAGGAGTTTTAAGGATAGACATACCAAAGTCCATGAGTTGATTTTGAATCCATAGTACTTAAGCACAACATGCAGATGCAGTTACATACTCTGCCTCTGCAGAGGATGTTGAAATATTTGTTTGCTTCTTGCATTGCCATGACACAAGTCTTGATCCAAAGAATTGACATCCACCAGTGGTTGACTTTCTATCCAAGCATTCACCACCATAGTCACTATCTGTGTATGCTGTAAGTTCAAAAGGTGAGTCATGTGGATACCAAAGACCTAGTGATGGTTTCCCTTTCAAGTATCTAAAGATTCTTCTGACTGCTTGCAAATGTAGTTCCTTTGGTTTTGCTTGATACCTGGCACACACACAAACACTGTACATAATATCAGGTCTAGATGCAGTTAAGTACATTAAAGAACCTATCATTGATCTATATAAATGTTCATCTATATCCTCCCCCTCAATGTCAGGATGTAGGTGTTTATGTGTTTCCATAGGAGTGCTTGCACTTTTGCAGTCTTTCATGGCAAATTTCTCTAATATGTCTTTGACATATTTTGATTGATTGATTAAAATGCCATCTTATTTTGATTGAATTGGAGTCCAAGAAAGAACTTCATTGGACCCATTGAGCTCATCTTGAATTTGATATGCATGAGTTCTTCAAATTCTTTGCACGGTTGATCATTTGTTGATCCAAAGATGATATCATCTACATATATTTGAACAAGTAGGATGTCATCTTTGACCTTCTTTGTGAAGAGAGTCTTGTCAATGGCACCTCTTTGAAATTTGTTCTTTAACAGGTATGATGATAGTGTGTCATACAAAGCTCTTGGTGCCTGATGTAGTCCATAAATAGCTTTGTCTAAGTTGAACACATAATCATCATGCTCAGGATCTTCAAATCCTGGAGGTTGACATACATACACTTCTTCTTCTATTATTCCATATAAGAATGCACTCTTTACATCCATTTGATAGACTTTGAACCTTTTGAATGAAGCATATGCCAGAAATATTCTGATTGCTTCAATTCTTGCTACAGTAGCATATACTTCATCATAGTATATTCCTTCTTCTTGAGTGTATCCTTGAGTTACAAGTCTTGCTTTGTTTTTTATTACTATTCCTCTTTCATCTTTCTTATTTCTGAAGATCCATCTGGTTCCAATGGCTCTTTTTCCTTTTGGAAGAGGTACTAGTGTCCAAACAACTTGTAACTTGAACTGAAGAAGTTCTTCTTGCATTGCTACAATCCAATTTGAATCTTTCATAGCTTGTTGGATCTTTTTAGGTTCATCCTGTGATAGAAAACATGCAAACAAACATTCATTAGATATTAGACTTATATTACAAGTATTATTGTTTAAACTTAAATTAAATTTGCTTCTTGTCTGTATATTTGAGTTGACATCACTTAGAACAAGGTCTAAAGGATGATTCTTTTGAGCTCTTGAGTTGGAAGCTTTGTCAACAACTATTTGACTATCAAGATTTGATTCATTAGATTCTGGGACTTGTGCATCTGTCCAGTTTTCTTCTTGAGTTTCTGAATCTTCTTGGTTTTCTTCATTGACATTGTTATCAGTACTAACACGATCATTGTTGAAGTCTTGTGTCTATGAGTTAATACTGGTATCAGTATCATTTCTTGCAACATCACCATTTAGGGTTTCTGAGTTACTACTGGTGTCAGTATTATTGCTTGTTTCTGAGTGATTACTGACACTAGTATTATTTGTATTCTCAGAGTTGTTACTGTCCTCAGTATTAACTGGAGGATCAGTATTAACAATGATATACTGCAACGAATTTTGACTTTCATTAAATGATGATGAACCTTCTTTGGTTGGTTGATTGTTTGAGACACCTGTATTAAAATTAAAACTAAAATCAAGAGATTTTGTTAGTGAGTCAATATTAAACAACCAATCTGGACCATTTCCTTGTTCATTCATAAGATTTTCATTGAAGGATACATCTGCACTTTCTTCAATGATCCTTTGTCTTTTGTTGAATACTCTGTATGCTTTGCTTTGAGTTGAGTATCCTACAAAGATTCCATCATCTGTTTTGCAGTCAAACTTACCAATTTGTTCTTTTGTAATTAAGATAGTACAGGGACAACCAAATGATTTTAAAAAACTTATTGAAGGTTTTCTTTTATTTAACAGTTCATATGGTGTCTTAAAGTGTGGCTTGACTACTAATACTCTGTTTTGCACATAACATGCAGTATTAACAGCTTCAGCCCAAAAAGTTATTGGTAATTTAGCATCTGCAAGCATAGATCTTGCTGCTTCAATGATTGTTCTATTTCTTCTTTCAGCTACACCATTTTATTGAGGAGTTATAGGAGAGCTATACTGCCTGTCAATACCTTTAAGATCACAAAAAGAGATTAGATTATCATTTTTAAATTTTGTGCCATTGTCACATCTAATGGCTTTCACTTTGAGATCTCTTGTATTTTCTAGCTTGATAATTAGGTTCTTAATGAGTTCACTTGTTTCATCTTTAGTCCTGAGAAAGAATACCCAAGTAAATCTAGAAAAGTCATCAGTAATGACTAGACAATATTGCTTCTTTCTTATGCTCATCACATTTGTAGGTCCAAATAAATCCATGTGAAGTAGCAGCAATGGGTTAGAAATAAAATTGATTGATTTGGACTTATGAGAAGTCTTGTGCTGCTTACCTTTTAGGCATGCAACACAGTGATGATCACACATGAATTGTTTTTGTGGTAAACCAATTACTAAATTCTTTTTGACCAAAATGTTCATGTTTTTAAAGTTTGTGTGACACATCCTTCTATGCCAAAGATCTGATTCATTTGTGTTTGCCTTGGATATAAAGCAGTTGATTCATTTGGAGAAATGATTTCTCCCCCTATATCCAAGCAATACACATTGTTTCTCCTTGGTGTTCTTAAAACAACATATTTTTCATCTAAAACAAAGTCAGAAAGAATGATGCACTCTGTATCTGTAAAAAGAATTTTGTTCTTTTTATCACATACTTGTGAGACACTAACCAGATTGTATTGAAGTTCAGCAACATAAAAGACATTGCCAAATGTAATCTTACCATTTGATACAATACCTTTACCAGTAATACGACCACCTTTAGGATTTTCACCAAAAGCCACATAACCACCATCATATTTTTCAAAGTTTCTGAGAATTTGTAGATTCCCAGTCATGTGCCTAGAGCATCCACTATCAATATGCCATGTATTCACTGGATGTTCTGCACAAAAGAAGATTAAGTTAATTTCTTTTGGGAACCCAAGCTTGTTTTGTCTTAGGTTCATCCTTTTTAATGAAGAATGTGCTATGAGTGGTTTGGTTGATACTGCTCTTTGGTGTTACTACTGATTTCTTGTTAGTTGACCATTTGTTCTGTTTTAATTTGGTTACTACTGATGAATCAGTAGTAACTTTGTGAAAGTATTTTCTGAATTTATCAGTAGCATGTGTGTAGTTATATCTTACTGCATTGTATCTTGGATACTGATCAGTGGGATATCTTTGATTGTTTCTTTTTATGGTTGTATTTGCTGAGTAATTGTAGTAATTACCAAATCTTATTCTATTTCCAAAATTTTGATTTGTTTTTGGATTTCCATGTCTGGTATTTTGAAAAAATCTTTTGGCAGACCTACCAAACTTTGGAGTTTCAACTTGTGGAAGTTTGGACTGTTGTTTTAAATTGAATTATCTTAATTTTTGTTCTTTTAATTTTAATTTGCTTTCCTTAAACTCTTTGAATTCTTTGCAATTGATTGGATTGAAGTGACAATCCTTTGCTATATGATTTACTTTATTGCAAATTACACATTTAGGTTTGGTTGATTTTAAGGATTCTGGTTTTCTTTGTTCTTTTAACTGATTCAAGTTTCTTTAATTTCCCCTTTTTAAAATAGTTGGAATATTTTCAGAATTGTATTTTGGAGATTCTTGACTTTGTGTTGTATGGAAACTTGTATTATTTGATTTAACAGAATTTTCTTCATCATAAGATTCTTCACTAGATTCAGTTTTTAATTCATCCATAATTCTTTCTGAACTAGCTTTAAGTGGAGGTATAAAATTTGTGGGAGGAGGTACTGCATGATATCCAACTCCATGAATTACTTTTTCTGTGGATTGATTGCTAGTTAATTCATCAATTATTTTAAAACTTCTTTCAAATTTCTTAATTGTTAATTTATTTTGTTCTAATTCTAATTGACATTCTTCCAATTTAGTTATAGCTTCTTTTGCTTTTGATTCAGCATATTCTTTATCATAAACAGCTTGTAATAATTCTTCTTTAAGTTTTTTATCTGTTATTTGATAAACTTTAATTTGATTTTCTAAGTCAGCTATAACACCACTAAATTCTATTCTTCTTTTTCTGTTTTTAATTAAATCTTCATTGATTTCTTTTGTTTCTTTTTCAAGAGTTTTAAATAATTTAATGCATTCAGGAGAGCATGGTTTAGAATTTACCTCAGATTTAGGTTCAGAGAAGGCCATAAGTGCTTGATTTTGGGCATGTTCTTCAGCTTGAAAGCTCCAGTCATATCCTAGTCCCTCTTGGGATACAAGTGCAAATGAGTTTGTCCTTTTGTCTTTGTTAGGACATTCTCTGGAAAAGTGATCAAGATTGCTACAGTTGTAACATTTGACTTTGGTTTTGTCAAACCCTGCTCTGTCACCTTTGTTGAAGCTCAAACTTGATCTACCAGTTCTTTTTAGGAACTTCTTGGTTCTAAAACTGAGCATAGCCATCTGCCATTTGATGTCCATTTCTTCTAGATCATCAGGATTGATTTGCTCAAGATCTTCACTAATTAGTGCAATATGCACATGACAGGTGAAGAAGGATTCTCTAGCAATATCTTCTGATTCCTTTGTCTTTCCAGATGTGGCATCCTGATTTGTACCTGCAGTGGAGACAAAAGCAGCATTGTTTGAATTTAAAGTAGGAGTTTTTTGACTTACCTCATATTCAAATACTCTTAAGTCATTGTATAGTTCATCAAGCTCCTTCTCTTCTAAAGCATCACCTTGTCTATATACAACAGTGTACATAGACCATTCTTCACTTAGAGATCTGAGAAACTTCCTATTGACATCATCTTTGTCTGGTTGAACTCCAACTTGGTTGAGTTCACCAATAAGTTTGTTGAATCTATCAAAGACTTGTGATAGAGATTCATTCTTTTGCCCTTTAAAATTTTCAAACACTTGTTTCGGTACAGATTTCATATTTCTTTTAGTGCTTTTAATGCCCACAAACCTTTTCTCCAAGGCTTGCCATAGCAATTTTGCATCATCAAACTCAACAAACAGATGTTGATAATCATTAGGAATTGCAAGCAATAAGGTACTTAAAGCTTTTAATTCAGTTCCTCTGTCCTTTCTTTCTTTGTCACTTTTGATCTTATCAGTTTCAGTTGTTGTGCTGGTTGTGGCAATTTGAATGGTCTTGTTACCTTCCAACACAACTTCCCACATGGAGTAGTCAGTAATAAGCATATATTGCTTAATTCTGTTTTTCCACATCCCAAAGTTATTGGGAGTAAGGATGGGGATCTTGTTTGCTTGTGTGCTTTCATTATTTTCAAACATGATGAAAACTTGGTTTGTGAAAGAATTGAAAACTTTTTGTGAGTTCTTGATTCGTAGATCTAGAGTACAAAGCTCTGATACCACTTGTCAAGATCGATTAACCAAAGCAGTTAATAAACACAATGATCTACTCAACAATAGAAGTTACAGCGGATTAACACTATGTTGATTTAATCAAGAACAATAAACTGTAAATAATTATAAGAACAATTATATGAACACAGTTATCACAAAAAGCTTCAATGTATATTGATTGAATGAGTTACAATACACACGTATGTTTACAATTCATAAGGAACTATATATAATAGTCCTTGAAGCCTAACATTTACCATAGTTATTCTAGGATACGATTACAATTCAAATTACAAAAGATATGATATTCTAAACTAATTCTACTAAGATCTCGGACACGATCAGCTCCAAATATAGACATCAGTAGTAATTGCCATCTTCAGTAGTAAATGTGTTTATCAGTAATAAGCTCGAGATCAGTAGTATCTTTGTAATCAGCATCAACTCCTTAGCAGCATTAAGTCGTTGATCAGTACTAACTCTGCATATCAGTAATATGCATACATACCAGTTAAGTTTATTTATATCCCAACACTATGATTGCTTTGTATGTGTGATGCACTTGAATGCAAGAAGGCAACGGTGTCTTTAAATATTCACTGAGAAGTATGGTGATGTGACTTAACTAACAGTAATTTTTTTTGGCCAATCCCAACTGCACATGGAAATAGTAGTTTTGGTGCATTCAATGATAGTAATTAGGCATATAAAAGGTTGCGTTAGGTAGGTCGTAAGTAAATGATTTCTAACTTAGTTGGATTAATTTATGAGTTTTAATCTCATATGAGGTAGGTCTAGAGTTTAATTCCTCTAAACATCTTTATGGTACCAAATATGGTGAATTTTCCCTAAAAATCCTATGGTGTTGAGTTTGCTTATAAAGGAGCTCGAACCCAAAAACATTTTTTAGTGATTTTGTAAAGCATATTAGGGGCATGTTTGGGAAAACTTATTAATGGGGCTTATGAGTTTATTAGCTTATTAAGATTTAATAAGCTCCAAATTCAAGCTTATTTGGAGCTTAACAAGCAAGCTTATTTGGAGCTTAATAAGGTAATAAGCTCATAAGTCCCGTTAATAAGTTTTCCCAAACATGCCATAAATTGGACTCGGTTGATCTGAGCATACTTTTTTGTCTTTTTTTTGCGATTTCATAAATACTTCAAATGTTAAAATTATTACTAAATGATCATTACATTAAAAAGTAAGAATACTTTAAAAAGTCGCGAGGAAATGGAAGAATACTTTAAAAAGTCGCAAGTTTCTCATGGCATTATGGATGGATCACGAAAAAATTGAAGCTTTCCTGAAAAATTTACCTCATTTTAATTACTCCACTTGACCACATGTACCACAGAAATTCAGTGTTAACACCCGTATATATTCGGCCAATGTATGTGTTGTAGACTTGTAGTAAAGGAATGACAAACGAAAACAGTCGTCTAACAAAAATTACACATTTTAGTTACACTTAATTAATATCCATATGTGCTTATAACAAATAAGGAACATGTTAACCATAAGAATGATAACCTAATAGTTGGATTTGATCTCCATATAAGAGTGAAATTCCTAAGACATATCACAGGTCCAATCTCATGAGCGAGAAAAAAATACCTCCTTGCGGCCACGGAGGTACACCCGGACTCCGGGTTACATACCGGTAAAATAAATGGTCGCTCAAAGATTACCCAGCTCACAAAGCGAGTTGGAACTCAGGTTTAAAAATAGTAAGGGACATGTTTTGTGTACTACTTCGTCGTCCTAATTTTATTGTCTACATTTCCTTTTTAATTTGTCCCAAAATCATTATCAACTTGAAATTTTCACCAATCAAATAATAGTTTGATGGTAAAGATAGAAATTTATTAGTTGGACAATATTAAAGTGTGTAATTTTTATCTGTGGATAATAATTATGGGACAGATGGAGTACTAAAATTTTGATTTTCGTGTACACGCCACTCTTCATGTATATATCCTTGCAACAAATATTACTCCCTCTGTCCCACAAAAAACTTTTCATTTCACTTTGGCACAAGTTTTAAGGTGATAGTTAGTGGTGAGGTCATTGATAATAATTTTGATTAAAATATTAGATTGGATTGAAGAGAGAAAGATAGTAATGGATAGTTAGTGGTAGGGTTTTGAGTAATAATAGTATATTATTACGTGGGGCTCATCAAATGTATATTTGATGAAATGAGGGGGGAGGTGATGGTAGCTGCAACGTTTTACAACATACTTATTACAGAAGATTAAAGTAGGTTTTTTCATGTACAAAAAGCAGTTATTATGAAGTTATTAATTACTTGACAAAGACAGTACATTTTTATTACACTTACAAGTTGAATCCATCCACTCACTACCCTATATATCGTGTAATAAAGACCACGTACGATATGTCAATTAAATAATTTCACACGGGAAATATGTCATGCCGGCCATAGTTCACCGTATTTACATTTAATTTTAATGTGAACAAATTTTGGGATAAGTTTAATTATGTATTACTACAAGTCATGGTTTTATAGTTTTTCTTGATATAGTTATTTTCATTTTTCAATATTGAGATTGATGTATTTTTAAATGCAGAGGCTTCACGAATTGGGGTTACGTCGGGTTTTGGTCACTGGGACAGGCCCGTTAGGGTGTGTCCCAGCTGAACTAGCACAAAGAAGCAGCCGGTTTGTTTAACCCTCAACTACAAGACATGCTAGACGATCTCAACAGAGAAATCAACTACATTTATTGGTGTTAATATTCGCCAAAGAAGCATAGATTTCATTTCGGACCCTGCAAGATAAAGTATCTTACCCACCACTAGCAAACCGTTGCTTATAACAAAAAGTACATAAAAAGTTAAAAACAATACTTTGAAACAATGTAATACCACAAATTTGAATAGTCATTTAGTTAGAATAATGGTTAGTTTGCAACCAAAAAAAAAAAAAAAAACTATATATAGATGCAAGAAAAGTTAATCGGTATGTTCTATATTTTGAGTAGGATTTGTTACATCAAAGATAGCATGTTGCGGGCAAGGACCATACAATGGAATCGGGTTATGCACCGGTATGTCAAATTTGTGCCATAATAGAGAACTATATGCATTTTGGGGTCCTTTCCATCCTTTGGAAAAAGCAAACCGAATCATTGTACAACAAAATATGACGGGTGCTGCTAGCTATATATCACAGGGGTGATTTTCCTATCACAACTTTTAAGGTATGTACCACATCTATTGCTTAATATACTTGTACAATTAGCTATAAAATCTATACTATGTGGTATAACCATTAAAAGTTGTGGTAGCAATATCAATTCTCATATATCACCCATGAACCTCAGTACCATTATGGCTTTGGATGCTGCAGAAAACGTGTAATGTGACAATCCATATCTTCAATTTTTATATATTGTTGGCCTATGATTATGATTTTTGATGTTGATTTTGACTTCCATAGATTTGTATTGTGTTTCAGAATATTGTTGCATGCATTATGTAATGTTTTGTCTTATTTAGATCTCTTTTAAAATGAATAAAGGTTTCATATTTTCTTAACTGTGTTAGTGTGATATTGCTGATAAAGAGTGTTTTATGGTTACTATCACTCAGCTCATTGGCAGTACACTTTCTCTTTAACTCGATTCCTGCAATCGTTTTTTCTTTTGTTTTTCAATTAATTTAAAAATTCTAAACATGGTTCTAATTGACGTAGTTCTAGGTGTGCGCTTTTTCATTTCTTCAATATTTAATTTAATAATTTTTATACACTAAATTGTTTAATTATATTTATAAGCTTTAAAAACAATACTATAATAATAAAAGCTATAATTTTTGGTTTGTTTATCCATAATAACAAGGTTTTATATTGATAAAATTACTTAAAAATATAATGTTATATACTTTCAGATCTTTGTTAAATAAAATTAAAGATATTAAAATAAATTATGACCCTGTAACGAATAACAGTGAGAACTGAAATATTTTTAATAAATAAATTTATATTGATTTTCTTCTTATAACTCCTATAATTAAATTAAATAAATAAATAAATAAAGATAATTAACCCGTAACGGAGCGCGACTTCACAATCTTTGTTCAAGCACATATATATATACTTAATATACTAAGAGCAAAGAATATACTCTTTGTGGACATGGAGTTTCACCAACGCCAGACTACCCGCAAACCCAGTATATCAAAATAAAAATAAAAAAATAAAAAGGTTACTGAAATATTATTAAAACTTCATAGTAAGAGTTTACATAAATATCATACAATGAAACAATTTAACAAACATTTGACAAAAAAAAAAAAAAAAAACTATTCTTGAATAATTACTTTCTATGACATAAAAAGAACCCTTTGTATATTTACTAATTAAGTACAATAACCTTATTCTATTTGTACCAATTTTTAATTAGACTACATCTCAATGTCATCAAGGTCCGGTAAGGGGAACCGAAGTATTGCAGCAATTCCCGTCAGTTGTGCCAGTTCTGTAATTATACAAAAATAAATAAATTAAATTTAAGTCAATAAATAATCATTAAAGTCATCTAAAATTATGTAAGTTGTACTCACGCTCGCCCGAAACATGCATTGATGAAAATACATGAGCAGTGCCTCCAGAATTCTTAACTGTGTTGACCAAATTGACATATTTTTGTCTTGTAGCTACATCAGAACTCCTGCAGCAAACATAATATAAAATAAAGTTGAAAGATTTTATTAAAGAATTGAAATAACAAAATTTTAAATCGTAAAGTATAAATAACAATTAGAATTTAATTAAGATTACAAACCTGAAAAGGTCGTCGGTTATAAGTAATGTCTGAACAGCCATTCTTTCATCAGCAACTTCAACGTGTTTTGGTCCATAACATGCACGATGTGGATCCTGAATTTCAAAATTAATATATTCATTATTATTATTTAAAATATATAAATAATAGTTTGAAATTATTTGTGAACTATTGATGGATATAATATGATTTTAACAGAATATTGAAATTAAAGATGGAACCTTACATTAGAAAGCATTGTGTAGAAATCCTTAAGAGCTCGGGCCTAAATAATAAAAAAATAAACATTGTTTTATTTCACCAAACAAAAACTTAATATTAAAAAATTGAATTTAAAATGCATATAGTTAGGGGCTTTTTGGGCTACCTCTTGGGCTGCTTTTGTATCCTTGATAATATTCATCACATTTGGAGCATCAAGAACTTCCCTCAAACTATGTCTGTAGTAATAAATAATAAATTAAAATAATTAAATGCAAAAGTTGGATATTTAATACAAAAAATAATTGGAAAAATAAACATACTTGTATCCTGAAGTTGAGTGCACAAGAATAATACGTGACTTGTTCTCGATTATGTGCCTTAGATCTCTCCTTTCTGCTTCCAACATTAAATGGCGATGAAATTGATCCTAAATTACATATAAAGATAACAACACATTAATTATTTAAAAAAAATAAAAAATAATAAAAAAAGTTTTAGCAAAAAGTTTTTGGTGGTCAACTTGACCGACCCGCCCATTTTTCCACCTTTATACAGACATCCAATTTTAACTTCATCTTAAATTACTGACCTTAGTGAATCCTGGACTTGCAATAACAGCACATCGGACAACCTTGAAGTCGATATGCTTCAAAAATGCCTGGAGATGGAAAAATATAAAATAAAATAAAAATTAGATAGAGATTAACATAAAATAAAAATTTACAATTATTGTTTTGCAGATTTATATCAACTAACCTGTAATACATTCTCATAGAACTTATTCAAAGCCTGTAATGCAAAAAAGATCAATCAATATAAACTTAGAATTAAGTATCTTTAAAGGATAATGATTTTAATTTGGAAAAAATATTTAAATATTTGTAACATACTTTGTCATAACCAGCAATAGAAGGCCCATGCTTGCGAGGAATTGAAGCTTCAATCCGAGACCGAGTAATAGTCAAACTGATTAAAAGTTACTCAAATTAGCATGTTTAACTCTCAAGTAATTCCAAAAGTAAAATTAAATAAATAAATAGAATGAGAAATTGATTTATCTTTTATATTATATTTAGTTTACCTTTTACCGACAAGGAGAATATGTGCCAATCCTTCTTGCATAAGCACCACTGCAAGATCAGCACTGGCAGCAGGATCTAAATCAGAAGAAAAAATCATTAATATATAAAAGAGTAAATTTACACAAATGGTCCTTTAGGTTTGTACCATATTACATATTTCGTCCTTTAGTTTCATAAATTACACTGGTGGTCCTTATTTCTAAAACTATTGACACGCTTGGTCCTTTACCTAAACAGACGATTATTTTTCCCATCAAGTATGGTCATTTGTGATGCACAAGGGGGTAAAGTAAATCTGTCATTTTCCCTTTCCCTTCACCAATTTGAAACCCATAAAAACCCGTCTATTTAGGTAAGGGACCAAACGTGTCAATAGTTTCAGAAATAAGGACTACTAGTGTAATTTGTGAAGTTAAAGGACCAATTATGTAATATGGTACAAACCTAAAGGACCATTTGTGTAATTTACTCATATATTAGAGATGTTGATTCTCTGTATATAGATATACCTGAGGCTTGTTTAAGTGCATCTATTGCTAGTGAGTCCCATAACACATGCATGCAAATTGCAATGTAAGTAAAAGAAAACATTTTTGGTAGATGAACATGAAATAAATATTAAAAAGCATATACCTTTCTTAACACAAAAGGTCGATGTAGTTCAATTTCAAGTGTATGGAACTGCCCTATCTGCAAATTAAAAAGGTGAATTTAATGTTATTTGCTAATTAAAAATGACGTCTTTGCAATTAATGTTAATCAGGAAATAAACCTGCTTAAAAAATATTTTATTGGTACTTACTTGCACATGCTCATTTTCCAGAATGTTTTTCCCACGTATTCTCAGCACAGAACCTTCTTTGTCATAATCAACATTCTGAAAAAAATTAAAATTCAAATAAATATTAACGGTCTTTTATACGCACAAGCATTGTAGTATTAATAATGAAATCCAACTTACCTCAACTTTGATTTCAAGTTTTAATTTCACACGTTCTGCTTCACGAGATCCAGAAGCTGTTTCTCTGAGAACTTTTCTACAAGACACACAAATAAAAATAAAAAAACAAGACATTACTTCCCTAAAAATAATACTATTGATATGCAAATTGAAACTTAATAAATTCAACTCTCAATAAATTTGGGGAATTTCCATCTATAACTCAATAAATCAATAAATTTCTATTTTTTAACCAAATTTAAATTAAAAAAGACCTAGAAAACAAAATACAGAGTATAATGTTACTTAACATATACTTCAATAACTAGAATTACTATACTGACCTGATCGTAACAGCCATAAAAGTATCACCAGGCACAATTAAATTATACGCGAGCCACAAATCGTCTGATTCATCGGGAATCATCTGTTTCGAAAACCAAATCCAAATAAACAGCGATTAGAATCAATAATCGAGAAATTTTCTTCCGTGCGTTATTGAAGATGAAAGAGGGATTACCTTAACGCTACCCGGGCCATTGGGAACGAAATCTCTTCGAACGATCTTCATCTCAACAACGATTTTGTGTTTTTTGTTATCGATTTTTGAATGTATGTATGTTTGTAGTTGCAATTTGCAAACCCTTCAAGACTTTCGAGAGAGATAAGTATTTATAGTGAATTAATTACAAAGTAGCCCTTGTGCTATTAGTTAATGTTCACTATTAGTCCACTAATTATGCTTTATACACTATTGTTGCTAATAGTGTTAAGAGCATCCCAAATGGTTAACTTTGCAAAAGTTTATTACTTTTGCCACATCCACAATTCACTAACCAAAAAGCTTTTCATAAATTACATCTCCAATGGTTAACCTATCCTAAAGCTTTTTTCTTTTACAATATTTCTAATATACCTTTATCTATCTCAAATGTTTTATAAACACCCCCTATATATAATTTGACACTTTTTTAACATCTTACTAAATATAATATTTTTTAAAATGTCTTGTACAAAAATATTATAATAATTGACATTAAATATTACATAATTTATTTATTAACTAATAAAAATATAATAAACAATCTATATATAATATATCTAAGGATTAAAATGAAGAGTTATTAAATATGGGGGACTAAAAGAGACAAACATTAAAACTTAGTTAAAAGGTTAGTAGAAAAAAAGTCATTGGAATAAGCTTTTGAAAAAGCTAATTACTTCGATGGTAAAAAGTCTTTCAAAGACTTATTGGAATAGTAAAAAGTTTTTAAAAAAGCTTCCATTGGAGATGCTCTAATAAGTAATACCCGGGAAAGAAAAAGAAATTTAACGAATTAAATGTTATTCAATTGTTTGGGGTTAATTTAATAAAAGGGAAATTAAGCATGGTTCGTTTTGACAACTTTAAATCCATATTTGGAAATAAGTTTAAAGTTGATCAAGATTAGATATTAGATAACTACACAAAAATTTAAACGAATAGATTAAACTTAATATGACCCTAGGAATGAGCACATGTAGGGTACCTAACCAGGGTAATAATTTTTGGAACCAAATCAGGTTCGGTTACGATATTTGCTTAGGTTTCCTTATTATTGTATCGAGCCGGGTACCAAATCTTCTTGGAAATCAAAACCGGATACTGAGTATCATACCAAGTTCATCGGTTCGATATAAGTATGGGGAGTGTTCGATATAGATATTCAATCCTGGTACGTTGACCACAAACATAGAAAAAAATCTAAACCCTAAAAATTACTTGGAGAATTCGGGAGGCAAGCAATTCGATGGAAATAAAAGTGTTGAGCAATGTCCCACATTTGACAACAAATGAATTGATAATGTATTTATAAGGATCATGGACTACTCCTTTTACAATCAACTGGTTTTAAATTGGAACCCTACAAACTTAAAAAAGGAAAAAGTTACTACTTTGATTTAAGGCAACGTTTTTAGGTAACTGGTTTTGAGATATTTTATTCATTGTAATCTTATGGGTTATTACTTCTGGTGACCTCGAAATCAATTCGGAAGCTGTACATCTATTTTAAGTTTTAACCAAACTTGTTTTTCATTTCTCTTAATTGTTTGCTACTAGATTTTCTTAATTCCTCTTAAGTTTATTAAATAAAGGTGTTAGGAATAATTAAAATTTCTGATATTATTTTAATAAAAAAAACTTGGACATTCCATTAGTTTACATATAAAAAGTTTTGATAATCACGTCCTAAGCTTTGTATACTGTCATGAGTCGATTTACTTCACCCCAAAAATTGACATGAGGAACTTGGCATTCATTTCATCTAGATTCATATCACCTTCGAATGATGATGTTGGCTCGACCCCAATGAACACATAAAGAGCCTTGAGTTCCCCTATACAAGTTGGTTGATCGGTGATTTGTATCCAACTATCGCCCCAATCTTTTCCCAAATGCACTTGATCTCAAAACATGTGGTTTTCAAGAACAAGTTGGGTTGTAGAAAAAGCTAGATGAAAACTATGAATAATAATTAAATAGTACTACAAAAACTATAATTATTTATCGTCTCATGATGATAATAGCACTTGATCCAAAGCTTCTAGTTTATTACTTCATTCGTCCCATTTTTATTGTTTACCTTACTATTTTAGTATTACAAGTGGATAAATATGAGATTTTATTTGTGGACAGTGCAATAATTGCATTTTTATAAAACCGTGTGCCTTTTGTCTAGTGGACAATTAATTTGGGAGGAGGGAGTAACATTTATGTAAGGTGTAATGGCCTAATAGATTATAAGTTCAATTTCAATTGTAAACAAATTGAAGTAGATTAAATATCGCTAATAAATGAAATTTTAATACCTCTTGATACAAGGCACGTATTAGTGTGTGACAATTAATTTATAAATCATAACTTTTTATATATATACCACGTCATATAAGTATTACTCCAATATATGAAGCAATTGTGTTCTATTCATTAAAAAATGTTATATTTATCACCCCTTATTCGTATAGGTTGACTTGAATTGTGAAGCTATGAAGATCAATCTTGGGGCGGAAGAATGAAATCTTGGGATTCTAAGGATTTAATTATATAAAATCATTGGATCGAGAGAAAAAACATTGGATCGAGAGAAAGAGAAATTGTAGGATTCAAAAGGAGGATGAATGAGCAATCGATGCCCCCCTTCTCTCCTTTCACTCGCAATTGACGCAACACTTTTCAATTTCCATTACATCTCCGATCTTTCATTTCTCCCCGAACACATTCTCATCGATCTATTTCTGGTATCTACTCTCTCTACTTCACCAATCTGATTTCATTTTCCCTAAATTATTGCTGTCTTATTTCCCCCAATTTGTCTTAAATTTAGGTCATTTTGATCTGCTGGTATTTGTTTTTGTTGTGTAATACAATTTCAGTTTTATAGTGATAAATATTAGGGATAAGAGGTAAGAAGATGAACCGAAGACTGACCTAATTTCAAAAGTCGTTTTTGGATCAGTCTTCCAATTGATATAAGTAAAATTGGCATACATCTGAATCTGATTTCTAACTATTTTTTTCATTCCATACAGATTTGACTTACACAAGTATGATTAACAACTTGAAATTTGGAAAGATCAGCTTTATCAGTTTTGTATTCAGTATATAGGGCTCAATATACACAAGTATATAGATATAAGGTTGACTTCCATAACCAGATTTTAAACTGGTTTTAATGATATTCAGCCAACACACTTGCTTATTATGCTTATTAGGATAGATTTGTGTTACCTTTGTTATAAATTCAATTTAAGTCTTCTATACAATGATACGAAATATAATAATTCAATTTAAGGCGCTTATAATTTTTCTGTGCAGAGATTTAAAAAAAATATTGTATCCATTAAAAAAAAGTTCTAGATCTCAGTTGTGAATTTTCTTATTTCACAGAGAACATTAAGAGCTGGCAAACTAACCCCAAGAATTTTAAAACTTTTTGTTGCAACCGAAAAGGAGGAAATTCTTTCCTTAATTCAGTCACTTAATATCCAACTTATATTAACACCTGTTCTTCCCACTAGTAAGTCTTCATCAATCATCACTCATCCAATTTTCATCTTTTGTTGACCTGTTTCCCTAAACACTTGACTTTTTTTTCTTTTTTTTTATCTCAGGGTGTTCAGAGAAGTTCTAAACCTTCTCATTGTTTGACTTTAGTTGACTTTCGATAAGGATTTATAATTTATCACAGTATGTCATCACCAATTGTTAATGATAATGAAGTGGATATTGTGATTGGTGCATTTCGTTCTGACCTGACATCTTTCATGGAAGAATGGAGACCGATTTTTTCTCGATTTCATTTAATAATTATAAAAAATCCTGATCTTAAAGAAGTCAAAATTCCCGATGGATTCGATGTTAATGTCTACACCGAGTCAGATATAGTCAACTTAGTCGGGTCTTCTAATACCACACTTTTTACCGGATACTCGTCTCGTTATTTCGGCTATCTTATTTCCAATAAAAAATACATTATTTCAATCGACGACGACTGCAGTCCCGCCAACACGAAAGACGGTTATTTAGCCGACATTGTTTCCCAACATCTCAACAACCTTAAAACACCCGCAACGCCTTTCTTTTTCAACACGCTTTACGACCCGTACCAGAAAGGATCCGATTTTGTCCGCGGGTACTGATAGAGATTTTGATAGTTACTAAATAGTACTAAACTATAAAGGGGGAAAGGGTAAATAAGCTAGAGTTGTCAGAAGTTGCTTATATCTATCATAATATCTCTAACCTAATTTCTCCCGATCTTTCCTATCCTAGATATAAGCAAATTCTAACAACTCTAGCTTATTTACCCTTTCCCCCCTTTATAGTTTAGTACTATTTAGTAACTATCAAAATCTCTATCAGGTACCCGTTTAGCTTACGGAGTGGGGTCCAGTGCGCTCTCTCGTGCGGTTTATGGCTCAATTTAGCAGACTACGATGCACCGACGCAAGCTTTGAAGCCGGATATGAGAAATGAAAGATACGTCGATGCTGTGTTGACCGTCCCGATAAAGTCAATGATGCCGGTGAGTGGGGTCAACTTAGCGTTTGACCGGGAGCTTGTGGGGCCCGCTATGGTGCCGGCATTGAAGTTGTTGAAAGAGGGTAAAGTTAGGTGGGAGACAATGGAGGATATTTGGTGTGGGCTTGTGGTGAAAACGGTTTGTGATCATTTGAAATTGGGTGTGAAAAGTGGGGTTCCGTACGTTTGGAGGAATGAAAAGGGTAGTGCGGTTGATAGTTTGAAGAAGGAATGGGAAGGAGTGAAATTAATGGAGGATGTGGTCCCGTTTTTTGAGGGATTGGAATTGTCCACGTCAGCAGTGACGGCTGAGGATTGTGTGGTGGAGATTGCTGCTTTGGTGAAGGAACGGTTGGGATCATTGCATGTGGTTTTTGTGAGTGCTGCTGACGCCATGGTGGAATGGGTGAAGCTCTGGAAAGCGGTTTCTGTTTCTTCTTGATTTCTGAAAAATGGTTACATTAAATAAAGTTAGGATTTATTTACTTTGCTTTGTGAAATTTTTTAATTTATGTGCTTGTGGACTTATGTTGAATGTTTTAAATGGTTTTATGTAACAGAACATCTTTTATAGGCAGTCTTTACTATGTTTGGATTTGTTTGTTTTTGCCATGTTTTTATGGTATACAAAAAATGTGTCACTGTTTCGTAAAATGGGTTTCTAAGTTCTTTATCGGTTAATTTAAAACTGCTTTTGGTTTGTTCTTTATCGGTTAAGTCAAGGCCAGTTAAAATTGGAACGGGAAGCGGTCTTTATACTTCATGTTCAAGTTTCAAATTATATTTTTCCAAAAAGTGTTAATTTTATAGAATAATAACAAAGTTTGAAAAGTGTTTCATCGAGGTCACTTAAAATTTGCTTTCACACTATAATAATAATCAATTTTCAAAATTATTTCAATTATGTAAAATTTACCTTCTATTATATGTTACCATGTCTTTTGATAAGGTGCTTATAAGTTTATTTGCTTATATAAATTTACAAATATAAGTTTAATTAAGATTATATAAGGTAATAAGTCTCTTAAATAAGCTTTCTCAAACAACACATAAAAAGTTACTACCATAAATGCGTGATTTCGTTGCACAAAATGTAACATCAAAAGTGAACAAATCCGTATCTAAACTTTTATCATTAGTATCAGGAAACTGGTTGACAGAGAAGAAAATTTACATGTTATTAAAGTCTGAGGGGGCGTTTGGTTGAAAGTGGGTAATGGGAAAGGGAAAGATAATATGAATACCTTAGTATTCCCTTGATCATTAATATTGCTTGGTTTATGATATTAATATTATTATTATATATAGTACATTATTATATTATATAATATATTATTATAATATATTATTATAATTTAATAATAATAATATTATATATAATATATCTATTATTTATATAATATAATAATATATATAATATAATATAATATATTATATAATACAATATATTTATTAGAGTAAATTACATGGATAGTCCCTATGGTTTGAAAATCATCACACTTTTGGTCCCTAAGGCATATGTTAGTTAAAATTGGCTGTTAAAATTTTGTTAATGACAATTTTACCCTTATCATCTCTTTCCTACCTTCTATTATCACCTAAATTGACCAGTCACCTGCTCTGTTTTTATTTCTCCCTCCCTCTCTCTCTAAACGATACCCCTCTTTTTACGACTCTACCTCTTACCCTTAACAATTCTGTTTCCACACATTGATCGTTCTCGGTTTGATTTCACCATTTTTGTTATTGTAAATATATACTCCTTATGTGTATCAAATTCCTAATTACATGAAATCATGTACTCGTTTTGTATTGTGAAATTGAAACTGCTTTTGATTTCCTTCAAATTTTGCTTTTTTTTTTTTTTTTTTTTTAAAGGTAATTAAGTATTAGTCTAAGTACGGAAGCATCTAGTTAGTTAAGTTTACAAAACGTGGTCCCACAAAATATTACAACCAAAGTTATTTAAAAGACGGTATTACAAGACACGGCTCATTTTACAAAACATAAATTAAGCATGGTCAAACTTCCCGTCCAAGCCCGACCCCTTTCAAGCCATCCAACCTGAAATGTGTCAATAAGGGAGGGATTAGCACAAAAGCTAAGTGAATGAATTCCTAACACTATCAACTACACTAGCAACTACACTGGTCACTTAAACACGGAAGTTATAAAACATCTCCGGTTGGGTAATCACTTTTTGAGAGGATCGGCGGCTTTGCGGGCCTTAAACCATGGTCGGCCAAAACCACGGTAACCGATAGCGTTTTGTATCCAACACCCGGGCAACTCCCTCCCCTTAACCATGCAACAAATACAGGTAAGGTCGGATACCCGATTAGTCGATACCCGATGCCCAGCCGTTCTCCTTCCGACACTGACCTCATCCCGAATGGTGCACCTACTCATGTATGGTGTTCCCTAACACTAGGCATACATAACAAGTCAACTAGCTACGAAAGACACCGCGAAAAAACGTCAAAACTGAGTTCCCAATCGCGAACTCTAGTTCGCGATCGCGAACTAGGGTTCGCGTCGGGAACTCAGTCGTGAACTACTTCGCGATGACCAACCAATTTCTCTGGACCGACTTCGCGATCGCGAACTAAGTTCGCGTCGCGAACTCTCTTCATCTGGCGATTTTCTGCATTTTTCACCATCAAGACAATACCAAATGAAATAACCGAAACCCGAGTTGTAGGTCGAATCCACTCACCATTCAACCTTCGATTCCTTAACTCAGTGAGCTAGTATCACTGAGTGTCCTTCCCGGTTCCTGTCAACAACATACCGAGTTAGTGATAATCCACCGAATCGTCAAAATCATCAATTTCAACATCTAACTACATAAGACTCATAAAATGCACATTTTATGACATTTACAACTAGCACAAATACTTCATCAATACATTTGACCATTTTGACCATTTATCAAGTATTCACAACTAGTTGACCCACACGGGCCAAAAACCCGAATATGATCCAAACACTTCCACATTTCCATTAACTAGCAATTCACAATCATCTAACAATTCCACCAATATCATAACCATCACAAATCCAAATATGATACTTCCAAGATCACTAGTTAACCATTTTGACAAAATCATCCAAACACTAGTTAAACTACTTCACCAATTGATCAATACTAGGTTTTTAACATCCATAACTTAACAAACATGATTTCTCAACCTAATAAACAATTCTATCCAATCATAACTCAAGAAATCCAAGATTTGTCAAAACCCACCTTCAACTTCCACCATTAATGGAGGTTGAAGGTGATTTTCACCAAATCTTGTATTCCTTCAACAATCAACCATACAAAAGATGTAAAAGCTTACATAATCACATAAAACAACATCCATTTCAAGATTCAACCACAAATCAACAAGTTACCTAAACCCTAGTTCAAGTTCAAGCTCAAGAACAACATAAACAAGTAGAGGAGAGAGTGTAGCTTACTTCTAGACTTCTTTTACACAAACACTAGTGAAATTTTCGGACCAAGGATGAAGATTTAACCCCAAAAGCTCAAGAACAAGTATTTGGATTTCTAGAGAGAGAGACAATGGAATAGTGAGAAAGATGGATAATGTTGCTTGAACAAATAAGACAAAGAAGAAAAAGGAGGGTGTCTCCCTCCCTCTCTCTTGACCGGCCAACACAAGGGGGGGGGGGGTGGGACCCCTTTGTGGCTTTTGTTTTAATTATCAGTATATGCCTGAAAAGTCCCTTTCGAAATTAATTTATTTAAAATAGTAAACGGACTCCAATTTTAAAAACGAAAGCATTTCTGGAAACGATATTTAACAAGGAATCCGAATATATAAAAATCACGTTTTCATTTCAAATAAATCACAAGTCGGGTATTTTAACCCCTTGGTTAAAAATACCGCAACGGACAGCAGGCTAATTAAATTAACTAAGCATTTAATCAGATAATCATTCAATAAGATACCTTAAGGTCAATAAACTAGTAGGCCGGGTTTTGGGATGTTACAACTCTCCCCCACTTAGGAAGATTCCGTCCCCGGAATCCCATCTCGATCGAACAAGGAGGGATAACGTTCCCGCATATCGGCCATGGTCTCCCACGTCATATCCGCACCCAGACTGTGCTTCCACTTTACTAGAACCATAGGAATTTGTTTCTTTCTCAATTTCGTTACTTTTCGGTCTAATAACTCCACCGGTTCCTCGACCAATCTCTTTTTCGTATCAACCCGCAACTCTTGCACCGGGAGAATTTGGCTCGGATCTTCGATGTTACACTTTCTCAAGTAACAAATGTTGAAAGTGTTGTGTATTGCCGACAACTCCGGGGGTAACTCGAGTGTTACCGATTGAGAGTTCACCACCTTACTAATTCGGAACGGCCCAATAAACCTCGGGGCCAACTTCCCTCGTTTACCAAAACGAATAACACCCTTCCAAGGTGAAACCTTCAAATAAACCATCTCGTTCTCCGAGAACGTAGCGGGTCTACGCCTCGGGTCGGCATACATCTTTTGTCGGTCACGGGCGGCTTTCAACTTTTCTCGAGCAATAGCAACTTTATCCGCGGTCATTTGTACAATATCGGGCCCCGCATATTGTTTCTCACCCGCTTCCAACCAACACGTCGGGGTTCGGCACCGACGCCTGTACAACATCTCGTACGGTGGCATCTTAATACTTGAGTGATACGAGTTATTATAAGCAAACTCGATCAACGGTAGGTGGGAATCCCACGACCCACCATACTCTAACACACAAGCCCGCAACATATCTTCAAGCGTTTGTATCGTTCTTTCCGATTGCCTATCGGTTTGGGGATGATACGCGGTACTCAAATTCACCCGCGTCCCCAATTCTCGTTGCAAGCTATTCCAAAAGTTCGAAGCAAAACGGGGATCTCTATCGGACACGATAGAAATTGGAATTCCATGTCGAGATACTACTTCGTCAATGTACAATTTCGCCAATCTACTAAGTGAGGCGGTCTCACTAGTAGCCAAGAAATGAGCACTCTTCGTTAATCGGTCAACTATAACCCAAATCATATCGTGACCCCTTTGTGTACGCGGCAATTTGGTCACGAAATCCATAGTAATCCGGTCCCACTTCCACTCGGGAATCGGTGATTGGGTTAAAGTTCCATAGGGCTTTTGGTGCTCGGCCTTCACTTGAGCACAAATATGACATTGGCCCACAAAACGGGCAATGTCGGTCTTCATTGTCGGCCACCAGTAAAGTGCTTTTAGATCATTATACATCTTCGTGCTACCCGGGTGAACCGATAACCGAGAATTGTGAGCCTCGGCTAAAATCAATTCTCGCAAACCCCCGAGTAACGGTACCCAAACCCGGGATTGATATGTCTTCAAACCCCGAGAATCTTCTTCTAAATCATCTTTCCTCTTTAATAAAATCTCGGCCTTCAAATGTTCGACATTCAATGCTTCCATTTGTGAATTCTTCAACCGGGACACCAAATCCGACACAATTTCCATTCGCATAAATTGTACCCGTCCCGAATCTCCTTTTCTACTTAAGGCATCGGCCACCACATTTGCCTTCCCGGGATGATATCGGATTTCACAATCGTAATCCTTAATCAACTCTAACCATCTTCGTTGACGCATATTCAACTCCTTTTGCGTGAACACGTATTGCAAACTTTTATGATCCGTGCAAATCACGCATTTAGTACCGTACAAATAGTGTCTCCATAATTTTAGTGCAAAAACCACCGCCGCCAACTCTAAATCGTGAGTCGGGTAATTCTTCTCGTGATTCTTCAATTGCCTTGAAGCATAAGCAATAACCCGATCTCGTTGCATTAACACGCAACCCAAACCCGCAAGTGAAGCGTCACAATAAACAATAAAATCCTCCGGGCCTTCGGGTAAGGCGAGAACCGGAGCTTGACACAATAATTGTTTTAGAGTTTGAAATGACTTCTCGTGATTTTCACCCCATTGAAACGGTACATCTTTACGGGTCAATCTCATCATAGGACCCGCTATTTTTGAAAAATCCTTTATAAACCGGTGGTAATAACCCGCCAAACCCAAGAAACTCTTTATCTCGGTTGGGTTCTTCGGAGCAACCCAATTCATAACCGCTTCGATCTTCGCCGGGTCCACCTTGACCCCATTCGAACAAATAACGTGACCCAAAAAGTGAACTTCTCGAAGCCAAAATTCACACTTCGAGAACTTCGCAAATAATCGTTCCCGCTTCAACGTTTCTAACACTTGCCTTAAGTGTTTTTCGTGTTCTTCTTCGGTCTTGGAATAAATTAAGATATCATCAATGAACACAATAACGAATTTGTCGAGATAGGGTCGACAAACTCGATTCATCAAATCCATAAATATCGCGGGAGCGTTCGTCAACCCAAACGGCATAACCAAGAACTCGTAGTGGCCATAGCGAGTTCGGAACGCCGTTTTGTGAACATCGTTTTCGTGAACCCGAACTTGGTGGTAACCCTATCTCAAATCAATTTTTGAGAAGTAAGAAGACCCTTGGAGTTGATCAAATAAATCATCGATACGCGGCAAAGGATACCGATTCTTTACCGTTCTTTTATTTAATTCTCGATAATCGATACACATACGAAGTGCACCATCTTTCTTCTTTACGAACAAAACCGGAGCTCCCCAAGGTGAGGAACTCGACCGAATAAAACCCTTATCCAATAAATCTTGGATTTGTGTAATCATTTCCCGAATCTCGGACGGTGCTAAACGGTACGGTGCTCTAGCCACGGGATTGGCACCCGGCACCAAATCAATTTTGAATTCTACCTCCCGAACGGGAGGTAACCCAGGTAAGTCTTCGGGAAACACCTCCGGGTATTCCGAAACCACCCGGAGATCGCCAACCACTTTCTTTTCCTTTTTCACATCAATCACATAGGCTATATACGATTCACATCCCTTGGTCAAGGACTTACGGGCTTTCATCATGGTTATCATGGGTATGGTCGGGGTCTCACGGTCTCCCCGGGCCACGACGTGTGACCCGTCGGGTAAAAGAAAAGTAATCAACTTTTGGTGACAATTTATGTTGGCCCTATTAGCACTTAACCAATCCATACCTAAAACCACATCAAAGCCGGATATCGGCATAACAAGTAAAAGAATTGAAAATTTCACGCCATCAATATCAATACTAGCCCCGGACACGGATGTCGTGACCGGAACCATTTCACCATCGGCCACCTCTACCTCTAGAGGTGTCGCGATCAAAGAAATAGGCAATTTCAATTTGTCACAAAAACTCTTTGAGGAAAACGAACTATTTGCACCCGAATCAAATAACACGCGAGCGGGTATCGAGTTTATTAGAAACATACCAGTGATGACATCGTCGGTGGTGGTGGCATCCTCCACCGTCATTTTGAATGCCCGACCCGAAGGTGGCGGATGACTCTTCCTCTTTTGGCCTCCCGACGAAGCCGCTCCCCCGCCCGAACCCGAACCCGAACCTTTCTTCATTGGGCAAAACATGGCCCGGTGACACTCTTTTTGACACGTCCAACAAACACTCTTCTCTAACTTGCATTCCGTGGACTCATGCCCGTATTGCCCACATTTAATACACCTTCGAGTTTGTGCCGTGCACGGACCGGCATGGGAGGACTTACACGGTATGCACCATGGGTTCCTTTGGTTGGAACCTTGAAGGATTTGTGTTCGGCGATCATTGTTAGACCTATGATTGCCTTGGGATTTCTTGTGGTTGCTAGAGTTTGCATGATCATACTTTCCCTTATGAAACGGGGCCTTCTCTCGATTCGCGGCCTTTTGGGCCAAAATATCACCTTCGGCCGATTTGGCAAGATCATATGCTTGCAAGAGAGTTCCCGCAAGCCTTGTTACGTTCCGATACTCGGGCAACAACGCCCCAACAAAGTGTTTGATTTGGGTGGACTCATCGGGCACCCATTGTGTCACAAATCGGAGCTTACCATTAAATTGGAGGATAAGCTCGTCCACCGTCATTCGATCGGTCATTTTCAACATCATGAACTCATTCCGGATCTTATCCAACTCAAACGGGCTACAATACCGAGCCTCCACTTGCTCCCTAAATTGTTTCCACGTGACCGCATCCATCATTTCGTTGCTAAAGTTCGCGGTCAACCCATCCCACAATCCATAGCCGGCCCCCCCAACATTCGGGACGCATACCGGACCTTCAAGTGGTCCTCACAATTACAAGCAATAAGAGCCCTCTCGGTGGCCCTAAGCCAAGTTAGAGTTTCCGCCGGTCGGTACTTCCCCGGTACTCAGTTGGTTTACAATCGAGAAAATTTTTGTAAGTACACGGTTTCTTCTCAATCAGGAAAGGTTGGTAGAAGAATTGTTGGTGTTGGGCATTGGCAATTGGTACGGTGTGGGTGAGTGGCGGTTGTAGTATGCTTGTATTGGGAGATGAGGAGTCATTTCGGGGAAAGACGGGATTTTGAGTAGTTTGAGTGAAGTGTGGGGGTGGGTTTGCTTGGGTTGGAGGTGGCAAGGTAGACCGAGCCTCGGGTCGCGGCTCAGTCGGTTGACTTTGGCGAAGAGCCCTAATGGTATCCTCAAGTTCCATATTCCGTGTTTCCAATAATAAGATATATTCTTCATTCGGTATTTCATCACCCCCCGAGCCCGCTGCTCCATCGTTCCCAAGGTTCGTGTTCGGTGGGATATTATCCAAGGTGTTTCCATCCGTAGCCATTCCTGCTACAAAACACAACATCTCACCAAGGCTTAGTTTAACTCGTTAGTACACATATACTAACTACTAAACCCAATTCACACTTGCTCTAATCCCCTTTGACCGGAAGGTTTGACCAACACACGAGCCACGATTTGGGAATGGAACACCAACCCCATGTATCCATCGCCAAACCGAAGCTCTGATACCAAGTTGTAACACCGCATTTTTTTTTAAAGGTAATTAAGTATTAGTCTAAGTACGGAAGCATCTAGTTAGTTAAGTTTACAAAACGTGGTCCCACAAAATATTACAACCAAAGTTATTTAAAAGACGGTATTACAAGACACGGCTCATTTTACAAAACATAAATTAAGCATGGTCAAACTTCCCGTCCAAGCCCGACCCCTTTCAAGCCATCCAACCTGAAATGTGTCAATAAGGGAGGGATTAGCACAAAAGCTAAGTGAATGAATTCCTAACACTATCAACTACACTAGCAACTACACTGGTCACTTAAACACGGAAGTTATAAAACATCTCCGGTTGGGTAATCACTTTTTGAGAGGATCGGCGGCTTTGCGGGCCTTAAACCATGGTCGGCCAAAACCACGGTAACCGATAGCGTTTCGTATCCAACACCCGGGCAACTCCCTCCCCTTAACCATGCAACAAATACAGGTAAGGTCGGATACCCGATTAGTCGATACCCGATGCCCAGCCGTTCTCCTTCCGACACTGACCTCATCCCGAATGGTGCACCTAGTCATGTATGGTGTTCCCTAACACTAGGCATACATAACAAGTCAACTAGCTACGAAAGACACCGCGAAAAAACGTCAAAACTGAGTTCCCAATCGCGAACTTTAGTTCACGATCGCGAACTAGGGTTCGCGTCGGGAACTCAGTCGTGAACTACTTCGCGACGACCAACCAATTTCTCTGGACCGACTTCGCGATCGCGAACTAAGTTCGCGTCGCGAACTCTCTTCATCTGGCGATTTTCTGCATTTTTCACCATCAAGACAATACCAAATGAAATAACCGAAACCCGAGTTGTAGGTCGAATCCACTCACCTTTCAACCTTCGATTCCTTAACTCAGTGAGCTAGTATCACTGAGTGTCCTTCCCGGTTCCTGTCAACAACATACCGAGTTAGTGATAATCCACCGAATCGTCAAAATCATCAATTTCAACATCTAACTACATAAGACTCATAAAATGCACATTTTATGACATTTACAACTAGCACAAATACTTCATCAATACATTTGACCATTTTGACCATTTATCAAGTATTCACAACTAGTTGACCCAAACGGGCCAAAAACCCGAATATGATCCAAACACTTCCACATTTCCATTAACTAGCAATTCACAATCATCTAACAATTCCACCAAGATCATAACCATCACAAATCAAAATATGATACTTCCATGATCACTAGTTAACCATTTTGACAAAATCATCCAAACACTAGTTAAACTACTTCACCAATTGATCAATACTAGGTTTTTAACATCCATAACTTAACAAACATGATTTCTCAACCTAATAAACAATTCTATCCAATCATAACTCAAGAAATCCAAGATTTGTCAAAACCCACCTTCAACTTCCACCATTAATGGAGGTTGAAGGTGATTTTCACCAAATCTTGTATTCCTTCAACAATCAACCATACAAAAGATGTAAAAGCTTACATAATCACATAAAACAACATCCATTTCAAGATTCAACCACAAATCAACAAGTTACCTAAACCCTAGTTCAAGTTCAAGCTCAAGAACAACATAAACAAGTAGAGGAGAGAGTGTAGCTTACTTCTAGACTTCTTTTACACAAACACTAGTGAAATTTTCGGACCAAGGATGAAGATTTAACCCCAAAAGCTCAAGAACAAGTATTTGGATTTCTCGAGAGAGAGAGAGACAATGGAATAGTGAGAAAGATGGATAATGTTGCTTGAACAAATAAGACAAAGAAGAAAAAGGAGGGTGTCTCCCTCCCTCTCTCTTGACCGGCCAACACAAGGGGGGGTGGGACCCCTTTGTGGCTTTTGTTTTAATTATCAGTATATGCCTGAAAAGTCCCTTTCGAAATTAATTTATTTAAAATAGTAAACGGACTCCAATTTTAAAAACGAAAGCATTTCTGGAAACGATATTTAACAAGGAATCCGAATATATAAAAATCACGTTTTCATTTCAAATAAATCACAAGTCGGGTATTTTAACCCCTTGGTTAAAATACCGCAACGGACAGCAGGCTAATTAAATTAACTAAGCATTTAATCAGATAATCATTCAATAAGATACCTTAAGGTCAATAAACTACTAGGCCGGGTTTTGGGATGTTACAGTTTTCACTGCCCGTAAGTTCATCATTAGTTTCGTATACGATTGAATTGATAACTCTGTACTCATGTATGTTTTTTAATTATAAAATAGAGGAAAATGGTGGTTCTGCGAATGTTGTGACTGATTTTTCATCAGAGATTGAGGTTGATGCATTCAGAAAACTTTTTTCATTTATGATCGGTGACATAAGGCTTGATTTCAAGGTTGTTAATTTGAGTAGATGATGAAGATAGTGTTCTTGTAATTCATTTCATTAATTTTAAGGTTTGATTTTAATTTCACGGTTCTTGCAACTGATTTAGGGTTATTAATATATTGGTATGACGACGATAATGGGGTTTAGAAGAAATGTTTGTTGGGTTTACTTCAGCAACTGTTCTGCAAATGTAAGGAATATTCTAGATAATATTCATTTAGATTTGATGTGTCAAAACTTGGAAACTACAAGGACCTAAATCGTTGATATGGAATTCAAGATTTGAATGAAGATTTAGGAGATAATGATAAATGTAAAAGATTTAGTATATCTTTATAGAATTCAAAAGATTTGGTAATTATCTTTTCCTTGTAAATCTTAGGTTCTCTATTATATAAAGAGACCTAATGATATAGAATTAGTCGTTCTTGAAACCCACGTTTATTCAAAAAAACGTGTTTGTGTGTGTGCTCTAAGCCTCAAGGTCATAACTATGATCATGTTACAAGATTAAAACCGTTCTACATATTTTATGTAGAATTAGGGCTTTTAGTGATGAAAATAATGAAAAACCTTCTTTAAACAATACAAATATGTTCGTTTAAATTCCGCAAGTTTTATTATTTGTAGTTGTATATTCCAGATCAAGAACTAACTATTCTTGAGCCTAAAGATCGATTTATTTAGAGTTGAAATAAACTCAACAAGTGGTATCAGAGCAAGGTGCCTCCAGATCTGGAATAAAATAAGGATCTATCGATGTTCAATGAAGAAATCAAGGATATTACGATTTGGGTATTAGAGCATGTACTCAATTAAGGTAATTTGTTGAAGTTTCCACTTTGTCCATCCTTTGATTATTAAACAATATTTCAAAGTTCTTAAACAATATTGCGGTTGTTAAATCAATTTGTTGAAAATATGTGTTATACAATAACTCTATTTGTCATTTAATTCTTGGCAAATGAGGTTGTCGAATTTATACTTGTATCGGTGATTCTCTTTATATTCAAAAAATACAATATTTTCTCCAAAATCAATATGCTGATACAACTACTAAAGAAATTCACTACTCGAGTTTGCCTTCAAAATTCTTCTTTGATTCGTAACTATTGTGGTGGCAACAAGTTATTGGCTGTGATTTAACTGGATGTGATTCTTGAATATATTTGATTTCTCTTGCCTATATTCTCGAATCGTTTAGAAAAAACGTTTAGAAAAAGACGGAAGAGATAGAAATTCAATTTATTAAAAAGTGGGCCGCAAGTTTTGGTTGGAATTAAAACAGAAGATGGGAGCCCAATTAATATGAGCAAGTGTACGCACAACAGAGGTAGAAACTTTTTACCACTGGTCATTGTTTCTACTGTTCCGGTCTCTACTGATCAGTAATAAAATTGATAAGTACTGTTTCTACTGATCTGATGTTATTACTACTGATCACATATGTTATTACTGATCTCAATTGGTTCTGCTGCTCATTCATTGTTACTACTGATCAGTAGTAAATGAGGAAAGTAGCAAGTTACTACTGATCTTATTAATTTGAATTTTGCTACTGATCCTTATGGGTGCAAATTTAGTACTGTTTTCTTCCTCATAACCGATACATCATACTTTGGAAAACATGACACACACCATGTTCGTTCCATACTACGGTTTATTGACAGTATCCGGTTTAATCACTTATTATTATTTATTCTCTATAAAAAGAGGATGAAAATAACTCGTGATATTAATGTGAAACGAATCACATTATTCACAAACACAGGTTGAAGGCTTGATGAATATAAAGGAAGAAGGTTTATTTTTTACATATTTGATCTTCATTAGTCAATTACTGAAGAAGATATATTTAATTTTGTTTGAAGAAGAAGTGGAAAGTCTTACTACATAAGATGTTATGTATTGATGTAACTGCAATTCAACATAATCTTAACGAAAAGATCTGTTGAAAGCCAAGAATGTCCTTCATACAAGATATGATGTTGTTGTTTACTTGATTTAGACGGGATGTAATGCAAGGTTTGGTTTTTCTACTTCAACTTCAAATAGAAGATGATTTATTTTCAATGTAATTGATATAGCCTCGAATACACAAGAATGATAGAACACTTTCAGGGGAAGAAAAAGTGTTGATCATTCAAGGGGAAGTTCAAGTTTCATACTTGTATTTGATTATGTCAAAAAGGGGAAGAGACTTGAAGATTCCAAGCTAATTCTATAAGTTTTGTCAAATCAAATAGGGGAAGATTGTTAGGAATATTCTAGATAATATTCATTTAGATTTGATGTGTCAAAACTTGAAAACTACAAGGACCTAAATCGTTGATATGGAATTCAAGATTTGAATGAAGATTTAGGAGATAATAATAAATGTAAAAGATTTAGTATATCTTTATAGAATTCAAAAGATTTGGTAATCATCTTTTCCTTGTAAATCTTAGGTTCTCTATTATATAAAGAGACCTAATGATATAGAATTAGTCGTTCTTGAAACCCACGTTTATTCAAAAAACGTGTTTGTGTGTGTGCTCTAAGCCTCAAGGTCATAACTATGATCATGTTACAAGATTAAAACCGTTCTATATATTTTATGTAGAATTGGGGCTTTTAGTGATGAAAATAATGAAAAACCTTGTTCGTTTAAATTCCGCAAGTTTTATTATTTGTAGTTGTATATTCCAGATCAAGAACTAACTATTCTTGAGCCTAAAGATCGATTTATTTAGAGTTGAAATAAACATATTAATGGTAAAACTGAAGATATTAATATAAATATATAACAAAAGTCCCCCGTTTACTGATCAATAAGATAAAGAAAAAAAATCATAAAAGGGTTATAGCAATTGGGACATCTCTATGTGGATTGCTTATTCTTTTATCTGTTTTGATTTTGTGTTTCTTTTTGTATTGAAGTGGGTGTTGCAGGTGAGTGTGGAGAGGGAGAGAGGGGGGCAGATGAGAGAGAAGAATGAGATGATGAGGGTAAGGGTAAAATTCTCAATTAAAACAGTTTAACAGCAAAAATTAACGGCAGTTAGTATTAGGGACCAAAAGCGTGACAAAGTTTCAACCACGGTGACCATTCGTGTAATTTCTACAACTCAGGGATTAGATCCAAAACTTTGGGCAAACCACGGGGACCATTCCTGTAATTTACTCTATTTATTATTATTATATATATATATATATTATTATATTAAATAATATAATAATATTATATATTTATTATTATATATATATTATATTATTATATATAATAATACAATATATATTAATAATATTATAATATATAATAATATGTATAATATATGTTATTAATATAATAATAATAATAATAATAATAATAATATAATAATAATAATAATGATAATAATATAATATAATATAATATAATATAATATAATATAATATAATATAATATAATATAATATAATATAATATAATATAATATAATATAATATAATATAATATAATATAATATAATATAATATAATATAATATAATATAATATAATATAATATAATATAATATAATATAATATAATATAATATAATATAATATAATATAATATAATAATAATAATAATAATAATAAGTGGGGTAAAGCATTATAGAGTTCATTACCCCCAATTTGGTGGGTAATGATGTATGGCTTAGTAATGGGTAATGATTGCTTATCTTGAAATAAACCAAGCATCTTCAATGGTAATCAATTCCATTACACACCCATTAATGCCCCCAACCAAGCACACCCTGATACTTCCTCCGTTTCAAAATAAGTGATAAACTTTTCATTTTGAGGTGTTTCAAAATAAGTGATACATTTTGAAACTTACCTTATTTGGTAAAAGGTAGTGGGCCCCATACCCACTAATTATCTCCTTTAATAAAGTGAAATGAATCATTTACCCTTACTTTTACTTTAAACATCATTAACTCCACTTTATTCGAAATTTGTGGGACCTATGACCTATCCACCACTAACTATACAATTTAATCTAATTAACCTTGTTTACAATATTTTACCTTAAAAAACATGAAGTCTAAATTGTATCACTTATTTTGAAACGGAGGAAGTATGAACATTTTCACATGGCATTAAACCAAAATATGAATCAAGTGATGTCCAAACATCGTCTGACTGAAAAGTTGGTGGGTCGTTGATGCAATTCAACGGGCTTGGGCTTGGGTTTGTGCTTAGCTTTCTTGCGAGTGAAATGCTTATGGAAGGCATCAACTGCACTGTTGGTTCCCAACAACACAAACGTGTTGTGTTACGGCTAAGTAAAGACGATAATATAAAGAACACACAAGTTTTCAATGATTAAGAGTTTATTAAAACAGCTTAATGCGGTACAAAGTTTGCGGAAATAGATAGTACACACTAACTAAAACTTTATACTTGAAGTGACACTTTTGCTCGCTCAAACTAGAAGACTATGCAAAGAGAGTTATATCAGCTGATACTAACAGCTGATATTGAATGCCTGAGTAATAACTATGAAGGAGTTAATACCATACAATAACAAACTCTCAGAGAATGTTCTTGTGCTATTAATGCTAAAAGGTGTGTGTAAATGCAAGCATTTACGTCTCTATATATAGCGCAAGATCCATGTTCCTTAGTCCACAAGTTAATTGACGTGTAAACATATCATTCGTCGATGTAGACTTGTCCACGGAAACATTAAATGCCCTTGCATAGGTTATAATCCCAATTGTACTTTGTGTCAACTCCTTTTGTTACCTTTTCTGACGCACAGTGAAAATGTTTACTATGGTAGTACAAAAGATGTTGACTTTCCCTTTACATGCTTGGAGGGACAAACGATGATGTACTGACATATTATCTTCTATTCCAAAATAGAAGATCCTCATCGTTTTCTTCTTCTTTGAGCGGGAAAGGAAAGTGTTCAAAGTGTCAAGAACATTTTCCACTAAGTCTTTATCTGCAGCAGGTACCATCAGCTGATTCCACTATCAGCTGACTGGTCTTCTTCTGGTCTCTGTCCTTCGGCCATAGACTTCGAATGATCACTCTTGAATTGCTGCTGATTTGACTTGATTCCTAGAGCTGAGTACGTACTCAGCTGAAGGTTTATGAATATACTTGTACTTCAGCTGAGATACTTACTTCAGCCGATTTATTCTTCTTAGCTATTGATCATCAAATCTTATTTACTTAGTCTGGGGACTAACAATCTCCCCTATTTGATGCAATCGAATAGCTGTATAAGTATGAACCTTTTTGTGAACTATGTTGACCCATTGATATGAACTAGCATCATCAGCTGTAATGTTTTCATCAGCACGAGCCATCAAACACATTGTGGCCATTGGTTCATCATCATCAGATGAGCTGTCACCAGAGTCAGCCCAGTCATGAGTTTCAGCTACGAGACCCTTGTCAGCCACTTTGCCTTCAAGTGCCTTCTTTTCTTCTAGGATCTTTTTGGTGAAGGCTTGTAGCTTCTTGTATTTTTCTTCAAAGGACTCACCAGCTGAAGATGATGAACTTGATTTCTTTTGCTTGCAGTCGTTAGCATAGTGTCCCTTTTTGTTGCAGTTATAACAGGTTATCTCAGAGATGTCAGATGTACTTCCAGAGGGTTTGGAAGGTGCAGCTGACGAGATAGGTCTGTTACTTGAGCCTCTAGCTGAGGAGCCAGATTTGCCTTTGAAGAATTTTCTACTTTTGACAAGTAAGGCAAGCTCAGTTAGAGGGGCTTCATTGTCTCCGTCTTCATCAATCTCTTCGATGCTGACCTCAGGCATGTTGAACAGATCAACAGCTGAAGTTGTGTCTGCTTATCATCTGAGGGAGGATATTCAATCCTGTTTGGTTTGTTTATAGAAACAAGAGCAGCTGAAGATCCTGAGGAGCTCACTTTAGAGTCCTTTGGAGGTTGAAATTTTTTTAGTACAGTTCTCTCATGGCTTAGAAACATACCATAGAGAGAGGAAAGAGTATAATCTTTTAGAGAAGCAGATGTACTCATGCAAATTATAATGGTAGCCCATTTAGAGGATAGAGCTGCCATGAACTTACACATTTTGGACATATCGTCCTTTTCAGCTCCATGAGACTTTAGCTCGTTTAACAGAATGTTATAACGATTGAATGTTTGAGCTATAGTCTCACTAGGCTTGGCTTTAAACAGCTCGTAGTCATGAATGAGCATGTTTTTGTTATGTTCACACACAACAGATGTGCCGTCATAAACTTCAGCCAGCCTTTCCCACATTTCCTTGACTGAGTCACAAAATTGAATGTTGTGATACAGTTCATCACCAACTGCTTGAAAAAGCATATCTCTTCCTTTATTTTCAAGATGAACTAGACGTTTTTTGGCGTCATTCCATTGTGCTTCTGGTTTCACAACGTAGTGTTCGGCTACATCAGGAGTACCAGGAATAAGGGTTTGAGGGATATATTTGTCTGTCGTTATGTTATCTTGAAGTCTTGGGTGATAGGTAATCATATGAGACAACATGCGAGTTTTCCACATGGGGTAGTTGGTTTGAGTGAGTTTGGGATGTTTGCCAGATGATGGAAGATCAGATGTAGGTTCAGCCATAACAGATGCTCAAAGTTGATGGAAAACAACTTTGACACTTGCTCTGATACCAGTTGTTGGTTCCCAACAACACAAATGTGTTGCGTTACGGCTAAGTAAAGACGCTAATATAAAGAACACACAAGTTTTCAATGATTAAGAGTTTATTAAAACAGCTTAATGCGGTACAAAGTTTGCGGAAATAGATAGTACACACTAACTAAAACTTTATACTTGAAGTGACACTTTTGCTCGCTCAAACTAGAAGACTATGCAAGAAGAGTTATATCAGCTGATACTAACAGCTGATATTGAATGCCTGAGTAATAACTATGAAGAAGTTAATACCAGACAATAACAAACTCTCAGAGAATGTTCTTGTGCTATGAATGCTAAAAGGTGTGTGTAAATGCAAGCATTTACGTCTCTATATATAGCCCAAGATCCATGTTCCTTTGTCCACAAGTTAATTGACGTGTAAACATATCATTCATCGATGTAGACTTGTCCACGGAAACATTAAATGCACTTGCATAGGTTATAGTCCCAATTGTACTTTGTGTCAACTCCTTTTGCTACATTTTCTGACACACGGTGAAAATGTGTACTATGGTAGTACAAAAGATGTTGACTTTCCCTTCACATGCTTGGAGGGACAAACGATGATGTACTGACATATTATCTTCTATTCCAAAATAGAAGATCCTCATCGTGTTCTTCTTCTTTGAGCGGGAAAGGAAAGTGTTCAAAGTGTCAAGAACATTTTCCACTAATTCTTTATCTGCAGCAGGTACCATCAGCTGATTCCACTATCAGATGACTGGTCTTCTTCTGTCCTTCGGCCATACACTTCGAATGATCACTCTTGAATTGCTGCTGAGTTGACTTGATTCCTAGAGCTGAGTACGTACTCAGCTGAAGGTTTATGAATATACTTGTACTTCAGCTGAGATACTTACTTCAACCGATTTATTCTTCTTAGCTATTGATCATCAAATCTTATTTACTTAGTGTGGGGACTAACATGCACCCTTAACGCCATCTTCATCAGCCAATACTAAGGTGATGTTTTTTTTTTCAGAGTAAAAAGATCTGGTGTCTGCGGACCACATTTTCCAGCAGCTGCAGCTTCTGAGACGGAGCAAAGGTCTGCAGTCTACAAGAAAACTATTTTTTGATTTTTAACCTCTGCAGATTGTTTAAATAAACTGAAATTTAAAATATTCTCCATCTTATGACATTGAAATAATCCAACAATATCTTGCTATAACAATACTCTTTAAAATAATTCATTTCATATTTTGCATCAACTACTCGATAATTCCATCAAAGGGAATTACACAAATAATCCAAAATTAAGAATATTCACCATCTTATAACACTGAAATTGAAATAATCCATACAAGTCTTACAATAACAATACAATTTAAAATAACTCATTCCATATTTTGCATCAACTAGTCGACAATTACATCAAAGAGAATTGAACAAAGCTCGGGAAGAGGCAATGGAACATTTTCTTGTTTCTTAATTTGTGTTTTGTTCATATTTGATTCCAACATACATAACAACACCTTCATTTTGTGTAGCATCCTTCATATGATCCTCAATTTCTGCAACATTTTTATCATCATCTTTTAATAATACAGCAACACCTTCCTGTTCTGATTCCTACACTACTTTTAATATATCACTTTATATATGTACTTCTTCATTATTACCGTTTCCTATACAAACCGCATCTTGACCCGTTAATTCAACATCATGATCCTCCACCATAATTGGCTTATCATGAAACACATTATTATCCATCAATCTGATACCATAGCAATTCTTCATAAGTTTGTTTGTTGTCTCTTGAAGTTTAGCTAAACATAAGGCATCCGATAGAGTTTTGGGTTCAAACTTTGTAACTCCGTTCTTGATATCGGGTTTCAACCCCAAAATGAAGAGATCAATGAGATATGATTCAACAGAGTTCATTTTATTGTACAAAGAATAGAAGCTTTCATAATAATCTTGGACCGTGTCATCGTTTTTAAGGATTTTGTTCATTGACATTTCATCAAACACCTTATGTGCAACCTGTTCTTTTTCTAGTTTTACTTCATTATTTCTAGTACTTACCATTAAACTATCATTGAATGCACTAGAAACTGAATTTGTAACACCATAACTTGAAATTGAATGAGTTAGTTCAATACCTATGTTGTCACCATTCAATTTACAAATTTCACCAAATAAGAATTATTGCTTAAGACAATAACTCTTGACCTTGTTTGCAAGTTCGGCTACACCTGCCTTCAATTCAACCATGGATGGTTGAGTTGCTAGAAATATTGAGTCTGTGATGAATTGCTTCCTATTTTCATCTATAACATTGCTTTTCTCAATTGTCGCCATTGTTGTTGATCAATTCCATAAACTGAAATAAATCGGTGCCAAGAAAGATTCTCTGATACCAATTGATACGATTGTTTCAGAAATCATTTAAGAAATGAGAAACAATCCAAACTAACACAGGGAATTCCAAATAAGAAGAGAATTCCGAATGATCTGTTCAATATAATCGAGGGGAGAAGACGACGACTGTTCAGGAGGGGGCGGCGGCGGCCGCGTCTGTTGAGGAGGAAGAGGCGGCAGCGGCGTTGAGGGGAGAAGACGATTGGTGAAGGGGCGGTGCGGGTCGATTGAATTATGGGAGAAGAGAGCAGATCGTATTTTGGGGAGACATAAAAAGCTTTGTTTCAAGGCTGTGCCAAAAAGACATTTGGCAGACACTTTTTTGTCTGCGAGCTTCAAAAAACCAAACACATTAACGACTACTTTTCTTCCCGTGGTCTGCGCCGTGAAAACAGAAGACACCATGAAGATTTTCTACCAAAAAAACAAACAGTACCTAAATGTTTCATAGCTAACTAACGGGCAACTTTTGGGTAAATCAATAAATGGGTTGAGCATAACACCTTTAAAACTTGTACTTTCTAGTTAAAGTGTCTTTACTTGTACTAGAAAATTGTAGTATATTAAATTATTAATTCAACTTATATGATAAAATGACCACTTTTAATACCATACAATTATATTAATAAACATCATCACACCAAAATTATACTCTCACAAAAAACTTCTCATTTCATTTTGCCACATGGTTTTAGGAGATAAGTTAATGGTGGTGTATTTGGTAATAAATTTGATTAAAATATTTGATTAGTTTAGAGAAAGAATATATTAGTCCACATTTAAAAAGAGAAGTGACATAAAGTTAGTGAGAGAAACATCAAAAAAATAATAAATAATATATAGATAATATTAATTTATTAGTTGGTCCCTCTAATTTCTCAAATTGGAAGTTTTTTGTGGGACAAATATTTTGAGTGAAATTTGAAGTTTTATTTGGGGACGGAGGGAGTAATTTTTATTAGCATATTCACACATTATATTTCTTGTGGAATTGTGAACTTGTAACGAATCTCACATGTGGAAATTCTGAAATATATTCAATCATTTCAAAAAGTATATTTCGAAACCTAGTAATTTAGAATGGTTGAGTTACATTTTAAGAACTTTGAATGTTTGTCTTCGGTTTTTGTTTGCTAATAGTATTTCATATTTACTAGTATGGTACCCGCGCAATGCGGCGGCGGGTACCCGTAACTAAATTATCCGATAGAAAAAGAAATTGTTGACTGGGCGTTTTAAGTTTATGCGTTATGTTGGATGTTTTTTGGGACAAAACAAAGTATCAATTAGATCCATTGGTTAACACACAGTCCGTAATCGCAAAAGGTCTTGGGTTCGAATCCGCTAAGCAATATTTTTTTATTTTGTGGTGTTTAAAATGTTTCCCAAAGTAGAAATTTAAGATTAAGTTTAAAATTAAGATCTTCTAAACTTAGAAGGCCTAAATGCTTTAAGAAGGAGTAAGATAAGATAAGATATGTAGCACCTATTAACTTCTTTTAAATGAAACATTTTTTTAACTTCTTGTTATCTTTATATTACATTCGTATCACAATAAGTGTTACACTTTCTATATACGAGTGTTTCATATAAGTGATACATCTTAAAAGTTACCTTATTTGGCAAAAAAGTAGAACCCCTTCTCCACTAACTATCCACTTTAATAAAATGGAATTACCCTTATACCCTTACTTTTACTTTCAAAACTCATTAATATCACTTTATTCAAATAAAGTAGGACCCAACCTCAACTATCTACTTTAATATATTTTAACATTTATTATAATCTTTTACACCCCGGCTCGGCCTCATGACCTCAAAAACCGAGAAACTCCAAATATATCACGTATTATGATATAGAGGTAGTATTAAAATTGTTCATCCAACAATGCTTTTTGGGAAACCACAACATTGGTTCTTCAACATTTGTTCATTCTTCGGTTTGGAGAATAAAAAACAATGGAAGTGTCAATAATTTGTGGGTATGGATATTTAGTGTATACGTTCTCTTTTATGTAAAAATAAATATTGGCGGAATAACTATATCATAAGACCCCTGCCAACGGTCCGTCACAAGGACCCGTCGTGGCCCGTTTTTCGACGTCGCCCCACGACGCCGTTGGCACGGGCGCGTCGTGGGTGCCGTCCTTGGGAAGCCGTCGGGGTGAGGACGTGGGAGGCTGGCGTCGTTGCAGGCAAGGAAGAAGAAATGGGGGAGAGAGGAAGGGGAAGAGAGAGAAGGGGTTTTGGGGAGTTGTACTTTGTGGACCAAAACTTGTACATTTTGTATATATTTTAATAAAAAAATTCTTTTTTTCTCTGTTTTCTTTTCATTATTTTTTAATTTTAAACTTTTTGTATATATTTGTTTTAATAGGTATAATAAATTATTATTGTTCAAAAAATTTATATTTTTTTTTATTTATTAAATTTTAATTAAAAATATGATGTGAAAATGATGGGTTTAGTGATGGGTTAGTAATGGGTAGGGTTGGCACGACCGTGTCAGTAGCGTGTCAGTAATGATGTGATGACATGGCGCTACTGATAGGTTTGGTGATGGGTAAGGGTTAGGAGAGACCTAAGTGAATTGCAGTCCACTAAAAGACAAAAACTAGAAATATAGAAAATGGGACCACAAAGTAATAAATTAAAGATGGGACCACAAAGTAAAAAAAATTACACAAAATGGAAAAACAAAAAAGGCCGTACAATACAGATGGGGCCACACGTTAACCAGATTCCCATTTTTAAACACACGCATTTTCTCCTTCTGAATGACTGAGTTTTGATGTTTTCACTTTTCACCATTTATGAAAACGGACGTTGAATGTTTGACTACAATGAATTTAAGCTTTTAAATGTTTGAAACAACTTTTATTTAATACTTCCTCCTATTCAAAATAAGTGATATATTTTGGATTTTATGATATTTGAGGCAAAAGTTTATAATGATGTTTAAATTAGATTAATTAAAATGTTAGTAGGGAATATATCTCACACCTTTTGAATAAGATGTGGTTAATGATGTTTAAAAGTAAAAAACTAAGGGTAAAGAGGTCATTTCACTCTGTTAAAGTAGATAGTTAGTGGTTGTGGGTCCCACTATTTTTTACCAAATAAGATAATTTTTCAAAGTGTATCAGTTATTTTGAATTACCCTAAAAAGGAAAGTGTATCACTTATTTTGAATCGGAGGAAGTATAAAATATATTATCTCTATCTTTCTGGAAAATAAAGTATTACCATCTTGGTTTTAAAAGGCTCGCTTTAATTTTCACTATGGTGTGCAAATCCTTGAGGTATAATTGTGCTGCCACATCATGATTCAAGGTTTGGACGGAAGGTTAGCGTATGCTGAGTTCCAACTTGGTCACATTTACTCGTAATAAATTGTAGTTTTTAGGCGTATTAAAACAACTGAACTATATAAACCAAATATATATAATTAATTAGTTACAAGAATGGTTGAATACGCTGAATATGAAGAAAAATATTGATGAACGATTTTATAAATTATAATTATGTATTTTTTCGTCTTTGTTTGTATAATTGTATATATATAATTATAATTTATGTACAAAATTTGGGTGTGGTCTCCTAGACCCATACCTAATAGATTTAGGCTATTGGGTATGAGTTAGGAGACCTCATCGTGAGTTTATCATATGTGGCAACAACCACGCTGTAGTTTACATGCAAACACCGCCCTCCTCCACGGTGTGGTCCAAAAAGTAGATAGGACGCCACCAAATCAGCTTAAGTGTCTCACAATTAACACCTTCACGAGTGTGAAGCTCCACGGCCATGGGCACCACCCTTTTACGAATTTGGACCACACCGTGGAGGAGACGGTATTTGCTTGTGGACAAAGAAGTGGTAGTTGACACCTAGGAGCTACATAGGACACATCCACACCATAAATGGCCCATATCGACCAACCTTAACCGAATTACACTAAATTCTTGATATAAAAGTATGGAAAATGCTAACCATTACCCTTAGGGCTATGGTTAAGAAAAAATTATGTGCTTAAAGTTAATGTATATAATCATTAAAACCATTCCCTATAAAAATCACTAACCACCATTGGTGGATATACTTTAATAAATGTACAATAACCAATTAACCAATCCTTATTCATTAACATATTTGGGCAATAGTTAACAAATCTCTAAAATTATTTCTAATCCTATGACCAATCACATCCTATCTATCTCCTTACCTATTTCCATGTATACTGCAAACGATAGACCCCCTGACACCCCTGTCGACTGTCCTAATATTTTGTTTAAGAGAAATGTTATTTAATTCTATTATTTTTTTAAACTCGTCTTACTCACTTGATAAAATAATATGTGTAATATATTAATTTCTCTTCTATTAATATCTCTTGATTTTGATACATGTCTTTATCTAATAAAAACTATATACTCCCGCCGTCTCACAAAAAACTTCTCATTTCACTCTAAATTTTTGTCCCACAAAAAACTTTCCATTTCCCATATTTGATGGACTCCACACAATAAAAAATTATTATTACTAAAGTTCTCACCATTAATATTCACTAAATATCTTTTCTCTCTCCAATCCAACCTTATATTTTAATAAAAAGTATTATCAATGACCCAACACTAACTATCACCTAAAAACTCGTGCAAAAGTCAAATGCGAAGTTTTTTGTGGGACATAGGGAGTATCAAACTAAATAATAGGACTCAATACCATTACTTTTCGTTTAAACTGCCATATTACATTTCTTACCCCTACTTTCACCATCTTATATATAGGTAGTGAAAACCCTCATATCTTCTCTCCATCTCCGGTTGAAATTAGCAAAACCACCACCTTTTTTCCGTTCAAAAAATAAAAAGCAAAACCACCACATCTCTCTCTCTCCCGTCGGAACTCTCTCTCTCCTAATTTCCGTTTTACCACCCCACGACCAGCGAACCGGCCAGCCATGGTTCTCCGGCTAAGACAGGAATACCCGGCGAATCTCTCTCACTACTCTCTCTAGAAGCGACCTTAAAAGTGAAGGTATAATTCTCTCCACCTTTTCGATCCCTTAAACATGCGTGTGTGTTTGTGTGTGTTAATGAGTTATGTACATAATTCAAGCTCCGTTAACGTGCGTATGTGTTTCGACTATGTGTGAATCAGTGTGTTTTTGCGGTATGTTAGAGTGTGTTCCGGCGAACTTTTTTCCGACGCCGGCTGTGTCCCCGTGATTCCGTTGCAAGCCACAAACCACCTGAGCCCACTTTTGCTTGAGTCCACAAAAAATAAAATAGCCCAACAACAAACCTAACACAAATTATGGTTAATCTGGCCCAGTCCTAAATGGTTAGCCCAACTCATCTCGGCCCTGTACATTTAAACCAACTATCCTAAGCCCAACGTATAACCCATTTCACTTCTTTTACTTATCTTTATATACTTAATACCTTATGGCACATCATACCTTATGCCATGTATGAGGCCACTTTGCACTTAAATGCCAATTCATTATTTGCACCTAAAAGTCCACATATACACTTTTAACTCACCTCACTTTTAATGACCTTTATAAGAGCCAATTTCTATATTTTACTAAATGTAAATGTAAATACTTTAGTGATAACCACCCACCACATAAAAATCTTCCTATATGTAAAGCTAAATGCAATGTAATATTAAGGTATTAACCGTCCACATAAACAATGCTAAATGTATTTACGTATAGATCTATTCTATTTTCTGTTATACGATAGATCACTTGGCTATATTTTTTTATGAATGCTATTGTTAAAACTGACCGTTACGTTTTTTTGAAAGAACTATTCTAAATGTATTTACGTATAGATCTATTCTATTTTCTGTTATACGATAGATCACTTGGCTATATTTTTTTATGAATGCTATTGTTAAAACTGACCGTTACGTTAAGTTCTAATTTATGATAAGCAGTGTTAAATGAAAATTGAATAAATTTATTTTTGGTACGTTGGCATCTAATGTAATTAAAGTATTTATTATCCATTTAATGTACTTAAATATGAATAGTTTTAAATAACAATGAGGTTTTAAATAATGTAATTTATAGTTTTAACACGAATTCCGTCACATGAAAAAGATTTCAACTTGACTAAAGTGCAAGAGTAATGGTAGTTGGAATTATGATTTTTAGTAACATTGTGCAACTATTGTTATGAACAACGGAAATAGGTAAACCGATTCCCTTAAAATTGTGTTGCCTTCTCGAATGAGTAGGGACGATTTACTAAACATAACCCTTATCAATCATTGTATTTTGGTTGTATTTAATCCAATTGAGTCAAATAGAAAAGGTTGTCTATAATAAAAGGGTGCCAAACAGGTTGAAAGTCGCTCAACGTCTGTTTTAAATGCCTATAACCTACTTACCTGTTTTATTCAAAGATTTCATTATGATTTAAAAATAGCAAAAATGTGTTGGCGGGTTAAGCTAACCTGGTCCATCCCGTTTTGACTCGTGATAGAAAAATCCCTTTTAAGATATTCGTTTTCAATTTTTTTTTATATTTTTATAATTATACATAAGATTATACTTTAAATATGGGAAAATTCAGTTTTACCAAAAATTAGTCAAACAAACAATAATGCCTTTAGTTTACAGTGTAACATTTTTATATGCACGAGAACAAATCAAAAGTATACTACAAGAAAATTGCGACGTTACATATGACTAACTTCTATATAGTGCCTCATGTTATGTTGCTTAAGTAATTAATTTTTTAACAGATTGATATAGTTACCACTTAACCTATAATAGTACAATTTAAAGAATTGACTCTTAAATGCAATTTTTAATATCAATAAAAGTTTTTTTCAAACATCTGTAAGTTTGACACGTTTGTTGTTTTGTTTTGTTGTTCCTTTTTTTATACTTCCTCCGATTCAAAATAAGTGCTACACTTTGAGTTTCATGGTTTTTAGGCAAAAGATTATAATGATGGTTAAATTAGATTATTTGAATGGTTAGTGGATAATGGGTCTCACACCTTTTGAATAAAGTGGGGTTAATGATGTTTAAAAGTAAAATGTAAGGGTAAATGAGTTATTTCATTTTGTTAAAGTAGATAGTTAGTGGGTGTGAGTCCTACTATTTTTTGCCAAATAAGGTAATTTTTCAAAGTGTAGCACTTATTTTGAATCACCCATATAATGAAAGTGTAGCACTTACTTTGAATCGGAGGAAGTATGTTTTTTATTTTGTTGACCATATGTGTAATGTTATCATATGAGCAAAAGAACACGACCTATGGAGGTAATTGATGAGGTTAAATTTAGTTAATTCATTTTAATTAAATTTTCTATGTTCCATATTTTTTTTTCTAAAATTCAGGACATTATAAGTAGGTGAATCTGTATGTTTCGTTCTCGGTCCATTCGGGTCATAGTCAAGCTTTTAAACCACCCAATTTACCGATGTGTTTGAAATTAAATCGTTCTTTAGGCAATGTGAGAAAGACAAGACCTCTTCAATATTAAACTTATTATTGTCAACACATGTTTTTTTTATATTTTCTACTTATATTTGTGAACAATTTTATAAGTCGCCCGTGATTTATCACGGGTTATAGGCTAGTATTTAAGAAAACCAGTTTTTATTATTTTAAATATTAAATATATATTAAATATCTATAAAATATCAAAAAATAATATTTATTATTTACTTTTATTTAATTATTTAAATAATATTTATTTAAATAATGAAAATTTTATTTATTTATTTATTTGAATAATTATTAATAATTATTTAGTTTCCTTTCCTTTTATTTAATTATTGTTTATTTAATTATTAATAATTATTTATATTTATTTTGTTTAAATAGTTACATATTGTATTATAATTAATTTATTTTCGATCAAAGTGTAACCCGTTCCCAAATATTTATATATTCAAAAAACATATTTCAAATACGCTATCACTTCACATTCAATGAGACGATCACTCATTTACTTATTTGTATGGGTTTAAAATGCTAGGATCGTCTGTTTGGAAACCACACGTTATTAACTACGTTTTGACTAGCATTGCATTAGGTCTTTACAACCCACTTTTACTATGTTAATATTTTTTTACTCTTTGGGTGACAAGCTACGAAACAATTTACCACCGATGATTTATTTGCATTGACATTTATTTTGGAAACATGACAATAAATCCTTATGTAACATCCCAAAAATTACAGTCAATTTAAAACATTTAAAAATCAATTATTAATAATTTAAAACCCATATATTAAAGTAAAGCCATTGTGTCATTAAAACTGATTTCAATCAAACTTTAATATCAAAAAATGCGGAACATAAATAATAAGTGCAACAAATCCAATAACAAAACATGACATCTAGGAGTGTCATATGTCGGCATTCTCCTTGTCATTGCTATTATTACCTGCACATGAAGGGATTTCGGGTAAGCTAATGCTTAGTGAATACTAGACAAGACAACTTTGTACAAAAGATTTCCAATAATAAAACTGAGTTCTGTACAAATTCATTTAATAACAATTTTTATAGTGCATACATCATGCCATCAATGTTTTTCATAGCCCCAAACTAGACAGCTGCAAGGGCCTCTAGGATGATGATTAAATGAAAGTCGGCCTACATATAAAACACACGAGTTAGGCATTGTATATCCCTAATTTGTGTATTTGATGTGTAGACCGACTTTCATTTAATCATGATCCTAAAGGCCCTTGTTGATGTCTTGTATGGGGCCATGAAAAAAATTGAAGACATGAGAGATGCACTCTGAATATTGTTAGAGCATCTACAATGGTTAAGTCATTACAATCACTTATTGTAAATGACACCTAGACTTTTCACTTAATATTTTTGAATAAACTTTCAAAAAAGCTTTTGCTCCAATGCATATATATGTAGAAAAAGCTTATTTTGTGTCTTAAGAAAGACTTATAGAAGAATAAGCTTTTGAAGCAAAAACTTTTTGCTAGAAGGTCATAAACCTTCAATTGACTTACTCAAGAGGTAAAAAACTTTAGAAAAAGCTTGCATTGGATATGCTCTTAGAAAATGAACTTTGTACAAAACTCAGTTTTCAATTTTTGCTAGAGATGATTTCTTGTTATGGGCACTAATAAATGTATCGAACCCATCAATTACCAGTATTAGATGTTTAGTTTTTTTTTTTTTTTTTTTTTTTGTTATTTGCTCGTTTCCTATTCTTTTGTGACAAATATAAACTATTAATGTCAATGTCTTCTTTTTTTATAGCGAAACCCATGGCCAAAGTTGACCGGTAAGCAGAACATTGATAATTTCTTTTTTGTTAATAAGGGAATTTAAATGACTTTAAGAATAGCAAAATTTAGCAAAACTAATAGGTTCGATATATTAATTAGTGCTCATACGTACACGAAATCTTCCAAAATTTAGCAAAAATTTAAAACCGAGTTTTCTTCAAAGTTCATTTTATAACAATCTTCAGAGTGCATCCCTCATGTCATCATTGCTTTTCATAGCCCTAAACAAGACTTGCAAGGGCCACTAGGATGATGATTAAATGAAAGTCGATCTACACATAAAACACACGAGTTAAGAATACTTTTGAAAAAGATTATAGTGAAAAAGACGAGTTATATTTTTTTTCCTTTCGCTTTTCATTCTTTTTGTTGATGGAACAAAAAACAAAAAACAAAAACCAAATGATTCATTCCATATAATAAAAGAAAAAGAAAACACAACATGGTTATTACAACCAAATGAATTGTTTCACTCATGTTCTAATTCTAATCTGTCTAACACTAGATGAAGAAAGTAGGTCAAACAAAAAAAACAAGGAAGCTAATAAAAAAATTAACTTGGCTGTATAATATGAAAATTATCTATGCTACCTGTATAGTTAAGATCTTCTTCCATCTCAAATGTAAAAAACAAAAATAAAAAAAAAAAAACAAAAAAAAACTCATGGAATTATAAATGCCAAAGAGTAAACAATATGTAAATAAATGGCACAACACACACATATAAGATAAATTCAATTTAGTGGCACTTATATAAGTGTCAATAAAAGTAACGAAAGCAAAAAATAATGTAACTAAAGATTATGTAAGAAAACAGTTTTTTATTTTCTTTGAAAATGTGTTTTACCAATGCATTTTTAGTTTTTTAATTACACAAACTTGTTCTTGAAAATTGAGAGTAACTTAAAAAATGTGACTTTACCTACACACTCTATAAAGTATGACTAAAACTCACATAGTTCCATTTTTTGTGTCGCTAGAAAATAGTTTTATAGTATATTTTTGTATATCGAGAAAAATTTGTAAAACAAACAACCTTGCAAAATAAACCTTACAACAAAAATGCTCAACGTTGATCCAAGAAAAGACATCAAATGAGCTGTGAAAAAGGGAAAAACTATGACCATGTGTTTCAACTATGAGGCATTAAAAAGCTAAACTAAACACTAATTTTTTTATTGTGTTATCATAATGCACAAACTACTAAGCACATTGTAAATAAGCATAACTAACCCAACTCAAACACCCCATTACCAATCATTTGGTACATAATGATTTTCTAATATTTGTAATAACATGACAACTTACAATACATCATAATGGTTAAAAAAATCAATATAACCCTACCACTTTTGCCCCAGATTCGCGTTTTTGATCGGTTCATCGGTGTGCTCATATATTCATCAGTAATATTGCCCATTTTATCGATAGCGAATATGTATCTAATGAATTAACACAACCATAAAATTACCAAATAACTATTAATTTAATTTTATATTATATCCAAATTCAAATTCAACTTCTGATTTCATTTTAATATGCACATTATTGCGGTTGGGTTTAAAAGGTTTGGGCCTAAAGTTTAATAAAACGGGTGTGTTCAAGTTTCGTTGTTAACAAAAAAATATTTCAACCAGCTAATTCGTCTATCAAACAAAACAATAAAATTCATAAAAATTTAAGTTCAACGTGTCCTTATATAACCCATCATATGTTTACAACCCAATTATAATAGTCTTATAATATTTACAACATGCCAACCTGTTTAATATGTTTAAATAATTTGGTTGTGTGAGTTAATTTTTGGGTTTGACGATATTAACCTATCAACCCGATTAACTATGCGGACATTTTTCGAGTTGGATTATACCAACTTGAACCCGACACAAATTGCCCTCGTATCATCATATTCAAATTCGGCTGTAACTATATATTTATTCAAGTAATCACACTTATTTTCCTGTTTGCTATTTATATGAAAGATTATAAATTGGGTAATAATAGATACTGCAATTATATTGTAGAATTAGGTTGTGTTAAAACTTTTGGTAGTGCTAATAATATAGGGTTTCCACTTTATCACCCCAAACCAACTAGCCAAAAATTGATGCAAACACGTATAGAAGGCCACTTAATACAAAGCTTCATATGAGATAAGAATATAACACAATTAATAACATCTTACATGATATAAAGCATATGTGGATACCAATGTTTTTTAGCAGAGCATGGTATAACTCTCGTAATTACGTGTGACCCGTGAAACAATTGTCTTAAATCTCGATGACCGAAAGAAAAGTTTTGGTGTTTAAAGGCATCCTTTCATGGGGAATACATAAACGGTCCACTAACGCAAGCTACACTAACTCAAAAATTAAGACATGTTATAAATACTCACGCCACTAAAATGAAAAAAATAGTTTTATTTTGGTAAGTTATAGGGGTTTTAGTTGCATTGTTACCATATACTTCCTCCGATTCAAAATAAGTGATACACTTGGGGTTTCACGGTTTTTTAGGCAAAAGATTATAATGATGGTTAAATTAGATTAATTAGATGGTTAGTGGAGAATAGGTCCCACACCTTTTGAATAAAGTAAGGTTAATGATGTTTAAAAGTAAAAAGTAAGGGTAAAGGGGTCATTTTAGTTTGTTAAAGTAGATAGTTAGTGGGTGTGGGTCCCATTTTTTTTGCCAAATAAGGAAACTTTTCAAAGTGTATCACTTATTTTGAATCAACCCAAAAAGGAAAGTGTATCACTTATTTTGAATCGGAGGAAGTATATATTTTTATAAATTACGAACTCTGGAGTCAAACACAGATATGTGGCTTCAACGTTTACAAAAGTTGCAACACAATTTATAAGAATAATAATTATGACATAAATAATTACAAAGCCAACAAATGCCTTTCGTTAGACCGGGTAGTCAAGTTCAATAGGCAAAATGTACGCAAGAACACCGCGTGCAATAAGTACCGCTTCAACGCATGAGGCCTCTAGTGAACGAATGGATACTATATATGAGTGTCACACACATACACATACACATGTGTTTTAATTTTTTATTTTTACGAAAAAGTGTTTTAATAATAAAAAGCTAATAAATGCAAAACCAAAAAATCGAAAGAGTTTTTTTAAACATTTAAAACGAACTAAGAAAATTTTGAATTCACTAATTGCACGAAACCTGATTGCTTACGCATAAGGGGAGCCTATGCGAGTATACACTTGTTCTAGAGCAATCAAGTGTCGTGTAACAAGTGAATTCAAAAACTTCATAATTCGTTTTAAATATTTAGAAAAATTCTTTCAGATTTTTTGGTTCTGCATTTATTAGCTTTTTATTATTAATACACATTTTAAGAAAATTTAAAATTACAACTCACATGTGTATGTGTGTGTGACACTCGTATATAGTAGCGATGTGTTCCCTATAGGCTTCATGCGTTGAAGCCGCAATTATTGTATGTGACGTTCTTGCGTATGTGTTGCCTATTGGACTTGACCACCCGGTCGAAGGAAAGACATCTGTTGGCTTTGTAATTTCTTGCAAAATCATTCTTGTTATGGGTTGTGTTGCATTTTTTGTAAACTTTGAACCTATCTATTTGTGTTTGACTAGTGGGTTTGTAAATTATAGAAAAATATATATGTAACAATGCTACTGAAATCCCTATATTACTTACCAAAAAAACTATTTCTTTCATATAAGTGGCATGGGATATTTTTAATATTTATCTTAGTTTTTGAGTTAGTGTGGCTTGCCTTTGTGTATGGTTAGCGTATTCCCCATGAAATGATGCCTTTAAACACCAAATATTGTCTTTTGGTCATCGAGATATAGAGCTATTGTTCACGGGGCACACGTACTTGGCATAGTTGTATCATGCTCTGCCAAATAAACATCAATATCCATATATACTTGTCATCGTGTCAGATGTGTTAGGTTTAATCTTGATTAACTGTTCACACTTTCTGCATGATACCTAGTATTTTTTTTAACCATTATTAATTGTGTTATATTCTTATCTCATATAAAGCTTTGTATTATCTCATATAGAGCTTTGTACTAAGTGGCCTTCTGTACATGTTTGCGTCAATTTCTGGCTACTTGGTTTGGGGTGATAAAGTGGAAAGCTAACAGCATGACCAAAAGTTTTACGATAACCTACTTTTACAATATAAATGTAGTATGTTTTATTACCCAATTTATTATCTTTTATATATATAGCAAACATGAAAATAAGTGTGATTACTTTAATAAATATTAGGTTATAACCGAATTTAAATGAGGAGACGGGGGGCATTTTGTGTCGGGTTGGTTTAATCCATCCCGAAAAATGTCTGCATAGTTTATCTGTTAGTATTATCAAGCCCAAACACAAACTCGCGCGACCAAATTATTAAATCAAATCAAACGGGTTGACGGGTTATGTTATAAGGCTCTTATAAATGGGTTGTAAACGGGTGACGGGTCATATAAGGGCGCGTTGAACTTAAATTTTCATGAGATTTATTGTTTTCTTTGCTAGGTTGAAATGTTTTTTTGTTAACAAAGAAACTTGAACACATCCGTTTTATTAAATGGTTACGCCCAAACCCTTTAAACCCAACCGCAATATTTGTAAATGTTATAAATGTGCATATTAAAATGAAATCAGAATTTGTATTTAGATATGATATAAAATTGAATTTTGTTTTTTGCCAATTGTTTGTGTTTGTTGACCTCATTCCGGTTACTTTGCATCTATATAAAATGGGCAAGATTAGTGAAAAATATGAGCATGCGGATGAACTGATAAAAAAAAACAAAATTGTGGCAAATTGTTTATGTTGATCTTCTCAACCATTCTGGTATCTCTCGTAATGTCGGTGTATGGTAATTGTCACATTATTACGAATGTTGAAAATCATTTTGTACCAAATGATTGGTTAGAGGATGTTTGGGTTAGGTTAGTTAGAACAATTTATGCTTATTTATAAGATGCTTATTAGCCCGTGCATTATGATAACACGATAAAAAAGACAATGTTTGGGTTAGTTTTTTTAATGCCTCGTAGTTGAAACACATGATTATATTTTTTCCTTCTTACGGCTCATTTGATGTCTTTCTTGGAGCAACGTTGGGCATTTATGTGGTAAGGTTTATTTTACAAGGTTGCTTACTTTACAAATTTTCTCGATGCACAAATATACACTATAAGACTATTTTCAAGCGACACATAAAATTGACAATATGTGGGTTTTAGTCACACTTCATAGAGTGTGTGGGTAAAAGTCACATTTTTTAAGTTTTACTCAAAGTTTTTAAGAACAAATTTGTGTCATTAAAAAACTGAAATTTTATTACCTGCTACTTTTTTATGACTTTGGGTTTTTTACCTACTCGGGTTTAAAAAAAAGTTGTGTTCTTACATAATCTTTAGTTACATTATTTTTTTCTTTTGTTACCTTTAGTGACACCTTTATAAATGCCACTAAATTGGAATTATCTTATTTGTGTGTTGTGCCATTTATTTACATATTTTTTCCACCCATTTATAATTCCATGAGTTTGTTTTTTAATATTGAGATGGAAGAAATTCTAAACTATACAAGTACCATAGATAATTTTCATATTATCCACCCAAATTATTTTCTCTATTAGCTTACTTGTTTTTTTTTTATTTGACCCATTTGTTTTTTTTATTTGACCCATTTTCTTCCTCTAGTGTTTGACATGTTAGAATTAGGACATGAATAAAACATTTCATTTGGTTGTAATAACCATGCTTTATTTTCATTTTCTTTTATTACATGGAATCAATCATTTCGTTTTTGTAATTTTTGTGTTCCATCAACAAAAAGAATGAAAAGTGAAAGGAGAAAAAAAAATAACTTCTCTTTTTCCAAATAATCTTCAACAGTGCATACTGTATATCCCTTACTCGTGTATTTTATGTGTAGATTGACTTTCATTTAATCATCTTAGTGGCCCTTGCAGCATTCATGTTTAGGGTTATGAAAAACATTGATGATAAGAAGAATATACATTGAAGATTGTCATAAAATGAACTTTGTTCAAAACTCAATTTTTAATTTTCGCTAAATTTTGAAAGATTTCTTGTACGTATGAGAACTAATAAATGCATTGAACCCATCAATTACCAGTATTAGATGTTTAGCTTTTTTTATTATTTATTGGTTTCCTGTTCTTTTGTGACAAATAAAAACTATTAATATTAATGTCTTTATTTCTTGAATGAAAACCATTGCCAAAGGGTGAACGTTGATACTACTTTTTTGCTAATAAGAGAATTTAAATAATTTTTAAGAATTGCATTTGTATGTTTGTTTGAATCTGTGTTGTCGAATGTTATATATTTTATAAAGAACAGATGAAAAAATTTAAGCATCTTGAATTTATATGATAATAATGAAGTTTATGAAAATAATCTATATGAAGAAAAAAACATGAAATATATGTCTAGGTATACGATACTCGGTACTACCAATTTAGGTATGAGCATAGTATCATGCTTATCCCTAATCTAATTAGTTTTATAGACCACCCAAATATGTATTTTTTTATTTTTATAATTGAAGTCACTTATTTTATCAAATTAGTTTAATAGGACACCCAAATATCTTTTTATTTTTATTTACAACGATCCATCATATTCATATTAAAATTTGAATACTTTGATAACCTCCACTAGTTTTATAGCCTTATAGGGTTATAAGTTAAAACAGTTGGAGGCGGGAACGGGCTTGGTCCGTTTAAAGGTCAAAGGTAAAAAAAAAGTAAAATAAGGCAAGGGAATATTGGCCCATTATTCTTAAATTATTGGGTATGTATTAACTACCATATAATCACGAGTGGTTTATTAGAAATTTTATAATATTGTCATAATATTCATTAATTTTTAAAAATATTTTATTAATTGAAAAATTTTGTACATTTGAAATAATTTTGTAGTTAAAACAAATATTTTTTATGTACTTTTTAGAACATCAATTATAGAGATTACAAATTTAGTACCAGACCAAAATAACCCCTAAATCATCAGTATTAATTAAAAATTTAAAGAATTAACAAACTATGAATTCTCGAATTATATTATGCATTTTGATAAAAAAAAATAAAAAAAATAGAACATTGAGTTGTGGAAAATAATAAAGAACGGTAAATAAAAGATTAAAAAATGAATAATGTGAAACAAGATTGTATAAGGTATCTGAAATATAAATAGATATTAATTGTACGGTGGGCGAAAACTTTTATTGCATTTCATGGTAATCAACATTCAAAGTATTGTTAGAAATTTTATCGTCTTTGTCGTATATCAAAACTAATGTTTTAAAACTCAGGTTATTACTTGACCCGGTGTGATGACCGGGTCACGGTTCAACCGGCGGGTCAACCGGAACACTTAAAACACGTAGGAAAAAATATTACATAGAATTACTTCAAACATCAAACATCTTTAAAAAGTCTAAACAACATATAATCCAAAATATCATTATTAACAGAAAGATTAAAAAAACTAATTTATGCATATAAATCGATTTTATGCAAATTAACAGCAAGAATATAAATGGACAACCAACAAGTGTTAGAAATAAATTAACAGCACACAAATTAACCAAGTTGTAGAAACAAATTAATTGAATTATATAAATCGATCTTTTGTACAGCAAGATTAAAACATATTGGGAATTAGACATTTAAGCCGGATCATTTCCGGGTCACTGGGTTTAACAAAAACCCGCCGGGTCGCAACGGGTAGTTTCTTAGCAAAAACCCGGGTGTTTTCCACCCGCTCTCTTCTCCGGGTCCCGGGTTAACCAGGATGAACCGGCCAGGTTGACCCGGGTTTTAAAACATTGATCAAAACCTTCAATTATATCCGACTTTTTACTCTCGACACAGTCACATAAAGTTGACCATGGTTGAACACTCAATTCGCAAAAATACTTACAAAAAATAATCAATAATATAAGTTCACGGGTGGCTTCGGAAGTTTCAAAACAAAATATCATATACTGATATACGTAAAGCAACAAATATTGTATGTTTATCAATACATGTAGTAAACTGAAGATAATATAATTCAATTATCCACATTGCTAAATAAAGAATATAAACGAATAACTTAAAAGGGTAATAAGAATAACTCTCTTATTATCTTAAGGATTATAACTCAAACCTTAAGTATTGAATCTCACACACAATACATAACTCGTACGTGTGTTTATATAACAAAGAAAACACAGTCCTAAACCAACAAGGAAAACACAACTAATATTTAGATAACTCCTAATTTGGTTTAAATCGCATCCTTTTACTTCGAGCTTATCTCAACATTCTCCCCCTTAAGCTTGAAGTTGTGGTCTCCTACTTCTTGACTCCAATTAGGCTCCGCATTTCCTTAAACTTGATTCGTCCAAGAGATTTTGTTAAAATATCAACTTTTGGTTCATCTCCCGGCACATGTTCCACTTCAACTTGATCGTTCCCAACACATTCTCTAATGAAGTGATATTTCTTGTGAATGTGTTTGCTCCGGCCATGGAACACCGGATTTTTAGTGAGAGAGATGGCAGATTTATTATCAACTCTTATTGTCACCTTCTCACAATTTCTTCCAATAGTTTCACTTAGGAGTTCTTGAAGCCAGATGGCTTGCTTCGCTGCCTCTGTTGCATCCATAAAATCGGCTTCACAGGAGGACAAAGCAACAGTTTCTTGTTTCTGCGAGCACCACGTAATTGGACTGTTATTTAAATAGAAGATATGACCCGTTGTGCTTTTCCATCATCTTCATCTACATTGTGTGAACTATCACTATATCCCACCAATGTAATTCCTGTGCTTCGTTGAAACACAAGTCCCGAAGAGCATGAACCCCTCAAGTATCTTAACACTTGTTTCAATGCTGCCCCATGAGACTCCTTAGGTTCTTGCATATAGCGACTTAACACTCCCACACTATATGATAAATCCGGTCGTGTATGGAGTAGATACCGAAGACATCCTATCACCCTTCGGTATTTCCTTTCATCTATGTTCTTTTCATCTTGAGCTTTGCACAATCTTAGATTCATCTCCATTGGAACATGAGACAAGTTGCATTCATTCATTCATGTTTCTTCTAATATCTTTCGTGCATACCTTTCTTGTTTCAGCACAATTTCTCTTTTACCTTGAAAAACTTCAATACCAAGGTAATATGTCAAATTTCCAAGATTACTCATCTCAAACTTAGTAGCATCTCCCTTTTAAAATCGTGTATCGACTTTAAAGACGATCTGGTAACAAGTAAATCGTCCACATATACTACAACTATGAGAATGTACCCGTCTTCCTCCTTTCGATACAATGATGGCTCTTTTGAACATTTCTTAAAGTTCATGTTTAGAAGAATCAAGTTTAGTTTTGTGTTCCACGCTCTAGGTGCCTGCTTCAAACCATAAAGTGCTTTATTCAACTTGTACACTTTGGTTTCCTTCCCTGGAACAACGAAGCCCTCTGGTTGAGTGACATAGACCTCTTCCTTTAAATCTCCATGGAGGAAAGCTGTTTTTACATCCAGATGATGTAATTCCCAACCATATGAGGCTGCAAGTGCGAGAATGAACCGAATTGTTTCTATTCGGGCTACGGGAGCAAACACCTCGTCATAGTCAATACCATATTTTTGAACGTATCCTTTTGCAACCAATCTTGCTTTATGTTTGTTGATGCTTCCGTCAGAATTTCGCTTTAACTTAAAAACCCACTTTAGGCCAATGGGTTTTATACCGCTAGGAAGATCAACAAGATTCCATGCTTTATTTTTCTCAATGCTAGACAATTCTTCTTTGCATGCATCAAGCCATGCTTCTAATTCTTTTGCCTCACTAAAATCCCATGGCTCATCATTTACCGCCAACAACACCTTTTCATACTTTGTTTGATGGAGGAGTACATAGTCATCTAAGTACGTAGGCTTGACACTTTCTCGTGACGATCTTCTTGGTTGTGGTTGAGTGTGATCGAGTTCTTCATCACTGCTACTGATATTATCACTTTCTTCTTCATCACAGTCTCCTTCTTCTCCGATTTCTCCTTCAGTCATAACTCGAGTGATGGATTTGTTTGGTGTTCTACCAAAAACAGTGACGTCGTTACCCTCACATGGTTCATTCTCCTTCTTGTTCCAGTTCCAGCCTTTTGACTCATCAAATGTGACATCCCGGCTTACCACAACCTTTTTCTTAATAGGATCAAAGAGCCGATATGCTTTTGATCCGGGTTCTGTTCCTAGATGAACTAAAGCTTTTGTTTTATCGTCTAGTTTCTTCCTTCCATGGTTTTCTGTTTTGGTATACCCGACACATCCAAATACTCTGAGATGTTCGATATTAGGTTTCCTTTTCTTTAAAGCTTCGTACGGGGTTGTGTCCTTAATCGATCGAGAGGCAACCCTATTGATTAGGTACGTAGCATGTCTTACCGCCTCCCCCCCACAGGTAGTTTGGTACATTCATGTGCTTCAAGATACTTCTAGTCATCTCAAGAAGTGTTCGGTTTCTTCTCTCAACTACTCTGTTCTGTTGGGGGTGTAGGGTGCTGTTAGATGCCTCTTTATACCATGTTTGTCACAGTAAGAGTTGAATTCTTGTGACACAAACTCCCCCCCTCTATCCGTACGAAGGGTTTTAATTTTGGCATTAGTCTCTTGTTCTACAACTGGCTTGAAGTCTTTGAATTTACCAAAGGCATCACTTTTCTCCGCCAACAACACCGACCACATATACCTTGTGTAGTCATCAATAAGGACGAACACATACCTTTTATGCCCTGGTGTTGGCGGTGTGATTGGTCCGCACAAGTCTCCATGGATGAGTTCGAGGGGAAGCTTAGCTCGATAACTTGTTGCTTGTGGGAAAGACTTTCTAGTTTGCTTTCCAACAAGACATGAACCACATGTTTCTTTCTCAACTGTGATATTTGGAATGCCAATAACTAGACCTTTCTTGATCATCATCTTCATATTATCGTGATTAATATGACTAATCGGGCATGCCACTTTGCTGATTCCGCAGAAGTTGAGATATTAAAGCATTTAATAGTCTCCACTTCTAGGCTTACTATGTATAGACTATTCTTTGATCTTGTCGTTTTCAACATCACTTGCCTTAACCGATCATAAACAACTAGAGAATCGTCTTCCATTACTACTTTGCATCCGGCCTCAGTAGCTTGCCCGAGGCTGATGATATTACTCTTTAGATCGGGTATGTAATACACATTGTTCAATATTTTCTTCTCTCCATCATTGAACACAAAATAAATTGACCCTTTCCCTTTTATTTTTATGCGAGAATCATCTCCAAACCTCACCATCCCGGTGATATTTTCGTTTAGATCAACAAAGAATTTTAAATACCCGCACATATGATTACTTGCACCATTATCTAAGTACCATATATTTTTTGTATCTAAATCAGCTTCAAACATACTAGGCATTACCTTTTCTTCGTTGAGATAAACGACTTCATGCATCATCAACTCATCGGCTACTTGAGTTTCTTCCTCATTCTTCTCAATGGCTTCTTGAAGTTTTAGGAGCCTGTCGGGACAGTCCGACGCGTAGTGACCGATCTTATCACAACGGTAGCACTGTATGTGAGACGTATCTCTCACGTACTCTTGTCCTTGTCTGTAGGAATTTCTCCCACGACCTCTTCCCCTCCAATTAGAGCGACCTCCTCGTCCTCTACCTCTATTGGACGTGTATTTTTCAGTACCGGAGTTTGCATTAGCAAACATTAATTTTTCTTGATCTTCTGGTTGTTCTTCTTCCTCTTCTTTAATTCTTTCCTCATAGGCCTTTAGCCTACCGACAATATCTTCGAAGCTTGTCGTGTTCAGATCGAGTACTTGCTCAAGGGATGCAACCATGAGTATATATTTCTTTCTTGGTAGACTTTTAAGGAATTTCTTGACAAGACTGGATTCCTTAATAGTTCCACCCAGAGACGCTGCTTTGGAGGAGATTTCCGACAGCTTTCCAACGAAGGTATCGATGGTTTCTTCTTCCGACATCTTGATCTTGTCGAAATCAGTCATTAAGGTTTGAAGTCTGGCTTCCCTCACCCGTTCTGCCCCAACATATCTAGCTTTTATTGCATCCCAGATTTCTTTTGTCGACTCGAGATTGCCAACTTGCAATATCAATGCTACCGGTATGGATTGGAATAATAAGGCAATTGCCAGATTATTTTGATCATCTTTGGTGTCTTCTCCTGGGTCAATGGCCTCTCATACTTTGTTTACTTTAAGAGCAATCTTCATTCTCATCGCCCAGACAGTGTAATTCGAGGAGGTTAGCATGGGGAGTTTGACAACAGAGGATCCACCGTCCTTGGATGAGGACGATGACGACGACTCGGGCTCATCTTTTTTGTCCACCATCGTGTATTAGCGACGGCAGAAAGAATGGGGTTTTGTAAAGCTCTGATACCAATTAAAGAATATAAACGAATAACTCAAAAGGGTAAATAAGAATAACTCTCTTATTATCTTAAGGATTATAACTCAAACCTTAAGCATTGAATCTCACACACAATACATAACTCGTACGTGTGTTTATATAACAAAGAAAACACAGTCCTAAACCAACAAGGAAAACACAACTAATATTTAGATAACTCCTAATATTTAGATAACTCCTAATTTGGTTTAAATCACATCCTTTTACTTCGAGCTTTTCTCAACACTAAATTCCATTTGTACTTTTATACTTCCTCCGCTTCAAAATAAGTGACACTTTCCTTTTATGGGTGATTCAAAATAAGTGTCACATTTTGAAAAATTACCTTATTTAGCAAAAAATAGTGGGACCTACACCCACTAACTACTTTAACAAAAGTGAAATGACTCATATACCCTTACTTTTTACTTTTAAACATCATTAACCCCACTTTATTAAATAGGTGTGGGACCCATTCCCCACTAACCATCTAATTAATCTAATTTAATCATGATTATAATTTTTTGCCTTAAAAATCGAAACCCAAAGTGTCACTTATTTTGAATCGGAGAAGTATTATATACGAAGTATTTAACATTTGTACTTTCGGATTTGAAAATTATTTGAATTTGGAGTCAAACTCATTTGTATCTCTGAGAGCTTCAATGGGCCCACAGGGACTAGTCACTATATCGGATGATCATAGTGCTAAGAATTAGCTATAATAACTGTAGTGAATCAAACTTAAGAGAATTCAAATCTTTTGTAACAAGCCCATTGATGCTTGGACTAAATATGTCATACTGTAGCGCCACTCATATTGCAAAAACTGTCCTTATGATTTGGTCAAATTGCATATTTAGTCTGGGTGGTGTTGAAAGTGCAGGCATTTGTCTGTTTTGGTCCTTTCCGGATGACGGTGTTAGCTGATGTCCGTTAGAGCCATCACGTGCAACCCACATGAGGAAAAAAAATTTAAATCAAAAGGACCATTTTGACAACTACCCAATTGCGTGTCAAACAAAAAAATTTCCAAAAATGTACACCAAACAGATCAAGTGACGATTGAGCTCAGACGTATGTCACATGAGACCACTGTACCAGGTTGTTGGGATTCTGGTTTTGGTATCTAGAATTTTTGTTACATTTATAACTCATACAAATTAGGTTCACATTTCAAAAGATTTTCATCGGTACAAACAATCATACTCAAAGACAAGTGATGCAACATAAACAACATATTCCAAGATCCAAAACCCTGTCCTCACAAACATCGACAAATGAATTATCAATCAATGATGTCAATCTCGGGAATAACCATAACTGTGGCAAGATAATAGTTTTTTCTTAACGGCAACAAAAAGACAAGTTAGGGTCGAGTTTATGGTCGAGAAAATTATCAATCATAAAATATTTAACATTCAACTAGAAACTATTTCAGTCATCATTTTGGGCCTCAATTAATGATATAATTAAATTTCTAAAATTATATTAAAAAAAACATGATTTAGAAACATGAAGTAGTTAAAATGCCAAAGAAAGTAAGTACTCTAAGTTTTACAAGGCTTAGGCCTAATCTCAATCCCTTGAATAATAAGCCCACCTTTCCAATTTCCACCTTTGACTTCAGTCATACTCATTTCAAGTTCACCTTCTTCCCCTTTCTTGATAAAATACTCACCAAGCTCAATCTCCATCCACCCATCTTCCCTTTGTTTAGGCCCGTTTCCATTTGAACTCGGGCTAACAACGGGCACAATCGGGTTTGCAACCCGGCCTCTACGAAACATTCCCATACGTCTTCTCGGTACAACTGGACATGACCTTCTTGTTTCACCTTCGGGCTCGAGAAAAACGGTCTGCGTTTGGGTCTCGAGCCCACTGATCCCGAAGGAAACTTCTGCGGGTTGGTACTCGAACCCGTAGGTTTCTGATGTGGATTTGAACACTATAAAAGCCGCATAGTTGGTGTTTTCTGATAGCATTGATGTTTTGATTCTACCATGAACTTCAAGCCAGCATACACTTATAAGCTCAGCTACCTCTGTAAACCTACAATTTGGCAACCAAATTGTTGTTAGTTTAATAATTGTTTCATACTAGAATAATGTACCAGTGCAATGTGGCGGTGGATACCCCATAACTATATTTTGTGACGATCAATTAGTGGGTGGGTATGGCATAGTGATGGTGGCTGCTGGATGTAGTCGTTGATGGTGAGTGATAGTGGTGGTAGTGATAGTGAGTGATGGTAGTAATTTCAGCATTTTAAAATTTAAATGATTAAGAAAAATAATTATAATCATATAATGAATAATTGAATATATGATCTAGTAGCTCAGTTGGTTAGGGCAGTGTCTCAGAGGTCGCAAGTGTAAGTCCTACATGGTGCTTATTTTTAATAAACTCAAATCTAACCTGAAATAAAAAACGTTTTGGCTGAAAATTAAGTTTTACTAATTTGGGAAGGTCTCAAATGCATATAGTAAAAGATTAGTTGATAATGACCAAATTGGAGGTTGAAAGATTACCTTGATTCGGGTAATGAAATCCATCTCCAATAATGTGGAGTATCGCCCCAAACGATCGATAGGTCTCTTGCAGCCAACATGTAGCATTTCTTACCGGTTTGTTTGTCCAGTGAGAAACTCTGTAAGATACCATCAACAACATCAGTTTAAATACAGAACAATTTTCATATCATCATCAAGATTACCAACGGCTTTATGGTTGTCGCTAATTTAAAACAACAAAAGGACAAAACCAGCAAGAACACGCATAAAAGTGAAATAAACAGGAAAGAGGTTCAATCTTTTCAACCAAGATTATTGTCAATTGCAAAAATTAAGAAACCCATTTAAATAAATCATAAAACCCATTTCAAATCATTAACGAAGTTCTTCAAGAACATGAATTTTGTGAACCACGCACCCATGGTTGACCAAAACGGCAAAAAGATTCAATTATTACAACCAAAATGACTCCTGATTACCAAAATAAAAAAACCCATTTGATCAATTAACATAAAAATTAAATTTTTACAACCAAAACGGCTCCTGATTACCAAAATAAAAAAACCCATTTGCTCAATTAACATAAAAATTCAAAATTTAACCTTATTGCCATCGTCAATGATGAGGGGGCGATCACAAAGACGAAGATACAACTGTTTCTTGGTGGAAAAACTCAACGGACAACCACCGTCCTCCGCCGCCGCCTCAGTCACAATCTTCTGGTAATCCGGCGGCAAGAAACTCTCCCACACGGCGTCCCATTCGGCCGCCAACCTAAACACCGAACAAACCGACGACAATCGGCAAGCATCTCGAGGGCTAGTAAGAGACAAAGCGTTCGCTATAAACCCTTCCGGCAACGACCCAAAAAAATCCTCAAGAAACCCACCATCACGATCACTTCCATTTTCCATTTTCATCATCGACCGATTTCTCATAATAATCTTGTAAATCTGCTAGTGTTTTGAAGTGGGATTATGAAGAAATAGATTGTGTGTGTATTTATAGGTGTTAGGTATCTTAGGGGTTAAGGTGTTGGGTTAAAATGAGTGGACTTTAAGCGGTTGGATCTGACGAGATATATGTATATTATATAGATATAGAGAGAGAAAGGTAGTGAGAGTCGTAGGATACTACGTGAGGGTTTTATGTCCACAAACACCTTTAAGACATGAAGTACAAGATTCTATGAATGTTGCTGTTAAAGTCAATATCAGGGTGGTGTTCCTTCGTATTGCAAATTTTCATGTTTTGTCTCCCTAACGAAGATATCTCAAAGCACTTGACTTTAACAATGTACTTCTCTTTTTTACTTTAAGTCACTTTAAAAACATGTAAAGTTTAATGTTTAAGAAATATTTGCTTGATGAGAAAATGTGAGAAAATGAGTGTGTCAAGTGAGTTGATAAAATATTTTAGCGTGTTGCTTGTTTTTTATATATTCTTTTGGGTCTCTTAGTAAGGCTTAAGACTCGATCATGTCTCATTTTATCATTTAAGACTTGTACGTAAGACTTGACGTATATTAATATCAAACTTGGCTAAGTTTTACCTGTCACAAGGTATATTTTTAGGCGTATTCATCAAATGTAAGGCGTATGAGTAGGCCACAATATCATTCATCTTTATTAAAACGTGCAACAATAGAATTTAATTCTTACAATTTAATTATTTTTGTATTAGTAGAATTTTCAAATAGACAAAAATTCTAGGACATGTAAAAAAGAAAAATAAACAGTAATTTTAAGATGAAGAAAGTAAGGAACAACTTTCAATAACATAGTACATTTTCGAAGGTTCTAAGTTCTAACGAATGCAACTAACCCTTATTTCATTGCACCAAATCGCTATGCAAGAAACCACTATGCAATACCAGGACACCATATGGAAGTTCGATAACAACTTTTGAGTGTCCATCATCGACGAATATTGTCAAATTCCCATAAAACCTTTCAACAACAAAATCAAGTACGTATGCAGTCATGTGACATAAGCTGCGGTGGTGCTTCCTCATACGGCACCAGTTTCTTGAAATGTGTAAGTTCAATGTTCACAAATTTAGGGGAATTCATGTTAACATTCTTGTCATTTTGCTTTTACTTTTTCATTGGGCGGGTGTGATAATTTTGTTAAACTCCCTATTTTTTGGATTTTGTTTGCCGTTCAAAAAAGAAAAAGTAAATTATTGTTTAGTATCTGATAAGAGTTCATTACACGAATGATTCCTGTAGTTTGTCAAAAGTTTTGGATTTGGTCTTTAAGTCTTAAAAATTACACAAATAGTCCTTATATACCAAACTTTGTCACACTTTTAGTCCATAATACTAATTGTCATTAAAAGCATCCGTTTTATCATGTAACATTTTGGTTTTGGTCTAAGTCTAAAAAAATTACGCATTTGGTACATAATACTAACTATCGTTAAAAGTAGAGATGGGATATAGAACCGAAAATCTGAAACCGTACCCGTACCAAACCGGAACTGGTTGGAACCAGATTACTAAATATCAGTTCGGGTATTGGGTCCAACATTTTCGAGAAATCGGGCACCGAATATTTCGGGTCCGGGTACATCGGATGTAGAACAAATCGGGTCTTAGACAACCTGGACCGAAATTAATTAACTATGCATTTCGAAATCATTGTGGTATAATACTATTAATAGTGTTTGGATCATATTAATTAAATAATTGTTATTTGTAAATCATTATAATATTAGATGTATAAACTAACAAATATGATAAAAACACCCAAAAATGGCTTTGATTACGACTTCGGTTACAATCGGGTTTATACCCGATTTACCCGAACCGAACCGGAAACGTATTTTGTAAAACGGTTCGGTTCTTGGATCCATCCGTGTCGGTTCCGGACCCGATTCCATCCCTACTTAAAAGGTCCATAATACGAATATTGTCAAATTCCCATAAAACCGTTCAACAACAAAACCAAGTATGCAGTCATGTAACATAAGCTGCGGTCATACGGATAAATAGGGGAATTCATGTCAACATTCTTATCATTTTGCTTTATAGTAAATTACTTTTTTTGCATTGTGCTAAAATTAAAATACGACCCTATTACCGTGATCATCATTAACACTTCATTTCTTGTTAAATCAGCATCACGTTAGTTGACACTCATTCCAACAATACTCATTCACTTAATAGTTAAATACTATATACATAATATATATGCACACACAAAAACATATTAATACCCACAATATATCCCCTTTTACCTCTCCTCTTGAGACGTCGTCAAACCGAACTCATTGAACCGACACCACTATGCCATTAGTGTTGGTTTACCGAAGTGTACTGAAGGATGAACAGAAGGACCATTGGTGCATGGTGCTCCTAACGACATAGAATCTATTGTTCCCCACACTAAAGAAGTTTTAATTTGTTGCACAATTATTGCAAAAGTATTAACTAAGGTTCCAAAAAATTAAGGGCTGGCATGATCAAGTTTACAAAATTTATAGTAGATATAATAATTTATTTGATTAATATTCATGAAGTTCATAAAAAATACTACAACTAAATTTATAATTGTATATCCATATTTTTTTCATAAAAAACTCACTTAAAAAAATCAAATTTCATAATACCACCTTATCACATTTAATCTTACGCCACTCTTTATATTGCCGCCATAGGTTATTTCGTAACTGCGGAGTCGCGCCTCGCGCCTTGACGCGTTTTTACCACTAGGTCAAGAGATTGGTTAGTAACAATTTGTAACCTATTTTCCAACATGTCCCAAAGTTGAATTCTATTAATGTTATTGATTTGTTAGGGATCACTATTCGATAAACTTGAATCTTGAGGGTGAACTATAATACACAAAACCATTGTCTATACTTGTCACATAAGGCATGCATGGCATCATTTTGCTAGACAATACAAGTAGTGCCTAATTCATGCTATCATAATGTAAACATTAGACTTTTCAATTGGGTGAGAATTAGCTAGAGATTGGTTAGTAACTTAACAACTCAGGCCGTGTTTTATTTCTAACGTTTTAAATAAGTTAAACTTGTAAAGGGATCAAGACAAATCAAAATGAGTCAAAACTTCTTCAAATTTGCACTTTTTAATCTAGACAACCTACTATCGCTTCATTACATTGTAATAGCATGTTTTTAAACAACACAAATTACATTACAAACTTACATAAAATAAATTTAAAAAAATATCGACAAGAAGCATCTCCTTGTACCACCAACTTGTTTCATCCTTCCCAAAAGTAAGCTAATTTGAACTGGAGGTGATTCGTACAGATCAATATTTATCTATATAGAACAATTATATCCCAAATGACAATTATGCCCTTCTTTTCTTTTTGCCAAATTTTGCATTTTACCCTTCTCTTTAAAGGCACGAGTGTGATTTGATATAAAATTGTTTAACATAAATAACAATTGTTCTAAAGAATCACCTCCTATATTTAACAAGTTGTTGGGCCCGCCTAGCCCACCGTAAAATTAGTAGCCCTATGTAGAGAGTATAGACCTCCAAACAGCAACCCGTGTTTAATACAAAGTAAAAACTGAGTAAACAAAATCTTAGAAAATGGAACGCCAATTTGACAATACAATTTGTTAACGTTTTATTTCAATTATAATCTCGAACTTCTTTTATTATTGTTACGAACTTGTCTACTTTTTTGTATTATAATGTTTAAAAAAGACTATGTTTTTTTGCTCACTAGTTATCTTAAATTGTAGGGAAATTTTTTTTTGGAAAACCTGCAAAACCGGTCTAAACCGGTTTCGAAACCAGTATACGATCCGATCCGGGTTTCGATATCAAAGAGGTGTGGCTTGTTATCATAAGAGAAAACATTATAAATTAGAGTTTTCAGAGATGTAGTTATAAAAGTGAAAACTGGGCTTTCTGTTTTTTTCTGTGACACCTTTCCCAATTTTATCCACGAAACCATCCATAACTTAAGTTTGACAAGTAAATTTGCAAAAAATATGATATTTTTTATGAATAAAACGTTAATTATGATGTTTTAAACTTGATGTTTGTGTTATATAATACTCGTATTTTATCTTGTTTTTTTATAAGTTATATAATATTTTAGATTTTTTTTTTGTTTTTTCCATCTCGGGGCTCGATTCCGTATTTTTTCCGTCTTGTTTTTTGTTTTTTTATAACTTTAAAAGTGATTTTATTAATACATGTCTACCACTTACCATGCATAATGTACAAGCCACGTCAGCACATACACTCACGGCCTTCAATGGTCGCCAGAGTGACCGAATGCAACGAAAAAGGGAGGTTTGGTCGCGAGGTTCAGTAGTCGTAGTGGGGGACATGTCGGTGTCGTGGCCTCTGGTCTTGGTTGCCTCATGACGCATTGTTACGAGTAGGATTGTTTTAAGACTAAGAAAAACTGAAAAATGAAGAAAATGTTGGCATACAGCAGGCATAAAAATGCTTTATTCAACACAATAACAAAACATACATTTAATGGCCAAATTAAAAGGTCAAAAGACAAATTCGATCTTACTGTCTTAAATTTGATTCGATCTTCGAGTACGTGCATTGGTTCACTCCACCATCGTCTTGTTTTTCAGTACTCCTTATTAGCCATTTTACTCCATTTGTATTCTTTTGTGTTTAAGATCTCCTACTTAAAATATATCCCTTTGATAAAAGGTCGATCCCCATTGACCAACTTCTTTAATCAACGTCCTTCCTGATTGACCAACAACTCCTTTTGATGAATTCTATAACTTTATTCATGTTCCGAGGTATTCACTTTCTGTCATTTTTATAAAATTAATTTTTTTAAATTTTATAAAACTTTTAAATTTTAATAATAAAAAAATAGATTTTGTGAAAAGAAATCTTTTAATTTGGGGTAAGTTCTCAATTTGGGGGAAAAAACTATACGTGTGTTTATCTTTCTGGTTCCTTTCACGTGTTCGTTCGTACGAGTACGTGTGTTGATCGGCGATGGTGTTTTAAAATTATTTTCTTAGGGTGGTTGAAACAACAATGGTGCCAGTTGGTTTCTAATGATGCTTTTGTGTTCGTTGTTCTTGGCGGAGGAAGATTATGTGCCCTAAAGCGAACTTGCGGCTCTGTCCGCCTTTGATACCATGATTTGCTCGTTGTCTTCTCTGATTAAGGTGTGTGAACACTTTCTTCTTCCGTGTTCGAAAATTAGTTTTTTTTTTCTTCTTCTTGTCCCTATCGATATAGACTGGTTTCTGCGTCTTTTTTCTGGTCGATCAAACCATGGGCTCTGATACCATGTTTCGAATTTGGTTGTTTATGTCCATGATGATCAAGTTATGTGTTGTAATTTTCCGTCAGATATTCTGGTAATACGTAAAACATGGGAATGAAAAGTATGGATAAAGGAACACATGAGATTACTATTTCATCAATGATATTTAAAGGAATGGAATTTACATAGGATATATATGAAAGATGAAGGGGTGCCAAGGCAACCAACCACCCCTTCAGTTGGTGGTGGTTACCGGTGGTTGTGCCGGTTAGAACTAGCGGGGAAAAACACAAAGGTCCATCACACCGTTTGTGTTGCTACTAACTTTACCCTATTACCTACTAATACATATACTAATTGGTTTTTAATAATACAAATAATATAGAAATGATATCAATTTGGTATTTTAAGGATTCTAACACTTCATCTAAATACCAAATTGTTCTTGTGATTTTTGATTTAGTACCTTCACTTAAATTTAAAGTGACATTGTCATCTTCTTCAACTTTGACTTTCAACTCTTGTTGAGTTAGGTCTTGACTTAGTGTTTCTTCTTGTGGATGATCATTTTGATCATTGGTTAAACCTCTTTCTTTTGCAAGTCTTGGTATTCCAAACTCATAGAAGTATTGTGGTGTTAATAGGTAATCTTCAAAGAGCTATTTGAAAGCTTCACCATAGTTTTCGGGATAGCCAAAACTCATCATTGTTTCCTCTCATTTATCTTATTTTGTTATCACTTCATAGCCTCCTACGTTCATGGTTATCTATACAAATCAAGTAAACAAATGTCAAGTCCAGCAATCATTGGTTGAAAACTTTGTGTTTTTCCTTTCTTCATTTGGTGGAACCATTTAATTGCTTCCTTAAATTTTCTCTCGAATAACCCTTTGTTCTTATAACATATTGCCTCATAGTTGGTAAAAACATAAAGACAATAAAATAATCAAATAAGTCAAAACCTATAGGTATGTACTTTCCCTCATATTCAAAACGCTCTTCTAGGTTTTCTTCATCGTTGTTATTGTTTGTTTTGCCCGACGCTTGTGATTGATTATCATCCATTTTTTGAGACTACTTGGAGTCTTTAATTGTAACTTTAAAGCCTTGTAGAATTAGTTGGGTCATGCTAAAGAACGTGTATGTTAATGTTCGATGCATATGAAACATACGATATTATAAATGTCGTTTCAAGCATTTGTAGTTCCACTTCTCCAATTTCAGAAATTGGAATAGTGAAAACATCTTCCTTATGAGCCATAAATACATCTTTTGAATGTAAAAATATTCTTGAGTCAGGAATCATATGCCTACTTATTTTCGAATAGACATACCAAGTAGTGTTCCAATTCCCTTTGTCTGTACACTTTGTATCTACCCTCTACCATATAATCATCGCTTATGATGACTCGGACTATATTGGTATTAATAAAAGGTTCAAGCGGACTTACAACAGGGAGTTTGCCTTTGTCATTGCTATTGTTGTTGAGTTCTTGTTGTATCTTTGCAATGACTTTGCTTCTTTTAAATTTGATTTGATGATCCACTTTGTGCAACTTGTTGCTTATCTTTCTTAGCCTTTTCTCCCTTTCGATTAATGAATCATAACTTGATTGTGATGTTTTGTAATTGCTAGTAGAACCATGTTCGTATATGGTTGGATTTTTCATCGTGGTCGGTATGGGGTATTTGAATTTTTAACCATTTGTACATCGGTTTTTTTGATTATCATAATCAGTGTTCTCAACATGCCATTTTCCTTCAACGTTTGTTCATGTCTTTCTAGTTTCATACAAAAGAGTTGGCGACGCTAGTCTCGAGTGATTCCCGGTGACTGAGATCCGCGAACAATTTTCCGGTGATGGTGGTCGCCGGTGACGGATGTGAAGCGTGCCCCTCACTGTTTTGTGTATGGATTTGTTGGCATAGTGTCGGTAGTTTGAACATCTAAAACATTTGGTGTGAGATCTATTGCCTTTCGGGAATGAACAGAAAGTTGTCGCCGGTGACGAGGAAACCGGGTGAAGTGATGATCATAGGTTATGGTTATTCTTCAAGTTAAGTGAACGATGAAGAATACCTAGAAGATCGTTTTAAAATATGAAGGGAAGTCCATCCCCATAGGTATTGACTCATTTGATCATATTATTGTTTTATGTTTTTTACCAACTATGAAGCAATATGTTGTAAGAACAAAGGTTTATTCGAGAGAAAATTCAAGGAAGCACTTAAATGGTTCCACCAACTGAAGAAAGAAAAAACACCAAGTTTTCCACCAACGTTGCAGCTCTTGACATTTGTTTACTTGATTTGTATAAACTAACCATGAATGTAGGAGGTTATGATGAGATAACAAAAGAAGATGAATGGGAGGAAATAAGGATGAGTTTTGGCTGACCCAACAAATACGGTGGAGCTTTCAAAAAAGCTCTTTGAAGATTGCCTATTAACACCACAACATTTCTATGTGTTTGAACTACCAAAACTTGCGAAAGAAAGAGGCCTAACCAATGATCATAATGATCATCCACAAGAAGAAAACACCAAGTCAAGACCTAACTCAACAAGAGGTGAAAGTCAAAGTCGAATAATATGATAATGTCATCTTTTAAAGTGAATCTATTAAATCAAGAATCACAAGAACAATTTGGTATTACCAGGGGAGTGCTAGAAATCCTTAAAATACCAAATTGATATCATTTTGATATTATTTGTATTATTAAAAAAACAATTAATATATGTATTAATATGTAATAGATAAAGTCAGTAGCATCAGAAACGGTGTGATGAACCATTATGTTTTCCCGCCAATTCTGACCGACACAACTGCCCGTAAACCATAACTTCGATTCCCCTTTTTACGTATTTAGCGGAATTTCTGCCGGAAAACTTTATTTATAATAAAGTTTGTATTTCTTTATCCATAATTTTGATTCCCCTTTTTACGTATAAGCGGAATATCTTACAACCCATAACTCGATCATCATGGTATCCCAATAAAACATGGTATGAGAGCCCAAGGAGACACTCCTCGGGATTTCAGGCATCATTTATTCGAACAAACAAAGTTCACCGGCATGGTCTCTGATCGCCAGCAATAACCTGCAACACCCTTATTATTCTTTCCCGATTAACTCAGAACCACCACACCGGCATGATATGCACCATCGTTCACTTAACTTGAAGAAAAACCAAAAATTAAGTTCTAACACTTCACTAGAGTTCCTCATCACCAGCGAAACTTTATGTTCATTCCCAAAAGGCGATAAATCTCACATCAAATGTTTTAGATGTTCCAACTACGGACACTATGCCAACAAATGGCCACAAAACATGTCACATCCGTCACCAGCGCATCGCCTGAAAATGGTCGCCGATCTCAGTCGCTGGGAATCACTCGAGACTACCGTCACCAACCCCTTTGTATAAAATTGGAAAGTAAAGAACCAAACGTCGAAGGAAAATGACATATTGAGAAAATTGCATGTTTCGCCAAATTGAGAACCACGCGTTTCTCTTTACCCCAAATTAAAAGATTTCTTTTCACAAATTGTTATTTTTGTTTATTAAAATTATAATATATAATTAATATTATTTATATATATACACACATATTATATAGATCTTGTTGTTTTATATTGATAATTACTAATTATAATTTTAATTAATAAACATTTAAATTTAAAAAAAAAATTAAAAATACATTTTTAAAAAAAAAATGAAGGAAAAGGAATTTGTAGGAACATGAAGAAAGTTCCAAAATTTATCAAAATCAGGCCGTCCCTGGGCACGGGCGACAAGGGCGGCCGCCCATGGCCTACAAAATTTAGGGGCCCATTTTCAAAAAAATCAGCCCATGTATACATATGTGTAAACTTATTTGAATTAAGGTAAATCAAATAGAATATTGAAAATAGGCGAACTACAAGGTCTAATCCAGACATTTAACTTTGGGATTGGGGTGACACTTTTAATTTGACAGAAAAATTTTAGTTATTTGGAAAAAAATTACTTCAGGGGGGCCATTTTTTAGATTTTGCCCAGGGCCCAAAATTTGATTGGACCGGCATAAACACAAAAAGAATATAAATGAAGTAAAATGACTAATAAGGAGTACTGAAGAACAAGACGTTTGTGGAGTGAACTAACATGATCTTTTCTAAGGGCAATATTGACTTAAAAGATAAGAGGGATCAGAAGTGTCAACACATTGCAGGTGGCACCCATTGGTCCGGCAGTTACTGGCGGTGGTGCCTCATCGGAGGTGCCCTTTAATATTTTAATACCCTTTCACTAATTACATCTTATATTATATCCTAATCCTAAGTTATACTAATACAAATGAATTTGATATTTAAATTCCAAATAAAGCTTGGGAAGTTAAACCAAATTCCCAATAATATGTACATATTACTCCATAATGAAATGGTGTAACATGCATAATCACGCAAACAATGCTTGTATTCCGTTTTATTTGCCAACACTATCACTTACAGTTAATTTTGTTACATCTAATTATCTGCCTTCAATAATGGCAATTGGCAAATCAAATGCTCAATTTGAAAACGAAATACCAAACACTCCTGAAATCATGGTAATAGAAAGTTCAAGTAAAAAAAAATCATGTCGAGCACAAATCAATTAGCAAAACCTAACCTAATTTTTGAAATGTTACAGATAAGAGAATTACGATCGGCCAATGACTAGTATAAAATGATTAGATATAAGAAGAATTACCGTGCAAGCGATGAATGTTAACAAGAAATCAACCGCTGATCGCGCTTAATTTTGCTGGAAAATCATAAGACGGAACCCTAGGGTTCGTAACTTCAACATCAAAGTTCTCAATTGCAGCGTCATAATTAACGATAAGTTTATTTTGGGGGATTTTGATATTCACAGTAGTTAGAAGAAGAGGGAGTGGAGGAATTACAACGAACAGAGAAGAAACGAGGAAAGTGCGGTGATGGTGTGGAGAGAGAAACTAGAGAGAGGAGATGTGTACGGCGGAGAGAGGAAAATTGAGTAGGAAAAAGGACGGTGGCCGGAGGTGGGAAATTGGGAGGGGTGAAGTGGTGGTGCGGTGATGTGTTCATCGGTGGTAGCGGCGAAGGAACAAGTTAGAGAGAAAACAAGACAGAAATATAAGAAAACCTCCAGACGGCGGTTACTCCCTTCGGGCGGTTAGGGGCTTTTTGGGTAAAATCAAATCACGAACCAAAAATTTCAGTTTTCAATAATTCAAACCTGGTTTTTCAATTTTTCCTCATTACGTCAATTCGATTTCATTTTAGTTTTTACTTTCTTTTTCTTTATATTTACCAATTTATTAACTTAAAAATTATAACCAAAGCCTTCAAACTGTAACTTATTTCTTCTATAAATAAAATAAATAAGTAGTTGACAGGTCGTTGACCGCCGAGAAAATAAATGCCTTAACTACACCTATTAGCTAGGGCAAGTAAGGATCGAATACACTGAAGAGCTTAGGTTAGTAAACTAGTTATTAATTGATTTAAACAAAAATTTAGAAGATTTATTGATAAACTAATTAAACTTGTAAAGTAAATAATTAAACTAATTTAAATTGATTAAAATTATAAATCCTCTATAAATAAAATAAATAAGTAGTTGACAAGTCGTTGACCGCCGAGAAAATAAATGCCTTAACTACACCTATTAGCTAGGGCAAGTAAGGGTCGAATACACTGAGGAGCTTAAGTTAGTAAACTAGTTATTAATTGATTTAAACAAAAATTTAGAAGATTTATTGGTAAACTAATTAAACTTGTAAAGTAAATAATTAAACTAATTTAAACTGATTAAAATTATAAACTAATAAAAAAGAAACTAACAAATTTTAGATGAAAAAACATTATGGGACGAATGTAATCACTACTAGTTATAGAATTAATCTTTTCTCTAATGTGACAAAATATGTTTATTTTACTTAATTTAGGGTAGTTAGGTTTCATAGACAAAACCATTAATATTTATTCTACTAGACCAAATATGGGCACAAATTGTGTGAATCGGCACCAACCATCTATAGCATCACCAAGGATGGTTATGCACGACCGGTCCAACCACTGCAACTTGTCTTGTACTTAATCTAATAAAATATGTAGGAATATAATTACGAAAAACTAATAATAAACATAACAAAGCAATTCAACGTAAATACATAAACCCCTAAATTGTTCAAATAATAATATAATGTTAATGCATATAAGTTTGAAACCTACTCCTAATAGTGATCACAAAAGATTTAGCCTAACATGGTGAAGAAAATCAAACCAAACATATTAAAAGATTTCATCGTGTTCGTCAGGTTGCTGTACGTTAGTCGGCCGTGTTGTGATATGCGTAGCCTCCCCTCACGAAATTGCCAATCAACCCCAAGAGAAATTAATTCGTATTTATCTGGGGTTCTTTTTCGTATGTGTGCGTGACTTCTTGTGCGGCTTCCTCCGTGTAAAAGATGTGTATTCCTTTCGTTTTATGATGTGCCTCCTTTTTATAATATATGCAAACCGACTTTTCTTTTATGATAAACATGAGCTTCTCAATTTAAATTCATGATTTGTGTAAATTCAATTTATGACCATATGCCATGACCCCAAAATCCAATTTGCACGTGGGCTGGCTTTTAACTTGGACGTCCCTTTTTATATCTTGCATATGGCCTTAGACCCGTCCCAATGGACGTCACAAGCATCCATCACAAACAATTTAAAACTAGTGACGCACGTCACCATTGGCACCGGCACATCAAGACCGCGCGTCGTGGGCATGCCGTCATATAGGCGACGTGAGGGAGAGAGGCGTCGTGAGGGACTGTGTGGGGGGTGGGGGTTTGGGTTATTATTTTAATATTTATTTTAAGGGGAATGAGTTAGTGATGGGTTTAGTGATGTGTTATTGTTGGCACGACCTCGTCAATAACCTGTCGGTAAGGAAGGGTTTAGTGATGTGTTTAGTGACGCGTCACTGTTGGGAGAGGCCTTAGTTAATATCCTTTTCTAGAAATATGGCTCTAATCAACTTGGTCTTTAGTTAATTTACTAAAATTAACTCTTTTAGCGCTCCGACCTACAAAACAATAAAACTAATTAAAGTAGTATATTTAATAATGTATCGGTACATTTATTAAACAAATAAAGTACATTAAAGTGTAACATAAAATGTACTGATCAGTAGTCCAAATTTTCACAATTATATAACCTAGAAAATATACGAGTAAAACGTGTGAACACGTTCAAATAATATATTCAATTTTTTTTATAAAATAGTTAAGCATCAAATCCTACTCTATATATGAGGCCTAAATTTGAAGAGGGTTTGACACCATGGCAATTCTAAGCATTCCTTTTCGTCCATAATGCCACTTGGAATTCCCTGACTGGTCCACGTCATTTGCACTAATACAAACGAATCTGGTACAGCTTACAGTCTACATTCATACGCTCCATATACGGCAAACGAATCTGGTACGGCTTACGGTCTACATTCATATGCTCCATATACGGCTTCCTACATACAAGGAAACAAATAAATAACTATTCAGAAGTGATACACGACTCAATATAATTTCCATAAAACCTGCATTCTATGATTACGGCATAAAAAGCTGGATTGTGCAACGGAACCAGACTTCAGATATTACGGATTACGGCATAAAAAGCTGGATTCTTCATTTAATAAAATGCCCGTGTAACATTTCTTCATTTACCTTTTTTTGTACAAAATCATCATCACATCTATCGATTATTATGTCATTTAGAAATATATAAAGTTTTTGGACATTTTTCTACATACTAAAATTTACAGCATACCCGCCCATCGGGCGGCTTTTGTAGCTAGTATTTTATATAGACAAAAATATTTTAACAAAATTTGAAAGATATATATAGCAGGGCGTGGCGGTTTTTTCGGTTTGACTTTTGCGTATGCACCCGAAAACTGCCATAAACATTCGGTTTTTCTAAAAATCAAAACTGCTCACATCAGTTTTGTAACATACGTGTTTCTAATTTGAGTATTTTAATTGTTAAGTTAATTGCTAGTTGGTAAATGATAAAGTATGGATATGTTAGTTGGAAGTTGTGATCAAAAATCTGTGTTTTTCGGTATTTGGATAAGTGGTATAGGTCAAAAAGGAAGAAAAGCTGAAATTTGCAGCATCTGGGTAGATAACGACGCTATCTTGGGTGGTTTGGGAGCAGCGATCCGAAATAGCGAAGGGTAAAACGCGAAAATTTGGGAGATAGCGGCGCTAAGAAGCGCGGGATTGAGGAAATAGCGGCGCTATCTCTAGGATAGCGGCGCTATCTTGCGCTGTGCAGACATAAAATTGGGATTTTTCCCCAATTCAGCCCAACTCTTTTCCAGAACTTTCTTTCGACGGGTTTGGGCGATTTTTGGTGATTTTGGGTGTTCTTGGGCAGATTTTAGCTGGAGATCAAAGGGTTATCATCTCTAGTGTTGATTATTAAGGTAAACCATTGGAAGATTGTGTCACCACCATTGATCGGTGACGTTGGAATTGCTCGGTTTATAGTTGAAGTTGCTTAATCTCAGGTGAGTTCCCTATGTGCAATGTGTACACTTTTAATTATATATATATATAAGCAATATAATTAGTTGGTATTTGTAACAAATTGACATCCTTGGGTATTGTTTCAGTTGTTTACGACATTGAGATTCCTTATGATTAAAACTTTATTTTTCCCTGACCCGTTTGAGTGGAATGCCTTGAGTGATATTTCGTTTCGTGAGGACCCATGGCGGCTCGAATATTACTTCGTGTAATATGTCGGACGGTGGATGCGGGAGTACCTGGCGGAGGAGTGGTATGGACCGTGGTGGTGAAGTTGGATCATGGACTCGGTTAGGGGTGCCATGGTCACCTTCATCGGCCTCATTCCCTAATGACCTAAGAGGGAATGACGCACTTTGTTAAATCTGAAATTTATACTTTGATCATTGTTGACCCGGTATAGATATGTGATGCTTTGTGATGATGTTGTTGTGATAACCCGGTACTTTGACCCGTTACCATTTAATTGTTTATTTATGTTAATTCATATAATTATTTAGTATAACATTATACATTGTGGAACTCACTAAGCTTTATAGCTTACCCGTTTAGTTGTCACCATTTTCAGGAAAATGTAAAGACAAGGACAAGTGCGAGTAGATTACAGAAGTTGGTTAGCTTGAAGCTTTGGAAGAGCTTCTCTTTTGGTATAGACTTGTGGTATTTTGATGTATATCTTTTGGGTTGTTTAGTTGGTTTGTATCCGGTATAGTTAGTTTGTCCATGGTTAGTATGTTTTCTTTTGGTAAATATATTTGAAACATGTATTTTCGTTAGGTTTGGTGGTAAATGATGTTTAATTGGGTTGTTTTTGAGTTAGGTCCTTACTATATGGTATCAGAGAATTGGTTTAAATGAACTAGGTGTCATTGTGGTAGTAGACTCAAACTTAGGCGTTGATGGTATAGTGTATAGGCTAAGGTTTAGGTCGGATACAAACAATAGGTTGGATACATAATGGTGGGTCAATAGAAATGCTAGGGCGAGTGTTATTTAATACTTTCATTATTTTTTTTATAAATTTCAGCTAGGGATGGATCAAGGAAGTAGTAATAGTAATAATTAATGATGGCTCAAGAAGTGCAGAACGTCGTGACTTAAGTTCTTCGGGTCCTCGAACCCAAGGAACGAACCCTAGTAATCGTGAAGAAGAAGAAGAAAGGGTATCTCCAAGGGAGGAGAGGTTGATGAATAGGATGGCGGACATGGTCCGAGCAACTTTTGAACAATTTAGACGTGAAGAAAAAGGAAAGTTGAAGGAGAAGGAGAACGTGGTTGATGAATCCCCTAGTAAGAAATCTGCATCTGTTTCATTCAAAACTTTTCGTAGTAGTGGGGCCACGGAATTCTCTGGTGTGGCAAACCCCGTTACTGCATTGTTATGGTTAGAAAACACCGAGAAAGTGTTTCGTATTTCTCGTGTAGATAAGAATGATCAAACGGTTTATGCCACCGCCATGTTCACTGATAAGGCTTTAACTTGGTGGAATAACACGTTTAAGATTTTGAATGAGGAAGAACAAGACCACATGAGTTGGAATTCGTTCAAGGCCCGATTCCTTGAACAATATTGTCCAAGTGATATGAGAAGAAGGTTAGAGAAGGAGTTTTTAGAACTCAAACAAGGTGTTAGGACCATTTCTGTAATAGGTTTTGACCTTTAAGTCCGTTAACTAACATGTCTAGTGTTAAGTGGTAGGAGTATATAATGTTGTGTTTAGACTTTGTCATGTATGCTTTCCTCACTTTAATAGAAACACACTTTTGAAAGCTATCTTCCCTCCATCTTTCTCTCTCAACTTTACACCAAGAACACACACACTTGATTCATCAATTCTTCTCAAATCATCATGAATTAGCTTGGATTCAATCACATTAGATCTCTCACAAGGAACTTTATTGGTAGATGAGTATGAAACTGTGTTTAATCAAAAGGCCCAATTTGCCACCAAGTACATCCCAACCGAATTCGAGAAGATTAAAATGTTTGTAGAAGGGTTAAGTTATGAGATACAAGACTTTGTGAGCAACCGTGATATCCCGTCGTTTGCTAAGGCGGTGGAGTATGCTCGAAGAAGAGAGCGCGATTTGAGTGTTCGTGGAGAATTGACTCCCGAATCGAAACGTCAAAAAGTTGAACAAACTACTTCTTCCCTATCCGGTCGCTTCAACCGAATTCCCTCTAGCCGTCGAAATCAATCTCAAGGGTCATCTCGGCCTCGTGGCCAATCCCAATCATTCTCTGTTCAAGTAAGATTGAAATTAAAATAATCCTATGTTATGTATATGATTACGAATTGTGTTTAACCATTTTAATATTTTAGTCGGATGCAAATCGAGATTGTCAAACTTGTGGAAAGAACCACCGAGGACGGTGTGCTAGTGATCGTGGGCCCGTGAAATGTTTTGGTTGTTTTGAAGAGGGCCACATAAAATCTAGGTGCCCGAATAAGGATGTCGTTTGTTATGGTTGCGGGTTGGTGGGTCATCGTAGGCGTCAATGTCCTAATCCTTCTAATCGAACAGTTGAAAGTCGAGGTTCGGTACAACAACCTCCACGAGTGGGTGCATCGAGTCGAAAGGATGAGGTCCCCAAGGCTAGAAGCCGTGCATTTCAGTTGACCCCGGAGAAAGCCCGGGAGGATCCAAATGTCGTTTCTGGTACATTTCTTGTTAATTCCCAACCCGCTCATATATTATTTGATTCTGGAGCTTCTGATTCTTTCGTATCTGTGAAATTTGCTAAATTGTTATATGTGCTTCCATCCCCTTTGCTGAATCCATTTTGTGTTGAAACTGCGGGTAGTGTGACTTTGGTAGCCGATCGTGTATTTAGGAATTGCTCGTTAGAGATTCATGATCATAAATTCTTAGTAAATCTTGTGTTGATAGACTTGCCAAATTTTGATATTATCATCGGGATGGATTGGATGTCGAAGTATCATGCCGACATCATGTGTTATGAGAAAATGATTAGGATTCCTGTACAAGGAAAAGAACCATTGTATGTGTACGGTGATAGTAAAATGAAGAATAGGCGGGTGATATCTTTCTTGAAAGCTAATAAATTGATGTCCCATGGATGTTATTCCTACTTAGCTTATATTCTTAACCCGGTTGTAGAAGTTAAGAAATCGGTGAGAGATGTTCCGATCGTTAATGAATTCCCGGATGTATTTCCCGAGGATTTACCCGGATTACCTCCCGATCGAGAAATATAATTTCGAATTGATCTTGTTCCGGGTGCGGCTCCAATCGCCAAAACCCCTTATCGTTTAGCCCCGGCAGAAATGAAGGAAATTATGAAGCAATTGCAAGAGTTTCTTGATAAAGGGTTCATCCAACCGAGTGTGTCACCGTGGGGTGCACCGGTTTTATTTGTTAAGAAGAAAGACGGGACGATGCAGATGTGTATCGATTATAGAGAACTTAATAAGGTGACAGTCAAGAACAAATATCCGTTGCCTAGAATTAATGATCTTTTTGATCAATTGCAAGGTGCAAGTTATTTATCTAAGATTGATTTGAGGTCCGGTTATCATCAGTTGAAGGTTTATAAAGAAGATGTACCTAAGACCGCATTCCGAACCAGATATGGGCATTATGAATTCTTAGTCATGCCATTTGGTTTAACGAATGCTCCGGCCGCTTTTATGGATATGATGAATCGAGTATGTCGTCCTATGTTGGATAAGTCGGTTATTGTTTTTATCGATGACATCTTGGTATATTCCGAAAGTGATCATTTTCGCACCTTCGTGAAATCCTTAATTTGTTACGAAAAGAGAAATTGTATGCCAAGTTTTCCAAATGCGAATTCTGGTTGCGCTAAGTTCAATTCCTTGGTCATGTGGTATCAGGTGAAGGTATATCGGTCGATCCTTCCAAGATCGAGGCGATTAAGAATTGGGAAGTGCCCCGAAATGCTTCCGAGATCTGAAGTTTCTTAGGTCTCGCGGGTTATTACCGCCGATTCATAAAAGATTTCTCTCGATTAGTTGTGCCTCTCACGAGTCTTACTCGAAAAGATGTGAAGTATGAATGGGGTGAAGCTCAAGAAAAAGCCTTTTGTATGTTGAAAGACTGTTTGACAAATGCTCCAATTTTGTCATTACCCGAGGGTGAGGAAGACTTTGTGGTTTACAGTGATGCATCAAAAATGGGGCTCGGGTGTGTTCTCATGCAGCGGGGGAAAGTAATTGCTTATGCTTCCCGTCAATTGAAGGAGTATGAAAAGAATTATCCAACTCATGATCTTGAGTTATCTGCCGTGGTGTTTGCATTAAAGATTTGGAGGCATTATTTGTATGGGACTAAGTTCCAACCCTTTACTGATCATAAGAGTCTCAAATATATATTTAGCCAACAATCATTAAATATGCGACAACAACGTGCTATGGAACTCATTAAGGATTACAACTGTGAAATTTTGTATCATCCCGGGAAAGCGAATGTAGTTGCTGATGCTCTAAGTCGTAAAGCTTACCATTCGAGTACGTGTTATTCAATGACCAACACTACATTGAAGTTTGTTTTACTCGATGATCTTAAGAAGTGGCAAGACGAAGCGTTGAAATCCGAGAATGTTAAGAAAGAAAGAATGGTGAATTATGAAAAAGATTTAGAAGTAGATGGCCGAGGTGTCAAAATTTTTAGTAACCGATTATGGATACCGAGAATCGGAGATTTGAGAATTGATGTGTTAAAAGAGGCTCATAGTTCAAAGTTCTCAGTCCACCCTGGTATGAATAAAATGTACCATGATTTGAGATTGGATTATTGGTGGCCGGGAATGAAGAAGGATATCGGGAAGTTTGTGCAAGAATGTAGTGTCTGTGTACAAGTTAAAGCTGAACATCAGAAACCCTATGGGAGTTTGCAACCACTCAACATTCCTGTTTGGAAGTGGGAGGAAATCTCCATGGATTTGATTACTAAAGTGCCGAAAACCGCTCGACAACATGATTGTATTTGGGTGATCGTTGATCGTTTGTCCAAGAGTGCGCACTTCCTTGCTATGAGAGAATCTGCACCGATGGATTCATGGGCACAAGTGTATCTAGACGAGATAATTGCTAGGCACAGTGTTCCATTAAGAATTGTATCAGATAGGGATTCCCGGTTTACTTCTAATTTTTGGGGAAGTATGCAAAAAAGAGTTGGGGTCGAAAGTAGCTCTTAGCACCGCCTATCACCCTCAGACCGATGGGCAAACCGAGAGAACGATCCAAACTTTGGAAGACATGCTTAGGTCGTGTATTTTAGAATTCGGGGGAAGTTAGGATAAATATTTGTCATTAGCCAAATTTTCTTATAATAATAGTTATCATTCCTCGATTGGTATGGCACCGTATGAATCTTTATATGGAAGAAAGTGTCGTACACCTTTGTGTTGGCGAGAAGTGGGAGAAAAGGTGATCCAAGATACTAGTGATAAAATTCGAATAGTTCGGGAAAGAATGAAAACGGCCCAAGATCGTCAAAAGTCATACGCGGATAAAAGGCGAAAGCCGATAGAATTTTCAGTAAATGATTATGTGATGTTAAAAGTTTCACCATGGAAGGGTGTCATGAGATTTGGGAAGAAAGGTAAATTGAGCCCTCGGTTTATCGGCCCATTTAAGATCATAGAACGGGTCGGAAAACAAGCTTATCGACTCGAATTACCGGAAGAGTTGGCGGGTATTCACAGTGTATTTCATGTTAGTTATTTGAGAAAGATTCTTGGTGAGCATGATGAAACGGTGCCCTTGACCAAAGTCAAAGTCAACGAGAAATTGAGGTATGTAGAGAAACCGGAAGAAATAATTGACCAAAAGTCGGTCAATCTCAAGAATAAGGAAATCCAGTTAGTATTGGTGAAATGGAAACATCATAGGGGCCTGAATTGCACATGGGAAAGAAGGGATGATACGATTGAGAAGTATCCGTTCTTGTTCAAGTCAACCTAATTTCGGGACGAAATTCTCAAAAGGAGGAGGTAATTGTAACATACGTGTTTCTAATTTGAGTATTTTAATTGTTAAGTTAATTGCTAGTTGGTAAATGATAAAGTATTAGGATATGTTAGTTGGAAGTTGTGATCAAAAATCTATGTTTTTCGGTATTTGGATAAGTGGTATAGGTCAAAAAGGAAGAAAAGCTGAAATTTGCAGCATCTGGGTAGATAGCGGCGCTATCTATGGATAGCGGCGCTATCTTGGGTGGTTTGGGAGTAGCGATCCGAAATAGCGAAGGGTAAAACGCGAAAATTTGGGAGATAGCGGCGCTAAAAAGCGCGGGATTGAGGAAATAGCGGCGCTATCTCTAGGATAGCGGCGCTATCTTGCGCTGAGCAGACATAAAATCGGGATTTTTTCCCAATTCAGCCCAACTCTTTCCAGAACTTTCTCTCGACGGGTGTGGGCGATTTTTGGTGATTTTGGGTGTTCTTGGGCAGATTTTAGCTGGAAATCAAAGGGTTATCATCTCTAGTGTTGATTATTAAGGTAAACCATTGGAAGATTGTGTCAACACCATTGATCGGTGACATTGGAATTGCTCGGTTTATAGTTGAAGTTGCTTAATCCCAGGTGAGTTCCCTATGTGCAATGTGTATACTTTTAATTATATATATAAGCAATATAATTAGTTGGTATTTGTAACAAATTGACATCCTTGGGTATTGTTTCGGTTGTTTACGACATTGAGATTCCTTATTATCAAAACTTTATTTTTCCCTGACCCGTTTGAGTGGAATGCCTTGAGTGATATTTCGTTTCGTGAGGACCCATGGCGGCTCGAATATTACTTCGTGTAATATGTCGGGCGGTGGATGCGGGAGTACCTGGCGGAGGAGTGGTATGGACCGTGGTGGTGAAGCTTGATCTTGGACTCGGTTAGGGGTGCCATGGTCACCTTCATCGGCCTCATTCCCTAATGGCATAAGAGGGAATGACGCACTTTGTTAAATCTGAAATTTGTACTTTGATCATTGTTGACCCGGTATAGATATGTGATGCTTTGTGATGATGTTGTTGTGATAACCCGGTACTTTGACCCGTTACCATTTAATTGTTTATTTATGTTAATTCATATAATTATTTAGTATAACATTATACATTGTGGAACTCACTAAGCTTTATAGCTTACCCGTTTAGTTGTCACCATTTTCAGGAAAATGTAAAGACAAGGACAAGTCCGAGTAGATTACAGAAGTTGGTTAGCTTGAAGCTTTGGAAGAGCTTCTCTTTTGGTATAGACTTGTGGTATTTTGATGTATATCTTTTGGGTTGTTTAGTTGGTTTGTATCCGGTATAGTTAGTTTGTCCATGGTTAGTATGTTTTCTTTTGGTAAATATATTTGAAACTTGTATTTTCGTTAGGTTTGGTGGTAAATGATGTTTAATTGGGTTGTTTTTGAGTTAGGTCCTTGCAAGTTTTTGAAATGGTACTAAATATTTTCAGTTTCGATTCGATTTTTTTGCTCACTCTTATTTTCTTTTCCTTCTCCAAATCAAATCCATGCATTGGCGCCAAACCTATACAAATTTACCATCAAAATATAAGGTATAATAGTCAAAGCACGACTCTCGCACAAAAAGTTTGGTGTTTGGCCTGAGCCACCAAACAACGCTTAAATGAGGAATCGTTGACTAATTGACAAAGCACCAATTGTATGATGTATTTGGTGTTTTTCTTATTGGTGCGGTGTTTTCTCTAGATAGGTAGGAAGGTGGTGTTGTTATTTTAGTTTGAACTCATGTTTGCTAGTGTCTCACTAGCTGGTTTATATTTGTGCTATATAGTTTTTTGGGTGCTTAAGAGAGGATGATGACATTGTTGAAGCTATCTCTCATTGTCTCCTTTTTATCATTCAAAAAATAATAATATAGCGGTCAATATTTTGGTCAAATAAGTTTCCAGTAGTCGTTTTGGAGGGAGAAGAACATCACAAGAAGAATGATCAAAAGTGGCTTTTTAGATGCTAGAGGCTAGAACAAAAGACAATTGGAGATCAATCACGGAAGAATCATTACTATCGAGGCCTAGTTTTTTGTTCAGTTTATCTCTTTTTGACCATCAGTTACTGTATGTATTTTTTGATTTTTTTATGGTTTTGATTGTATTTTTTAATTTTAAGTAAGGAGGTTTTATGAATTTAAGTACACTATGGCCCTAATTCTTTTTATTTGACCTGTTAGATAGATAAAACATACGGAGTAATTCAAATCGCTCATTTCTTATGCAATTGGGTTGAAATTGTCACCGGCGTGCCAAGTCAAAGTTGCATCTTTTTGGGACCGAAAAAGTATATCTTATATATTGTCTCATCACCTATGTTGTCATTTTCTTTAGATTCAAGAAATTCGACATAATTATATATGAGAGATGGTATTGCTTCCTATTTATCTTCTTACTTATATGATCAATACAAGTGTTCAAATCAAAAGATAAGATTAGGAAACACGTTTAGTAGATTCCACATGTCAAATGAAACAGAATTTTGCAGTTATTTAGCAAGCATAGGGCGCAATGCCAAGGTAGAAAATTAGTTGAGGATCTTAACTACTTATGATCCAGCTTACACTAAAAAATTTAAAGATATTGAAATTGAAGCCAACAATTCTGTAGATGATATTCAAAAATAGCAGAAGAAAAGATTACTGACCAACAAATATTTTCAGTTTACATAGGTGTGTAAAGTTCAAGCATCATTAACATTTTCTTCAACAATTTGGATTTATGGTGGCAAAACGGGTGGATCACTTGATCAAACAAAAACGGGTAAATGTTTTGACGGGTTTGGTTGGGTTGACCCGCTAACATTTCATTTGGACTTTGCAGATAATTTGTTTTCTAAATATGGCTATAAACACTATTATGACAATGATTGTCCAACTTTTCTAATGATACAATTTAAATGTTACAAATAATTGATTATTAGGGTTTGTTTGATTGGATGGATGGAATTATAGTAGAATGGAATGAATGTAGTGATGGAATAAAGGAAGTAATGGAATAACTATTTACCATTCCTTCTCATGTTTGGTTGATTTTAAAATTTTGAAACGGAATGGAATATCGATTACAGCAAATGACAACATTACCCTTGTAATACAAAATCAAATTAGTTTCAGATCAAATAAATATCTCTATCATCTCTGTGATTCCCAAGAAACCCTCGTCCTTTCATTATCTTTCTTCTCCGAGCATAATTTTGTGTTACAAAATTCACTCTCCAACTCCGTTGTTTATCGAAAATTCATATTTTCCTTGTACATGAAAACGAAAGATTCACTGATTATCTCTTCGTCTTTTCGAATAATCATCAATACACTCAATTTACGTTGAAAAATTCCAGCCGCCGGAAATCACCCTAACGATAAAGTTTCCGGCAGACGGAAATCCATTTAATAACCCGACTCTATTGCAACAACGAGAAATCTTCTTTATGCATTATTTTGAGAGTTGTATATAATAATGAAAATTTGGATCTTCTCTTATTGTTACTGATGTTTTTTTTATTTTGTATGAGCATCACGTTTAACTTTTGGTAAAGGGTGATTTGGTCAAGTTTATTATGTAGAGACGGAATGGGAAAAGAACATGAGATCCCTGAAGAATGAAAAAAACAGTTACTGGTTGAATGAGATTCCAAGAGTAATACTTCATTCCTTTCCGAAGTCTTACCAAACATCTTCTTTTTTATTCCTTATGAATAAGCTTTTCCATTCCACCGTCCATTACCGCATACCAAACAGGCACTTAATGATCCAAAGTAATGTCACATTAACGGGTTGAGTTGCTCCTCCTAATTTGGATGTTTGGTGGGATGGGGATGGGGTTCGGGAGGATGATATGGCATTTTCAGGAAAATGAAGTTATGACTTATAATTACTAATACACAAAAAAGCAAATTAACTTACCTGAAAATAAAATATTGATTTTTTGGATAATGGACTTTTCTTGCTACGATACGTAAAATTTGATTAACGCTGCTAATGATATTCCTTATGTCATTGCATAGGAATGTAATCCTCTTTACTTCCAAATATACATCAACAAATCAGTACAGTTTGGTAAAGAAGAACCTTGTTTGACTTTGAAAGTCAAACAATAGCTATAGGTGGTTCACTGGTCAAAATGTATTTCTATTGCACAAAATCTCATCTAGTCAGAAAAGTAGATTATTTTTTGAATAATATAATTTCTATACTAGTTCTTTATAAAAAATAAAATAAAATTAATGGAAAAAAAAGGGTTTGTGTATATAACAACCATATTGCCACATCCCAGTTTTTCCAAGTACTCCCATCCAACTTGACACTTTTTATTTCTTTCTTTTTGTAATGGGATCCAGGTGATAGTACCTTTTGAACAAGAGATAAAAGCACATGTGACACAAAGTATCAAACCGTTTCCTTGGGCTTTTCAAACTGTTATTATCTGTTATTCCAATAGCCGCACCCACCTTATTCATGTAAAATATATAATAAGATTATAGTATATATTAAGAGGAATGATATTTGTGACTACTATTTGTTCTTACTTATGTGCCTACTCATTTGATGATAACACATGTCAAAATCAAGAGATGATATGTGAAAAGAGAATTAGTGGATTACATATGTCAAGTTTATAGATATATAGGCACATGTGTACGCACAAATCACAAATGATAGACACAAATATCATTTCTCATATATTAAATAAAATCTGAAAGAAAAATGTACTAATTTTTGGAGGATTTACGATTTAAGTATGGGTAGAATTTTGATATCTAGAAAGTTGAACAAATACACTATATGATATGGGTTTTGCTAACTGTGCCCTTAGGGCAATGGTTAAGGGCAATTAAAGTAGTTAATGTACAAGTATTTATGCATACCCACTACTAGGTGGTTAGTGAAATTTAGGGGGTGATTTTTTATGTAATTAATTGTACACAATTTTTAAGCATTGAAATTTTTTTAACCATTGCATTAAGGGCACTTATTAGCCATATGATATCTAGGTAATCAAAGTAAAATGTGGAAAATTTGATAATGCAATAAAACTCGAATCCGGTGAAACCCAAACTAAACGGGGCGAGACAAGCGTTATTGGGTATCCTGGCATAAACGGGGATTTTTCCGGGGATCTGAGGAATTTCAGCCCATTCCTATCAAAGTTATTAGAAAAAGTTAAAATGCTACAACCTAAATTAAAAAGAAAAAGGAAAAAAAAAGGAGAATACAAAAAAAACGTGTACGGTGTATCGCATCATATTCGTAATATGATTCTAATTCATCAAATGGGAAACGAAATAATTTAAAAAGGGAATATGAATATACCGATTATAGTTGTAGGTCTGGTCTGTCTACAATCTTACTCTTTATGCCTTGCTTAGCCACTAAGGTATCTTTAAACCCTGTGCACATTTCCTCAATCACATCCTCAAATCCATTTTCCAAATTCAACAATGATTCTTGCACACAAACCCAACAAGTTACAACTTATTGTTGTTCCTCAATTAGCATCTATATTTTGCCATTATGTAAAAAGTAAAGTTCTAAAAATCACATCATGATAGCGCGGATAATGATAATCGATTATTAATTTATTAATGAAGAAAAATACATTTATTAATTGATAAAATACTATTAACGGAAAATGACAATTGTCATATCTAATTACTAAATAGAAACATGGAATTACTCTCAAATCTTATTATTACCAAAAAGATTGAAAACAAAAATATATAATAAACTGACAAGCATTTAAAATATAGAGGGTGATTTTTACATCATAATTTTTAATATATATACCACAACTTATGTTTGATATACTTATACAGTTAATTATAAAACTTGTATCGTATGGTATAAGAAGTAAAAGTTGCGGTGCAGAAATGAATTCCCTTACAATATACTTCCTCCGTTTCAAAATAAGTGATACACTTTCCATTTTGGGGTGTTTCAAAATAAGTGATACACTTCAAAAATTAACATATTTGGTAAAAAGTAGTGGGCCCAACACCCACTAACTATCTTATTAATATAATGAAATGACACATATACACTTACTTTTTAGTTTTAAACATTATTAACTTCACTTCAATCTTCTCCTATATATGAGCCTACATTTGATTTACGTTTGCCAACTCAGCAGTTTGGAGCTCCCTCATTGGTCGAGAATGCCACTTGTAATTCAACCATTGGCCAACGAAATCCTCCTTATATTATACCTTGAAAATTCCGTGGTATTCTCCTCCTGCTGAGTTAACAAACTTCCTCTACAAATTTCACATCCATTGTTTCCGCAAATATTCATATTTCCGCAAATCATGCAATTATATTAGGTAACAAGATCATGCCTACGGAATATTGGGTCTGCCATTTGAAATTTAATAAAAATAAATAAATAACTACAATCCTATTTAGGTAATTTGTGAATCTTTAGAAAAATTTAATAAATTCATTTGACACAATTATATGACTTTCCATCTCAACTTTCAATTAAGTTTTAAAATATATATTTTGTCAAATCAATCCTTTAGGTAATTCTTTAGGAATATATATTTTAATTTTCGGAACTTTAGACAAATAATGAACAAATTCTTTTGACACAATCAAATAATAAGCAAATTCCCTTAATTAGTTTGACAAAATTTAAAATTATTATTATAATTAAAAATGTTAAAATATGTTGATATTGTCGATTATCAAAATTCAAATTAAAGGGATATTACATTAACTACTTAAGGTAAATTAAGAAATATTATATGACCTCTTTATATAATTCAAGAAATCTACGAAAATTGATTGTGACAAAGTCCGAACATGCCCTTATAATATATGTGACCCAGATGTCTACATTTGTGCCGCACTAATCGTTGGACTATTTGAAAAGACATGGTTATTAGTTCTTTCGATAACAAGATGCCCCTGTTTTATGTTTAAGTATGCTTTGTTATGACTATTAATAAAAGCCAATGTCAGACGTTGTCACAAGTTGAGTTGTTTCTTCAAAATCCAGTGTTCTCACACGGTCAATTGTATGTCGATGTCTCTAGATTTAAGAGCAAGAAATGATTGAAAGTTATTTGTTGCGACCAAGATGACAATCACACTAACTCAATAACAACTTGTCGTATACAAATAAGTTTTTATCGTCTCTAAATTGTGTGTACCATTTGTGATATGTATTAAACGTTTATCATCATTTCAATTATAGATTAATATATGACATCTTAAGTTTTTTTTTAGAATTTTCTTTTTTATTTTATGAAGCATGTCCGCCCATTCGGGCGGGCTATGAAGCTAGTCAAAATATATGGACCCATCCTCCACTAACTATCCATTTTAATTTTAATTTAAATTAACTCTATTATCATATTTTGCCTCAAAAGAATGAAGACCAAAATATATCACTTATTTTTGAAACGGAAGTATGTTCACTTTGGTTTGATGGTTCACTTCAGTAATTGGCAATGCCCTTTGGTTATTAAGACTCTGAATATCGCTACACTAAAGTCTTTAGGTTGTGTTTAGTTTGTAATTGGGAATGAGAATGAGAATGAAAATGGTAAGACCGGTACCAACAGTGGTGGAAACTGACGCCGTTAGTTGTTGTCAAATTAGCGTCACGTCAGCAGACACACCAACTCACACTGAACTGACGTACACATGCCAACAATATCTCTTCCCTTTAATTTTTTGAGACCCATCATTACAAAATACACACACACACAAAATACCCATTTGACCCCACCTACCCAACTCAAGCCACCCCCTCCTCCCGTCTCCAAACTCACTTCATCAAACTGGCCGGATCAACCGATCTTGTGGTGCCAATGGTGGGATGGCGCCACTTTTAGAGAAGTCCCCAACTGGCGGTACCATTGGCAGCAGTCTAATATATTTATAAATTATAGAAAGAGAAATTGAGATTTAAATATATTTATAAATTAACAATAATATAGAAAAAGAAGAATTAGGAGGTGAATGTGTGTGTGAGATGAAAGGATGAGTGTGTGTGAAGACTGAAGAGAGTAAACCTACTTATTTACACGATTTCTGTTAAACCCTTAAAACTTGTAGACTCTAAACAAACACCAACTAATACTTTCAAAATCATTCTCTCATTTCTATACTCTCGTATCAAACGCACCCTTAGTTTTTTTTTTTTACACGGCATAACGTTAACAACTAATACTTCCTCCGTTTCAAAATAAGTGATACAAATTAGAGTTCACGGTTTTTGAGGCAAAATATGATAATGATGGTTAATTAGATTAAATTTGATAGTTAGTGGAGGACAAGTCCTACATATATTAATTAAAGTGAATTTAATGATGTTTAAAAGTAAAAGTAAGGGTACATGTGTCTTTTCACTTTATTAAAGGAGATAATTAGTGGGTGTGGTCCCCACAATTTTTTTACCAAATATGGTAAGTTTTCAAAGTGTATCATTTGTTTTGAAATACTGGAAAGTGTGGAGGAAGTAGTATAAATCATATAATTGTGAATATTTAACAAGATATACGTAGAATGTGATATTGGTAAGAGGAAAATAGATATGCATATCTTCTTATACCTATAAGAAAGTATTTGGGTTTGGAGGCTTAACCTGCTTCAAAATTGGCCACGTCCCCTGCCTTCTCCACCTTCGTATCTTCCAATTTGCTCCTCTTTAAACAAAATTAACTCCCTTCATCTCCTTCTTTTCAATTTCAACTTAATTTTTCTTTCTTCTTCAGATCAGTAATTTTCAAAGCAAGGAATCTATAAAATCATACACCTGTTTTACCACAGAAAACCCTTATTACTATCTTGAACAGCTCCCTTGCTCGAAACCCTAATTCATCACCTACATTCACTACTCGACAACAGCAGAGATCGAAACCCTAATGCATTGCCTAAGTTCGTATTTGGTTCTGATACGATACGGATCATATTTCGAGTAGCTACAGTTCCAGTCATTCAAGCGGTTCTTATCCACAACTGTTATATATTGCTTTACTTTCTGATGTACTAAAACGTAAGTTATTATTATTATTTTTGAGAAATTTAATTTCTTTTGATTGTTACTAACTATATTAGTTTTCCTTTTAGAATTCAGTTGTTTGCATATACTAAAGACATTCTGCAAATTCATTGCAACTGTCTTAGTGCAACCCTAAATTGGTTTGTGCAAGGTATATTTAGTATTATGTATTATATAGTCAATTTTAATCCATGCTCCTTATTTGTAGTAGATTTACTTTGTGTGTATAATAAAATTAATAGCTTAGATAACACATGAATATTAAATGCTTAATGCTAACTGCAACCAATGGCATGATATTTTGTTATATTCGTTATTTACAATCTTAAGTTTGCCATCGAGAAACCAGTAGGAGAAAGCCGGTTAACTTTGAAATTAACTTATCAAATTAACTTTGAAAGGACAAATTATAAAGTTATTAACTGATAGCTTATTTGATTATAAACTTACAGTATTAATTTTCGAAGTAGGTCTTATAAAATAATATAAATTGACCGAAGGTATGCTTATTTTGCGTGCAATTGCTACTAAAATTTATCCAAACGGTTGCTGACATAATTACTTTGTTATGACTTATTGTAGTCCACAAGGACTGTGCAAGAGGATTGCATTTTTGACGTGATGGACCTGCGAAAAAAGTATGTTCTGATTTCGACGCATTTACTTATAAATGAATTGATTTGCGCTATGTTTCATCTCTAATGGATCAAATGTGTATAATAAAACAAAAAAAGGCTAAAAAAGGAACGGGTCGAAAGTCACCCACAGTATATGTTTATTGCATACAGCTTCCTGAATTATTTGAGTTTCGTAATCGCATATAAAACACAAACTATTGAAATAGATTTCGACAAAAAGTGTTACATGTCAACCCACCCGACACTTATAAAGATTACATGTCTTGATTGATGCAGGATTCTTTTTACACCTGATGAGGTGCATGCTGCAATTGTAACATGTGGTGGTTTGATTTTCAATGGGTCAAACGGGTAAGATCTTAAAACTTGGCTAAAATTGAAACAAGTCAATTGGGTCTAAAGTCACTTCAGGTGTTTTCAGATGCTTAGTTAACCACTTCAAGATGAGAACTTTAGAAATTATAGAAAGTGATATCGAGTTTGTAACGACTTGCTATCTTCAATCTCTAAGGAGCATGTTGAAAAGGTTATACTTAGGTTAAGTTAAACAAGCATATGAACTTCAGGATTTTAAAAATAATAATAGGTCAAATCTTTATTAACTATGTGTCAAATGGGTCAAACTCATGTATTGGGTCAAGTTCAACATACGGGTCAAATGGGTATTATCCTAAATGCTTCAAATTGGTCAAATGTGTTGAATGGGCAAAATAGGTTAGATAAGAAAAATGTTACTTTAATATTTGATCCCAAAAATGCAGAATTTTATAAAATATCTCTTTATATTGTTTCTTTTTTTAAAAATTGGTCAAATGGATTTGATTTTTTAATAATATATTTTATTGAATTCTGAATATAAAAAAATAATAATGGGTCCAATGGGTCAAACTTTGTATATTGGGGTAGATTAAACATAAGAGTCAAATGGGTATTATTTTGAACATGTTCTAAATGGTCAAATAGGCCAAACCCAAACGAGTCAAATAAGAAACATGTTAGCTTAATATATAATGGGGGTTGGAGTATTGGGGTCTAAAAATTCAGTTCTCGGAAAAACAAAATAAAAGTTTAGTTGGACCGAAACGGGTTAGATTTATGACATGGAATGTAAATCGGGCGAAACAGTTGAATTCAAATTTGTTGCTGAACAGATAGATAAAAGTTTGGATTTGGAAGGTGGTGATAATCGGGTCATAAAATTCTCACAATCTGGGAATTATGAAATTATTTGTCATTGGAATATGACAAATGTGCCTGTTAATTTATCGTTTGTCGATGGAAAAGAACTAATATGAAGTTGAAAGTGTAGGTGAAATAATTGAAATAATAACGGGCCTTTATATGTGGAAAGTGTAATGAGCCCGTTTGTGGATAAATGGCAAGGAAAGAAACGTTTTTTGTGAGATCAAATGAACATGGTGATAGAGTAAGACAAAAACATTGGGATACAACAGGCATTGAAGGGGTTATTTTGAAGTTAGTTGAAGGTGATCAGAAAAGCAAGAATTAGTGGAAAAAGGTATATATTTTTTGTTGTAGTTGTAGTTGAGTTGTTAATTTTGACCCATTTACAGTATGGGTTGATTTGGGTTATTCTTTTTATCTCAAATGGGTCAATAAAGAAAAAGGGGAACGTATCAAAAGTTTTAAACGAGTTAAACATGTCGAAAGTTGCGCAGATCTATTATTTATGTCTTCAACCTCCTAAATTATTATTTTTTAAATAATTATATCATAGTTGTAAACATTATGTTTTTTGTAATCGTAAGTAACACATTAATAATTTACTAAAGATTAAGAAATGGACACAAGAGTGTTTATGGGTAAGCTTAGTCTGATGCATCTTAACTCATACTAAAAGATGATCTGTCTCAACACGCACCCATTTTGGCCCGTTATGATTTTTTAGGGTGCAAAGTTTTATGATTTTTTTTTTGTTTATTCAAATTCCAAACTAATTTTGATTTGTTTTTTTGGTATCTGTTTCCATTTTGTGGGTGAATTTTGAAGTTGTTCGTGAGGTAGTGATCAAATATGGGAATATGCTCTCATATATTCAGCCATCTATCTCAAGGTTTGATGCTCGATTTGCATCACTAACTACTTTGAAGTCATTACAACCAAGTATGAAGAATAAGAAGAAAAACATATTAGATTATAATGTATTATAGAGAATTTACTTAGACATTGTACTTTGAAGTTAAACTTTTTATGCTTAGTTTTTCCTATACACGTTTTTTGCTATACACGTGGGGCGTGCTTAGCCCGCCCTGAAACCGTTCTAGTATTCTTTATATATGATTCACAAATTTAGCATTTTAAGATAATAAATACTTAAACTTCATAAGTGGTATTATAGTGGTAAAACTTTTAAATAACTTTCTAAATGTTACATGTTCGATTTCTCATTAAGTAAACAATTACCATGTGATATGATAAGGGGAATGTTCGAAAATGGCAATAACAACGATTAAGTAACGTACTCCCTCCGTCCCTAAATAAAGTTCTCATTTCTCCTTTAAATTTTATCCCTAAATAAAGTTCTTATTTTTCAAACTTAAGGGACCACTTAATATAATAATATTATTACGAATACTTTCACCACTAACTATCTCCTAAAACACTTTCTCTCTCTAATTAAACCTTATATTTTAATCAAAAGTAATACTCCCTCCGTCCCACAAAAAACTTCTCATTTCACTATAAATTTTTGTCCCACAAAAAATTCTCATTTCCCATATTTGATGGGCTCCACACAATAAAAAATTATTATTACTAAAAACCTCACTACTAATATCCACTAACTAATAAAGGGAGTGATTTTCATACCACATATTTTAATTCATCTACCACAACTGTAGTTTTACATGCTAGTACATTTAGCTGTAAAAGTTGTACACTGTGGTATAAGAAGTAAAAGTTGTGATAGATAAATGAATTTCTAACTATAATTCTCTCTCTAACCCAACCTAATATTTTAATCTGAAGTATTATCAATGACTCCACCACTAACCATCACCTAAAAACTTGTGTAAAAGTCAAATGAGAAGTTTTTTGTGGGACGGAGGAAGTACTAAATACCTCACCACGAACTATCTCCTAAAAAGTTATGCCCAAAAGAATTAAGAACTTTATTTAGGGATGGAATGAGTATATCACAAGTATAAATACGACCAATCTGTAAACCTTATAACGAAGAATATCATTTTAAAATTAAAATTAAAAAATTAGTAGTAGCTATGACAACTTTAGTCTTCTAGCCCGTTAATTGGAATGTGTAATGCCACATATTGCTTCCAAACGTTAATTACAGGATTTATCATAAGCATTCTTCTGTCCAAACACGCAACTATTTGGTCTCTTTCACTTCTCGATTGTCAGAAAACCCACTGATTAATTCCACAAAATGCAGTGTCCAATCAACAATTTCTTCCGGTACAACACCACTTTATGCGCCTGTAATCCAGGTCACTTTTACAACGCCGCCGACAACACCTGCTCGCCGTTCACCACCTCCGGCGCCGACGACTTCTCGGTGGGCTCCGGCGTTGACTATTCAATCAATATCCCTGCTAATATCTTCGCATTTGATACAATTAAAAAGTACACACAATCTCAAGGTGTGTTTCTAGAAGCTACAGCTGTCATGCTTGCTTCCTGGCTTTTATTTTGCTTTTTTGTGAGATTTGGGAAATTTGGCGATGGAACGACTTACTGGTTTAGGGTTCGATGGTGGATTAGCAGATTGGATGTGTCTTTCGCTACTCGTCATTGGCTGGTAATTAATCTTGTTTTTAATTAGTGAATTTTGGATTTTTAGATGTAATTAGTCAATTTACTTCCTTGTTTTGACTAAATTGGATCTTAATTTGCTGTTAAATAGTGAATTGCAGCTGCAATTGTTAGATTTATTACTTATTTTGACTTGTTAGGAGTCAATAAAGTATTTGATATGTTAAAAATTGTGATTGAATTCTTTCTATTTGTAGCAAGAATGATAACTAAATTGAAATTTATAAAGATCACTGAAATGGAAGAATCTTAAAGATAAAGAACTTGAATGATCTGTAAATTTGAATCTGGATACAATTATGTTTGACTAGTTAAGAGATTGTTTTTGAGACTTGATGTTGTCAATGAGGTTTGTGATTGATGAAATTGTGAACTCAAATGAATGAAAAAGGGTATGCTCCCTATTTCATTTAGTTGATTAGAAAAATCACATGAGGGGGATAGAATTTGGGAAAGTGAAATGAATCTTTAATTTTTTGGTTAAAATAAGTAGAATTAACGTTTGATTATTATCTTCGTTATCTTTTGTTAAATCATATGTGGTTAATTTCATACCTTACTTATAGATATGTACATATGTTTATGTATAGGTATGTATGTATGTATTTTTATGGGGTTAATTTCATACAACAGTAACAAAGTTTCAAAAGTGTTCTATCTAGGTCACTCAAACTTTGCTTTGACTGTATAATAATAACCAAGTTTCAAAAGTGTTCAAATCATGTGAAATTTACCTTCTATTATAGGTTACCAGGTCACCTTATTTAAATTTATACATAAAAAAACTCATAATTTGGTTGTTTTGTAGGATGATCAAAAGGTTGTGAAGAAACGAAAGACCGAACTTGGTGGAGCCTTCTCAATTGGCAGCTGGATTCTTTTCATCGGTTTGTTTGCTGCGTGAGTAATAATAATTTAAAAATCATTTAAACCGCATTAACAGATTATAGCTAATTTGCGACAATTAATAATGTAATTAATTATAAATTAACAAATCACAGGTTACTATACCAAATTATATCAATGAGAACAATCGAGACACACAACGTGATTGCAACAAACGCACCCGATTTATCTCAATTCCACAACAACATGGAATTCAACATAACAACAATTTCAAACATGAGTTGTTCAAATCTTCAAGGATTCAGTAATTTAGTAACCGGAAATCCCGGTTTCATCGACTACCGAACCGCCCCACTTTCCACTTTTGGCAGTTACTCATGCCACAACACCACAAAGGGGCCCACCATAACTCTCAAATGTGAAAATTGCCAATTTATTCGCGACAATTTGTACATTTCGTGGCAGTTTGTTGACCTCCCAAACAACCCTGCTTCTGCAGTTGGGTTTGACTTTAAGTTAACTTCTCAAGACCGTGTTCACAAAAAGCATGTGAGTTTTGTGAGTGGTAATTTGAGGAATGGGAGTGTGAGTAGTGCCAAATCTGTGACGTATAGAGGAAAAGATCCGAATATTTTGCAATTTAATTTATTTCCAAGATTATATCGGAATAAACATGATTTGAAGCTTATACAACCGTTGTTTCATGATTTTATACCCGGTTCGTCTTTTAGTGAGGGAAGTCAGTTGCAGGATTCTTTGCAGAGATTTAATGATGGAATTGTTAATACCACATTAAATGTGAATTTTCTTTCATCTTATATTGTGGAAATCGATAATCAAAGCACTCTCGGGCCTGGTGAGTCACTTGCTCAGATTATATTTAATTTTTTTTTAATTATAAACTCATCGAAATATATATTTGTTTAACCTCAATAAAAAAAGATTTCTTTTTATTTGAGGTGGCAAAATGTGCGGGTTAGTAACATGTGTAATTTTTGGTACTGCTCTAAACAAGTCAGGTTGTGTCAAATGTGATTACAAAATTCATATTATTTCACTAATATTATTTTTTTAATTAAAGCGTTTAGGATGTTTATGCATTAATAATATAATTTAGTTGACTTTCGAGTTTTGACATATTTGACCTTTCAATTTATGCAATTTATCATTTGTACTTGTTTGACCCTTTCATAAGTAAAAGTGTCAGAATTTTCCATCTCTATTTTTGTATGAAGCTTTTGAAAATGTCGCCTTTAAAGCTACAACACTTTCTGTTTTGGGCTGTTGTCTAGAATAATTGAAATGTTTTTTGTAAGCAGTTGCTGCTAATATTTATTAATTCGATTGAAAAATATCATGAAGGACGTTTATAAACATTTTATTAATAATCACACACTTTTGTAGAATGATATGTATTAAACATATATATATTTTTTGGGAGAATGCAGTGGGCTTTCTTGCTGACCTCGGTGGCTTGTTTTGCGTTAGTTTCGGCATATTTTTCTACTTTTTGGTTCAAGTATGCTTCTTATTCCTTTTTTTATTAAATAAATATCTCTATCTATGTTTTGATAAACATTCAAAAGCACGGATCAGTAATAATAATAAAAAAAATTATCTTTGTAGTTTGAATATAGATTCAAGAGATTCCGTTATGAAGATAGTGTGATGAGAAGCATTAGAAATCGCCGGAAAGCCCAACAACGGTGGGATAAGGTATAAATATAATATATTGTCTTAATTTAGTTACTAAAAGTACTTATTTACTAAAATTGTTACCGCTTCTAATGATATAACAACTTCAAACACTATTTTCTTTAGTCCGTTTCTTTCGTTACAATTGATTATTTGATTCTTATAATTTCTGAAAAACTGAATTTTGACGGTTATTTTACCTTAGCTAAGGAAATATGTGAATTTTACATGGGGTGGTGGAATGTTACCATTTGAAGATGGAGACTTTGTGGAAAATGCATGTTCATGTTGTATTGCGGTTCCCGAAAGGAAACACTTGCGCACAGCTGGCAATATCAGTTTCAGCAATAAATTAATCAACTCCAGTCACAAGGTAAGGGTTATTTTCTCTAGGTTTTCTACTACCCTGAACTATTAAAGGTGCAGAATGGTACCCTGAACTTGACAAAATGGTCGATTTAGTACCCTGACTCACTAATTTGGTCTTGTTTTCTCATGTCATTTGCTTCTAATTTCAGCATATTGAGATGAACGTATAATTATTAGTCTGTCAAATGCTCGAACAAAATTAAGTCAAGTGAGAAAAAACGAGTAAATTAATGACACAGGGTACTAAATGGACCATTTTGTCAAGTTCAGGGTATTATGTTGCACCTTTAGTAATTCAGGGTAGTAGAAGATCTAGTCAGCCAAGTTCAGGGTAGTAAAATGTATTTCGGCCCAAATACGAATGGATATGCATATGTATATACGTGAATGTGTGTTGGATGTATATGTATGTGAAGGCAAGATGACTTTATTTATGGAAAACCTGTTATTTAGTTATTTGTATTCTTTTCATCTGCAGGTTGTGAAAATTGAAGAAGAAAAGAAGGAAGATAGTAGTGCTGATATACCTATGCCACCATCATTGGGTAACTACCAATTAATCAATTTTAGCCATCAATTCAATTTAATAATAAAAATCATCTAAAAATGAAACGTGTCAAAATTTATCTTAATAGTTAATTGTGCTACTTTTTTGTTGTTAGAAATGAGGGCTGGAAGTGAAATTAGCATTCCTGAAATTGAGAAAAACCTTAAAAACCTGTATGAATACAACATGATGCTTAGAGAGAAGCTGGTTAGCACTCAATCTAGAATTCATGATTTAACATCAAAGTCTTCTGCATCTTCATCAAATCACAAAAACCAGTAGTTAGTTTTTGCAGTGGATTCATTTTATTAATTCATATGCTTCTTTTCCAAAGGGAAAGCTAGTCAAATTTTGTGTAATTTCGGTTTTTTACAACCACCATTTTGCACTGTAAAGTTTGCATTTTCGTCCATGTAAAGTTGATAATGCGTATATTGATTGGAGCCTGCACAAAAAAATTAATGTTGTATCATTGTTGTGACGAGTTGAAGGGTATGTTATTGAATTTTTTAAAATTTTAGGGGCTATTTAATAACAATGGTAATTACCACAACTATTTTTTCTGTTTGAGTAGTAATCTATGTACTACAATTGATTTGAATTATATAGTAATAGTAATAATTTGCAACCTTAGATGTGACAAGAGTCTAAAAAGTTGGTACATTTAGACCGCTCATAACCTTACTGATCCTTCATTTTTTGACAAATCGAGTTGTGATTTTTCTCTCCACCACTTGATGTGTGGTTATCATATAATATCTACATAATAAAAAGAAAACTTTATTCACTTAATATTTTATACATAAAATACATACATATAAAAAATATTAATGTTCACAAAAGTACCTCACACTCTCGCTGCTTTACACTTCTTCAAACAGAAGAATTTCAACCAACATTACTATGTCAATAGTGTCGTTTTACTAAAGTCAACTCTTCACAATATTTCAGATAAGATATCTATTGTTTTAAATGATATTAGCCAAACAAAATCGACGCCAAATATATAAAATTTGGTATGAAGTCGCTAGTATGGTTCACTGATTTTTTAAATTTTAAATAAAAAAATTACATATGAAACACGCCTCACGGGTCACACGAACGTGGTTTCTACAAAACCACATCCCAACCATCAGATATTATTGTAAACCAAAATATTTAAAAAAATTAATTGAATAAATGCGAAGCGGATCGTTAATTTCGAGATATTGTCTGACGACGAAAATCTGGACAATAATGGCGGGGGCGAGCTGCACGACCTGTCGCAGTGACCTAATAAGTTTTCAATAAGTTTATTATTATTTTAATAAGTTTTTAATGGCTTTTTATCATTGAAATATCTAATTTTTTTAAAATTTATTACAAATATTTTTTTTCTACGGGAAATGCTAACAAGTGTTATAAGGGTAATGGTTAAGAAATTTTTTTGACATAAAGTAATTGTAAATTAATTAATAAAAACCACCATTTATGAATTTTAATAACCACTTTTGATTAGTTATGCTCCATAATTTGTACATTAACCATTTTAACCTTCCCTAACCATTGCACTAAGGGCAATGGTTAGCAAAACCCTTTTTCTACTAAACTTTTAATTAACTTTTCATGTTTGTTTTTTTTAATCTTATATGTCTAATAACTTTTCATTTTAAACCTTATATATATAATATACTTCATCCGTTTCAAAATAAGTGATACACTTTCCATTTTAGAGTGTTTCAAAATAAGTGATACACTTTAAAGACTTACTATATTTGGTAAAAAGTAGTGGGGCCCACACCACTAACTATCCCATTAATATAATGAAATGTATACCATTACTTTTTACTTTTAAACATCATTAACTTTACTTTAATCAAAATATGTGGGACCCATCCTCACTAATTATCCACTTTAATCTAATTAATCTTCATTACCATATTTTGCTTTAAAAAACGTGAAACCCAAAATGTATCACTTATTTTGAAACGGAGGAAGTATAAATTATTTATTATATTTTTATAAGTTAATAAATAAATTATATAATATTTAATGTCAATTAATATAATATTTTTTGTATGAAACAGTTTAAAAAATATTATATTTAGTAAGATGTTAAAAAAACTATCAAATTATATATACGGGGTATTTATAAAACATTTGAGATAGATAAAGGTAAATTATAAATATTGTAAAAGAAAAAACTTTTGGAAAGATTAACCATTGGAGATGTTATTTATGTAGGGATTTTTGATTAGTAAAATGTTGATGTGGTAAAATAAATAAGATATTATGAGGTTAACCATTGAGGATGCTCTTAGTTAAATGAATTTGGCTAACTCATGCTCTAAGGGCATGAGGTAATGAGTATTAATTGAATACATTTTTTCCTAACATATAAGAAAATGCATTAAATGAAGTATAATTTTACCAATTATCAAATTCATTTGTCAATATAAATGGTAAATGTAACATTAATAAATGCTTTTATCTCATGCACTTATGGTATGAGTTAAAAAAAAATTTATATATTTAACAAAGCAACTACTTTTATGTTTAAAGAAAAAATTGATCTATTCCAAATTTGTGTTGATATAAATTAAGATCATATAGTATGTTGAAACCCATGAAGTGTCGTATAAGCGTCATATTAAATTTTGTATATGTATTAATAATTTTTACCTAAATATGCGTGGGAAATGGTTACTGCCAATAGTGACTTGGGCGGCTTGAATATTGGTAGTTTAAGAGCACAAAATATGGCATTGCTTTGTATGAGGTTTAAAACCGATGAAAAACCGTTGTGGATGAAAAACCGTTGTAAAATTAAAACTCAATTTGGTAAGTTAAATGTTCCAATTGATGACTGGTTTCAAAAAAGGATTAGTGATTACTATTTGAGAGATACATATCAAAAAAGGATTAGTGATGACTGGTTTCAAAAAACGAGAATACTTGTTAAAAAAGGGAGTTACCGGCTGTATGCAGTTTTTGTGAGAGATGCATACAAGACGAGGAGCATTTATTTTGGGGTTGTCAAGTGAGCCGGTTAATTTGGTGTGAATTTTGCAGGTGATGGGGTACTTCATTTGATAAAATTCGTTGCCTTGATAACATTTGGCATTTGGGAGATTTTGTTAAGGTAAAAAATATGAATCTACAAATTTTCTATGCTTACATTTTTATGACCTTGTGGTGTATTTGGAAACGAAAACGATAATAAGGCTGCTCTTTCCTCGGTTGTTATAGAGGTCCAAGCACAATCGTTTTATTGGATTAAACATAGGTTGAAGTTAGGTTGGTCGAGTTCCGATTGGAGTATTTGGTGTTGTGATTCTATGTCTATTTGATTTTCTTTTGTTGTCTTGTAATTGCTAGCTTCTTGCTAGTTCATTGTGTGTTTTTAATATAATGTTGCTGTTAAAAAAAAACAATTTACTTAACACCACTTATCCGATCACTCCAAACAATGACACCAACTGATATTTCAGTTTTTGTCAAATCGGCGCCACGTCAGCTCATACTGCAATTTACATTCAACTGACATACCCATATCAACTATACCTTCTCTTCAATTTTTTTTAACCTCACTATTATGAAATATAAAACTTATACCCACCAATACGGCAATACCCATTATCTAAAACAAAAAAAACAAAAAGTTACCTCACAAATTCCGTTGTCAACACGCAAATCAAAGTGGGGCACCACCCTCACCATGGTACCACCCTTGCTCACCAGGAGCCTATGCCTATCACTCCCACACACTGTTTGCTTAAGTGTTTTGCTAACAATGATGATTAAGGGGTTTATTTCGTTACAAATAGATCAAATTACATCTAAGGTCATTTGAATTATCACTTTTTGCAGTCACAATCCCTAAACTTCATTAAGTACACTGGGAATCCCTAATGTATCTTTTTTTTTTCCAGCAAAAAAATGGCGGCTCCGGGTCGAGCTTCGGCATAGTCATCACCCTCCCGAAGACCTCCCAACTATATTAAAAACTCGAATCTAGCAAAATGCTAGATTAAAAATTGTACAAAGGACATCGTAACCAAAACTCTTATGAAATCTTCACCTGATTTCGATGGGAGAACCAAACAAAAGAGAAAGATTTAATACTATCAACTAAATCTGACCTACGCATACTACAACTATAAAAAAGAAACGCGTTTCTAAATCTCCAAATTAACCAACAAGTAGTATAACCGATAACAATCGCTTTTGATCTACGATCTTTAAAATTTGACATAGGAGACACGTTGTCCCACCACCCTTCAAAACTAGCAACTTGCACACAAGGAATATCACACCATTTGTTAATTGCATGCCAAACTTCAATAGCAACAGGACACGCAAACATTATGTGTGAAATTGTCTCAACTTTCGAGTTACACAAAGGACATAAAATAGATTCAATCTCCAATCCTCTTTTCGATAAATTTAATCTAGTAGGGAGACGGTCACGCCGTAGCCTCCAAATGAACACATTAACTTTAATCGGAACCAACTTACACCAAAGAGTTGGTACAATCTCAATATCGCCCGGGTAAAGCCAATTATTAATATGACGTCTCGCTTCTCCGACCGTGAACTCGCATTGTACACCTAAGTTCCAAACCAGTTTATCTTCACCTTCCTCAATCAGGCAAAAATCCCTAATTAAATCATTAAGACCATCCAATTGAGATTGTTCAACACCACCCCTAATATTTCTCCTCCAATTGAAACACCAATTCCCATTAGACCATCTATCTTTAACTTTACAAAATGGGTTTACTTCCAACCGATATAATCTATCAAACAATATCGAAACAGGCACGAAAGAACACCACTTACTCGACCAGAAGTTTAACGAGTCGCCGGTCACTAGATTGAATTTAATCGTTTCACGATCTATGATTTGATTATCGTGCAAATAATTTACCGTCCCCACAATTTGACCCCAAACGCCTCTCTTGTCACGATCAGGCAAAGGCGTGTCAAAATGACTATCTTCACCATGAATCGACTTAATTACTCTGCACCAAAGTGCATTTTTCTCTTTTAAAAATCTCCATCGCCATTTTAACAGAAGTGCCAAGTTAAGGGCCTTAAGACTTGTGATACCTAACCCTCCTTTAGACAATTCTGACAAACAATTCTCCCACTTCACCCAATGCATCTTTCTAACATCACCCGTCCCACCCCAAAAGAAATTGGCTCGAAGAAGTTCTAACTTTTTAAGGATAGAAGAAGTGGTTTTAAATAAGGACATCCAATAAATCGCCAAGCTACCCAACACCGATTTACTGAGTGTAAGACGAACGCCAAAAGAAAGCATTTGCACTTTCCAAGTGGATAATTGTTAGGTACCAAAGATATTGTAATAGATAGTCTAGGGTGTATATTGAAACATTGTATATATGTTAAGTTTAGTTTAGGAAATGGTCCTAACTAACCAAGGAATTAAGCCATGGTATAAATACCAAAGTGTAAGGCTTAATTCCTAACTTTTGCACAATTAAACATTCCAATTTACAGCAATTGTTCTCTCCCATCTCTCTACTTTCTCTCACTAAAAGCCCTAATCCATCTTCTTCACTTTTCTCCTCAAAATCATCATCACACACCATTTTATGGATTGAATCAGTGTTATTGTGTTTTTTCAATTGATATCAGAGCATAATTTCATCTTGAAAACGATCCAAATCCATCAATTGGTGTTAAAATCAGAAGAATCAGTGGGTTTTTCAAGGTTGAAGAAAAAGGGGTTTAAGATCAAAAATCAGATTTAAGGTACTATTTCTTGTTATTATGGATTGAATAGCTTCCTTTTATTGATATATTAAGCTTAGAATCAAGCTAGGATCGTATCTAATCCATACTGATGAAGAATTAAGATTTTTAAGAAAAACCATTAAAGTTTCAAAACCCTCTAAATTCAAATTTTCAGATAGATCTAGGTTGTTTTTGTAGTAATATAGTAGTAATGGATTGAAGGAAATAGTATTTGGGTCAGTTTGTGATTTAAATCAAAGAATTTGGGTTAGAAACGAGCATTTTAGGATCAAATTAGTGGGTTTTTAAGGCTGTTCGTAGCTGTTCTGCGCAAGAAACTGTTCGGCCCGAGAACAGTAACAAGTTCGGCCCGAACTTCAATCCAAAGTTCGGCCCGAACTTCAACCCAAAGTTCGGCCCGAACTTCACCCCGAACTTCGGCCCGAACTTCACCCCGAACTTCGGCCCGAACTTCACCCCGAACTTCGGCCCGAACTTCTACACAACTTCGGCCCGAACTTCTACACAACTTCGGCCCGAACTCTTTCTACACTCGCGTGACAAAAGGGGCTGTACTGTAACGGTCATAACTTTCAGCTCGGGTGTCCGTTTCGAGCCCACGAGTAACCAAATCGAAGCTAAAGACGAAGGCTACGACGTGATAAACGGCCGTAGGCGGTTTACCCAACTTGCCGGCCCAAAAACGCTTGTTTCGATCGCTTAATTTGCGTTTTTGTGATTTCTCGGTCAATTTCCAAACTTCGTTTAGCCCCAGTTTCTAACCCGATCGTCGTTTTTCCCTAATTCGAAAATCTTAGGCACATTTAAAGTGTACTTTATCATCTGGAATAACCAGTTTAAGATTTCGGTAATTTTGAATTTTTGAAGACCAATCCACGGTCTACATCACATATTCTATTCCAGAACCTTCTCATTCTTAAAATTTTCTTTACCCCGTTTCAATCAAAAATTCCCGTGAATTGTTCTTAACATGACTACCAAAGAAACATTGTCTGCCGGGTCGAATGCCCAGGAGGATAAACAGTGCATTGCCAACCTGGCATTCATGGCAATACCAACTAAGGCTACAGCTGTGTTAGGCATTCCAAAAGATGATGAAAATGAGGTACTCTCTTTCTCCTTTGACTCTTTATTATCTGATTCAAACACTGATGAATCAGAGAATTCCTTGTTTAATGAAAAGCTTTTTACTAAAATTGATGAGAAATCACATTTGACAAAACAAATAACTGATTTGGAATCTGAAAAAGGTCAACTCTTAAATGATTTGAGTGAATTAAGTCAAGTTTCTCTTCAAATAACTCAAGTAAACAAGGAATTACAAAATCAGTTGTCTACATCAAAATCAGTTTTTCAATTTCAAATTACTGAGTTACAAAATGATCTACAAACACAAATAAATACAACGAATGCATCAAATACACAAATCCTAAAATTAAAAGATGAAAATTTAACCTTTCGTCGCCAACTTGAAACTCTTGTTCCTCAAGTAAATCAAATTAATAATTCAAATCAAAAAACACAAGAGTTACAACAACAGCTGTCAACATTTCATGCTGCTCACACCAGTGAAGTAAATCGTCTAAATCACATAATTAATACAAAAAATCTTGAAATATCAAACCTAAAAACGATGAAGACGGTATCAAATGACAAAGACGACTCCAAGCAGCTGATAAATGACTTAGCTATCCAACTCAGTCGACAGCAAACATGGATGAAGTCCTCAGACATCAAGATAAAAGACTACCAAGAACAGTTGAAGACGGCTGACATCGAAATTCAAAAATTGAATGAACAAAACAAAAACATAACAAACGATTTTAATAAGGAAATCGATGAACAATCAGCAACTATCCACAGTCTTACTGTCAGAAAATAAAATGCTGAAGAACACATCTCAAAACTGGAGCAGACAATTGTGAAAGCTGGTCATACTGAACAAACGATAAAATTAAACCAGCCTAAAGAGTTCAGATCTTTCAAGTCAAAAGTGGGTCTTGGAGCAGAAAACATCCGCCCTCTGGAAAAAGCTGCATATGTTCTTCCAACGTTATATAACTACGACTACATGAACTTGGGAATCTGACAAAGCTTCCTTCATATGCCAGATGAAGAAGCAGAAATCGAGAAGTTCAACAGAGAAAAGAAGGAACACGTTCAAATTAGCTTTAACTATTCTGAATTGAACTATACATATGAAAAGAATAAAGCAAAATTTGAAAACAATGAGTACTTCCCGATTGTCACTCCAGAAGAATTTTCCATCTCTGACAATGAAGTTTTAAAACCAACAATTGAACCGAAGCTTTATGTTCCTCCATTAATTTTAGAAAAGAAAATTGTACAATTAGAATCTGAAATTGATGAAATACAAAAAGCCTTTGATAAAGAAAAAGAAAACCTTCAAAATAAGATACATAATTTAGAGGACACCATTTTAGAATTAAAAGCTAAAACGAACAATACTGTTTCTCAAAATTCTAAAGCCTCTTTATTAGGACCAGCACCAACAAACCCAGTTCCAATCATCTTGAGGAGAAACTCTAATTCACCTGTCCTAAATGCTTCCATTAGTACTTTAGAGCCTCGGAGCAAGGAGCCCAAGCCCAATGGAGTCAAAGGAGATGTGCAGTCTAAGAAGCCAAGTTCGTCTAAGTCTAGCACGCCTAAGAAGCCTTGCGAGCTTAAGAAGTCTAGACCATATACGTCTTCAGTTTCTTCTTCCACTGTTAAAATTAACAATAACAACTCCAAAAAATTTAAATCTCCGGCACTTGCATTTGGAACTGTGTATGATGCTTCTGTTTATCGTCCTGTAAATTACTCACCTGATTTTGGTAATGTGTGTGTCAAATCTGAAAAACTTGGTAAAAAGATATTGAGAGATAAATCTACAAATAAACAAATTTCTCAGAATGATGATCGATTTTTTGTTAAGCTAAATGCTCCACGTGGTTTAAAAATCAATGTTTTCCATAATTCTGGTAAAATTATAAAATCATGCAAAACATGTTTTCCACAACCATGCGAGAAATCTGTCTCTCATCCACACAAACCAAATAAAAAAGGTTCATCTTCACATGCTTCCAAAAAGGCGAAGAGTTCTTCCAAAACCCCACCAATCTCTGATAAACACTCGTCTTCTCGTCGCAAAGTTTCTCGAGGATCTTCCGCACCTAAGCCAAAGTCTCCAGGTTCCTCAAACAGCGACAACAAAACAACGACCAAATCTTCAACGTTTGTGAAATACACATGGATCAAAAATGAAAAATCTCATTGGATTATCCAATCCTCTGAAAAATCTTTAAAATGGGTAGTTAAATCCACAACATCTGAACTGCCTCCTTGCAGTTCTCCAAAGCTCTAAATTGATCTTAAAACAATTTTACATAAAACATCTGTCACTAATCGTATTGGACCCATACATAATTGGGTACCAAACATGTTTTAATTGTTTTATGTAGAATTACCAGAAAGGTGTTTGGAGTTTGGAGAATGACTTATACACACATCAGTGTATAACTCGCGCCACAACAGAATGGCTTATGCACACGTCAGTGTATAACCCGCGCTTCAAAGCAATGGCTTTCAAGTACATCTGCTTGAAACCCGTTTTTCATCGATATCATTGGTTGAGGGGGAGAATTTCTATATTCACTTGTCGAGGGGGAGAAAATCATTATTAATATATCGAGGGAGAGCATAACTGATTTTATGATTTATGAAACGCAACTGTTGAGGGGGAGCATCCTTTCAGAACTGCTAACCAATTTTCCAGTGCTCCCTTCAAATATTTTTATAATTATCAATATGTGGTATCAATTTTCGTAATATCCGTAAACGATCTCTTTACCAATTTCAATTGGTACTGATAGCATCTGTTTATTACAAATCTTCCTACTCTATATTGCTAATAAATTTTTTATTTTCCTCAAACAGTTTTTTCAACCTCATGCAAATTTACAATCACACAAGGTTGTCAATTTGAGTATTAGCTTTTGTAATATTCGTAAACGATCTCTTTACCAGTCTAGGTTGGTACGGATTGCATCTGTTTATTGCAAATTCTCTTATTTCTCATTGCTACAATTGTGTTTCTTCATTGTCAACCTTTTCAATTGTAAATCGATTTTTCTCATTTTTAATACAATTTTGATTTTCCAAATATTTGAACTTCTCTGATGCCACACAACCTGGCACATATCAATACTCAATTAAAAATATTTTTAAATCAAATTGAGTTGCTGACATCACATTTATATCAAATCTTTATTAATCAGTAATGATCAACATTCCAAAAATTTTATCTCACTTTGTGCTCACAATGATGTGTTCACAACGTAGGATATAAATTTTTGTCATATTCGTAAACGATCTCTTTACTAATCTCGATTAGTACTGATTGCATCTGTTTATGACAAATTTTCGTCTCTTGCGTTGTGGCTCTATTTTTCAAAACTCTGATTTTGCACATAAATTTTCGATTTTTCAAAAATACTTGTTTGCAACATTCAACACAATTTGTTGTTAAATTCGTCGATCTCTTAACTGTTTACAATCAGTACTGATTGCATCTGTTTTTAACACCTTCTTGGATTGAGTGTTCTTACCATTTTTCAAACGATTTTCATACTTAAACGATCAATGGAGAAATCATTTTTCATTTTCTCCATACTGTTCAGATTCAATTCTGACTTCTTCATTTTATCTCACACATAAAATCGTTTTTAATGCACTGTTAGATCATTGATCTTTGTATATCCGTCGATCTTTTCTCTGCACACGTTCAGAGAAAATTGCATCTTTGTAAGCGGTATACTTCACTGATCTTTGATATAACCACACAAATTGATTTCTTTTAAATTTCAAATATTTGATTAACAATGTCTTTAATGACCGTGTTCGTCATATCCGTAAACGATCTCTTTACTGAAGTTCTTCAGTAAAGATTGCATCTGTTTATGACTTCACGTGATTATTGACATCGCTATTCTTCATTTTTCAAATATTTTTCTCCAAGATTCTTGGATAAATCAGTTTTTATCTGGTTATTTCATGAGTACTACAGGTTACTGGTTCTAGATTCCGAAACCCACAAATATCAAAATCTTGGCTCACATATTACATCGACACACAATTTCCTCTCTCCGTCTACACAAGACAAACATTCAGCATTAGCATGAGGACCCTGGTCATGATCCTCATGAGGGGGAGAAAAGAGCAAGAAACAGTGCAAGTACTGGGTTTATCACTGAACAACATCAAAAAGAACCATAAACATCACATCAAAGAAGAAGAAGAAACCGATTCATCTAAAGAAATCTCTCTCCAAAATCTCAACCACTTAAATCTAAATCTTAACCGTACAAATCATTACTTTCAAAGTTCAAATCATTATTTACAAAACACAAAACATTATTATCCTGTCCTCACAAAACCTCTATCACAAAATCCAAAACAAAATCTCCAATAACTGAAATCCCAGACAAATTCTTCCCTACTGACATTTCATTACCAGAACTTTTAACCTTAAATGAGACATTTTTTAGAACTTTCTTACACCAACTAATTCAACGAAAAATGTTCCTTTGAGTGTTTGAAACTTCGAAGTTCTGTAACGGAAATTATAATTGCTTCTACTGCCACTCAGATGTTATCACTGAAAAGCGAAACCTAGAGATGTTAATTACAGCCTTTGACAAAGAATTGAAATGATCAAACGTAATTCACCATCTTGAAGTACATCTGAGAATACATGAACATTGTAGCTTGCCCATCTTTTCACAAGGTTACACAATCCTCTATCAACATTTGATCAGATCAAGGATTTGCAATGAGATCTTGAACTTACTTCATACGTGAGAAGGAGAGCAACAGGCCAATAGAAGCAACTGAAGACGGAAGACTGGGATGGAGTGCATCAAGCACAAAAAGGGGGAGATTGTTAGGACTAGTTAAACTAGTTAGTGGTGATTAGTGAGAGGAGGTATAAATAGGTGAGATTAAGGCTAATGATTGTTTAATCCAACTCCCGTGAAAAATAATTTTTTGTTTGAGGGGGAGCGTAACCGTTATCAACATGTTACCTCAACAACAATTATCAAGAACCATAGACCGACATAAAGCCACAAACGTCAAGAAAAGACTTCCGCTGCTAATCTCTCTATTAATATGGGTCTTATTTTAAGTCGGTTTATATGTATCTTCAAAGTAAAGTCTTCAAAATACTTCTTGTGGTTGAAAAGCTACAAGAAGTATCTGTTTTCACAGGTTAACAAAGCTCAAGCTGATCCTGATACATCACTATTCAACAAAATATCTACCAGGTGCAGCTTTTGCTAAAGATGAAGACTTCGAAGATACGCTTCCCAGACTATTGTTACAAAGGGGGAGATTGTTGGGTCATATTTAGTTGTAATCAATAGTCTAGGGACTAGTTATGTAACATTGTATATTAGTTTAGTTAGTCTTAGGATTAGTCTTAAGCTAATTAAGGGAATTAAGGTCATGGTATATAAACCAAAGTGTAAACCTTAATTCCCTAACTTTTCTCATTAATCAAATATCATTTTCTGGAAAGTTCACTCTCTCCTTCTCTCTTGTTTCTCTCTCTAAAAGCCCTAATCTCCATCTTCATCTTTCTCACCAAAATCATCATCTAACACCATTTTATGGATTGAATCAGTGTTATTGTGCTTTTCAATAATCTTTTCCGCACTCTATCAATAATATGGTCCCATTTAAGAGCTTGTCTTCTACTTTGACCCACCATAATACCCAAATACGAAAAAGGCAACGAACCTGCACCGCAACCGAATTCCGAACAAATAGACAAATGTTCTTCAGCCTCGACTCCAATTCCCAAAATGCTCGATTTTGATAAATTTATTTTAAGCCCGGATTGCTTAAAAAAATCCGCCAAAATACTAATAATTTCTCGAATATAATCACGATTCCAATCCGATAGAAAAATCACATCATCCGCATAAAAAAGATGGGAAATGGCAATATTCCCATTACCCACCATTGCACCACGAAATTTCCTTTCATCCACCGACTTTTGAATAATGGCATTTAAACCCTCCATGGCCAAAATAAATAAGAAAGGAGATAACGGATCTCCTTGACGAAGCCCGCGACCCATCTTAAACTCTTCTGTGGGGCTACCATTTACAAGCACTGATAACGTAGAAGAATCTAAACATTCATGTATCCAATTCCGCCACCTACTCCCAAACCCCATACTTAACATGATATGATCAATATAATCCCAGCTAACCGAGTCATACGCCTTTTCAAAGTCAACTTTGAACACCAAAAGATTCTTTTTCCGGGCTTTATACCAATCAATAATTTCGCTCAACATCATTGGACCATCTAAAATCTGCCTACCTTTTATAAATGCGGATTGCTCACAACTAATCAGCTTATCCACAACTTTAGCAAGTCTTAAAGCAAGCAATTTAGCAATAATTTTATATTGAATACCAATGAGCGATATCGGCCTAAAATCTTTGACAAAAACAGGATTCGAATTCTTAGGAATTAGAGTAATAAACGAGGCATTACACCCTTTTGGGATTTTTCCTTTAACAAATAATTCAGAAACGGATTGATAAATATCGAGTTTGAACAAATCCCAATATTTCTTTATGAATTTGAACGAAATACCATCCGGACCCGGAACCTTATCGCTCCCACAACACCACACTGCGTTTTTAACTTCCTCCATAGAGCATATCATTTCTAGATTCTGCACTTCTTGATCCGATAAACGGTTATACCGCCCATTATCAATGCTTGGGATGTGACAATCTATGCTATTAAATTTGTCTTTGAAATAGTTAAAAAATTGTTTTTTAACCACATACGGATTAGTTTGCCATGACCCATCGACCATGATTCCTTGAACCATGTTATACCTTCTTCTTTGATTTAACAAACCATGAAAGAATTTAGAGTTCTCATCTCCATCCACCACCCATTTAAGTTTGAGTTTTTGTAACAAATCTACATTCGACAGCCTCTCTAACTCATTTGCCTCATTAATAAAACATAAACGATTGGCGGTATCCTCCACCGAAGCCATTCCCGTTTCCATCTTTTTTTCAATACATGCAATATTATCCCTCAGCCATTTAGACCGAGTAAAATTCACGTCTTTTTGATCTCCTTTCCACGAACGGCTCTTCTCTTTAATGAATTTCAGTTTGTTTTTTAGCTTCACAATAGACGATTGATGTATCTGAGAGAACTCAGTACATGAATCTTTAATCATAACGTCAAAACTATCATCTTCTAACCATGAATGGAACATGCGAAAAGGCGTAGGACCATAATCCTCATGACTAGAATGCAGCAAAATCGGAGTATGATCTGACCAAAGCCTTTCAAGAGCAACAACTTTCAAACTCGGTATATTATTACAAATATTATCTGATAATAAGAACCTGTCAAGTTTGCTCATTTTTGTAGCTCTCTTATTCATCCAAGTGAAATTTCGACCACCTATCGGAAAATCAAATAATTGATTATTATCAATGAACTGATTAAATAAAGACGCCCCATGCTCGTTGAAAATAGAACCACTTCTTTCTGACTCAACCCGCACCTCATTAAAATCTCCCAATATGATCAAATTACCATTTGCCTGATGAGCATATACACTTAAATCGTCCCACACCTGACGACGAGCATCTATCCCCTGCGGCGCATATACATTAACAATATAAACATTTTCTTCAAAACCCAACCATTTTCCTTCAACTATAACATAATTAGCACCACACTGAATGCGAACTTTTGAAAACACCGCTGGATCCCAAACCGATAAAATACCTCCTGAATGCCCCCGGGCCGAACTACAAGCGAAATCAAATTTGTAATTCCCCCAGCTCTCCTTAATCTTGAATAAATCAACCGTCGTCATTAACGTTTCTTGCACTCCTAGGAACTCCACCCCTTGTTGATAACACATTCTCTTGATCCACTTTCTCTTCCGCTCTACCCGATACTCTGAATATTAATAGAAAGGATCTTCATTATTAACATTTGCATCTCCCATACCTTTCTTCTTTGAAGAAATACTTCTGCCTTCTCTCTTTTTACCGAATAAAGACCCACATGATTTTGACAATTTTGTCACCTGCATCTAAACATTTAATTTTCTCAAACCCTGGAGGACAACTAAGAGACTCAGATTCCTCGATCACCTTGTGAGTCTGTACTTCGCATGGGGACTTGATCAAACCCTGATATGGATCGGCTGACTAATATGGTCTTTACCCAACACATGCGAATTATCAATATCTTCAACAATAGGTGTACCAGAATCTGATGTCTCGATATCTGTATCTTCAACTATCTTAGAAGGAAATTTCTTCTCCTCTTCAAATAAATCAATAATTAAAATGTCGTCTTCCCCATCCTCTTGACTAAACTCTGACTCCGAATTATCAACCGGTTTATGAATTTTACACTTCCATAAGCCTGTTTCAATAATCCTGACCATATAAGTCACTTCTTCAACGACCATTTGTATCGTCTCATTTATACTTCTAACCTCCGAAGTGCTTATGCACAATTTACCTCGACTAGGATTATCATCCAATTCATCAAAGAATATGAATTTACCCCATAACCCACCAATCTTTTTGTACACATCGGAGTCCCATGCACACAAAGGAAGACCATCTATTTCAATCCAACACGTTCTTTCATTAGTAATAAAATTACTAACTAGAGGCTTGATAGTAGAAAAAAATGCGTGCCATGCTACACTTTTGAACCGAGCACATGCTTTAGAATTATGAAATTCTATCCACACCCATGAACCCCCTACGTGATGAATATCCACCCCCGAAAAACCTTCATTTTCTATAATCACATACAATTGAGGCATAATGTGAATATCTTTCACCTTGGCTAACACAATCGTTTCTGAATCTTCAACAACCAGAAGATCAGAATCTTTAAGCACTAGAGATTTAATTCCTTCCGATTTTTCAACAACATAAGATTGTTTTTGATCCTTTTCCCCTCCTACTACAGAAGCATATGATCTATTATTGTTAGACATAACCGATCCTGCAGCTCTATTCACCAATAATGGTTTTTGCGGTTTGTTTCTATCAAACCTAGCCAAAGAAACATACACATGGAACGAATCCATCCACTGTTCTGAAAGACGACGGGCAAAACCTTCACCGTCCTTAATTCCCAAAAAACGGATGAACCCGAACGGCTTACCAAACTTAGTTTTCTTTTTGGCAATGTAAGCGTAGTCCCTAGTGTATCTATTTTGTTGCACCCATAGTCCCTGAAGCAAACATACGTTTATTAGAGCTGTTAAATCCCCCATGTGCACATCACATGATGGGTAGTATGGTAATTGTCCACCCATTCCTCATATTTAAACCTGAGTAAATTACATGGAAGGTCCCTGTGGTATACTACTTATTACAACCTTAGTCCCTGAACTTCATTTATTACACCGGAAGTTCCTAGAGTATACACTTTGTTACACCCATGGTCCTGATGCCCTCAATTTTTTTTAAATGACCAAAATACCCTTATGGCCTTTTATAATAAAACAAATATAAAGAACTTTGAATGTAATAACTGATAAACCTCAAAGACCATCCGTGAAATTTATTATGTTAATTGAATTTTTTTTTCTATTGGATTCATATTCTTCAACCTTTATTGTCGCGCCAACAACCCCCTGAAAAGTTGATCCATCCCAAACTCCTAAATGCGGTTGGCTTCTCCAGTTGTCCGGCCGCCAGTGACGCTCTATCGACCTGCCTGTGCAAAACACCAACTCCTCTGGCAACGTGCATCATTTTTCTGAATCAATTCAGGTCGATAGAACGTCATCGTCGGCGGCTGGCAGAAGACAAACCACATGTAAGAGTTTGAGATGTACGACTTTTCAGTGGTTGGTGGCGCGACGATAAAAGTGGAAGAATATAGATCCAAAAGAAAAAAGAAAAATATCAATTAACATAAATGAAGTTCAGGGCAACAGGGACCATGTGTGTAACAAAGTGTATACACCAGGGACTTCCGGTGTAATAAATGAAGTTCAGGGACTAAGGCTGTAATAAGTAGTATACCACAGGGACCTTCCATGTAATTTACTTGGGTTTAAATATGAGGAAGGGGTGGACAATTACCATACTACCCATCATATGATGTGCACATGGGGGATTTAACAGCTCTAATAAATGCCCGTTTGCTTCAGGGACTACAGGTGCAACAAAATGGCAACACCAGGGACTCCCAGTGTACTTAATGAAGTTTAAGGACTATGGCTGCAATGAGTGGTAAATTACAGGGACCTTAGATACAATACTTATAAATATGAGTTGATTGGTTGTAGCAAATATTTTCCTCTAATGACAATCAATTGCTAGCTATCATAAGTTCATAACCATTATTTTAGGACTATCTTCCAATGAAAATCCATCCCACATTTGTTATCCACAATTACATACTTGGATTCACTAGGGTTGTCAAATTGTGCTATCGTTTCGTATTTTTAGGTAACACGACACGACACGAAAACGTTCAACACGAAAACAACATGACACGAAGTCGTGTTTTATTTTGCTAACACGAACACAACACGACTAAAAAAACGATAAACACGACAACACAAAATAAATAACAAAAATAACAAATTTCTTACTTATTACATGCTAAAAACACGACAAACACGACAAACACGACAAAATTATAACTATCGTGTCAATTTCGTGTTAATCTCTGAACACGAACACGACACGACACGACACGACACGACACGACACGACACGACACGACTTCGTGTTTGTTTTACACAACACGAAAACGACACGGACACGAATTCAAATTTCAATTTCCTATCAATTTCGTTTCTTTTCGTGTATTTTTGTCGTGTCGTGTCAGGTTTTGATAGCCCTAGGATTGACCAACAACAACCCAAAGGCCACTAACAGAAACCATTAGCACACTTCAAACCGATAAAATAACCCGTGACTTCAACCTATATAATATTGAAATGCAAATAACAAACCTTCAAGTTCGTTTTATTAGATCTTTTAATTCAATAAAGATACAATGCATAACTCCATATACCGCTAATAAAAATACAAAGCTCCACCAAAACCAACTAAAATAAACGACACAAACACAAACTACACAAATTTTCAACAAACACGACCCGACCCGAAAAATCAAATATAAACCATATAAAAAGACCCGAAATTCACTATTCCAAATACCATATAATCATAACTTAACATGTACATACTTGGATTTTAAAGTACACCATTTTCATCCCAAATTTCAAGTACCCTTTTCGTCTTGATTAGGGGCCCCACGTGGTCGGGTAACAACACCTAAGATGTCAGCATACCCGACCAACCCAACCAAAACATCATCGTTCTCGGATTCGGTCACCCAAACATGTGTTGCACGATGAGACAACATTTGTGCCATAACAGCCGCCAATGAGCTTGTAGCTTTACACGTCAATGGCACACTTCTACCCCTATACATACTCCTATTAATCCCAAAACTTTGACTCGAAGGATTATGATTAAAAAACCCGATACTCCGGCTACTAAAAGTCCTTTGCCTATTCAACCGCCCAACACCGCCACCGTTTTCCAAATTCGTCCCGTTTCCACCGCCACCTTCCGCCAACAAATCGGGAAGTGATCGCGACGATAAATTATCCTCAACACCCATCACAAATTGGCCCGCGGAAAGATTCGCTAGGGCCCACGCGGCGGCTAAATAGTCACATTTCCATAGTTTTGAAGCCGAGATTTCTCCGAGAATCTTGTGTTGACCGTCGGGTGTCGGGTCAACAACCGCAAACGCGCTCGGTTCACGCGGGATTTTACGCGCGGCTTCGATTGCGGGTGATGATGATTCGATTGAGAAATAATTAGGGTTTATTGCACCGAGTGATGAGATTGAGGATAATGGAAGGGGGGCTAATGCCCCTAGACAACCGATTAGGAAACGGATAACGTCTTCTCGTGAAAGGCAACAATATCTGTCACGGATTATGGTTGTTGGGGTTGACGATGATGTTCGGTTGATGTTGGGGATTGTGATGTTGGGGTTGCTATCGATGTTTTTGAGCCATTTTCCGTTGTAGAGAATTGAGAAACGTTTGCTCATTCCTTTCCATCCTATGCTTTTTGGGACGAGAAGACGTCGCACCCCGTGTTTCATTATCTCCAATGCATCGATTAATCTGGCATTAAAAAGAAAAATTAACAAACAATTTGGTTAATGAGAAAGTATGTTGATTAGTGGTTTATTTAGAAAATTAAAGTATCTAGCACCATAAAAGAAGATGGTATTTAACAAGAACTGAATTTCAGGTTACCAAGTTGTAAAAGTGTTCCAATCATGTAAAATTTATCTTTTATAACAGTTATCAGGTCACCTTATATATAAATTCAATGTTCAAATTAGGAAGTTTTTATATATAAATTTAGATAAGGTGACCTAACCTGTTATACAAGGTAAGTTTCACATGATTAGAAACACTTTTAAAACTTGATTATTATAGACTGAAAGTAAAGTTTAATAGACATAAAATGGAACATTTTTTATTACTTTTATATGAAATTAACCCCATGAAAAAATGCATTAATTCTCAAATAAGGAATCCGCATTTGCCATTTTAGTGCCGAATAAGTCCCTAAAATCTTCAAAATTGACAAAGAATCAATTTTCTTTATATCAACATCAAGAAAAACACCTTAATTCCAAAAGCTAAAAAGAACCTCTATCTAAATTCAAAAATTACTAGATTCGAATTATCTTGAATCGAAAACAAACTGATTACTAGGTATAACATTTTAAACTAATCACATTTAAAATCCAATGCTCCTAATCACAAACCAAAAAGCTTCCACCATCAATTACTAATACAAAATCGTATAATCCCAATAACACATGCAAGATCAACACAACTAATTCATAAATCAAGTGTTACTTTGTTTAATTTGTTAAAACAACAAGATAAAAATCTAACCTTGTGCCAGGATCAACTTCTTTCAACAAAGTATTATCAGGAACAATAACTTCAGAAACAGGTGTCTTCAAAGCTTTCTCTTGATCATTCAAACAATCATCTTTAGCCAAAAATGCAACAATATCAAGCGGATTTAAAATCCCCACAAACCTCTGATGCCTCATTTCTGCGTTTTCAATCAAACCTTTTTGCACCGTTGATCTTCTCTTCCAAACCGCAATCCCACAATCCGTCGATTCTCCGATCGCCCTAATCGCAGCTTCAACCGTCTCGTTTTCAGTAAATTCAACCATCTCCGGCTTCCCCACCGTCAGATCTCCGACAACATGGTACAAAAACACGGATGCCATTGAAATTGATTGATTTGAGTGATGTATTGAAGAACCCCCTTTTCAATTTTGACTGAGTTTGACTAAATCGATATATACAAGCTGTAATTTATAACAGGGTATGGAGGAAAATTAAAAGAAGGTGGAAACCTGTGATGGGTAATTTGAGAAGTGGTTTTAATGAAGATGAGATGAAATGAGAGTAAGCGAATGAATTTCCCATGAAGTGAATTTAAGAAAAAATCCCATGAAAACGATTTAATTTTGTTGAAGAATTTTGATTGTTTTTGGTCGTGGGAATTGAAGAATGATAAGACTTGTGTTGAGGAGAGATATGTGAGTGTTAATCTATCTACATATTAAAAGAAAAGATTTTGAAAACCTTTCAAATAATAAATCCACGTTAGATGATGAATCACAATGCCACATGTGCATTCATGCCACGTTTGACTACCACGTTTGCTTCTACCCGTTATCATAGATGAGGTTTCTTTCCATTATTTCAGGCATAATTTTAGAAGCAGTTATATTTTCCTCCATTATTTGAAACGGTTTCTCACATGATTTTAAGGTAAGCTTTCTGTCTTTCTCTTTCTCATTTTCTTCGGTTCGTTCAATGATGTCGTTCTTCTAATTTGCTTTGTAAACCCGATATTGGAGAGCTTACACTAAAAACCCTAACCCGGTTTTGGAGAGCTAGAACAGAGACCTAAAATCTTAAGGTCTGCACCACCTGGTATATATGTTTTTGTTAACTCTTTTGTTTTTGAATTATGGTAACGTCAAAATGTTGTCTTTGAAAGTTTGCACATAAGGTGTTTGTGGAAAAGCCTCAACGAGATTTTGCAGATATAGTTCAAGGATATGTGATCTGGAAATGGGATATATTTTGGGGGTGAGTTTAATTTGGAATCCAAATGGTTGATGAGGGCAAGTAAGTCACTTTTATTTTCTTCAAAATTTTCAGATTGGGTTGTAATAAACTGTGGGGATGCATATTTTGTTATTGAAATTGATTCATCTTCTTGCTAATTTACTATACTGAGTTGTTAGTAGAGATCATTAGATTGTTAAAGCTGATTTCGTTATTAATTTTGTGCATTTTTCTAGGTATAAAAACAAGAGAAGTTTGCAGAGAAGTGCAACTGTTATTTAAAGTACAACATCAAAATTTAGTATAGGTAATAAGTTTATCCATAATCAAAATACTAAGATTGTAATTGAATGTCAAAATCCATGTTAATTAACATTAATGTTATATAATCACAGTTTATTGGAGCATGCAAACATCCGGTTATGGTAATAGTGACCGAGCTTCTTACAGGCAGAATATTAAGGAAATACTTGGTAAATATGTGATCACAAGGATTATTCGATCGCCGTATACTCATGAATTTTTTATTTGTATTTTGTCATTAACAATTTCACGGATAGAGATAGTTATGTAAAAGGTGATTATCGGTCCAGATACGGATGTTGCAAGCACAACCCAAGGAAAATGGCAAAAACATGGGCTGAAAAAGAAATGAGGAGTCTTATGCGGTAACATAATGCGGTAACATTTAACAGTATAGTTGATTATTTATGCTTTTAAGCATTAATAATATGCTTAAGGCGACTTTTAAACCATTTGACCCATCTTCATTTTAGCCAAGGCTTTAAGTTTGACCTGGTTTGACTTTTTAGGGTTAAGCCTTAACCTAAATTGAACCATTCACAGCTCAAAACTTGGGTCCAATTTACTTTATCAATGGGTCAATTCGGCTTATGTTTTTTTATTAACTGGGCAAATGGGTAAACAATGAAAATTGTGGTCAAATGGGTCGACAGATTTTCAAAAATTGTGGTCAAATCATTTTGTTCAAAAAGTTAGATTATTATTGTATATATATTGTATTCACTCTATAAAATTGTATAAATAGATTGTGTATGTAGCTCACTGACAGTTTAACAATGCAAGTTATTTGGGTGACTCAACATCAACAAAGTATGAGATATGTGAAATCAAAATTTATTATATAATGTTAACTTAATATGTAAAGATATCATTATATCAGTGGCCAAATAGATGGCTTAGGCTTTAGGATGTGTTTGGGATTGCTTACTATGTTTGATACAACAAATATTATAGTGTATGGACTATGGATTGCTTACTCCCGTTGGTTGAGATATGATGACTCAAGACCGTGGCCTCGCTCGCAGGTGAAATGTAACATCCCAAAAATCAGGGGAAATTTAAAATTTTTAAATAATAAAATAAACAATTTCCCCAAGAGTACAAGTAACTCGAAGGTCCCAACTCATGAATAAAAATATAAACCGTCTCGTGGTTTAAATGCGGAATAATAAAAGGTTTTAAAACAAAACATGTTTGACTCGAAATAAATGTTTTAATCCAAATCCATAAATATAAAAATAGAAACGCAGCTCATCAACCATTGACCTTCTCTTTGCCCTTGCTAGTACCTGTAGAATGGGGGGAGTGATTGGGGTCAGCCACCGCTGAGTGAATAATATCAACATAAACAAATAATTACAAACAACTCAAGCCACATAAGTGATCCCTAGAGACTCTACTCAATTCTCAATTACTCAAGTTTATTTTCTCAGATTTTAAATTTATATAGCGCGCTTGTGTGACTTGGGACGAGAGATCAACCTCGACCCGCCTCACACAACTCAAGGCTCAACACCTGTACTCTTCGGTGTTGAGTCAAAACGTCTGGCACCAGTACTCTTCGGTGCCAAGACAACTCAAGTATATTATGTTTAATGTTTTAACTCAAGAACTCAAAACTCAGATAACTCAGGCTCCAGATAACTCAAATCACAGATAACTCAAATCACAGATAACTCAAATAAACCACCCAATCAATACTCAAGCCCAATCAACAAGACAATTCACAACACATAGCACAAAATCATGAATCGAAAGTAAGTACAAGTTTATAGTGAGATTACCCACCTCGAGTAGACGTATGCTCCTAAGTATCCTCGGTACAGAAGAACGTCTCTAACAGGTCCTAGAAGATCCTACAAGGTACAAGGAAGCTCGGGTTAGGATTAGGCTCAAAGGTTGTTTCAGCAGAAACTAAACAGCACTCAGTACTTTCGCGGGAACGGCTCTAACTCTCAAACCGCTCACTAGGTTTTATTTAAATTTGTACAATAGCTAAATAATTCAGAGGACTACAATTTGTCAGAAGACTTCGGGACTTGAATCCAAACAGAAGGGTCTCAAAACAGACCCACAAGACAGAATAGCTTAACCGAAGACTGTTCCGTGATGGTTTACAAAAATTGCAATAACTTTTAAATGACAAATCAGATCGACGAGCCGTCAACGGCAACAGAAAGAGGACTCCGAAAAAAAGAGACCAGCACGGGCCAAAAATCCAAAAATGTATTTTAAGTGTGTCAAAAGCAGACTTAGACTCGTAGGACAGATTCTGTAAAAATTCAGCTTGTTGATTTTTAAACCCGTTTTAATTCCCGACATTAACCCGATTATTCCCGAGACACCCGACAGTCTCGAGTCTCATTTTATTTTCAGAAACATGTTTAAGATTAAGTTAGCTCATTATTTATATTCCTTTCGGTTTAAGGAAACCAAGAACCCTATGGGTTCGGTTTCCGGTTGTCAAAACGTTTAGCAAAAAGAACAACAGTTTTAACCCAACCCAAGAAACCGACATTCTCCCAAACTCAATGGCAACAGATCGAGACCCGCACGAATGAAGCAACAAAACATATTTTAAAACAATGCTCGAGAATTAACAAGTGACTACAACGACAAGGCGACTAGCTAACATTTCATCACATATGGACCACCATCCCGAGCCCTCACTGGCTCGACACAAATCTGTCCGCAACCTACTCTGAACGGAATTAAAATATCAAGAGCACAAGGATACTCAACAATTAATTAAAAGAAAATACATCTACCGAGAGGATTAAAACTTCAGTTCGGTGAACAATGGTTTGACTCGGAATTCTCGATCACCAATAGGAGAAGCGACATGTTGTGCTCGAACAGAACCTGCACAACTAGCCCACTCCCTCGCCTTCGTCTGCTCGATTGTTCTCCATCCGAAACAGAAAAATACAATGGTTAGGAATGCTCCGATCGAATAGGAAGAAAAAACAATTTAGGGTTTTACCGAATGATGGAAGAACTCGAGATTTGGCTTCTGCTCTACACAGATTCCTCTTTCTCAATGGCGTTCTGCTCGTGTGAAAAGTTGCTCACAGAATCGGTTTTCTCCGTGTCCTTAACTTCCTGTAGCACCACTGCTCTGTCCTTCTTCGTCCATAGCCAACCAGAACTCGACACGGTTAACATTCGGTTTGGTAATACAAGGAAAACACGGAAGGCTTACATGCTTACCACATAGACTTAACCCGGGGATTTAAAACAGCTCCTGCTCGAATAAAAGGAGGAAGAATCACACGATTTGTAGAGAGGAACTTGGTTTCTCAATGAAAGAAAACGATGGAGATGCCTTGGTTGCCTCTGCTTGGAACGAAACTAACAAATGGGAGAGTTGTGACTTGCGGCTGAGTTGTAGAATAGGGTTAGGGGGATATTCTGAGATGGCAAGGCAGTTATGAGAGAATGGTGTCCTAAATTAATAACACTTAATATGCAAGTAAGTCAAACAAGGCCATAAGCCTTCACAATTTCGGATGGGTTAGAGCTTAATCGACATGCTTGGCTCCAATGAATAATTTGGGCTTAGGTCCTTACTCTTATTGGTCGATGTGCAAGGCCATAAGGCCGGACCAGAATTTGAAAACATAATAGGAGGAAAACTAGCATCATTAGCTCATTTGGCTAAAACGAAAGGAGATGGGATCAAGGCCTTGGCCTATCGGCCGACCTACCAACTCAAACCCGAGATAAAACGTCACAACGATATCTAATTAACTCGGGATTAAATGTCACAACACTTTGAATTACCTCAAAAATAATTTCTTAAGAATTTAATAACACCCTAGTTACTAAATAATTAATCCTCATGATTAATTAAACACCAATTTAAATGAAACTCTTGTCATTAAAAGAATCAATGCATATTTATTTTACTCGAATTAAATACACATAAAGGCACATTACACATATACATCTCAAATAAATAATTTTCACATAATTTATTTAAGAAAACGTTGATGATATAATTACAATAATTTTTAGGGCTTTACATGAAAGTTGTATATTTGTCTACATTTCTATACCTTACATATAACAAGCATGTCAAGAATTTTTCAGAAATTAATTTAATGATTTTGCAATCAATGCAGGTGAAAGTTGGATATGTTTATGTCAACATTCTGATATGCGATGATTCATTGTAAGATTAATGAATTCTGTGATTGTGCTTTTGATATTCTTTGTACTTTATCTATTTGTGTTATGTTTGTGGTTTAGAATCGATTAGTACAAATGCGTACAACACGTGTTTCTTACATTTTTTTTACTTTGTTATGTTTGTGAAATTTTTATAAGACACCCGTGATTTATCACGGGTTATAGGCTAGTTATTAATTAAATTAAAAGAATTATTGAGTTGGATGGAGACGTTGGCCATGGCTATAAGATCCAAAATTGAATTTTGCTACCAATTATACACTATCAAACAAATTATTGTTTCATTAAAATGGGTAAATGGAGATAAGATATGTTTACGCTACCTAAAAAGAGTTACGATGTTTGAAATTTTTTTAAATTTCTTTTGATATACGCAGTCTAACTATTTTTTTTTTTTAAAGATTTCTAGACATTCTTCCGTCTATTCTAAAGCGGGATGGAATATAGAACCGAAAATCTGAACTCATACTCGTATCGAATTGGAACCGGACCAGATACTAAAAATCGGTTTGGGTATCGGGTCTAATTTTTTTGTAAAATTGGGTATCAGGTAAATCAGGTATAGAACAAATCAGTTCCAAGACCCGGAATTGAAATTTTGGTTAATAAGATTATATAAGGAAATTTTGAATGAATTAATAAACCTAAACATGTGCTTAGGGGCACATGTTAGAAAAACTCTTCTAATCTCCCACCTATATATGGAGCAAGGACATGATTTTTTTATGCTGACATGTTTTACCCAGCCAACCACAACACTCCTTAATGATGAGTCAACCGCTGACTCAAAGGGCAACCTTGTCATTTTACAATCCACCAACCTAACCTGTCGACCACTTCATTTTAGGGTTTTTTTTTTCCACATTCTCACACACTTTCTCTCCTGTCGTTTGACTCATCCTCATTCCAAATCCGCTTTCCACACAAATCGAATCATACTGCCGGTCTTAATTTCCAGGTATCCACTCGAAAACGTAACCCTAATTGGCCGACACATACCTGCTGCCGGAATTTCTTTTTCCGCCACCAGCCGAACACCACTGTCCGCCAATTACAACCCTTGGTCTTGCCCGTGACCACTCAATTCCGCTGCCTCACTCTTCCAATTCGCGATCTGTGCCGGTCTTAATTTCCAGGTTAGGAATCAAGAGTCGATAGCTGTGGTTTTACCTGTGAAGGAATCAAGGCGGCGCATCCCACCGGAATACCAGCAGGGGAAACAACTACTTTAGGTGCGAGGTGTAACGTCGATCTCTGAATTAAGATCTCGAAATGGACCATTTAGGTGAGATTCCTTAAGTCAATACTCATCTTAATGTGATTGATTTATAATAATTTTCATCTGTTTCACTTATTCATCTTCATAGCCAGCCTCTGCCCCTGCCGCATTCTTTGTCGAACAAATCTCTGGTTGCTTCATCTTCATCAGCAACATTACTCTTTAAATCAACGTTTAATTCGAACGCATTCCCTATCAAGCACCATCATCATCATCGCCAGCTTCTCTGTGTTATTGAGGTATTCACACATACCTCAAACATACTTATAAATTATGATTATGTGTGTTGTTCTTCAATTAATTGTGTAAATTCTGTTTATTGATAATAGTTGGATTTTTGTTCATCAATTAGAGGTTTCAATGTGATAAAATCAAAATTGGTTGCCTTTAGTTGTCAAAATTTACACAATTAACAACTTATTTTGGTTTTAGCTGCATATTTTGATTTCATCAGTTTTGTGCCATATATGAGTAGACTCATCGGTTAAGATTGATATTGTCACTCGAACTTGCAAATTGTGTTAAGTTCATAACAACATGTTTTTCTCTCGGTGTTATTGCATATTTTTATTTCGGTTAAAAATTATGTTCATACTAATAATCGATGCATGGAATGAGGCGAATGCTAATAGAAACAAGAGCCTTTAACTAACAAAAACTGATTATTGTCACTCGAACTTGCAATATTCGTTATTGAGAATGTTATAAATTTAAGTAATTATGATCATGGTTAAATAGCATCAATAGCCTTTAACCCATTTGCTGAATTATGTTACAGATGTATATTTTTCTTCTCGGGCTTTCATACGAATTCAGAAGGTTTTTTTTTTCTATTAAATTACAGAATAACGGGTACTGCAATGATATTTGTTTATTTCAATAGCCCAAATAAGATGGCGCAATGCCTTACACAATTTTTCTGACATGTCTATTTGGCTGCTTATGATTGGCTTTAAATGATGACTCAAAGGGTACTTTGGGAACAAAATTTTACAGGTCATCACTTGAGGGTGTTCTAACGTTTCACTTTTACTTCCTTCCACATTTTAGGGATCCCCTCTACCATGCCCTAATTTTAGGGATCCCCGCTACCCCTAATTGAACACCCCCAGCCAATTTGATCTTCCGACATCAACAATTAGCAAGTAAGACGCACAGATTCAATTGCAGGTTGGGACTTGAAAGATATGCAATTGTGGTTCTATAAGGTAAACATATTATGATAATCTGGCCTTTGTAAGACGCACATATGCATTCAATTGCAGGTTGGGAGCATATTTTTAGATTCACATGTACATCTTCTTCTTCCCGCACATTTTCATGTCCACAAACTATATGCTTTCCGTCGAATCGTTCTTTATCCTTCATTTGCAACCTGCAGATTCAATAAATTCAAAACTTCAAAATTGACAAAACCCCCTTTTTTATAGATTCAATACTCTGAACAATCTTCTTCCTGTTACAGATCCCCAATTTTAACAATATTCTTTATCCTTCATTTTAAACAAAATTAGCGTTTTTGTTTTCTCCGATCAACATAGCCAGATTTAGGGTTCCTGTTTTGTCACTACAAATCGTTATTGCGCACACCATTGTTTCACATATTTGGTGTTTGGTGGTTGCAGTGGATGGTAATTCCTTTAATTTTATACATATACTCGACTAATATTTTAATACATCCTTGGTGACAATGGTTAAATAGTTATAATTACTTATGTGAGTTTTGATGCTATTCTCATTTTGTTTACAAATTAATGGGATACAAATTCTCAGTTGTCTATATGCTGTTTAATTCTTGAATACCCAAACACCCATTAATCATTTAGTATTATATGTTTTGAGATAATAACCCATTAGTCATTTTATGCAGGGAAAATGAAGTTGTTAACGGAATGCAAGAAACAAAATTACTCGATCATACACCTTATTATAACATTATGCATTTTCCCTACAATGTTCCTTATCTGCAAAGCCCTAATTAAATACTAATTCAGGTAGTTGCTACAATTAGTTTCCAAATACTCCCAGCTAATACTCAATATACTGAGGTCCCACTTGATGCTGTCAATTCAATTTACCAATATAAGGTCTTATTTTTTCTTTTGTACATAATTAAATAATGAATTTTTATAAACAAAGTTCATTAGTAAATTAAACCGATAAACTTAATTTTGAAGATAATTGTGAAACTTACAGGGCATTGGCCACCTGACATATTTAGATATGAGAAAAAGAAAAGCATCATGTTGGTGTACGCTCAATATTAAGTTGGGATGGTGTGGAATCTGAAAGATTTTGGGTCAAACAGGTAACAACCTAATCATTGATTTTTCTGTATTAAATTATTTGTGTATTTTATTATATTTGTAATGTTTTTTTTTTTTTGGTGAAAATGATAGGGTTTGTATCAGTTGGTCAGTAGACACAAATGGTAAAGCTCAATTCCAATGAAGAAGCAAACACAAGGATTACCAGATGCTTATATTGGAACTGGATGAAATCTCGACCTCTTTTCAATACGGTTTATTGTATCATTAATATATAAATTAAAATTAAGTTAATATGATGGTAATTGGGCTTAGGCTGCTCGGTATGGGCAGGGAAAACATGGCGTGGGGGCTGAGGTGGAGGAGGGCACGGCGTGGAGGGGGAGGATGGCCACGGGCACGGGAGGTGGGGATCGAGAATTTTAAAGCATCTTAGCATAAGCTATTACATTGTTTATTATCACTTTAGTGCATTGAAATATTAATTGCAGATTATATTAGTCATTAAAGAAGGAGTAACTCAGATAGAGCTACTTATATAATGCACAAGTTTTGAGGGTTGATGCTGCCAATATTAAAGAAAGTGTGGATGACCGATATTGAAACCATTTTCAAGATATACAAAGATTCAACGAAATTTTGAATATTTTATGTGTTTATTGTCGTGTAATTTTGATATTGAAAAAGTGACCGTAAACCAAATTAGTGGAGTACAGTCAAATTACCACAAGAAATTGTGATATGACATAAACTATTATGTATTTTGATATAGAGTTTAACTGCATCATGACCAAATTAGAGCTTAACTGCATTTTCCATAAGATCATTTTAATTTGTTTAATATTTATTTATATGCAATACTATTTTAAACACTTATAGGGAAATCAACCTAAACCTGGTGATAATAACGGATTTGGTCATCTTGCTGTAGCATCTTTTGAATAAATAATGTTATGAAAACATAAGTGTATGATGATAATGTTGGTTCAATTATTCAAGAAATGTATTTACTGCATTTTTTCCATTGTTATGAATTTTATTTCTTGAAGCTAGCCCGCCCATCGGGCGGGTTATGAAACTAGTATTACATAGATAAGTTAACAAATATGATAAGAACCCTCGAAACCGGCTCCAATATTATTTCGGTTCAATCGGGTTTATACCAGATTTACCCGAACCGAACTGGAACCATATTATGTAACACAGTTCGGTTCTTGGGTCTACTAATCCTCTGAAATCGGGTCACGGGAATTTTAGGTCCGGGTCCAACCTGGTTGGTTCTGGACCCGATTCCATCCCTATTCTAAAATGTTAACTAGTAAAATTTGAACCTCGATCTTTTTTGAAACAAAGAGCATAGTTTTCCACTAGAATACCAATCAAATTATTGTTTTATTGCTTATAGTTATATATAATCTCGATTTATAAAGGTTCTCATGGTTGTTATTAAAGTATTTATTTAATATCATATAATTAATTGTAGTAAAATTGATTGTAATAGGTAGTGTCTGAATGTGTTTTGATATTGCAAAATTGTAATAATAATCAAATAATCGTGTATATGTTTCACAGATTTAAAGTATATAATAAAGGGAGTAAATTACACGGAAGGTCTCTATGGTTTGCCACTTATTACAACCACAGTCCCTGGTCTTCGTTTATTACACTGGAAATCCCTGGTGTATTCAATTTGTTACACCCGACGTCCCTCTGTCAAACGGACGTCTAAAACTTCCGTTAAGTGACCCATGTGCACCTCACATGATGGGAAAATCATAATTTCACTTTCCCGTTTAAAGAGTGTATTACATGGAAGGTCCCTGTGGTTTGCCACTTATTACAATCACAGTCCCTGAACTTCGTTTATTACATTGGAAGCCCCTGGTGTATTCAATATGTTACACCCGACGTCCCTCTATCATACAGATGTCTAAATGATATGTTAAGTGACCCATGTGCACCTCACATGATGGACACAATGGTAATGCTCTGTAAATAAGTGATCATGAAGTTCGGTAAGAAAAAAATTCAAAAAAATCATAAATACACAAAACACATACCGTACAGTTCATTGCATTCGTTTTCTTCATCATTTGTAGCTCTTTCACTGCTCGATTGGCCCACCACTGTTGGAAAAGAAGGGTTTTTTAAAGAACAAATACAGTGGAGAAAAGAGAGGGAAAGATGAGAGGGAATAAGTTAAGGGACGACTTGTGTAAATTGGGGAACACACGTTTGAGGGGGGGGGGGGGGGGGGGGGGGGGGGGGGGCGAGAATTACCATTGTTCCCATCATGTAAGGTGCACATGAGTCACTTAAAAGATCTTTTAGACATCCGTTTGATAGAGGGACGTCGGGTGTAACATATTGAATACACCAGAGACTTCTAGTGTAGTAAATGAAGTTCAAGGACTGTGTCTGTAATAAGTGGCAAACCACATGGACCTTCCGTGTAATTTACTCTTTAAAAGGGAAAGTGAAATTACGATTTTACCCATCATGTGAGGTGCACATGGGTCACTTAACGGAAGTTTTAGACGTCCGTTTGACAGAGGGACGTCGGGTGTAACAAATTGAATACACAAGAGACTTCCAGTGTAATAAATGAAGACCAGAGACTATGGCTGTAATAAATGGCAAACCACATAGACCTTCCATGTAATTTACTCTAATAAAGATAAATGATTCGTTCAGTACAATAGTTACTGTATTCACCACAAACTACACCTCCACCTTAATATGTGAGCGGTAAGACAATATTGGTCAATAGATTTGAACCTTGTATTTTTAAATAAATGCAATTCTGTTTCCAACTTGGCTACAACTTGGTTATCCGTATGAGGCCAATCATCATAATTTGTAAAAATATAAGTAATTTTCAAACAATAGATAGTTTGGTATAAAACAAATAAAGGTTGGTAAATAAATGAAGGTAGCTTAATACATTTTAACTCTAATAGTTACGTCCCACAAAAAAAATTTATATTTCTCCTTATAATTTTGTCCCACAAAAAAATTTACATTTCTCAAATTTGAGGGTCCACCTAATAAAAATAATATTATTATCAATCATTCCACCAATAAAATACTCTCTCTCTTCAATCTAACCTTATATTTTAATCAAAAGTATTACAAATGACCCCACCACTAACTATCTTCTAAAAGATTGTGTCCAAATGAAATGTAAACTTTTTTGTGGGACGGAGGGAGTATAAAATATTAAAACTAGAGATACATTCAAGGATGTACATGATTTTTATAAAGTCCCGAGGAACAAATCTTAACCGTTGGACCAATCATCCCCCAAATCACCACCATCAGAACTACATGTGATTCAACACATCAACACCACTACCACCCCATGTGTATTAAATCACATGTGATTGCACAGCACCGACCACCACCACCACCACCACCCCATGCGTACTAAATCACATGTGATTTAACACGGCCGACCACCACCACCACCACCACCAACCTCTGTCGGCCACCATCTCCACCACCAGCAACCCCTCGCCACCGTCGGCCGCTTGCGATCACATGTGATTGTGTATCCAATCACATGTGATTGCGACGGTCGGAGGCGGCGGACGACGGCGGACGGCGGCCGGAGGTGGTCGCCAGAGGCAGTGGCCGGCGGTGGTGGTTGTATATTGAATCACATGTGATTTGATGATGATGATGGTTATATATTGAATCACATGTAATTTGATGATAATGATAGTTAAGAGATCTTTTAATCCAATGACTAAGATTTATTCCGTTAGACTTTAAAAACATTAAGGACCTTACTAAACGCAAGTCATGAAACTAATGCCTGAATATTTTACAAAAGAATAACAATAACTTGATTACCCGAAACTTTTTACTTTCTCATTTACTATGTGAGCACCAAATCTCAAGTTGTAAGTAGCTGATCAGGTTCCAAGCATAGACAACAAATCCTAAGCGAAATAATTAGGGAGTTAATTTGTGATGTGATCAAAACCCGACATGAATTCGGCATAAAAAAGAAAACTAAGTTTCAATTGAGCTTAAATGGTTTCGGGTAAAAAAACAAGTCGACCTGTCCAATTATTTATAAATCGTTCGGGTTGCCCTACGTATAAACAGGTGACCCATCAACCTGTTTCTTTTTTTTTTTAAATATTTAATTTTTTAAAAATGATATAACACAATAAAATCAACTTTTTTTATTAACTGAGATTTTTTTTATCAAATAATGAATTTGAGATTTTGATTTTAATAACATTTAATTTATTGAAAATCCAGTGACAATTAGCCTTGTATATATGTTCATTTTTTTTTATCTTTGGCCCGCCAATATGGTTTTGACCCACTAACTCATTTGACCACTAACCTGCTAAGTTATACGGGTTAGACGGGTTAAGTCTAGATTACCATGATTTAAATGTGTTCATATTAGGGTTGATTTTCTTATTTAAAATTCTAAACAAGTCGGATTTGGGTTGACTAAATTCAGCCCACCAACCTACTAACCTGAACTCACTAACCCTAATCCGACTTAATTGTCACCCGAAAATTAAGCTCGTTTTAATAAGCTTAATATTCTATGTGACATCTCGAGTTTTCATGATGTAACACTTTTAATTTACTTTCTTTTGAAAATTGGTATAAAATAATTTGTTGCTAAGAATACGCTGTTGTTACCATGGTCATCTGGTGATCATTTCCACAGTCCGGACGACATTCGTGAGAGAGAGAGTTGCGAGAAAAAAAGTTTTTTTTTATGTAACTTGGGTAATGGTGGGTATGATTTATAACATAATATATGTAATGATTACAAGGATAGTAAAACCCGCGTTCCACTGCGGGATTTTTTTTCTTCAATTTATTTAAATGGTTACGAATAAGCGTCTATGTAATAGGAATTTATTTGTATGGTTATGGCTCCTCGTCATTTTTTATCAAATCATATATTTTCATTATTATTTTTTATCTTTCGTAAAAAAGCATACTTTTTTTTTCTTTTTTTTTTAACCGGCAAATAATTACATATAAATATCCTATGCTTTGGATTGAACCCAAGACCTCCTTGTTAGTTTCTCTCCATGTTAACCAAGTGGGCTAGCCCCAACTTGTCGCATACTTTTATTTACTAAGAAAACTTTATTCTTCAAGATATACATAAATGAGATTACATATACACAATAAATAGTTAGCAATTAACATTTAAAAAAATTGGTTAAGATTAACATTATGATATAGAATTTTTTAAGATTAAAAAAAATACCACACAATGCAGTTCACAATGCGGGAATCCCCACATCTTACAACCAACATTTTATGCTACTATAAAAATTATTTCAATATTGAAATCTTTAGGGGGCATAATGTAACTACTAAAGATTTTAAAGGATCATTATGAAAGTTCCTAGTGTATTACCTAAACTCTACATATTTTAGGGTTTTATAATACTGAAGTTTCAGTTTTATACATCCGTTTTAGATTCCTTAATGAACAGTGGCATTAGAATGACAATTGTATTAATAGGTAATTAGTGTTTGAATGAAGATATGATATCATGCTAGGATGGCTGTGATGTACCTAACACATGATGCTCTTATAAAGTATTAAGAAACATCAATCATGATAGAATCATCTGTTTTATCATGTAAATTAAATCATTAGGACTTCATTAGTGGCCAACTAAATGACGGAATTAAAAAGTCCAAGTGGGTTGAACTCCACCTAAGCTCTCATCATTAACATATATTTTTTGTTAGGATGATGATTTGTAGAAACAAAAATGATCTATCCACTACAAATTATTGTTTTTAGGCCCGACATCTCAGCAGTCTCGTTGGTCCACCCTCCAGAACGCGTTGATCCATCGATATTGTTGGCACGGACTCGTCGTTGGAAATCTGATGAACTAGGAGACTTGAATCTGTCAGAAAATGAGAAAGAAAGGCCGAAAGGGAGGAGGTTGGTTTCTGTGATTTTTTTTTATTTTAATTTTCCTTTCTGTTATTAATAATAACAAAATATAGTTTTTTAATAACTTAATTAGTACTTTGTATTAAGTTATGTATTTTAAAATAAATGTGATGTTTTTGAATTAATGTAGTGTTTTATGAATTAGTATAATGTTTTTTAATTAATGTAATATATTTATTTATATCTATTTTATTTAATTAAAAAATGGTGATGTGGCAAAAGTGAAGAGGGGAAGATGACATGTTATTGACATGAACTTGTCAGTTCTTTTTCAGCGGAAAGAGGGTGATCGGACACTAATGTAACAAAACTGATAAGTTAGTGATGAATTGATTGTTGGGAGATGCCTTAGGCTCGTCCAAACGGTATGTCTTTAACTCGTCGTTTGTATGTTGAAACTCGTTGGTCCACTGATATTGCTGACACGGGCTCGTCGATGGAACTCGTTGGATATCTGACAAGTTAGGGACGAGTCTGCCGATTTTCGAGGTTCCTTGATAAAATAGACATAGGGGAAAGGTAGAGAGGGGGAAAGAGAAGAGAGGGGAGAGAGCGAAGGAAGAGAAGTTGTTAGCATGAACTTGTCATTTTCTTGCCGGTAGGAAAGAGGGTGATGTGACAAAATGATGAGTTAAAGATCACTTCATCATTAGGAGAGACCTTAGATAGTGTACTTTTTCATCTCTAACTTTTTCTTTTTATGTCTTAACTTTATCTTTATCTTTACTATATATAATGTTTTTGAGTTTTTTCCAAATAGGAAGTCTTATTTTCCAGCACACCGACTTTCCCAAATAAGCAATTTTTAGCACATCCACCAGCGAGTCAGGAAGAGGTAGTAAAAATGAACCCGCACGAGCCCGGGAATCAAGTGTGTGTTGTAAACACCTAACTTTGAGGGTCGATATCTTATTCACCACAACTTCATTTTGTACATTAATTCATTAACTCTTTACCTAGCCCTCACAAAGGTGAAGACAAAGCTATCAACCATTAATTATATATAACAAATATACATTTAATTACATGAGTCTAAAATTGGTAAAAATTCATTTTTAATACATTTTTTAACAAAAATAACGGTATACAATTCAACCATAAAGTCATTTTTAATAGACGAACTCCTGTTATCACAAGTATAATTATATTGTAGCCAAAAGAGTTAATTTTGTTAATTATTTTATTTATTTTTTTTCTAAGAAAAAATAGGTGTTTTGGATGTCAAAAAAATTAACCATACTTTTTTATTTACTGTCAATTGAGTCATCCATTAAGTCATGCCTACTACCAATCTCACTACCGCCGCCAACATTTTCATCTCGTTACTGACTCATAGCATGGGTACCCTACTATTGTTAAAAAAATGTGTAATCAAACAACTTTTGTTCACCGTAAAATATAATCGTATAGGGTATCCGCCTCCTGATTGCATTGTAATTATTGGTTTAACAAAATAGTCAAATTTCTTTCCTAATAACAAAATTAAACCGGATATATAACATATTTTTATTTCAGAAAATTTTGAAAAAAAAAATATACCTATATGTTCCTTACACATGCAAAGTTACACCGGTTCTCTAAAATATATTATTTTATAGTGATATCCTTCTAAACTTTGTAATTGTCTCCCTCTCAAATTATTTTTATATCATTCTCAAATTCATATATTATCTCTATATCCTTCTAAACTTTGTAATTGCCTCCATATCCTTCTAAATCTTTAAAACCCACTTTTATGTCTAAAAACCTATTTTAATATTTATTAAATAATTATAATATCAATAATTATCAAATAAGTATGCAATATATCTATTGATTATGTATTAGAAATCATGTTTATTTTACTGTGTTGGGTCGCTGAAAAGCATCCCCCACTGAAGGAGATTTAATGAAGACAAAAAGCAAATAGTTAGAAGACAATCTGAGGATCAGTTCCTCAGATTGTGGGTAACTGAATCTTATATGTTCGGATTTCAGTTACCCGGCTACACTATCTGATCACCATCTGAAACAACGATCAGTTCCCTGTGCGGAATCAGATACTGATCAACCGATCAGATAGTTGTAACAGGTTCAACGCACACTTGACAATAACGTTGAGCCTTGAGGACAAATACTTCTCTAAGCAAAACTCTTAGTGAAGGTCACTGAAGCCAACGACCATCTGAAGGAGCATGAGCATCCGAAGACTCATGGCGATCTGAAACGTACAAAGGCCTGAAGTTTCAGTGTCACAGAAAGACACAAGTAACGCACAAGTTTTTGTATCGCCGACAAAGGGAATCCTATGCAAATCTTCTAAAAGATATCGGCGATCACAAGACGACAGAAAGTACTGTCAGAATTCCGTTAGTAGTGCTCGTCGCATGAAATATTTTCTACACCAATGGAACTCTCACACGTGGATTCGATCGTTCATTCCTTTGTCACCACGTTTCCCAATACTATAAATTGAGTACTTAACGATCGAATTCAGTGTGCACCCAATAAGTTTACACACTGCTAAAATTCTCTCGGACATTATCCTTTGAGCAGAGTGTGAACAACACGTGAAACCTTAGTTACTTGATTTGAGAATTGAATCTCTGTAACGAAGGTGTCTGGTCTTGTGCCTGATCATTTGTTGATCAGAACTTGTCTTAGATGGTATTTATTATTGTCTATTTCCTACAAGTAGTTTAGTTAGGATTTGTTCTTAGCTATTCTGCAAACTACTTGTAGTTTTGTTTATCATTATTGATTAATAAAGAAAAATTTAAAAAGTGTTAAGTGTTACCTTAATTTTTATTTGGTCAGTGAAAGCGTATAAGTGTATTAATTCACTTATCACGGGACTAACAATTAGTATCAGAGCATAATTGTTGATCTGCTTACTTACTGATCAAAATGAGTGAAAAGTTATCACAAATGAACCTTGGTTCAAAGACAAATGCCCCTGTTTTTACGGATGATGATTTTGGTATATGGAAAATACGTTTTCTGGGATTTATCGAACATCAAAATGATATGGGACAAGATATTCTTATCAATGGTCCACACATTCCAAAAATGTTCGTTCCAAGCACTACTATCTCAAATAAGAAGAAGAAAGGAGATGATAAAGATGAAGAAGAAGAAGAAGAAGAAGATCTGTCAGATGTTGAAGAACCTAAGCCCAAAGATCAATGGAGAGAGGTGGATAAAAAACTAGCTGGTTTGGATGCTGAAATCCGGTTCCTCCTTCAAACGTCACTCTCAAATCACATTCTTATCACAGTAAAAGAATGTAGAACTGCTAAAGAGATATGAGATTTCCTGATAACATCCTATGAAGGAACCGATGAAGTTAAAGCCAGCAAGAAAGCCATGTTGAATCGAAAATATGAAGCTTTCATGGTTATTAGAGGTGAATCACTCAACATGTCATATAGAAGATTCACCATTCTAATAAACGAGTTAAGGGAGTTTGGAATCAACAAGGAGGTTCAGGAACTAATGTATAAGTTCTTGGAAATTCTTCCAAAAGATTGGGCCCTTATGTCTACAGTGCTGAGAACTTCTGGTCAGACGAAAGATATGAACATGAGTAGTCTATACAGCACACTAATGAACTTTGAAAATGAAAACAAAATGTATGATGATCTGAATGAGGCTCCCACTTCCACTGCACTCATTGCAAGCTCTTCCAAATCCTATCGAAGGGCTCAAAAAGCCAAAGTAGAAAGTGGTGTTGATCCAAGTGATGCGGACAACGAAACACTTGAAGATGCTAAGGATAACAATCTAGAAGAGCAAGAATTGGACTCAACAGGATATGAAAGTGATGAAATAAAGGAGCTATCTGAAAGTATGGCCTTACTTGCAACAATATACCAAAGATTTCTAAACAGAAACAGGTCAGGAGGCCAAAATGAAAAAGGAGAAATAACTTGCTACAAATGTGGAAGAACTGGTCATGTCAAAGCCGAGTGTAGAGTCAAGGAAAACTCAGCACCTGAAAGATCAAGCTTAAACTCTTCATCAAATTATAAGAAGAAATATGAAGACACTGAAAAGAAATACCAAAATCTGAAAGCTCAGATTGCAAAGGCTGAGAAAGATGCAAAAGCCTTTAAAGCAACAGCTGAAACATGGATAAGTGACTCAGAGTCAAGTGATGAAGATATTTTCAACATTAAAGGAGTTTCTGCTACCATGAAAGAAGAATATGAAGTTGAGCCAGAAAATTACAAAATCGTCAAATGTCTAATGGCAAAAACTGAAGAATCTGAAATACAGCAATCATCAAATGATTCTCAAGAATCTGATATGGTAGAAACCTCTTCTTCAAGAAATGGGATGATGAAACTCTAAAAAGAGTGAGGAAATTTAGTAAAGCGTATGCGGAAGAAAACTTATCTCTATTTCAAGTACTTACTCGAAACTTCGTATGTGCTCACAATAGACATGCTAAGTCAGAAATCATTCTAACAAAAATGTCCGAAGAATTAGAAAAACTTAAGCAAGAATCTATTCAACTAAAAGATTCAAAACTCAAGATTGTTGAGCTTCAGATGATCAACAAGACTCTAAGAAAACAAAATGTAGAGCTGATAAAGAAAAGTGAAACCCTTCAAAAGATCTGTGAATCCTGGTCTAAGTCATCTAATATTTCAAAGCAAGTTCTAGAAGAACAAGTTCCAGCTCAGGTTCAGGCAATTCTTGGAGGAAATTACAAGACTGCCGCAGTTCTTCCTGAAGTATACAAGTTGAACCCAAAATATAGAAATCCAATGTTCGGACCACCAAAAGATTATACTTCCAAATCAAATGTCTCTAACCCTAAAGAAAATTTCTTTGTTAAAGAATCTGAATCATCCTCTGATTCTCATAACATTAAACCGTGTTCAAACACCCAAAATACAGAATCTGAAGAAAGGGTCTTGAATATCCAAAATATAGCAACCGAAGAAAAATCATCAGCTACCCAAAAAGATGAAACACATCAACACACAGAAATTGAAGAAAGGATCATTCCATCTGAATCCAAACTTGAAGATACCACAACTGAAAATCCTTCAGCACTGAAACTAAATGAGCCAAAGGTGAAGAACAAAGGAGTCAAAGTCACCAAACCAATCAAACAATAAACCAAACCTCCAAAGAAAAATCTCAAAATTCAAAAATCAATCTGACTCAAAAACCAAATACTCACCTACTCAGGTTAACAAAAGGAAATGTTATCATTGTAATGTTAAAAGTCATGAAGCAAAAGATTGCCCCAATCAGATTTACAAGAAAGTGATTATTTCAGAATCTGAAAGTTCATCAGATACACCAAAACAAGACATAGCTACTGAGCAGTCAATAACAAAGAAGGAGGTTGATTTGGAAGACACCAAGAACTCTTCGGCACCCATCTCTCAATGGGTGCCTAAAAATACCTGAACAGTTTGAGGGTCCATGCAGGGCGAATAACATGACAACATCTGATTCTTGATCAGTTGTAAGCCCGTGCATATCTCACTATATCATCAATAAGGCAAAGTGAAGATTCTCTCTCCATCTAAACTTGTTTAAAGCCAACCAACGCAGCTACTATTTTTCATCCTCTTCGATGTTCTTTTTCCAACTAAGTATGAAGATTGTTTTCCGGTATGTTCTTCTAAATGCACCAAATGTCTTTCATACGTATGGATCTGATCACGTGGAACACTGAATGTCTCCTGATTTATCAGCCATATTTTAGCATCCCATTATGACCAGATACAGAGCATTTTATCAGTGTAAAAAAAAACTATCAGATATTATTCTCTCAGATCATGTATATCTTCAGACAATCTCAAAGTTATCAGATCCCACACTTTCAACGAGTGTCATTTGTCGTCTTGTATTTGTCACGTGTCTGATGAGGTGGAACGTTTTCATTTGACCTACTCGGCATCTGCTACACTGTCAGTGTATGCACTTAATGCGGACACCTTAAAGTCCTCTCCCACCCCATTTTCTTTTGATTTGATTTATACAAACTCATTGTGGCCAAGCAACTCAACTGTCTCTTGGTTGTACACTACTCGATTAACACTTGTAATTCTCATTCGTTGATCTCATTCGTACAAAACACCCTTCATCTTATACAAAAAACCTTAACCGCTTGCTGAAATTTATTCACAAAATTCTCATTCTCACACTTCTCCAATTTCTATCTTCTCTTCATTATTCTCATCTCTGAAAATCCCAAATGGCTCCAAAGAAAAAGACGATTGAACCTCATGGGGTAGAGCTTCCGACAAAGTCTTAAAATCACCACACCTCAAAAAGGATTTTACAGTTTCATTCATCAAGTTAATAAAGAACAATTGTCGAAGTAATGTGAACCCATGTGTAGCAAACCTCGATGTGATTTTAAGCCTATCTTACAATTCTTCAGAGAACATCCTTTAAAAATGGCTCTTCAAAAGGATGTTCCTCTTTCCAAATTCTTACTTGTTGAATTTTGGTACTCTTGTAAACATTCTACAAACGATGAAGGCGATGATATCATTTCCGGAACTATCCTGGGAGGCACACTCACTGTTTCCTTCAATCTTGAGTCCTTCCGACGCATCACAAACATGAATTACTACGGAGATAATGAGTCAAATTATGAATCTCCACCATCTCCAGTAGAAGCAAAGCAGTCTGTCTTAAGCTTTCTTACATACTCCGGAGAACCTTCAAATTTTTTTTCAAAAAAGGGTATGCCTTGCATCTGGTCTGCATTCTTCATGACAGTATCTCAATTTATCACAACAAAAATAGGGGGTATGGATTGTGTATCTGCTCATTATCTGATTTTGGGAGATTCACTTGTATACAATCGTAGGGTTGATTTTGGCAAATTAATCTTTGAAAAACTTGTCTCAAAAGTTAAATCGCTCAAGCGAGACACGATTGGTTCCTTTCCGAGATTCCTCTCTCTGATTTTTGAGCATGTTCTCGGCAAAACAATCTACGAGATGGTCAGTACGAATGGACGCTACTCTTCCGGTAAAGTAGGACACTCAAATTTCTCAAGTGTTATCATAAAGGAGGAAAAGCCTATTCCCCAAGGTATCTTGATCTTTTCTTCCCTAATCCCTCCACCGGTCCCTCTAACGAGGATCAGACGAAGCCTGGAAACGTGGCTTCGCACGCACATCCTTCAGGTCCTTCGGATGCTGGCTCTTTCCCCAAAGAGACCATGAATCTGAAAAACCCATCACATTCTGACCAAGTTTCCCCACCAAAACAATCCACAACTCGCACTAAGCAAAAATCACCAACTGGAGTTCTCCTAACAAAAGGGCTCTCTAGGACCAAAAGGGCCAAGCTAATAAATAAGAAAAACCTCACGCCCAAGACAAATCAACCCCCACCAACCCCATTAGACACTGAGGGAATGTCTGACGAGAAAATGGGATCACCAAATCATCCTATCAAAGTCTCTCAACAGACTGATGATATAGTTCAGGGTCAATCCCAAGCCCATCCGGAGTCTAGTATGCACACACAAAATAAATCACTTGCACTAGAGTCAACTCTAGTTATTAATCAGTTTTTACAGGCATCTGATGAGACTCTGTTATATATTCCTCCTGAAATTATATCTGGAACATACGATGAAGAAGCAGAGGAAAGTTCTGTAGGTATCCCAATTGATTGCCAATTCAACTTTTCTGTGGCAAATGCAATCTTATCTCAGCTTGCCAAAGATATGAACAAAGATATTGATCAGTTTGAAAGGCCATCAGATTCCTCTGATAATGATGATGAAGATACTCAGCGATCTCCCACTCCTCTGCATATGAATTATGACATAGACGAGTCATCAGATCCCCTTCGTCTGAACAAAGAAAATACTTTTAAAACAGACCAACCTGAGCAAGAAACAAAAACTGCAGTGGCTGAGAAGGAACCAATCATCGCCGACTCTGGTCAAATTGACCGAGTGAATTCATCAGAAGGATCTAGGATCCGGGATGATGTGATTGATCGGGCTATCCTTCAAACTGAACGAGCAGTATCTGCCATCTGCAGTCAGATGGATCAAGTACAACGTCAACAAAACTTCTTTCATACAAACATTGGAAATTCTTTTGAATGAATGGAACATCGTGTGGAAACTCTATCCACCGTACCAGATGCTATCTCTGGCAGTTTGGCAGTTTTGAGAGATTTAAATTAAGAAGTTTCGTAATACAGCAATCCATTTAATTAGGTATTTATTCAAGAATCGATTCGAACCTCAGCTTACATTGTGAACCCGCGTAAAAGACTTTCGACCAACATGTCCAGATCAGTTGACCTTAGAATGCTAGGTTTGAAGGACCCCTCGGGCGTACTTGTCGGGAGCACAAGGCCGGATGAATATTCTCACCGATTCTCAAAATTTTCTTTTATATTTATTATTTAGCAATTTATTCACGTAAACGAAAAGCTCTTAATCCAACCTAATGTCATCGGGAGCTAGCTTTGCTAATCTTAATTTTCTAAAAGACAATTCTTATAGATTTTACAAGGCATTTCAAATTTTCCAAGTTAGGAAGTGGTTTAATTAACGAGTTAAAAAGATAATTAGATCGATGAAAAGCCACAAAAATTGACACATAAAAGCTAGGTAAAATTTTGCCCTTTAAATTGAACTTTATTTTCCAAAATTGTTTCTAAAGCATTGAGATGTGTCATAAAAAAAATTTTCTAATTAAAATGATTTTGTGTATTTGATGATTTCCTAGAGAACTACAACAAGTGGTGGACTTCACCCCCATGCCCACACTTAGAGATTTGCATTGTCCCCAATGCAATAAAATTTAATCTACTGGGTAAAAGTAAATAGACAAAATGAAAGGTACTCCCTGGGGGTTATTTGTGCAGATTCAACATTGCAAGCATCATCATCCAAGCATCCTCACCTAGCAGTCATGAAGCTCGATCCAAGTTCCTAACACAAAAAGAAAAAAAAACACACAAAACAAAATAAAAGCAAATAAAACAAAATAAAAATAAAATATTAAAAACACGGGTTGCCTCCCGAGAAGCGCTTCGTTTATTTCCGAGTCCTGAGCTTGACTCGTCCCCAAGTTAGATTACTCAGGGTAGATTATCGGGCGAGCTTTATCAACGATGTCACTCGGGCCAAAATGGTTGCCACTCAGCCCTTCATGACTTTCCTTCAAAGTGTTTCTTGCTTCAGTACCAGACACACAACAAATTTCAACTTTTAATCTCGACTCTACTATATGTAAGAACTTATCGTGTAATGTGTCATCAAGGATGTGTTCGTTAACTTCTTTGAGATGTGCATTTTCGAGTCGAGAGGGGTGATTTATAGGTATGGTTTGTATAACTTTTTTGTATCGATCCTCGATGTCGAACTCTTGTAGAAATACATACTCAAGGTGAGTAGGCGGCGGTTTAAGCTCAAGAGTTGGATGGTTTTCGAGAGATGGTTTTTGTAAGAAAACATTTTTAAGATGACATAGACGTGGTTTTGGTTTAGGAATTTTCTCTTTTGTAGTATGAGTATGATAAGGAGGTTTAAGTTCAAGAGGTGTGTCATTTTGAATCTTCTCATCTGGAGGAATTTGCTCGGGAACTCTATCGGGCTTTTGGGCATCTAAGGCGTCAGCATATAGTAGTTCTTCGAGTTCTCTTATCACATCAACGGGGCTCATGGCGTCAGTACCATCACCCAGTAAGTCATCATTAAGATCATCAAATATTGAGAAATTCTCTAAATCAGCGGTAAGGTCATCATCAGTGGATTCATTATGAATGAGAGAATTATCAACAATGGGTGCAAGTGTTACATCTTCATTCTTTGGCTCTTCTTCGGCTTTGATCTCCTAGAATTCCACTTCTTCTTCCGATTCGCTCTCGTCAACATATAATAACTCTATAAAATCTTGGATGTCTTCCTCCTCGTCATCATCTTCGTTCTTTGGCTCTTCGTCAGTTTGGGCTTCCACAAATTCCACATCTTCTTCTTTCGATCCGCTCTCGTAGGCACACCACCACTCTAGAAGCTCTTGGATCTCTTCTTCCTCGTCATCATGTACATCAACAAAATCATTAATTTCCATAGGAGGTGAACTTACCTGATTACCACTTTGGGTGGTTATAACATCCGCTTGAGGTAGAACGCCCGGTGATCGTTCGGATAACATATGTGTTATCCTCTCCATATCTTTCTCCCGATTCTTCACTAAGGCTTGTGAAATTCTCAGGGATTCTTGCCTTTCTTCATCTATTTTGTCTTGCTTTGCCATGTACTTCTCAAGCATTATTTCTAACGAAGACATTTGTGAATTTAGTTTTGCTTCATGGTCGGGGATGTTTTCTCTAGGAGGATATACTTGATCGTGTAGGTAGAAAGCAAGTGGGTTCGATTGTATATCGGGATAAGTGTAATTCATCTCGTTGTTGTACCCCTGATTTTCGGTCTGGTAATTACCTTCAAGTCCATGGTTCATTTAATGCAACTCCTCTTTCGTCGTCATAGGCTGATGTTGCTCGCAATATTCTGTAAGACATGACCCTTGGTAGTTGTCGCATCCAACCTGAAAAGCACGTAAAGAAGAAGTTAGTTTGTCTAGTCTTTGTTCCAGTACCTTTTGGTTGTTTAGAAGAGCCGCAAATTCTTCATTCAAGTTATCATCAATATCGTTAATCGCTCTGCGAGATTTCTCTGATAGTCTCTATTGACACCAGGTGGGTCCTGCCTTTGGATATAATTGAAATTCCTGTTGTTGTTCCACCATACCCTGGTAACTATTATTGAGTTCTTGATTAAATAAGTTCCATTCCTCCTCAGTCATCATCGATTGTCTACATCCCCCATTGAATAATAATCTGTAAAAAACTATAAACTACAGGGAGCAAAACAAACTATAAAACACACCCGTTCAAAAATAATAAATAAAAATAAAAATAAAAATAAATAAAACTAAAAATAAAGCAATTAACTCGTCCAAGAACAAGTTCTCAGACGAGGATCGATTAACAAACTAAGTTCTAATCTACTAAATCAAGCAATCATTCCCCGGCAGCGGCGCCAAAAACTTGATGGGATAAAACCTAGTTATAAAATAATCACCTAAACGCCTTCTCTAGATTACCACACTCTTAGGCAAGTATGACCTAATCGTGAGTAATACAGTTCAGGTAAGTACTTCGGGTGTTCGTTTCCGCATGGAACGGTTAAGCTGACTCGTAAGCTAGAACTAAGTAAATTAACCTAAGATAATTAATTATAAAAAGGGGGTTTTAGTTTTATTTATTTAAACTATTAATTAAAAGAACTAAATTAAACTAAAAGAAATTAAATTTAATAAGACAAACGAAAGTGGGTAAGTGTAACTGGTAGGAGATGATATTCACTATGATCGAATCCTTCTAGGTCTAGGTTTGGTTGATTAAGTCCTGATTTCAATGGTGTTCTAGAAGTTAGGGAAGTAGAGGTCTCTACCTCCCTACAATAACCGTATTATCGCTCCTTAGAAATGTTTTCTTAAAGAACCATATTATGGTCACACTTCGGTTCGCTAAATATATCTAGGCTCGGCTTTCCGTCGCCTTCTAATCTAGAATTTGGTCGTAACTAAGATTAGACTCTTGATTTCACTTAGGTTATTAATATTTAATCTCGAATCCCTAGAGCTAGTGGATCGCCGACTACGTCACGGGGTAAAAAGTCGAGGGAATTATTAATTATTTTGATAGTGGTCACTTAACTAAACAGATTAATAATTGACAGATCAAATAAACAAAGATTTAGAGTTCAATCAAAAGTTTCTTTGATATAAAAACAAGTGTTCAAATACCAATAATAAAATCCTAAAAATACCAAACCTAAAACATAGAGTTCATCAATTCATAGTGAATACAAGGATCTAGTACATAGACATACTAGATAAATCAATCATAAAGTAAATAATAATGAACATGATTTAAACTCCCCTACTAAATCGTGTACGTCTGAGTTCTTCCGTTAATGGGGTTTTCTGTCCGTTCGTATGTAGCTTTGTTGATTTCGTACGTGGGGTTCTTTTTTCCAAATTCGTCCGAATGTCACAGCCTTGCGGCTGCTCTCCGTTGCTGCCCCACGTGAACTCCTCAATTGGTGACTGCCCTCTTTTGTAATATAAGATCATGGGCTAATGTGGATCTTTAATTAATTCACCTACAAGTTTGCCTGCTTCCTTTATTCCGCCCAAGTGTCACGTGGGCTTGTCCCTTTTAATTTGTGTGAACCCCAATTAATTCTTGACCTCCAATTGTCAAAGACATGGGCCGGTTGTCACAAAATTGCGTCCAATTCGTGGCCTCATAATTAAATCTCATATCTAGCCCAAATAATAATAAAAGTGTATCGCCTCTACTGACCAACCACATAATTGAGTTTTGTGAGGCTGATGTGTGGTATGTCTATTAAGTTCTTTCATTATCCGCATCTTTGACTTGTTTTTTTACTTTGGAGTTATGACCTTGTAATATCACAATTAACACAATTTTAGGCATAAATAACATCTTTTCTTAACAACACAAGCCTAGATTAAAATAATATTGACGGATTTAAATATGTATAAATCCGTCAATATCAACCCCAACTTGTCGAAATTGTGGAGGTGATCAATCAGCCTCCCCCAGTTCATCAGGGGGATAGGTGTGCAGGTTGATCAAGGTGCTGATGTGGAAATCATAAACTTTCAAGAGTTATACCGAAGACATCGTGAGACTCCTCGAGGTGGAATGCTCAGAATCATTTATCCACCTTTGGAGGAGTCAATTGTTGAACAAGCTGCTGAATCTCAATCAATCCAACAAACATTTATGGGTGAGCCCGAAAACAAAAATGAAGAGGAAGCTGAAGAAATATAAATTGGTGACAGACCGGTCTCTCAAGTTTTACCGGTCGTGTCTAATGAGAAAGAAGCCACACCTGAACAACAAATCACACTGGTTAAGACGTCTGAAACAGAAGTTGGTGTCACTCCTATCAGACCACGACTAGTTCCAAGATTTGTTATTTCAATTGGAGGAAACAGAGAACCTGCTCCAACGGGCCTATTCTTAGATGAATGAATTTCTATAGTGGCTCCTGGAGATAAAGGAAAAGGAGTAAAACACCCGTCTCCAACAAATATTAAAATCAAAGGGTATGAGATTGGAGCAAATGAAGAAGGAGACTGTCTTCGTGCACCCTGAGCAGCAGGTATCTCTCTCGAAGAATTCATGGATGTAAAAACGGTAGAAAAGAGGAAGTTCGGTGTTGGCAGTAGTGGTAACATGGTTGTCTCAGCTCCCAAGCCTCCAGTCAGACCCACTAGATTGTTTATATTGCAACCTGATATGATAAGCTCTGAGTTAGCTGAGAAAAGAACTACTCATAAGGCATTCAGAATTCAAGAAGAAAGAGAAGAGGAGGCAAATCGAGCAGAAAGTCCTCAGCATGAAAAAGAAGGAATCTTGAAAGCTTTGGAAACAAGCAATGTGATGAAGGTGCTAAAAGATCTACCAAATTCTTCAGATGAATTCAAAAACATTAGAGGGATCGCTCAATATGTACAAATGTCTTTGGAGAATTATATCAAACATTATGGTATATCGTATGGAAGACTGCTAGCCTGGTACACTGCCATCGACAGAGAAGAATCAAAAAGGGATGCTGAGAAAATAGCCATAGAAGACAATCATAAGGCCTCTGCTATAAATGCACAGAAGATGTCCGAAAGGAGGGTTGCTCAGCATTTAGCTGAAAAGAAAAAGGAGGTTCTTGAATGACTAAGGTGTTGTTTGTTTTTTTAGAGCCAAAAGATCTGCTGTCTGCGGACCACATCTGCCAACTGTTGCAGCTTCTGGGTGGACCAAAGGTCTGCAGTCTGCAAGAAAGCTGTTGTTTGTTTTTTAACATCTGTAGACTTGTTTAAATAAATCAAATTTAATATATCCTACGTCTAACAACATTAAAATAATCACTACAACAATATAGTATGTTGTTTGGAGGATATGTGTTTTTTTAAGTTTGGTGTAACATCCCGACACCCGGCCTAGAATTTTAAATTACTTTCGGTAAGTAATTCTATCTGTTTATTATTTTATTATAAATTATGTGATTTATTTGGATTTTGTTATATTTTAATCAAGAGATTAAAATATGTATTAACTGATTTGATCAAGTATAAAAGAGTAAATTTCATTTCTTATTAAACTTTGAATTACAGTTCCAAAAATATCTTCGTTATTAAAATCTGAGTTAGATAGGTATTTTTAATTAAATCAAACCTAATCTAGACTTTCAGTGTTGCACTGTGTTAAATGAAATTAAGTTGTTTGAGAGGGGGGGGGGGGGGTGTACGTGGGCTTGTAGGAGGGCAGGTGTCAATTGGGTTTTTTTTTCTTGTTCTCTCTTGCTTGGCTCGACTCAAACACACACTACACACATGCATAATTTTCTTGAAGCTCTCTATTGAAGAAGACTATCATTAACTTGTTTTTCCCCTGATTTTCGGAATCATCACCATCACAAGGTAGGGTTCATGCTAATTGTTCTTTATCTTGTGTGTTCTTGTAAGAAATTTCTAGAGTTCTTGAGTTTTGTTGATTTTTGCTTAAAATTATGAAATTTATAAATTGTTAGGGTTTTTATGAAGTTCATAACTAATCTTGTATGTTTTAGATGACTAATTCTGGATTGTAGTGTAAGTTCAAGCTTTGGACCTTAAAAACCTAGTTATGGAGTTTTGGAGAAGATGACCAAAACCCACAAATTGACAAATGTTGTAAATGGAATTCTTGATGTCCTAACTAGTGTAGAATCACCATGAGATGTTAATTGACTGAATTATATGTGCATTTGATGTGAAATTAGTTAGTGTTTGGCTAAATTGGTATTTTATAGATTAACTAGTTAATTGGGTCAAATATAGAAAATGTCAAAGCTGGAGTTTGACTTTACTTCCAAGAGGTCTAAAATATGCTAGAAATGATATGTAATCCCTAATTGATGACATACTTGGTTGGGGAGTCTATTTAATGGCTCTTGTCATACCTGGACCTTTAGTCAACTAGTTAAAAGACTTGTGCAAGTTTTGATTACCTTAAGAATCTTATATGTAACTATTTTGGTTGACTCGGTTATTAATTCGGTTGCATTTTATACAGGCAAAGGCAAGGGAACTCAGTAGTTAGAATACTGAGTTTTGAGACGGAATTTGCTAGCTCAGGTGAGTGGATTTAGCCTTCAATCAATAGGTGTACAATTTTGATAGAAATTGGATACTTTGGTAAAAAGTGCAGGATTTGATACCTGGGTGAGTTCGCGACGCGAACTTGAGTTCGCGGACGCGAACTTAGAACAGAAAGTTTGGGTTTTGATCGTGAAGATGTTCGCGGGTCGTGAACTTGTCTTCGCGTTGGTGTTCGCGACGCGAACTCTGAGTTCACTACGCGAACGTCTTCAGATGCAAAATATTTATTTTTTCGGGCTGCAATGTCTATTGTAAGTCTACACTTCGGTATAATTAATAAGTTAATTAATTAAGTGCACATTTGGGGAAGAGGTCAGTAATTGGATCATTCTACTGAGCATATGTTTACTAATGATACGGTGTACCGTCCTTAGAAGCACTGGTTGTTCTAAGGAGGTACACACCGTCATTGAGTAAAGGGCTATCGGTTATCATTGTTAGGCCAACAATGATTTAAGGCTTCGGCAGAACCACCGTTACTCTTCAAATAAACTAATTGGGATAATGTTATTTATCATCGGTTGTTCTAATATTTATTGTTGGTTTAAGTTCATTCACTCAGCTGTTAGCTAATCCCCACCTCGTTGACTCTTTTGCAGGTTTATCTTTTGGGCGGGTCAAGGGGTGTTTTTAGGAATGGTTGACCAACACTCTGATTTTGGTATAACTGTAATCGAGCCGCCGGATGTTTTAACACTGCAAACTACTTTAATATTTTTGGTTAATGCTGTAAAAGGCCAGTTATATACATTAGCTATTTTGTGATGATATTTATGCGCTTCCGTTAGTTAATTAAAAAATAAAAAAAAAAAAACCGGGTCAAAATTTTGCGGTGTTACAATTTGGTATCAGAGCCTTGGTTTGGCGATGTGTGCACATTTAGGTGTAGCATTCCCAAATCTTGGCTCGAGTTTGGTCAAACGTTCCTAGTTTTGGGTTTGGGATAGTGAATGAATCTTTGAGTGTTAGTAGTTAGTAGGTAGGTACTAACGAATTACACTAATTGTTCGTGAGATGTTGTGATTGAACATGTATGGCAGTTAACGATAACTCAAACCACCCGGACCCACCAAGCGGTAACATCGGGAATGAACAACCTTCAGGAAGTAATCCCACGGGTACCGAAGAGTATATTCAAATGTTAGAGAGTCAAATACAAGATCTTAGAAATGTAGTTCGAGATTATGAACAAAACAACACCTACTCCATACCGACTCCACCTACTAATGCAACCACACAACCTCAATCCACTATGCCACCACTAATGTTTAACCATCAATATCCACCACAAGGATTTTATCCTTACCCTTACCCTGGGTACCCACCACCACCACCACCTCAAAAACAACCATGTACATACAAACAATTTCTTGACTGTAAACCCTCAGAATATAGTGGAAGTACTGATCCTAGTGTCACTTTGAACTGGTTAATGGAAATTTCTAGGGCTCTGGATGCTTGTAGATGTGAAGATGAGCTGAGGGTAATGTATGCTTCTCGGAGACTGATAGGTGATGCAATGCAATGGTGGGGTACATTAACCGCAAATTTCTCACAATCTCAATTAAATGGAATCACATGGAACCAATTCCATGAACAGGTATGTGCTCAATATTGCAATACCTTTGAGATGAACAAGATAAGAAGGGATTTTATGGGGTTGAAAATGGATGAAAAGATGAGTGTGGACGAATTGATAAGACAATTCAATGGGAAGTTGCGTTTTGTGAAGCAATGGGTGCCCGATGAACAAGCTCAGTTACAACACTTTATCGATGCATTATTACCACAGTACCGAGGATCGGTCAGATATGAAAATACCCTTACTGAAGCATTTACTTTGGCCAAGTCTGCAGAAAGTGATCATAAAGCAAGTGAACTAATGAGTAGGGAAAGAACAGGGTTTCATAGGTCAAATTCGACACATTCCAACTTTCAACAAAACAAGAAGGGGCAAGGCAATCATAGGCAAGGTAATTCGAGTAGAAAACAATCAAGTTCGGGGTCCGATCAAAGAACTTCTTGGTGCTCTCGGTGCAGATCATTACACTCTGGGCCATGTACACTTCAAACTTTGAGGTGTACACGATGTGGTCAATTCAAACATGATTCAAAAGATTGTAGTTTCCCCGGGAATGTATGTTGGAATTGTCATAAGGAAGGTCACCGAGCAGGAGAATGTCCTTCGGCAAGGAAGACGGGCACGGGTTCCAGATCGGGTGGGGTATCGTTATCGACTACCAGCCATAAAAGGAAGACTCACCCTCCACCTGAGGGTAGAGCATTTCGGATGACAGTGGAGGAAGCCACTACCACTGATGACGTCATTACTGGTATGTTTCTAATCAATTCGGTTCCTGCACGTGTATTATTTGATTCAGGGGCGAATCGCTCTTTTATTTCTATGACTTTTTGTGGTAAATTAAATTTGCCTACGGCTGTGATAACTACCCCATTAGAAATAGAAGTAGCAAATGGAAAATCGGTTCCGGTCACAACGTCTGTGTCCGGGGCACGCATAGATATTGATGGTGTGCAATTTGTGACTTTTTTATTGTTAATGCCAATATCTGGCTTCGATGTTGTTCTTGGTATGGATTGGCTTAGTAGGAATAAGGCTAACATTAAATGTGATAAAAAGATAATAACTTTTCCTTTACCCGACGAGACACACGTAGTGGCCCGTGGTGACCGTGTGAATTCTTCTTTTCCTGTTATATCTTATATGAAGGCCAGAAAATCTTTGGTCAAGGGATGTGAATCTTTTCTCGCTTATGCTATTGATGTTCGAAAAGAAAAGAAACCAGTTGGTGACATCCGGGTGGTATCGGAATACCCGGAGGTCTTTCCCAATGAATTGCCTGGGTTACCTCCAATTCGGGAGGTAGAATTCAAAATTGACTTAGTTCCGGGAGCCAGTCCCGTGGCCCGAGCCCCCTACCGTTTAGCTCCTTCAGAAATCCGTGAAATGATGTCCCAGATTCAAGAGTTATTAGATAAGGGTTTTATTCGATCGAGTTCCTCTCCATCGGGAGCTCCGGTATTATTTGTGAAGAAGAAAGACGGTACTCTCCGTATGTGTATAGATTACCGTGAGTTGAACAAAAGAACCGTAAAGAACAAGTATCCACTTCCAAGAATTGATGATTTATTTGATCAGTTGCAAGGGGCTTCATATTTTTCTAAAATTTATTTGAGATCCTGCTACCACCAAGTCCGGGTACATGAAAATGACGTTCCAAAAACCGCCTTTAGAACCCGATATGGTCATTATGAGTTTCTGGTTATGCCATTCGGGCTGACAAATGCTCCTGCAGTATTTATGGATTTAATGAATCGGGTATGTAGACCTTATCTTGATCAATTCGTTATTGTGTTTATTGATGATATTTTGATCTATTCAAAAACCGAATTGGATCATGAGCACCATTTAAGACAGGTTTTGGAGACTTTGAAACGAGAACAGTTGTATGCCAAGTTCTCTAAATGTGAATTTTGGCTCCGAGAAGTGCAGTTTTTGGGGCATGTTATCTGTTCAGACGGGCTCAAAGTCGATCCGGCTAAGATAACTGCAGTAATGAATTGGGGTTCACCGCAGACACCGTCAGAGATCAAGAGTTTTCTGGGTTTGGCAGGCTATTATCGCAGGTTCATTAAAGATTTTTCAAAAATTGCTAGTCCGTTGACGAAACTGACACGTAAAGATGTACTCTACCGATGGGGCAACGAACAAGAAACGGCGTTCCAAACATTAAAACAACTATTGTGTCAAGCCCCGATACTTACCTTGCCTGATGGGTCCGATGATTTCATTGTTTATTGTGACGCATCACTTGCGGGCTTGGGTTGTGTGTTAATGCAGCGGGACCGGGTGATCGCTTATGCCTCAAGACAGTTAAAATCACACGAAAAGAACTACCCGACTCACGATTTGGAATTGGCAGCCGTTGTTTTTGCATTGAAGCTATGGAGACATTATCTCTATGGCACCAAATGTGTTATATGTACCGATCACAAGAGTATTCAGTATGTTTTTACACAAAAAGAATTGAATATGAGGCAGCGAAGATGGGTAGAGTTAATCAAAGATTATGATTGTGAAATTCGTTATCATCCGGGTAAGGCAAACGTAGTAGCCGATGCTTTGAGTCGAAAGGGTGCTTCAGAAAAGATTCAATTCATGCGTATGGAAATTGTCTCGGATTTGGTGAACCGAATCCGAATATGTCAACTCGAGGCGTTGAATAACGAGCATTTGAAATCAGAAGTTATGAGCAAAAGAAAAGATGAATTGGTTGATGACACTCGGGGGTTAAAGTTGTATCGGTCTCGTGTTTAGGTACCTCTACTCGGGGGCTTACGGGAACTAATTTTGATAGAGGCACATAAGTCCCGATTGTCGGTTCATCCAGGTTGTACTAAGATGTATAACGATTTGAAGGTATTATATTGGTGGCCTACTATGAAAACCGATGTCGCACAATTTGTTGAAAAATGTCAAATTTGTGCTCAAGTTAAAGCTGAACATCAGAAACCGTATGGGTCATTGAAACAGTTAGAAATACCCGAGTGGAAATGGGAAAATATAACCATGGATTTTGTCACGAAACTTCCCCGTACACAAAAGAATCACGATAGGATTTGGGTAATAGTTGACCGATTGACAAAAAGTGCTCACTTTTTAGCCACCAGAGAAACCGCTTCGCTCGATCAGTTAGCAAAGTTATACATTGATGAAATTGTTTCTCGTCATGGTATACCGTTATCGATCGTGTCTGATCGAGATCCTCGTTTCGTTTCGAATTTTTGGAAAAGTTTGCAAAGAGAATTGGGTACACGAGTTAATTTAAACACTGCGTATCATCCACAGACAGATGGTCAATCAGAAAGAACAATTCAGACCTTAGAAGACATGCTTCGGGCGTGTGTGTTCGAATATGGTGGTTCTTGGGATTCTCATTTACCGTTAATAGAATTTTCTTACAACAATTCGTACCACTCGAGTATCAATATGCATGCCTCCTTATGAAATGTTGTATGGTCGGCGGTGTCGAACCCCCACTTGTTGGTTAGAAGCAGGTGAAAAGCAATTTGCGGGCCCCGATATAGTTCAGATGACTGCTGAAAAAGTGGCTATTGCCCGGGAGAAATTGAAAGCGGCCCGGGATCGTCAGAAAATGTATGCAGATCCGAAACGTAGACCGGTAACGTTTGTTGAAAATGAAATGGTGTATTTGAAGGTCTCACCTTGGAAGGGGATTATTCGGTTTGGAAAACGTGGTAAATTGGCTCCAAGGTACATTGGCCCGTTTCGTATCAGTCGGGTTGTTAATGATCAGTCGGTGACTCTAGATTTACCCCCAGAATTATCCGGTATTCATGACACTTTTAATGTATGTTATTTGAGAAAATGCAAAGTGGAAGATGAATCTCAAATTTACCGGTGTGAGAATTGAAAGTTGATACAAAGAAAAGATTGATAAAAGAACCGGTTGAGTTATTGGATCGAAAAGTGACAAAGTTGAGGAAGAAGCAAATTCCTATGGTATTGGTGAAATGGAAACACAGTTTAGGTTCTAATCTGACATGGGAGACCGAGGCCGAGATGAAAGACCGTTATCCAAGTTTATTCGAGCGGGATGAGATTCCGGGGACGGAATCTCTTTAAGGGAGAGAGAATTGTAACATCCCGAGACCCGGCCTAGAATTTTAAATTACTTTCGGTAAGTAATTCTATCTGTTTATTATTTTATTATAAATTATGTGATTTATTTGGATTTTGTTATATTTTAATCAAGGGATTAAAATATGTATTAACTGATTTGATCAAGTATAAAAGAGTAAATTTCATTTCTTATTAAACTTTAAATTACAGTTCCAAAAATATCTTCGTTATTAAAATCTGAGTTAGATAGGTATTTTTAATTAAATCAAACGTAATCTAGACTTTCAGTGTTGCACTGTGTTAAATGAAATTAAGTTGTTTGAGAGGGGGGGGGGGGGTGTACGTGGGCTTGTAGAGTTGTAGGAGGGCAGGTGTCAATTGGGTTTTTTTTCTTGTTCTCTCTTGCCTGGCTCGACTCAAACACACACTACACACACATGCATAATTTTCTTGAAGCTCTCTATTGAAGAAGACTATCCCTTGACTTGTTTTTCCCCTGATTTTCGGAATCATCACCATCACAAGGTAGAGTTCATGCTAATTGTTCTTTATTTTGTGTGTTCTTGTAAGAAATTTCTAGGGTTCTTGAGTTTTGCTTAAAATTATGAAATTTATAAATTGTTAGGGTTTTTATGAAATTCATAACTAATCTTGTATGTTTTAGATGACTAATTCTGGATTGTAGTGTAAGTTCAAGCTTTGGACCTTAAAAACCTAGTTATGGAGTTTTGGAGAAGATGACCAAAACCCACAAATTGACAAATGTTGTAAATGGAATTCTTGATGTCCTAACTAGTGTAGAATCACCATGAGATGTTAATTGACTTAATTATATGTGCATTTGATGTGAAATTAGTTAGTGTTTGGCTAAATTGGTATTTTATAGATTAACTAGTTAATTGGGTCAAATATAGAAAATGTCAAAACTGGAGTTTGACTTTACTTCCAAGAGGTCTAAAATATGCTAGAAATGATATGTAATCCCTAATTGATGTTAAACATATGTAATGATATGAGTTTTGGCGAGTTGTTAAGTTTTGACCCGTTTTGTCTAAATGCCTAGGATTGACTAGTGAAGCATAACTTGATGCCATACTTGGTTGGGGAGTCTATTTAATGGCTATTGTCATACCTGGACTTTTAGTCAACTAGTTAAAAGACTTGTGCAAGTTTTGATTACCTTAAGAATCTTATATGTAACTATTTTGGTTGACTCGGTTATTAATTCGGTTGCATTTTATACAGGCAAAGGCAAGGGAACTCAGTAGTTAGAATACTGAGTTTTGAGACGGAATTTGCTAGCTCAGGTGAGTGGATTTAGCCTTCAATCAATAGGTGTACAATTTTGATAGAAATTGGATACTTTGGTAAAAAGTGCAGGATTTGATACCTGGGTGAGTTCGCGACGCGAACTTGAGTTCGCGGACGCGAACTTAGAACATAAAGTTTGGGTTTTGATCGTGAAGATGTTCGCGGATCGTGAACTTGTCTTCGCGTTGGTGTTCGCGACGCGAACTCTGAGTTCACTACGCGAACGTCTTCAGATGCAAAATATTTATTTTTTCGGGCTGCAATGTCTATTGTAAGTCTACACTTCGGTATAATTAATAAGTTAATTAATTAAGTGCACATTTGGGGAAGAGGTCAGTAATTGGATCATTCAACTGAGCATATGTTTACTAATGATACGGTGTACCGTCCTTAGAAGCACTGGTTGTTCTAAGGAGGTACACACCGTCATTGAGTAAAGGGCTATCGGTTATCATTGTTAGGCCAACAATGATTTAAGGCTTCGGCAGAACCACCGTTACTCTTCAAATAAACTAATTGGGATAATGTTATTTATCATCGGTTGTTCTAATATTTATTGTTGGTTTAAGTTCATTCACTCAGCTGTTAGCTAATCCCCACCTCGTTGACTCTTTTGCAGGTTTATCTTTTGGGCGGGTCAAGGGGTGTTTTTAGGAATGGTTGACCAACACTCTGATTTTGGTATAACTGTAATCGAGCCGCCGGATGTTTTAACACTGCAAACTACTTTAATATTTTTGGTTAATGTTGTAAAAGGCCAGTTATATATATTAGCTATTTTGTAATGATATTTATGCGCTTCCGTTAGTTAATTAAAAATTAAAAAAAAATCGGGTTAAAATTTTGCGGTGTTACATTTGGAAGACCCAAGAAGCTAATGCCCAAAGCTTCTTGGAGAAGACCTTATGCAGACATAAAAAGATCTGCGAGCTTACAAAAAACAAACATCTGCAGGAAGTTTTTTCTGCGCGTGGTCTGCGTCGCGAAGACAAAAGACCCCAGGAAGACCTTTTGTCAAAAAACAAACAACACCTAAAAGTAAAAGAATCTAGAATCAGAAAGGAATCAATCCTAAATATCAGAACTCTTCATTCCAAAGCCAAAGGCACTCGTGTGGAGGTCATCAGAGCACCCAAAGAAAAAGTGGATTATATACCTTTTAATAAACTTAATCGACTCAGCATAAGTGAATGCAAAGAAATTCTAGCTCGACATAAGTTCACTGATGCTGAAGCCTCCCAAAAAGTGCTCAAAGAAATCCACAGGCTTATTGAGGAGTACAACAATATGAAAGAAAATTGTACTAAAAAGAGAGAATCTGATGCCAACGAATCTAACACTTTGCCAAGAAAGAGAGCCAAGAGAAATTCCGCTGCCAAAGAGATTCAGATGTTGATTGATAGGGGTGAGCTACCCAATTGTGAAGGAGTGAATACATCACTACCTCCCGGTGTCATTCCAGGTTAGGGAAAATGTATCAGATTACCAGAAGAAAGATTTTTCTTCAAAGGTGCTCATGGGTAAATGAGGTTCCAGAGGATAGCTGAGCTGGATAATGCAAACTTTAATCATCTAAAGTCGATCAGATTCACACCATCACTTCAAGTAATCCAACAACTGATAAGCGATCTTATGAAAGAGAAGGAAGGGGATGCGAAAGATCTGGTCATTTCATTTGCCACAAAGAAAGAATAGTGATGAACATTAGTTTGTTTTTATTTCTGTTTATCATGTAACTGAAATTTTACCTGCAATTCCTTAACTCAGATGAATGAATTATATCATTTACAATGATATCATTTTGACATACATGAGTTGATTGATCACTATATCTTAAAAAGGACTCAAAACGAAAATATATGAGTCACTGAACTGAAGTATGATCTGATTTTCTCAGATCATCATTTGATGTAATATTTTCTAGGTATGTTGAAGACCTTCTGAATTGTGAAAATACTCAAGGTTAAATATAAAACCTTCACATATTCAAGGGGAGTTGCCTAACTATTTGTCTACATCAAATAGGGGGAGATTGTTGGGTCGCTGAAAAGCATCCCCCACTGAAGGAGATTTAATAAAGACAAAAGGAAAATAGTTAGAAGACAATCTGAGGATCAAATCCTGAGATTGTGGGTAACTGAATCTGATATGTTCGGATTTCAATTACTCGGCTACACTATCTGATCATCATCTGAAACAACAATCAGTTCCCCGTGCGGAATCAGATACTAATCAACCAATCAGATAGTTGTAGCAGGTTCAGCGCACACTTGACAATAATGTTGAGCCTTGAGGACAAATACTTCTCTAAGCAAAACTCTTAGTGAAGGTCACTGAAGCCAAAGACCATCTGAAGGAGCATGAGCATCCGAAGACTCATGGCGTGTCACACCCCGCCAAAAAAATGAGTTTTACTTCATTTTAAAATGTTTTGCGGAAGAACGAAGGTGTAACGTTCATGACAACATAGCAAAAATTAAGTAAACAAACAACCACGCAATAACGAAAAATAAAGGTTTGTTTCACTTTCCAAAAGTAGAAAGTTTCCAAAAATAGTAAGTTTCCTAAAATAGAAATTGTTTGAAATGAAATGATTGTTCGTAAACTTAATTTTTTAATCATGGCTCACGACAATCCCAATGCTCATACCCTCCAAACTCCACTGCACCTAATCACCTGGAAAAACATAAATAGTAAAAGGGTCAACAATAATGTTGAGTGAATCCACAAGGTTAAAGTAAAGTGTAAGGTAAATTAAATGTTTTTGCTACTCAAAATGTTTGTTATGAAAATGATTTATGACTGAAAATGTATAAGGTTCAACACTCATATGATATGAGACGTAAATATGAAAAGTGAAGTGCAATTGTAGAATATCTACAATTACTAGTTATGTTTATGAAAATGTGTTGAACACGTTGTTATGTTTGACATCGCATGAACTGTTATCCCCAACAGGTAGCTAGTCTATTGAGTTAATATACCAACCCCTAAGTCCACAATCAACACTTCAACTCCAGTATGTTGTTATTTTATGGATATACACTCCCGAAAGATGTCTTGGATAAACCAAGTAATGATCAAATAATGTTGGGAGGATGAGTGTCAGCCAATAGTACTATCTGCATATCCATGGTCTAGATCCACTAGCTAATGATTGCTGGTAACCTTAGTCCGGTATAATAATTGTTTGTCATGTCAATGCGATAATGAAAATGTAAAGTTGTTGTACAGTCATAGTAAAACAGTAGCAATTTATGTTTATGTTTTCCACCCCAAAGTTTATAAAACAGTTAAAAGAGTAAAAGGGGTCTGTGGACTCACCTGGCAAAGCTTAGCGACAAGTACTTAAGACAGAGGAATCCTTTGGAGACTCCTAGCTTCCTAAATGATTTAACTAATGATTAGACTAAGTTAACACAGGCGATTCTATATACGATATAAGTTAAGCATTATGTATTTTCATGTTATGTTTTATGTTTTGTGACATCGAATGAATTTGGGTTATTGGACCTTAATAGGTCGAAATGAAATGAAATGAGATGAAATGAAATGGACTTCGAAATGAAATGAAATGAAATGGGCTTGGGTTAGGCTTATTGGGCCTAGATTGGGCCTATTGGGCCTAATGGGCTTAATGGACTTAATGGGCCATTGGGTTGGGCCACTTGGGCCTCTTATTGGGCTTAGGTCCACTTAGATTGGGCCATGAATTGGGCTTGGCCCAATTGGGTTCGGTTTGGTTAGGTATGGGCCAAAGGTTTGGGCTTTGGTCCAAATGGGCTTGGATACTAATGGGCCAACTAAGGTTTGGGCCCGATGGACTAAAGTAGATCGATATGGGCCAAGTACGGGCCTTGGCCCGATTGGGTATTCGGGTTTGGGTCCACGGTTTGGGTCAAGATCCGGCCTTGACCCGGTTTGACTTATTGGTCAACATTAGCCAAAATTAGTCAACAAAAGTCAACTAGGGTTTCTAGATTTCGGTTAGGGTTTAGGGTATGATACAATTTCAGTCAACCAAGGTCAAACATGGTCAAATTTGGTCAACCTAGGTTCGGTTTGATGGTAATTCGGTTAGGGTTGGCCGGCTAGGCCGAAACCCTAATGGTTCAGTTCTAGTTCGGTCTAGATCGACTTGGTGCAAGGTTTGTGGGTCTAGTTTCGGCTAGATCTATGATCTAACACATCTTAGTATGCTAAATCTAGGGTATTCGGTCCATCTAGGGTAGATCTAGGGTTCGAATCTGCACAAATACAAGGTCTAGGGTTCGAACAACAAATCAAACGGATTAACGATTAAGAGGTGATGCATGTTACGGGTTTATGGGTGTTAGGGTTCTATACCGAGACCAAATGGCCTTGGCCATGGTCTCGGGTTCGAGCTAGGGACCGAAATAAACAAGAATCAAATGAAAAACATAGAAGGAATCGGTATACCTTGCGAACGGATCAAGAAACGAATGGAAATGCTCGAGTTTGCTTGGGGATCGGACGAAGTTGATGATGATGGTGTTGCTTCGGCCGAGAGGAAGAAAAAAAGGAATCAAAGGGATTAGGGTTTGCAATGGGTATGTATTTATAGTGCATGAATTATAGGGTTTTCAATAAGAGTTTGAGTCAAACAAGGACTCATTTAAGTTGGTGATGGATAAGATCAAGCAATTCAAATAAGGAAGAGATAGACACCACCACACTTGGTGGTTCGGCCAATCAAGGGTCACGAGCAAGGGTGTAGGCCGGCCACATTGGTGGTCGGTCTAGGTTCATGTCGGTTTTAGATGGTTTGGTTCATTCGTGTCACGTTTATATTAGTTTGTTACGTTTATTGTTTAACCGGTAAAAGTTACCATTTTAGAAATGTTTTACGCTCAATGTGTCACCATAAGAAAGTAATAATGTTGTGTTGACTAAAAATAATCAAACACTAATGTATGGTGTAAAATATGTATGTTTGTTGTGTGTTAGGAATGCCAAAAACAGAAATGTCTATAAATAGAAATTTTCTAAATGAGGAAAGTTCTAGAAATGAAGTGAAGTTACATACCAGAAATATCGAGTTGTCACATGGCGATCTGAAGCGTACAAAGGCCTGAAGTTTCAGTGTCACAGAAAGACCCAAGTAAAGCACAAGTTTGTGTATCGACGACAAAGGGAATCCTATGCAAATCTTCTAGAAGATATCGACGATCACAAGACGACAGAAAGTACTGTCAGAATTCCGTTAGTAGTGCTCGTCGCATGAAATATTCTCTGCACCAACGGAACTCTCACATATGGATTCGATCGTTCATTCATTTGTCACCACGTTTCCCAATACTATAAATTGAGGACTTAACGATCGAATTCAGTGTGCACCCAACAAGTTTACACGCTGCTAAAATTCTCTCAGACATTATCCTTTGAGTAGAGTGTGAACAACCAGTGAAACCTTAGTTACTTGATTTGAGAATTGAATCTCTGTAACGAAGGTGTCTGGTCTTGTGCCTGATCATTTGTTGATCAGAACTTGTCTTAGATAGTATTTGTTATTGTCTATTTCCTACAAGTAGTTTAGTTAGGATTTGTTCTTAGATATTCCGCAAACTACTTGTAGCTTTGTTTATCATTATTGATTAATAAAGAAAAGTTTAAAAAGTGTTGAGTGTTACCTTAATTTTTATTTGATTAGTGAAAGCGTATAAGTGTATTAATTCACTTATCACGGGACTAACAGACTGTATTATTGATATTATCATGATTTAATAAATAATAAAATAGGTCTTTGGACATAAAAAAGAGTTTTAAAAGTTTGGAAGGATATAAAGGTAACTATAAAGTTTTGAAGGATGTAGAAATAATTTATGAATTTGAGAATGACATAGAAATAATTCACAAGTTCTATAGGGATATAAAAGTAATTATCCATGTCTTATAAATATTTGAAATAGAAAAGCACTAATATATTTGTTTTTTCTATTTTCAATCACTTAAACCGGTGTTGCCATTATTTGGACGTAACAATTATGTTATTAAAATTTTATTTCTTAGGTAGTGTTTGGTATGTCGGAATCAAAAAAGTAATGAAATGATACATTACATTGGAATGAAAAAAAATCTGTTTGTTTTAAGTGATGTAATGGAATGAATCATTACTTGTGTAATGTGATTCATTCTGTTTTCTTAATTTTCATTACTTAAGGAGAGGTGGTTTTTTTTTCATTTCATCATGGAATGGAATGAAAAATATATAATTAATTAACTTATTTATATATAAGCTAATTTATAAAATAAAAAAAAATGTAACTAACTTGTTAATTTAAAAAAAAAAACTGAAGATTATGTTTTTTTATTAATTATAATATGTATTTAGATTTAGATTTATCAAGTGTTTATTATATAATTTGTGTTATATGTATAAAAAATATTGAAATTTTTTACTTAATACATAAAGTAGAGATAAATTAATGCTTAACATAATTTTTTTATAAAAACTTATATAACATTATTTTCTCAGAATAACATTTTAATTAATATATATATATATATATATATATATATATATAGTGTCCGATTCAGCGCAGAACCGTTTAAAGGTGCAGAACCGCATAACCGCAGAACCATACAAACATCCAATGTTTTCTATGTTATACATAAGTTGTACATTTTCATACACGCTGTAACACGTTTACACATCCAATGTTTCCAATTTTTTATATAATATATTTATATATTTATGTATATAAAATATTAGAAACATTGAATGTGTAAATGTGTTACAGCGTGTATGAAAATGTACATCTTATGTATAACAAAGAAAACATTGGATGTTTGTATGGTTCTGCGGTTCTGCACCTTTAAATGGTTCTGCGCCGAATTGGACCATATATATATATATATATATATATATATATATATATATATATATATATATATAGAAGTGGGATCCTGTGAGGACTCGCGAGGATACCTCGTAAAAATTTCAAAAAATTCCGAAAAAAATATATATAACTCACCATGATTATTACTACATTTGACCAAAAAAAATTTCGAAAAAAAAATTATGATCCACTTTTTTTTGCGGATCATAACAATGATCCATATTTTTTTTGTGGATCATTATTATGATCCATATTTTTTTTTTTTTGGATCATTTTTGAAAAACTTTTTTTTTTTGATCTTATAGGCTGCGATTTAGATATTTAAAAAAGAAATTTTTTTGGAAAGAGTTTGTTTTAGATAATTTTTAGTGTTTTTTTGGAGTCCTCGCAGTCCTCACCGGAAAAAGAGTCCTCACCGGATCCAAACCCTATATATATATATATATATAGGGTGAGGATCTATGGAAAAGCATTACTAATTAAAGAATATAGAGAATGACTTATAACCCTTAGATCAAACATTGAAGGGATGAGATGATAGGGATTTCAAGACGCGCATTTGTAAATTTAGGGAAGGGATCTAGATAAAATATACAGGCTGTAAGGGTAGTATTGTAGAAACGCCGATCTCTCACCTAGGAAACAATTACAGTGTCTCTCTCTCAATTTCGAACGACACTTTCTCGAATCAAAATAGGGTTTCAATCGGACCGACGAATCTCTATGTCTCTCTAACAGGCGAAGGAGATTGAATATAGGGTTTCAATCGGACAATTTCAACGAATGATTATCTGCCTCTCTGCCACAATCGAAGGCGATTCAATATATGGTTTCAATCGGACGAGTTCAACACCGGTGGTTTGGTAGGTTTTATTATCAATTTCGTATATTTTATGTATATGTTAGTGAATACGTACTATATTCAGAAATTTTGACCTAAATTGTAGTGCAAAATGTTAACAACCCCATAGGAGTTCTTTGAAAGTCCTTGGCTTATGGCTGCATCACGTATTTCTCTCCACAACTGCTCCCACAACCATGGATAGACATGAAAGGAGTATCCCGTTTCCCATTCTTTGTTTTAGGCTAAGACCTTGTGGTAGTTTTGTAAGTTTTGAGATTTGACAAAATAGGATTTGATCTTATAGTGCGAGCCATACAGTTAAAGAGATGCATAATTCAAACTTTATATTCCATATATTTGGTAAAAAGTGAAGATTTATAAGAAAAATCAATTGGTTTTATTGTAAGATGTTGGTGGTTAAGTAATTGACAACCTAAGACCTTTGTGATGATCAATTGCCAGAATCTCTAAGAGAGGCATAGTTCAAACATGATATCATCTCGGGATTATATTCTCTTTTTTTAAATATATTTAGCCTGAGTGGAAGCCCCAATTTTCTACAATTAAACAACCCCTAAATCTGGTAATATTTCTTGACAATAATTTGGGTAATTTTTTCATGTGTCATGGGGTTTGAAGGTGTTGTACTTGACAATAATTGTGTTAATATGTAAACATAAACATTGACTGCAGGATGTTTAGAAGCAAAGCGCTCAAAATTCGGGTTAAAACAAGTCGGCGGGTCAACATAGGTTAGGAAGCGGGTCAAAGCACATTCAGGTCAACCCATGTTAGGAACTGGGTCAAAGCAGGTTGGTAAGTGGGTCGGGTTGCTCATGTCACATGTGAGACATCAAATGAAAGTAAACTATCCATTTATATGTGCGTGTTAAATTCTTCAATTTCATGTTATAAGCATGCTAGCTACAATCTTTTTTCTCCATCTGTCACTCTTAGGTGACGAACGAAGAAGAAATAGTTGAGTAAGTACATTTACAGTAATATTAGTTGTTGGTTAAGTTGAAAAAATGCATAAAATTGATACATGTACATTTTGCAGAGTTTGGGGTAAAAGAAAAAAGACTACTAAGATGGATGATGAAGAGTTTGGGGTAGAGACGGAAAGGAGAAATAATATTCATGAAGTTCAAGAAGGTAAGCGCTGATTTTAAGCGAACCAGAGGTTTATGGTTAAACTAACAAAAGATGAAAGAGTTAAACTACGGAAGACACTGAAGTGAGAATTATGAATAGACTAAGTAGGAATCGGTAAACGATGGATTTGTTGTAACTAAACAATAGGTTTTTATGCATAGTAAACTATACACTAGATGGTTGGTTGTTTTTTGATCATATGGATTGCCAGATTTAAGTGGTTCGTTGTTTTTAGGTGGTTAAATGTATTTTCAAGGTTTATTGTTTTTTAAAACTTATTGGTGGTTGATTGGTTTTTGTTGATACAGATTGATGGATAGTCGTAGAAGTAATATAGATTTTTATTATTTTGGTTTTTGTTTGTATTGATTATAATATTCAATAGAACAAGTATAGGCACATAAAATTTCATCAAATGTTCATGATACATGAAAAGCTAAACAAAAATAAAAATTATGAAAAGCTATACGTGATGAAAATACAAATGCAGATGCTGGTATAAAAATTAGGGTTTAGGGTTTAGGGTTTAGGGTATAAAAATTGGAATGCCAATATTCAAAACAATATCTGAAACAGAACGAGTATTTAAAAGTGCAGGGAGAACTACATAAAGTGAAAATACAAATGTAATAATGTAATTACGAAAATGCAAATGCAATTATGAAAATGCAAACGCAACTGACATTATTTGAAACCGAACCAATATGTAAAATACCAAACACTTGTAGCCTACTGGTATTGGAGTAAGGTGTAAGGTGTTGCCTATAATCTATTGGTCATGGGCTCAACTCCCCCTATGGACAAATTTGAGTAGATTAGGTGACGTTAAAAAACTACATAAAATAAAAATGCAACTACAAGTATGAAAATGCAACTGCAACTATAAAAATACAAATGCAAATACCGTTATTTGAAACAAAACAAATATTTTAAAGTTCGGGGAATAACTAAATAAAATGAAAATGCAGATGCAAGTATGGAAATAAAAATGCAACTGACGGTATTTGAAATATAACAAGTATGTAAAATTTCAGGGAATAGCTACATAAAATAAAAATGCAACTGCAATTATGAAAATGCAACTGCAAGTATAAAAATGAAAATGTGAATGCTAGTAATTGAATCATAAGCAATATTTAAATTTTTAGGTAATAACTAGACACAGTAAAAAGTCAAATGAAAAAGTGTGTTTAAGTACATTTAGTAAGAATATAAAATGATAACAAAACAAAACTAATGTGCCACTCGAGAACATCCTGCATCATCATCTGTTCTTTTTCCTTTCGGACAAGTTCGACTATTATGCGGATCATAGTTGTCACTACCTCCAACATCAATTTCCTTAGATGAATTCACGACATTTGCAATTTTCAAAGTGTCCACAGATTTACTACTATTTACATTATTATCATGCTTAGAACACCTAAAAATCTTAAGCATAGCGATTCCACCATTTGCATTTTTCAAAACCAAATTGAAGAGAAGCTGGATTATGATCAAATCTATAAAATAAAAAATAAATAAAAACTATAAAACAGGTGAAACTTCAGAAAATAACTACATACAATGAAAATGAAAATATAAGTATGAAAATGCAAATGCAAGTACGAAAATGCAAATGCAAATGAATTTCGAGGAATAACTAGGTATAATGAAAATGAAAAATGCAAATTCCAGTTATCTGAATAATATTTTAGATGAAAATGCAAATGCAAATTCGAGTCAGTTCTTTAAAATATTAGCTGAAAACGCAAATGCAAATGCGAGTATGAAAATGCAAATGCAATTCCAGTACATCAAACAAATGTTTAAAATTTATGTATAATATTTGTGTTCCGATCGATGTTAAAATATTGTATAACCTAATTCCGTCAATTTGCATATCCAAATATTTTGAATTAATTCCAAAAAAATTGCATATCCCTTAATTTAATCAATTTGCATTAATTCCAAATTGGTTGCATCAAATTAGAAGATATGTGACCTACTTGGATCTGGAGCTGATTAAGGAGCAGTACCACCTGGAGTTGTTCGTATAGGAGCTGTGCGACATGGATCCGATTGAGGAGGAGGAGAAATCATGTGAACTGGAGCTGATTGAACATGAGAAATCAAGAGAAATCAAAATAGATTAATAAACGAAATAGCTATTGAAAATTAGAAGCTGTTACTTACCTGAATCTACTTGATCACGTGATTTCGATCAAAGAGCTAGGGGTTTTTGGTTCGTTCTGCTCGTATGGGAGAAATCGAAATTAGGAGATGATAAACAAAATTGAGATGCAGATTCCGTAATAAACGAATTAGAAATCGAAAATAGGAGATGTTAATTACCTGAATCTACTTGATCATGTGATTTTGATTAAGGAGCTAGGGTTCTTCTGGTTCGTATAAAGGTTCACGTCTGGAGTGTTGGGGGAGAAGATGAGGAATGAGGGGAAATTAGAAATCACGTACATAGGTTGTGAAGGAGTGGAAAAGTGACAATAATACCCTTAAATGCCCTTAAATGTCTTACCTAAATCAATGCTCTTAATTGCTTCTTTAACTTCTTCAAATAAGCTAAATTCTCTCTTGATCCATATATATATATATATATATATATATATATATATATATATATATATATATATATATATATATATATATATATATATATATATATGGGATAGTGAATGTGTGGTTGTCACGTATCTAAGGTTAGGTATGAAACCACCTATAACTACATAGTTTTAGTTTAAAAAAAACTCAAAACGGTTATTTTTACACTGTCTTGTTACTTTCCAAACATATTAGAACACTTAGACAATAAAAAAAAAACTATATACACACATATGCACATGTTGTTAAATATAAACACCAATTATAGACTATGAAGCTAGTAACACCATTTCAACAAAAACATATTAAAATTTAATATAAGTGGTGAGTTTTAGAGGGGCTTTGATACACTAATGAGTTTATGTAGTGAGTTATAAGTTTTTTTTTATAACAAAAAATACATAATTTTAGGTGGTTCCACACCTAAGCTTAGGTATATGACAGCCACAGGCTGTCACGTATCTAAGGTTAGGTATGAAACCACCTATAACTACATAGTTTTAGTTTAAAAAAAAAACTCAAAACGGTTATTTTTACAATGTCTTGTTACTTTCCAAACATATTAGAACACTTAGACAATAAAAAAAACTATATACACACATATGCACATGTTGTGTTGAATATAAACACCAATTATAGACTATGAAGCTAGTAACACCATTTCAACAAAAACATACTAAAATTTAATATAAGTGGTGAGTTTTAGAGGGGCTTTGATACACTAATGAGTTTATGTAGTGAGTTATAAGTTTTTTTTTTAACAAAAAATACATAATTTTAGGTGGTTCCACACCTAAGCTTAGGTATATAACAGCCACACACTCACTTTTCCCATATATATATATATATATATATATATATATATATATATATATATATATATATATATATATATATATATATATATATATATATATATATATATATATATAATTAAATACATTTTTTCATAATAATCTTATCTAATTATTTCAATTTTTAATATTATTTAGTTATTTATTTTTTTAAAATTATGTTATTGACTAATAAGAATAATTTATAAAAATTACATACTTAATAATATTTGATGATATTTTTATCATTTTCATTCATTCATTCTAATCAAACATGATAATTGAATGCAATATGTCATAATGTTGACGTAACAATTATGTTATTAAAGTTTTATTTCTTAGCGTTTCAAAAAGAAAAAAAAAAGTTACATATTGACAAAGAAAAATAGTAATGTACCCTAAAAATAAGAACATAAATTAGTGTTGACTGTAAGAATGGACAAATCAATCAAAAAAAGATGTTGTTTTTAAGAATATCATATTGAATTTGAGTCTTTAAAATATGTTCAAGACAAAGAATAAAAATTTTAGAAGAAAAAATTTAATTTTCTTAAAATAAAAAACTCAATTACAGAGTCTAAACAAACAGTTAATAAGTCCAAGATTTTGAATGAGCCTACAAACACAAACACGCCGAAAATTGAGCCTAAAACAAAATCCAAAAATTAAAGAAGAAAAAGCTAAAAATGCAAATAACTCCCATAAAACATCGTTTCTGGGCGTAAAAGTTCCGTACGGAAAGTTTTTACTCTTCGAATGCCTGAAACAGAGACCCAATACAAAAATTATGTACATTTCAGTGCTGTTCATTTTCTTCTCGTGGTCTTGGATTTTAAGTAACAAAAGAATTTGTTCCTCCATATTTGTCCATGTATCAATTAGTCTAAATTATTTTAGTTTTTTTTTTTTAAACGGTAAACACACGCATTCCCTAATGTACACCTTTCTGCCCACGTTGGGACTTAAACCCACAATCTTGACTCACGGAGGGAGGCGGTGGGAGGCGGGGTAGAGCAATAGCTCTCAATGAATTGTGTGTTTGTCAAATCCCCTTAACACTTACATTTATAGATTGGTTAAAACTATCCCTAAAACTAATCCTAATTGATAAGTGGCACGATCCATTAGCCCATTAGATTAATTAAGCTTACTTAATATGAGCCAAATTAGATTAACCAATTAATTAAACCCATTTAATCAACTTAATTAAACAATTAATTAAAACTAGCTCATTTTATTCTCGTTGTACCATTGTATGATCAGTTTATTTGATAACGTTGAATACCTATTTTCAAAAAAAAAAAAGGAGTTCCATACAGATCTTTTGGAGAATGATATATGGTACGTACAATTCTACCCAAAGAATGAAGGCGGCTAGTATTGAATGATTATGTCCGATCTATCCCCAATGGTTCAAATGTTTCCAACTAAGTATTACAAGGTAATTAACTCAATGTTGTGCATGTAGATCCAAAGCACAAATTGATTTAAGTTTTCATTTTAAAATTTATAAACGTCTATAGGTTTGGAAAAAACCGATTCAAAACAAATATTGGCCTTGGTAAACAAAATTTTACAATGTAACTAGTCATCATGCATACATATAACAATAGCAACCCGTAATTCTTGCATTTTGATGATAAAAAACATATAAAAATTGAAATTTGAGATTTGATCGCTCGGAAAAAATAAAGGCATCAAGTTAACAAAATATACGAAATCATAAGACTTCAAGATGATTGCCAGTCTTTCCTGATATCAAACGTATAATTCAACTCCAAGTAACACTTATTATCGTCATCAACAAACTGCAAAAGATCGAGAAAGGGTCTTGTCAGAATAATCCAGAAATCACAAATTGTAATAAATAGTACAAAAAACAATACTCGATAGTCAAAAACCTTAGTTTTTGCTGAATATGATCCTCTAGCAAATATGCCAGAAGGGGTGGTATCTTCAGGAATTTCATGGGTATAAAGCTCTTGTTGAGGACTGAAAGTGCCAATCATTTCTTTCATTTTGTCAACTGTAAAAACGTTATGTCACCTATATGTTCAAGGGTATGTATATAACTGGCCAAAATACGAATTTAGTACGTGTCATTTTACTACTTTGAACTATCAAAAGTGCATTATGCTAACTTAAATTTGAAAAAACAGTAAATTTGGTCTTGAATTCTAACATGATTTCAATATATTAAGAAAGAGTTATATTTTTTACTTCGTCAAAATTTACAAGGAAAATCAATCATGTAGGAAAACATTGATCAAATTAATTAGTCAAGTTACTAAATTGAGCATCTTTACAAATTTATGGTACTATGTTGCACCTTTAATAATTCATGATAGTTGAGGATCCAGTCAACCAAGTTGGTACTAAAATGCATTTTGCCCTATGTTATATAATGCTAAACACACGTGTGTTAATACGTGTAGACAATAAACATACATACATTTTGATTGATGAGATAAAATGGATCATACCTTTGACACCAGTTTTCCAAACCGTGTTGGTGTACTTGAGACCAGAAACAATGTTGTTACAAACTTGGAAAGTAAATTTAATAGTGTAACGACTTCCTTCTTTCAGTGTAAACCATGTTCCTTTGATTTTTTTGTTATCAGGAATTGAAAGACACAAATCTTCTCTACCAGGAGATACAATAGTAAGGCTCAAGATCTTCACTTCTGGATCTAAAGTTTCTGCAACAATAATAATAGAGGTAATTATCAAAATATAGACCAAAAATATATCTTTTCTCAAAAACAACTTATGTGACTTGGCTTCCCCAAAATTGACCGTGCGCGACTTGTGTAACTTTTTGTGGAAGGTAGATGATTATTATGCGACCATACCAGTTTTTTTATGAATGATGTACGATCAGACTATACAAGACCGTTTTTTGTGCAAGCAGAATACACTTGTCAAATGTTATGTGAAATCGCACAACCGCACTGTCTAAATGAAGTTTTTTTTTTTTTTTTTTTTTTAAATTTTGGTATACTAGGTCTATTTTTAGAAATCACCAATAATAATAACTCATGCGAAGTTATATCATCACCAAAAAGGCAAACACATATAAAAGCTAAAACGATCCTATGTTCGTACCTGCAACAGCGTTTATATCCACAGCTCCTAGAAGTTGTTCTTTCCATCTCATCAAGCTCTCATCATCCTAAACAATAATCATTAAAAAAGTATATGTTGGAACAAAATCACAGATCAACTTGATACTGATGCTGCAGTTAGTACTGATCATGTTTAGTACTGATGGGGCAGAATTACTTATTACTGATGAAGTTGATACTGGTGTAATCTATAACTTAGTTACTACTGGTCAAGGCATATTGAAGATACTACTGATCAATAGTAGTTACTACTGACGATGTATCTGGACTTACTACTGGTCACCAAAGTTACTACTGACGTTACATATTTACTACTGGTGATTAGTTTTACTACTGGTAATCGTTTATGGAGCATATCGAGTCCGAGATCTTCGCAGAGATAGTTATAGAATGTAATTCAATGTATATCTTTATAATTCGAATGTAAATCAAGTCCTAGAATAACTAGGGTAAATAGTTAGGCTTCAAGGACTATTATAAATAGTTCCTTACGAATTGTAAACGTACGTGTGTATTGTTAATCGATAATATACATTGAAGCTTTTTGTGAAACTGTGTTCTTAATACTTTCGCTTATTGTTTACAGTTTATTGTTCTTAATATATTGATATAGTGTTGATCCGCTGCAACTTCTATTATCAATTAGATCTAAGGTGTTTATTAACTAATTCATAGTTAATCGATCCTGACAAGTGGTATCAGAGCATATTGGTTCTAGATCTACTATTTGTTAAGAATAACAAAAAGTTTTAATCTTTAAAACACACACATTATTAATCATGACTGATAATAATGAAAGCACTCAAGCCAACAAAATCCCTATACTCACTCCCAACAACTTTGGGATGTGGAAGAATCGTATTAAGCAATATATGCTTATTACTGATTACTCCATGTGGGAAGTTGTCCTTGAAGGAAACAAAACTGGTCCTGGTCAAGCAAGCAGCTCTGCAACTGAAGCAGACAAACTTAAATGTGAGAAGGAGAAGAAAGACAAAGGAATCGAACTTAAAGCTCTAAGCACTCTCCTACTGGCCATTCCTAACGACTATCAACATCTCTTCGTTGAGTATGATGATGCAAAAGTGCTGTGGGAAGCACTGGAGAAGAGATTCGTTGGGACCAAGAGCACCAAGAGGAACATGAAGTCTGTTCTCAAGCAAGACTTTGAAAACTTCAAAGGAAAGCCCAATGAAACACTCACTCAAGTGTTTGACAGATTCAACAAGCTAATTGGTGAACTTTACCAGGTTGGGGTTAAGATGGATCAAGAAGATGTCAACATGAAGTTCCTAAGGTCTCTTAGTGAAGAATGGGCCATGTATACAGTGGTATATAGACAAAGAGATGCACTAGAAGAAAAGGAGTTGGATGAACTCTACAATGATCTCAGAGTATTTGAAACTGAGGTAAATCAAAAGAACCCTTCTATTTCTTCTAATAATGCTGCATTTGTATCTAGTACAGGTCAAGGTCAAGAAACTGCCATAGGAAAGGCTGCAGACTCTGAGGATGCTGCAAGAGAATCCTTTTTCACTAGTCATGTGCATACTGCACTGATTAGTGGTGACTTGGAACAATTGAATCCAGATGATCTTGAGGAGATGGATCTTAAATGGCAGATGGCTATGCTGAGCCTAAGAACCAAAAGATTCTTAAAAAGGACTGGAAGGACAAGTCTCAACTTCAACAAAGGTGACAAAGCTGGATTTGACAAAACTAAAGTCAAATGTTACAACTGCAACAACCTTGGTCACTTTGCAAAAGAATGTCCTCAGCCAGACAAAAGATCAAAATCAACTGCTCTTGTTTCACAACAAGGACAAGGCTATGACTGGAGATTCCAAGCAGAAGAACACACTCAAAATCAAGCTCTCATGGCCTTCACTGACAGCAAATCTGAGGTAAAACCAAAACCTTGTACCTCTAAATGTATTAAAATTGTTAAAAATCTAGAAAAGGAAAACACTAAATTAAATGAAGATTTAGCAAAAGCAGTAAGAAGAAATCATGAATTTGATGGTGTGATTGCTGATCAAGAACATCAGATAAAGGTGTACCAGATGATAGATCAACGGATAAAGGAAGAATTACTTCAAGCTGTAGATGAGAAAGAGTTTTATGAATTAAAAAATAAAGAATTAACAAGTAAATTAGAAGAATGTCAACTTGAAATTGAACAAAATAAATTGACAATTAAAAAATTTGAAAGAAGTACTAAAATTCTTGATGAACTAACTAACAATCAAACTACAGAAAAAGTTGTACATGGGGTGGGATATCATGCTGTACCACCTCCATATAAATTCATTCCTCCACTTAAGAACAGTTCAGAAAGAATAATTAATGAATTAAAAAACGAAAATCAAACTGAATCTAACACTGAAACATCTGAATCAAATGATTTTTCTGATGATGATAGCACTACAAACTCAATTGAATTTATAATCTCTCAAACTGAATCTCCAAAATCAATTGATACAAGTTTTCACACAGCACAAAGTCCAAATGAATCTCCTAAATATGATGCAGAAAATATACCTAAAATTCTAAAAAGGGGAAATCAAAGAAACAGGAATCAACTCTTAGAACAAAGAAAAACCATAAAGGCTAAGAATAATAAATTAAAATGTGTTATTTGCAACAAAGTAAATCATTTAGCAAAGGATTGTCACTTCAATCCAATAAACTGCAAAGAGTTATAGGAATTTAAAACTTTTAAAGAAAATGCAAAAACTCAAAAGTTAAAAGATACTACTGGTCCTTCAGTAGTAAATAAAAATAAAACTCCAATTGCTGAAACACCAAGATTTGAAAGAAGTGCACCAAGATTTGTGCAAAACAGAAGAGTTGGAAGCCCAAAGAACAGCAATTACTTCAAAAACAATGGAAAATCAAATCAAAATAAACAATATTTTAAATTTTCCAACACCAGTAAAAACTTCAACAATTTTACTACTGGTGTTAACCCTAATTATAATGCTGTCTGGTACCAGTATAAAAACACTACTGGTAAAAACCCTAATTTCAAAAATACTTCTGCTACCAACCCAAACTTTCAAAACACTACTGGTCATTTTAAATATAGTAAGTACCCAAATACTACTGGTCCATCAGTAGTAAAGTATTCAAAAGCTAAGAACAATGGGTATAGACCAAGATCAGTAGTAAACACAGACATAACTAAAAGGTCAGTAGTAAAACAGAACACCAGTACTAAAAAGGTATGGGTACCAAAAATGTTTAAGGTTAACTGTTCTAAATCTGATTTCCCAAAGGATGAACCCAAGACATATAAAGCTTGGGTTCCCAAACTTAACTGATCATTTACTCACTTGTGCAGAGCATTCAGATCCCTGAAGAAGGTAGAACATGGCATATTGATAGTGGATGCTCAAGGCACATGACTGGAAATCTGCAAATTCTTAAAGATTTCAAGTTATTTGATGGAGGATATGTGGCCTTTGGTGAGAACCCAAAGGGAGGTAAGATCACAGGTAAAGGCACTGTTACAAATGGTAAAATTACCTTTGATGATGTATTTTTTGTAGCTGAACTAAAATACAATCTAGTCAGTGTGTCTCAAGTTTGTGATAAAAAGAACAAAATTCTTTTCACAGATATTGAGTGCATCATTCTTTCTCCTGACTTCATTTTAGATGAAAAATATGCTGTTTTAAGAACTCCAAGGAGAAACAATGTGTATTGCCTGGATATAGGGGGAGAACTCATTTCTTCAAATGAGGTCAACTGTTTTATATCCAAGGCAAACACCACTGAATCAGAACTATGGCATAGAAGGATGTGTCACACTAATTTCAAAAACATGAACAATTTAGTAAAAAGAAATTTGGTCATTGGACTACCTCAAAAACAATTCATGTGTGATCATCACTGTGTTACATGCCTAAAAGGCAAACAACACAAGACTTCTCATAAGTCCAAATCTGTGAACTCTATTTCTGTTCCTTTACAACTCTTACATATGGACCTTTTTGGACCTACAAATGTAATGAGTATTGGAAAGAAACAATATTGTCTTGTTATTACTGATGACTTTTCCAGATATACATGGGTTTTCTTTCTCAGGACAAAGGATGAAACAAGTGAACTCATCAAGAACTTAATTGTTAAACTGGAGAACACATCTGACCAAAAAGTTAAAGCCATAAGATGTGATAATGGCACAGAATTTAAAAATGCTAACTTAATTAACTTTTGTGATCTTAAAGGTATTGACAGGCAATACAGCTCACCTAGAACTCCACAACAAAATGGTGTAGCTGAAAGAAGAAATAGAACCATCATTGAAGCAGCAAGATCAATGTTAGCAGATTCAAAATTACCAATCACTTTTTGGGCTGAAGCTGTTAATACTGCCTGTTATGTTCAGAACAGAGTATTAATAGTGAAGCCACACTTTAAAACACCATATGAACTTTTTAATAAAAGAAAACCCTCTATAAGTTTTTTAAAATCATTTGGTTGTCCTTGTACTATTCTGATTACAAGAGAACAAATTGGTAAGTTTGACTGCAAAGCTGATGATGGAATCTTTGTGGGATACTCTACTCAAAGCAAATCATACAGAGTATTCAACAAGAGACTAAGGATAATTGAAGAAAGCATCAATGTATCCTTTAATGAAAATGTTCCTAATGAACAAGGAAATGGTCCAGATTGGCTATTTAACATAGAAAATCTAACCAAATCCTTTAATTTTAACATGGATTTAAATGCATGTGATTCAAATTGTCACACTCAAAAAGAAGGAACATCATCTGTTAATTCTGGTCAAGAAAAGATGAGATACATAGTAGTTGATACTGCTCCCACAGTCAATACTGAGGACAGTAATAACTCAATTTCTGGAACCAGTAGTAACTCTGAGAATGAGGACAGTAGTAATTCAAATACTACTGGTACCAGTAATAGTACTCAAAATACTACTGGTCCTAGCAATAACCTAGATTCTCAAGATACTACTGATCCCAGTAACAACAACAATACTACTGATCTCAATGAAGATAACATCAGTAGTAACTCTGACCTAGATAATGATGAACCAAACATCAATGACAATGAAGGATCACCAGATGAACAAATACCTGAGACAAATGAGTCCAACCTTGAAAATCAACTAGTGGTTGATAGAGCTACAACTACAAGGACTCAGAAGAACCATCCGTTAGACCTTGTTTTAAGTGATGTTAACTCACCACTGCAAACAAGAAGCAAATTAAATAAATGCTTAACTGCAAACATGTGTAACATAAGTTTAATTGCTAATGAATGTATGTTTGAATGTTTTTTGTCTCAGGATGAACCAAAGAAGATCCAACAAGCAATGAGGGACTCAAACTGGATTGAGGCAATGCAAGAAGAACTCCTTCAATTCAAGTTACAAGCTGTTTGGACACTTGTACCTCTACCCAAAGGAAAAAGAGCCATTGGAACAAGATGGATCTTTAGAAACAAGAAAGATGAAAGAGGTATAGTGATCAAGAACAAAGCCAGACTTGTAGCCCAAGGATACACTCAAGAAGAAGGAATAGACTATGATGAAGTATATGCTCCTGTTGCTAGAATTGAAGCAATAAGAATATTTCTAGCATATGCTTCATTCAAAAAGTTCAAAGTCTATCAAATGGATGTGAAGAGTGCATTCCTATATGGGAAGATTGAAGAAGAGGTCTATGTCTGCCAACCTCCAGGTTTTGAAGATCCAACACATGGTGATTATGTATTCAAACTGGATAAAGCTCTGTATGGCCTACATCAGGCACCAAGAGCATGGTATGATACATTATCATCATATCTATTGAAGAATAACTTTAAAAGAGGAGCTATTGACAAAACTTTGTTTACAAAGAAAGTCAAAGATGATATACTACTGGTACAAATCTATGTAGATGATATCATCTTTGGTTCAACCAATGATTTATTATGCAAAGAATTTGAAGAACTGATGCAGATTAAATTCAAGATGAGCTCTATGGGTCCAATGAACTTCTTCCTTGGACTCCAAGTCAGTCAAAGAACAGATGGTATTTTAATAAACCAATCAAAATATGTTAAAGACATCTTGGAGAAATTTGATTTGAAAGACTGCAAGAGTGCAAGCACACCAATGGAAACACACAAACACCTACATCCTGATGTTGAGGGGGAGGATGTAGATGAACACTTATATAGATCAATGATAGGCTCTTTGATGTACTTAACGGCATCAAGACCTGACATTATGTATAGTGTTTGTGTGTGTGCAAGATATCAAGCAAGACCTAAAGAATTACACTTGCAGGCTGTCAAAAGAATATTCAGATACTTGAAAGGCAAACCATCACTTGGTCTATGGTATCCACATGACTCACCCTTTGAACTCATAGCCTACACAGATAGTGACTATGGAGGTGAATGTCAAGATAGAAAGTCCACAACTGGTGGATGTCAATTCTTCGGATCAAGACTGGTGTCATGGCAATGTAAGAAGCAAACAAATGTATCAACATCAACTGCTGAAGCAGAGTATGTAGCTGCATCGGCTTGTTGTGCTCAAGTACTCTGGATCAAAACCAGCTTCTAGACTTTGGTATCTCTATCCTTAAAACTCCTATTTTTATTGATAATCAAAGTGCTATTAGTATTGTGAACAATCCGGTAAAACACTCTAAAACTAAACACATTGAAATAAGATTTCATTTTATAAGAGATTGCAATGAAAAGAAATTAATCAAAGTGGTTGAAATTCATACTGATAATCAATTAGCAGATCTTTTTACAAAAGCATTTGATGTAGGAAGATTCAACTTCTTGGTTAGCAGTATTGGAATGATTTTGATAAATTAAAATCTCACTTAAAATCATGTGTAAAGTTTTGTTGTAAAATGTTATTTATTTGTTTGAGTGTTTTACTACTGGTAGATCTGTATTACTGGTTGTAGGCATGTGCACAAAATACTACTGGTAGTTAATTACTACTGGTGTGTATTAGGTTTACATAAATACTACTGGTAAGTCAGTACTACTGGTATTCACATATACCACTGGTCTTGTGTGTTGGTGGTTACTACTGAGGTCTATAGTTACTACTATTGTCAAAATCCTTAGTCACTACTGATGTTCGTAGATACTACTGACGTTTTATTACTGGTATCATATTTACTACTGGTCTTTCAGAATCACAATTACCAAACAAACCCCCGTGAAAATAACCGTTATGTTATGATTCGAAGGGCAATTTAGTCTTTGTGCAGGTTAAATCGAAAGATATAAAAGGCGGCAGTCGATTAGTTTAGCATTATCTTTACTTCGATTTGCTAAATCCTCTCGATAAACCCTAGCTTTCGATCAAAAACCCTGCACCAATAACAAAATTCTTACGTCTTTCTCTCAAATCAACAACAATGGCAACTCTACAATCTCTCAATGTTCAAACCGATCTCAAATATTCAGAGTTCCATAATATGTGTGCGTTTTTACGCAATCCAGACGGTACTAAAGACTTTCGACCAATCATTCAATTCTTAAAGAACTCATACATTAAGTTCGCTTTAACTGTGAAACCGAAAGCATACCAACAGCACTTGGTGGATTTTTGGACCAATGCTGAAAGAACAGAAGGTGCAACTACACCTATGATAAAATCATCGGTGGATGGAAAGATGATCACAATCACTGAGCAATCCATTCGACACCATCTACAACTACACGATGATGCAGGTATGTTTACACTCCCTAAGGAATTCATTGCTGAAACTTTAAATAAAATGGGATATGAGGGAAGACTTAACATAGTAACTTTTCAAAAAGGTCTTCTCTCCCCGCAATGGAAATTTCTTGTACATACTATTCAGCATTGTATTTCTCCAAAACGAAGTACTTGGAATGAGTTTAATAAGGCAATAGCCTCTGCTGTTGTCTGTTTATGCACAGACCAAGTATTTAACTTTTCATACATGATTTTTGAAGGTATGTTGGGAAATCTTAGTTCCTCAAAGTTTTTAATGTATCCCAGATTTCTCCAACATATCATAAACTGTGAATTACAAAACTTGTTAACTCCCAAAAATATTTTTATCATTCGTGAGTTGAACAAGAAAGTTTTCTCTAATATGAGAAAACAATTTAAATTTTCGGGCAAGGAAACCCCTTTGTTTCCTAATATGATCAAAGATCAAACACTACTTGGAGAGGGTTCAATCATAGATACAACCCAAATTGAACCTCAACCCACTCCATCACCCCCAAATACAGCCCAAACACCACCCCAAATAGTCACTCAATCACCTACTAATATAGAAGTCCTGAATGTGTCCCAGGAACTTGAAATAAATCTGCAGAGTGCTACTCTTCACTCTGTGGAAGACCTACCAAACAAAACCCAAAATATTTCCACAACTTATAAAAGAAAGAAGTCTTCTTTAAAGGACACCAGGGGACAAATCGAGTCAAACCCCAGGCTCAAAGAGTTGTCCTTCAAGGAGGAGAGAGGACATGAGGCGAGGGCTTTCACTACTGATGCCCCAAAGGTGGGTGCACAGGACGGTGAAAACATCACTAAGACCCAGACCTCGGCAACTTTAAGTGATGACTCATTTGAGGAATTACTTAAAGGACCCCGGTGCCAAGAAACCATAAGGGGGGGCATCTCTGCTTCTTCTAGGAAGAAGAGGATGTCTAAAAGACCCAATGAATCACCAAGAAGTGATGAGGGCAGATCTGTGGATTTGATGGAAAGGATGGAAAACCTTCAAACCAATGTACCTGTTAGTAAGCCCGATGATCTTGCTAGATGGAGTGAGGGCAGTATTAAAACCAAACAATTGACGGATAAAGTGGATTCTCTTGAATCCACTGTACAAGATTGTCTTAAGTATCTCACAAATCAGGGGAAAACAATTGCAGTCATGAAAAGACATGTAAATACCATCAACAAACGAATGAGGTTTTATGAACACAGGCTTCATCAACAAACAAAGATTATAAGAAGATTGAAAAAGAAGGTTGATGATAGTGAGGCTCCTCCAGTTGAGCTCACTAAGGGGGAGAAGGACAACATTCAGAATATGATTGATGAATCAATTGCAGCAGTAGCAACTTCTCTCCTCAATCTTAAACAAACAAATATTGATGAAGGCCCAGAAAAGATGGTTGTTGATGATGAGCCAACTACTGCTCCCATGGAAGAACAAGCTGAAAAAGAAGTATCAGTAGTAACTCCTACTACTGATATCATAGCAGTAGTAAGTCAGGAAGAGGAAGTAAAAGCAACAAATACTACTGATGTCCTATCAATAGTAACTCCTGAAGTCACACCAGTAATAACCACCTTGGTCACTACTGAAGAGGAAGAATTGATTTTACCAGAGTTAATTGAAAGAGAAAAACATGTCATCATCTCCAAACCACCAACACCTGATCAACCACTTATCATACCTGACATTGATGATAATGTGAATTGGTTTGAGGTAGATGAATGTACACTTCCTCCACATCCCAAGATACTACCAGAAGACCAACTTAAACTGTTTTATCCAAAATTACTACTTCCTGGTATCCCTGATATGAAATACACTCCACCTCCACCATCTGCTTGCATTGGAAAAGGAAAAGAAGTTTATGATGATGATTATCCCAATAGAGCATTAGGTCACCACATGGTAAACAAAATTAATCATGTCAGATCAGAAAAGCAATCTAGATGGAGAATAAAACATATGAAATTCTTGGAGAAAGTGGAGATGTATCAAACTCTTGAGGAGAATAAAAGGAAGGATCAAAGGGCAATCCCTGTTCAAATACCTGTTCAAGCAGAAGACATTCAGATAGAAGCTCAAAAAGCAGAATTCAAGAGGCTCAGAAAAGTTGAAGAAGAACATATACAATGCCTTGAATATTTGGTTTCTGAATGCAAAAGAACTAAAAGTGAATTAACAGATGATGTGTTTGAACAGAAGGCCAATATGATTGAATTTTTGAAATCAAAAGGGCATAGTGCAAAGTCTCTTGGCAGAATGAAGATGATTACTATCATAGACAAATATTGCACTGCTAAGAAGAAGGATTTGGCTGAACAAGAAGCAGAAGAAGAAAAGAAATCCAAAGCCTTAGTTCCAATCAGTCCAAAATTAATCAAAACTGGTAGTATCACAACTACTGGTGAATCCTCAACTCCCCAGTCAAAGAAGAGAAAAGCTATTACTCAAGAACAGAGCACTCAAAAGAAGTCAAAAACACAAATCATTCCTGTTCTTGAAGTGCATGTTGCTCCCTTGCAGAACAATCCAATCATCAACTGGAGGGTTATGCAGAACAATGTTATAGAGATTATAAGGGAAGATAAAATTGTGCAGAGATTTACTGGATGGTTACCTTTGATCATGTCCTGTTCAAGAAGTGATGTCATTAAACTTCTGATCGTTGGAAAACCAAGAATGTCAAAGAAATCATGGAAAGAGTCTGGTGCTGGATACTTAACAAAATTGATAGATGCTGCATTTTATCCAGACAACTACCCAGAACAGTTTACAGATCCAGGAAATGTCTATGCTTGGAATGTGATTCCAACTGCCAACATGTACTTCTTTGAAAAATCAGGCAAAGTATGTGAGCTATACTTATATGAAAAAGAATATCCACATTCTGAGAAGACTATGTATCAGATATTCACAAATACAATGATGAAACCTTATGATGCTGTTATGTTCCAAAATAAATTGAATTATTTCACAAAGAGAAACAGCAAATACATCATTGAGCAAAGACATCAACAAAATCAAAGGACGTTGGAGAAAAGAAAGAAAGAAGAAGATGAACAAAAGAAACTTATGTGATTGAAAGAGAATCAATAAGTTTAGGGGGTTGTTGGAACAAAATCACAGATCAACTTGATACTGATGCTGCAGTTAGTACTGATCATGTTTAGTACTGATGGGGCAGAATTACTTATTACTGATGAAGTTGATACTGGTGTAATCTATAACTTAGTTACTACTGGTCAAGGCATATTGAAGATACTACTGATCAATAGTAGTTACTACTGACGATGTATCTGGACTTACTACTGGTCACCAAAGTTACTACTGACGTTACATATTTACTACTGGTGATTAGTTTTACTACTGGTAATCGTTTATGGAGCATATCGAGTCCGAGATCTTCGCAGAGATAGTTATAGAATGTAATTCAATGTATATCTTTATAATTCGAATGTAAATCAAGTCCTAGAATAACTAGGGTAAATAGTTAGGCTTCAAGGACTATTATAAATAGTTCCTTACGAATTGTAAACGTACGTGTGTATTGTTAATCGATAATATACATTGAAGCTTTTTGTGAAACTGTATTCTTAATACTTTCGCTTATTGTTTACAGTTTATTGTTCTTAATATATTGATATAGTGTTGATCCGCTACAACTTCTATTATCAATTAGATCTAAGGTGTTTATTAACTAATTCATAGTTAATCGATCCTGACAGTATAGAAAAACTTTGATTATTGCTCTAAAAGAATATGATAAAATGAACTTCTATTAATCCATTACAAATGATTAATGCATATTAAAACTATGTTCGAACTCAATATGTTCATTGTAAAAGGATGCTGCCGAAATGTAGAAGAGCGGACTCCTATATTTCTGGAAGCTCAAGATCGTATAAGGAAAGGGGTTCTACTTCAAGGTATAACTTTTGCCCCGGGTCTCCATTACAGTCCCAGTTTATGGCCCGTTCGTCTTTTTTGGTCCATTTGAAATTTTGGGTCATATTTAAATTGTATTTGTGCCTTCGGAATAATAAGGTGAAGTTTTTGTGAAAAATTAGATTTTCTCTCCTAAAATTGTGTTATTTGTGTTGAACAACTTTTAAAGGCCAGCCAATCCCAACGTAGTTTGGTAATATTGTCTCAATATTTGTAAAATCAAGAGTAAAAAAAATAAGAAATGAAACAAACCTTGTCTGCTTCATATTGTTCTTTAAGGGTTCGTTGAGGGCCAATTTGTATCTTTCCTATAACATCTTCTTCATCATCATCTTCAGATACAAATATCGAGCTTTCACTCATCTTCCTATATATCTTTGCCACGTCACCTGAATCTTCAACCTCCAAATCAGCTTCTGACTTTAATTTGTCTGTATGATCATCACACTCCTTTTTTTCAACAAATCCCATATTTGTGGAACTTAATTGAAACGATATAAATACGTACGTTTAACTGTTAACAAGAAATTCCATTCAACAAGTAATCCATGTTCTTAGTATTCTGAATTCCCAAAGAATAAAGGAGAACAATGAAATTAGATAGAATGTTATGTTTTTATAGGTGCATATATAATTATGTAAAAGATAATGTGGTTGTGGGCCCAAAAGTTGATTGCCAATATATTTGAACCTGGAATATTTAAACCGGGTTAGCTTATTTACAAAACATACTTTAATAAGGTGATAAACAGTTCACCTTTTAAGAAAGTGTCAAGGTTAATTTATCCAATATTATATATTATATATATTTTTAACGGTTTACTGGTTCGAACCTAAACAGTGATATTTACAATGGCAAATATGATTTTCCTCGAACCCTTCACCTGTGGAGAATAAATCCCACCACATATTCACCTGAGGAAAAGTCTTTAGCAAGACTCGAATCTGAGACCTTGTGAATGAAATCCCCCAAGGTAGAGCTGGGATATTCCCAAATTACCAATACTTAATTTTGGGCTACTAGAATAGATGTTAATTATTTGACTACAATTACTTATGTACAATATTATTTTTATGAATGTCTAAACCCGTATCATTCTATTGACCACAACTATTACTACTCACCCCCACCACCGTCATTGTCCACCACCACAATCACTACAGCCGTCACCCACCATCAATATGCACATCACTACTGCCACCACCATCACCACCACTGTCAAATCTGCAAAACATAGTTATTGGGTACCCGTCGGCGCGCGCATTGTGCAGTTACCTAACTAGTTTTATTAAGTTTTTATTGAATCAAACTCGAGTAACTCGTGAACAAATCTCCTCACTTACACCTCTAGTCCAAAGAGGTTTTACAAAACATGTTAGTTGTGTTTGGGTAAGTTTATTGTATATTTTATTAATAAAGTTAATTTTGTTTTCTGTCAAAGAATCAGTAAAAGAAAACAAGAAGACAAGACATATGAAAGAGAGAAATTTAAATATTTGATACTTTCGAGCACAAAGAGAGGAAAATGTGAATATTATAAAGATCATGCGGGTCACTAAGGTGCACTATCTTACAACAATATGAGACCATGATTTGAGGGAACTTCAACACATGAGGAGACAGCTTAGCATTGAGTGGATTATGAGATACGAAAGATATTAGATATATTCCCTTTTGACCTTTTCTTTTTTTGTCACAAGTGAATAACCCTTTATAGGGGTGTTCTTTTGGACGGTTTGGTTTTATCCGAACCAAATAGGTGAAACCAAATAAAGTCTGGTTTTCAAAAGTTCAAACCGAACCGTCCAAACTAATTCGAAAACCAAACCGATCCGAACCAAATAACAACTTGGTTGGTTTGGTTTTATCCGTTTGGTTTTTCTTTAAAATTTTCAAAATACTACAAAAGTATATAATATAAATAATATTAAGTTCGATATGTAAATTCCATAATGATAAACTATTTTTTACATTAAAACAAGTCTAATTCATAGCTTGTGACATTTAAAATCATATAAGAAAAAATCTTGACATCAACTTTAGCAAAACTTCAAAAGATTGGTACATAGCCAACTAATACAATGTAAAATGGAACAAGTGTTAATATATAAATCAATTTACTATAAGAAATGTAAAGAAAATGAGTACCATAATTGCTTACAATGGAAACCAATAAGTGTTAGTATATCAATCAATATACTAATATATTACTATTTAGTTTTTTTTGGACAATCCGGTTTTCACAACGAAAACCAAATCCAATCTGAAATCCAAACTATTAATTTGGTTCAAATCCAAACCGATCCAAAAAACCAAATAACCGATCCAAATAGTCCGATCCATAATGTCCAATTGAACAATCCGATTATATCCAAATAATGAACACCCCTAACCCTTTATATGGTTAAATTCTTGTAGTGAACCTCGAGTTATAGAATCAAAATTTAGATATGTACCAATTTAACCTTTTCTTTTTGGTCATAAGTTAATAATCACTTATAGTGACGATGACAACAACTTATACACCAAAATTTAGATATACACCCTTTTAACCTTGACAACTAAATTGGAGTTTGACACTGATACTCGACGAGCCTACATTGTTAAACTCGAGATCGAGCTTGGTGAAGGTATTGACTCTTTCGAACTCGACTCGAATCGGCTCGAATGTTTTTTATATATATATATATTTTTTTTTTGTAATAAGTTGATTTGAAAGAGTATAATTGATGAATGGGGTAGAGTTTATTTTCTTTTTCCTTATATACAAAAGATACATATATAATTATGTATATAAAAAATGTTAAAATAAATGATAATTTAACGTAAACTGAGTATTAGGGAACTCGAGCTCGGCTCGAAACCCTACTCGAGTACTCGATCTCGACTTGGTCCACAACGAGTCGATTTTGAGTATTTTTTTGAGCCGGTCTCGAGTAACTCTCTAGTTGTCTCGGTTCAATTACACCCTAAGTAGTAGGGTGACAATTAAGGATTCTGGTGACAATTAAGGATTTATATTAAACTAGGTAGGAGTTAGAAAAAAATACGGGAAATGAAAAAAAAAAACAAGAATTGCATGGAATGTGGTTTAGTACTAGGGGTGAGCATGGGGCGGTTTGGGGCGGTTTTTAACTAAAACCAACCCCGCCCCAAAAGTTCGGGTTTTAAGAATTACACCCCGTTTGGTTTCGGTTTTTTCGGTTTCGGTTTCGAGCGGTTCGGTTTCGGGTTTTTTTCGGTTTTTTGTTTTTATTTAAATTTACCAATATGTTACCTTAAAAAATAATATTATGATCCAAACTTTCAAACCTTAACTTATTTCGTTTATAAATAAAACAAACTAGTAAGTTTTCATATAATAAAATGATAAATCAACTAACATAACTTGAATAAGATTAAAAGATAGTTAAATGTTACCTAAAAAACTCAATCATATCTATTTAAAAGATAGTTAAATGTCAAATCTTTTAAAAGATAGTTAAATGTCAAATATTTTATAAATATTAAGAAATATTTTTATAAAACTTGAAATATATATAATGGTGGGGCGGGGCGGGGTTTTCGGTCGGGTTTTTCATGTGCCCCCGAAAACCGCCCCAAACATTCGGGTTTTTCAAAAATTAGAACCGTCGATATCGGTTTTTCAAATGGTTCGGTTTTTTCGGTTCGGATTTTTCGGGTTTTTCGGTTTCGGTTCGGTTTTTTGGTTTTTATGCTCATCCCTATTTAGTACTCTAGTACGCCCAGTTTAAGCTCACATTTTTATTCTACTATTAATTCATAGAAAAGAATAAAATATAACCTTATCTCCTAGCAATTCTTTTCAAGAATCATGGCTTGTTGGATTGGAAAGTCATTTTGTTCATGTATCTCCAAAAGATTGAGAAGATATATTTTGTTTAACCGAGCAGCTTTTTTGCGTTTCATCTTTTAATCTTCACAAAATTTTGTGTCGTTCCCATTTCCAATTCTCTTTCTAAAGATATTAGAAAGATCGATATTTGATTCTAAAAAAACGTTGCGAATAGAAAGAATTTTGTTCCAAACGAGGACTATATGGATTCACAAGGCCTTTCTAATTAATATCATATGTTCGTCCACCCTTACACGTATGCAGATTGAATATCCCAATTTGCTAGATAACATACCTGTTACCCTATGTATTTAATGCATTCTGTTATTAGATTGTTCTCAAGGAATATATTGGTGTAGAGAATTAAGTTTGTCTTCATTCTCATAAATATTCGTTATTTATTTTACATAACTTCTAAGAAACACAAATACGTACAGTAAAAAGAATTTGGAGTGTCACCAATTCGTCTTCTTTTCCATCGAAGGGTTATTTGTTATTACTAATTATTTACACTTTTTTATCAGTTTATAAGATAAGATTGGAACTCGATGTTAAATTGTTTGGATTTATTCTTCATTTGAATTACATGCATATAACTACAATGCTTAAATTGTTTGGATTTAAGGTTCAAGGCACATGTGTGTAGTGAAAATTTAGACTACTATGCAAGAACATTTACATTTCAAATGCGTTGGTTATACCCAATGATAGAAGATATGCAGTTAGCTCGTATGGTTTTTCATGGGCTTTAAACAAGCATACACTTATCAAAGAATTTTGAACAAGTGAATTTACCTTGTACACTCCAATTCAGTGAGTTCACGAAGTTACACGAACATGCTGAATCTGACCGCCTTCAAAGTAAAATACTTATGTGTACTTATAACTAAATTATTTTCTGTTACGATATAGTTATACAATTTTCCACTATGTAGATCCATGAACACGTTGTGACTCGAAGGGACATAGTTATCATCAATGAAGAGTATTAAAAAACGATTTTCTAACCCATTTGTTATCTTTTGCATATTCTCTCTTGTAGGAAAGTATCTTTGCTAATCACTTCATGAAATAAATTTGATGAACACAAGGATAATACGTTGCGGTCAATGAAAGGACCACCTGCTTTGCTTTTTTGGAATGGGACTGAAAATGAATATCTTCAGTTGTTACATAATGTTTGTTATCAAATTTATCTTTCAAACTTTATTGAGATCGAAGTTGGAGTTTCATGAACTATGCTTATTCAAAATAGGTGATCTTGAACTAAACCAATTTTAATAGTTAAAAAAATAATTATTTTATTAATAACACGGCAAAAGGAGTATTGATGCGTACATCTCTTGGATTTCTGATTCCATATGACAAGTAGGACATGTCACTATCCAAGTTATATCAACTTCTGGGAGGTGGCACATTCATTAACTGCAACATATTAGCCTTATGTTCATCAAATTTATTCTATAAAATGATTACCAAAGATACTTTCCTGCAAGATATTGCATATAATTAATAGATAACTGGTAATTAGAAAATTACTCCTTCAATGATGAGAACTATATCCTTTTTGAGTAACAAGCTCTTCATGGTTGGCTAAACACCGGACAACGATACCTGTTACATCTACATTATGGAAAAACTTATAATTACTACTACCTCCGTATCAAAATAAGTGATTCACTTTTCTAAAAAGGGTGGAACAAAATAAGTGATACACTTCTATTCTTTATCTTTTTTAGAAAGTTTTAACACATGAAGTTACCCTTTTACCCTTACTTAAATTTCTTAAACATCATTAATATTACATTTAATCTACTAATTAAAACACACAACTCCCCACCTACCCCAAATTAATACCCTCACCTCAAACGCATCATGAAAAAGTTACAGCAAGCAAACCCAAAAATCGCAAAATCATTCAAATCGCAAGCAAACATTTCACAGAATCGCAACAAGTAAACCCAAAATGAAGAACTTACAGCAAGCAAACATCTCACGTGACTTCATCTTCTCCGGCGGAATAGATCTGTAAGTAGATGGTCGAAGCCTCGATGGCGGTGCGCGGTGGTGATGGCGGCTGTAAGGAGGAAGCGTAGCGATGATGGCGGTGCGTTCATGGCGGTGCAACGGTTGGATGGCGGTATGAAGGGAATGGTAACCAGATTTGATATTTTGGGTTATATCTTGTTTCATGATTTGTGAAACAATCGTAAATTCAAGAGTTTATTAATTTGATGTTTTGGGTTAGGTATTGGAGGCAGATGGATTTCCATATAAAGAAATTGGTATTTCAGAATAACTCATTGGATTTGGGGACATTTAATTGATTAGTTAATTTGTCATGATTGTATATTGTTGCAGGTTTTTCAAAGAACAAAGTAATAATTTGGGGGTGTTCTTCATGATGGTAAAGAAGAAGATAAGTATGGATGTACAACACCGTTCAAAATTCAAAGTTTCTATTTCTTAATTAAAAGTGTTTAAAAATATGTTGGACCCACTTAATCTATCTTAATTTCCACTTAAAAGTTTTACCTCAAAAATCATATTTCAAGAAGTATATCACTTATTTTGATATCATAATAAAAAATAATTAAGCCTACTAAGCACATATAAGTATTTTACTTTGAAGGCGGTCTGATTCAGCATTTTCGTGTAACTTCGTAAATTTACTGAATTGGAATAAAAGGTAAATTCCCTTGATTGTGTCGACAAATATATGCTTATTCAAAAACCATGCAAAACCGTACGATCTAACTGCATATCTTCAATCGTGAAGACAAATTGGTGACACTTCAAATACTTACGGTAATTATTTGGGTTTCTTAAAAGTTAGGTGAAATAAATAAAGAAAATTTTTGAGAGTAATGAAACCTTTATTTATTTACACGAATACGTTTGGAGAATCTGATGACAGAAAGCAGTAAATAAATAGGTTAAAAAAGTGTATTACTTGGCAAATTGTGATATTCAATCTGCGCACGTGTAAGCATTGACGAACAGATGTCGTAAATTAGAAAGGCAGATGTCGTAAATTAGAAAGGCATTGAGAAAAGAGAAGTGACTGTTGTATACATTAAAATAAATAATTATTTACAATATTTAATTATTTATTATTTAATTTTGAATAAAGTTCTTGTTAGAAAACATACGAGACTGAAACTTTGAGTAGGATATTAATTTTAAAAGTTATTCTCAGAGGTGTAGCAAGATGGAAAGATTGAGTAATGAGCTAAGATGCAACTTTGAGTCATGTTAAAGTCATAAAAAGTTTAAGCATGCTAATTCATGGGAAGTAAAAATTATTCAAATTTTTTCGAAAGTAATACGGATTTTAAATAAATTATCCATCCTAATTTGCTTTTAAAAATGTTTTCAAAAAAATGATATCAATGATTTAAAAATCCAGATACTCCACAATATCACATGTCAATTATCTATAACCTCACTTATAAAATTTTCAAAATAAAATCAGAATTCAGGGTTCCAAATTCTAGAAAGTGGTTGATTAGACACACGAGACACGTGAGGGACAAACAATTGACAAGTGTCATAATTTGTGAGATTTTCAAATCTCACATATCGTACTTTTAAAAATATTTCTACAACCATATTAAAACCGATAATTTATTTGAAATCCCTATACTTTTCTAAGAAAAAAAAAAATCAAAATTATCATCATGCACAATATCCAAAAACAATATTAACAAGTGGAACATTTTGTAGATTAAGGTAAAATGCTACCACAAAAACTACATTCCAACATTTCCACAACCACAAAACATGATAACGAAAGCAAAATACTTGTCGATGATTTTGTCACTTGGGTTCTTGGACTCCACACAATTCTCCATCCTGAAAATAATAACAAAAAACAAGTAACTTAAAGAGAAAAACACAAGCTACAAAGTCACTATAATTAGTTATAAAATATCCCTAAGAATGAAAAATAGCCCAAGAGATTTCTGATTTTCCAAACTCTTTCAAAATATTGTATAATACACTCAAGTTTCAGATTTTGCACAAGTAACCCCTGGACTTGTTAAATTTGAAAAACACACACTATATGTAGATCCTAAAATAAATACATCTTTTACAATTTGACATATTAAGTAATACAAACCTCATCATAAACCACTCTTTGGTTACGCCAAAATTCCAAACTAGGTAGAAGCACCCTTCCTGCATATATGTAAAATATCTTCTGTTTTAGGCATCAACTTTTCTTACAAAAAAATTATTTATAATTAATTAAAATCAGCTTTTAAAAAAAATAATATTGAAAGGCTAAAACAGGTTGCTTAGTGGACTATTTCTTACCAGATCTAGATTTCTTTCCACTGAAAGATTCTGGTGACAAAATGTTGAAATTTCCATTGTCTTCCTTAGATCCCTAAAAAAAATACAATCATATTAATCCAAAACAAGACAAACTTAATTACTGATGTAAGCACTACCATAGGTATGCAAAATATCATTAAAAAAAATACTTTGTAATTCATTAACGTTAGCAGGTTCAAATCAAAATTTACTTTTTGAATTAAGTAAACACATTTATAAGAGTACATTACACCAATGGTCCTTATGGTTTGTACCTAATTACACATTTGGTCCTTTAGTTTCATAAATTAATGTTGACATTTTTGGTCCTTTACCTAAACAGATATTTATTTTTCCCGTCAAGTCTCTTCACGATTATTGGATTATGGCTTTTTATGGGTTTCAAATTGGTAAAAGGAAAAGGAAAATGAAAGATTTACCTGAATTTTAAAAAGAAATATTTACCTTCTTGCCCCTCGAATGAGATTTAGGGCTTGTTATGAGTTGCTTTTTAGCCATCTTACAGTTTAATTTTCCTGGTGTCAAATGCTTGCTCTTACTACTAGTAACAACTGTTTTTTTGGAATTGATCACATCTTTTGAAGCCACAATTTCTCTGTTTTTCTTCTTATTTTTGCAACCTTTCATTAATGTTCTCAAATGGACTAAATCATCATCTACATTTGTGCTACTAAATGGATCTAAACACTCGGATTTAAATCGTTTTTCCTCAACATCCTTATTTTCCTCAACATCCTTATTTTGATCATTCTGTTTTCGTTTTGATTTCGTCCTTAAAACTACATTTTCAGAGCAGTTTGCAGTTTCATTTAACCCTTTTTCAGAAACAGTTTTCCTGATTTCAGACTTCAAATCACAATTTACAACATTTGCAGCCTTGTTCTCGGGATCCAAAATATTTACTTTGTCTAGATTAAATATATCATGTAATAATGGAGAATTGTTATCCAATTTTGTCATGGATCTTGTCATTCGCCTGCTAGAAACTTTCAAACACTTTGATCCTGTAGATGAGTCCACAGCATTTCTTAAGGTGGGACCATTCTTAAATTCTGGTGTCGCTGGAGATTTTTCACAAAAAACTTCATCTCCAGCCTTAACTATATGTGGGATTTCATGTGAGGATTCAGTAGTATTTTTATTGTTCAAAATTATATCTTGAATTTCTGTATCCACAGGTTTACCATGGGAGTTATCATGAAACTCAGCATGTTCTTCAATCTGTTCTTCATTTACTGGAAATATTAAACCTACGCAGAAAGTGATAAAAAAAGTTGAGTAAATTACACAATGGTCCTTTAGGTTTGTACCATATTACATATTCGGTCATTTAGTTTCATAAATTACACTGGTAGTCCTTATTTCTGAAACTATTGACACGTTTGGTCCTTTACCTAAACAAATGTTTATTTTTCTCGTCAAGTATGGTTACGTGTGATGCACGAGGGGGTAAATCTGTCCTTTTCCCTTTCCCTTCACCAATTTAAAACCCATAAAAACCCGTTTGTTTGACGGGAAAAGTTAACGTTTGTTTAGGTAAAGGATTAAACGTGGCAATAGTTTCAAAAATAAGGACTACTAGTGTAATTTATGAAACTAAAGGACCAAATACGCAATATGGTACAAACATAAAGGACCATTTGTGTAATTTACTCAAAAAATTATTTATTTTTCTTCTAACTGTCTTCCTTTGACTGAACATCATTCCAACCCCAATTAATATTTACCTCTCGAGACATGTTTGGCACCAGATTCTCTTTTGGGGCAGCTTGTACAAAATTCCTTCCAGTTGTGGGGAAATCCAATAACAAAATGATCAAACACCTGCAAGTGTAAACACACATTATATTAAAATTATGGAAGATTCATGTAAAATGGAGAAAAAGTTAATAGTTTTAGCTGAACATATTATCAGGCCTCAGCTATCTTGTTATCAATTTGAAGTTAATTTACAAATTGATGTATTGATATACAATGTAGCCAATTGCTTTACACAAAATTAACCATATTCTTAACAGAAAATTAACATACCTCATGAGGAAATCCATTTTCAAGTGTTCGATCTTTGTTAATGTAGCCTTTTAGAATAACGGAAACACCATCATCTGTTTCTAGCTCAAAAATACTGTGTACTCTGAGAATCGGTGCAGAAGAGAAGCATCGCCCAGCCCTAATCCTATCAATTTTTTCAAAATCAAATTAAATGTCAATTTCGAGAGGAATTTATGAGAGAGGTGAAGATCAGACTTTAGAGAAGTGCACGTGAGGCCTGCAACTCCTAGGGTTTTAGTTTCAGCATCGTCGTCGGCTGTTTGGGGTTTGGTTAGCCACCAGTCTTGCAATTCAACCTATTTTATGCGTTTTTCAGTGAATTAATGGAACAATGGGAGTGAGGGAACAAGGAATTTGGTAAAACTTACTGTTTTTTGGAAGATAGAACGAGGTGGGTTGTTGTTTGCAACATCGAACGCCATTGGAGGTGGGGTTGGTGTCGGATGATTTGAATCAAAATGAGCGGGAATGCAAGGGCGGTCTTTGACAATCCACTACGATTTATGCAAAGAAATGTGCAAAATTCATCCGTGCCAATTTCTATTTTAAGAACCCTAGAAAATCAGTAGAAATTGAGGGGGAAACCTTTGCAAAGGGGTAGTCTGTTGGTCGTCCAAGTAAGTAAGTAACCATTCAAAGATGTGCATAGCTCAAAATTCTAGAGAGACTTTGGGGTTAATAAGAATAACCGTATTAACTTTTTAGGTAAATGTTTAAGGTAGTCTAAGGATTTTAGCTAGTCTCAAGGGATAATTAATAGTTATTGGATTAAGAAAAAATCAAAGGTCAAGATCAAGATTCAAACCATACAAACACATGTGCTTCAGTACATCAATACCCCACCCACCTCCGGCGGCCGGAGACGGCGGTCAGCGGCGGCGGTGGACGGTGGCGATGTGTTTGAAACACAAGTGTTTCACCTTTTGAAACACATGTGATTTGAAAATAAAGGAGTGTATATGTACAGTCAAGCACATGTGTTTCATGACTTGAAACACATGTGTTTGTAAGCTAGAAGCACATATGTTTCACTAATAACTGTTGTTTTGAAAATAAAATAGTGTATATGTACAGCCAAGCACATGTGTTTCATGACTTGAAACACATGTGTTTGTAAGCTAGAAGCACATATGTAACATCCCGAGACCCGACCTATTATATTTTATTACTTTTGGTAAGTAATATCTTATTGTTTAATATTTTATTATTTTATATGATTTTATTTGATTTAATTGAATTAATTGTATTTTTAACCATGGGGTTAAAAATTAGTAAAACTGAGATATTTAAATGTTAAAATGATTTTTACATATTTGGGTTCATTTCTGAACCGGGGTTCTAAAAATGTCTTTGTTGTTAAAATTGGAGTTAGTTATGTCTAAATTAATTATCTGCGAACCTAATAACCTATACTGCGTTTTAATGAAAATACCTGTTGTGGGGGAAGGGGGTGCGTGGCCTTGTACTAGACAGATGTCATTTTACTCCTCATTTTCTCTGGTCTCTCTCTCTGTCTCGACACCACACACACACACAGCACATTCTTGGAGTTTTCTTGCAAAATTGAAGAATTGGTGCTAAAATCCTTTGATTTCTGCTGTAATTTCGTGATTAGAAGCAAGATTAAGTAAGTTTCCTTCCTTCTTTAGCTAGGGTTTCATGTTCTTGATGTAGGGATGAACTAGGGTTCTTGAGCTAGTGGGTTTTCATGAAGTTCTTGTCGAATCTTGATGGAAATCCGAAATTGATGCTTGATTTGGTGTTTATTTGAGTTCTTGCAAGTATTGTATGATTTGTTGTTAGTGTTAGCTCATTTGGTGAAGCTTTCATAAAGCTTCATCAATGGTGGTTTTGGGGAAGAAGATGGAGATCTTCCCTAAATTGGTGAAATGTGAATCTTGTTATCCTCATGGTGTTATTATGTTAAATTATGCATGTGAGAATTATAATTGTTAGTTATAAGGATGACTAGTTAACTATTGTGAAATTGACAATTTATGGTAGTGTTTGGATAAGCAAGAAATTGGTGATAAACTAGTAAATTGTGAATTGTTGACTTTGGTCAAACCTGGGAATTGACTTTTAGTCTTGTATGGCTTGTAAACTTTAATTATCAATTTCATGTTAGAAATGTGTTAGTTGAATGAATTGTAAGCTCAAGTGTGTAGGTTTCATGTCTTGACCCGTTTGGTTGCTTAATTGTGCAATTGACTTAAATAAAGTCAAAATTGGTAATACTTGCAATTGGATGCAAGAAGTATATTGGTTATGTAATTTTGATGTTGATCATGTAGTTTAACTCATTGGATAATGTTGTGTGAATGTCCGACTCATAGTTCTTGTTTTGACCCGTTTGGGCCTAAGGTGCAATTTGGCCAATTGGCATAATGAATTAACTTATTGAAATGTTACACTTAAGTTATGGTTATGAGTAGAAAATGCAAGTATTTGGTTATAAGCTTTTGTTTCAAAATGTGTTCTAAAGCTTATATTACTTGTTACAAAATTGACGATTTCGGGTGACTAATTCGGTATTCATTTTGTACAGGAAAAAGGAAGGAGCCTCAGTGATATAAGATCATTGAGCTCGGCACAAAAAGGAAGCAAAGGTGAGTGGACTTAACCTTCTTTCTTGTGTGATGTACAAAATTAGGGAATGGTAGAGTTTTGAGAAAAAGTGCAGGAATTGGGTATCTGAGAGAGTTCGCGTCGCGAACTTGTGGTCGCGATCGCGAACTCGGGACAGAGAAATTGGGGTCTGGTCGTGATGTAGTTCCCGATTCGTGAACTCTTAGTTCGCGACGCGAACTCTGAGTTCCCGACGCGAACTATGTCAGGAACAGATTCTTGGCTGCAATTCTTTTTTTACAAGATTATACTTGGTCTAGTGGTTAATGGTAGTATGTGCATATGTTTTTAGAGGTTAGCTATGGTGGTTTTCGGCTACGCTTCGTTACTCTTGGTGGGGGCGATCGGACTCCTTCGTATTCGTTATGTAAGGAGGGATCACCGTGCCTCTAGTAAAGAAGCCATCGGTTGACTGTTGTTGGCCGACAACAGTTGAAGGTCCTCGCCCGACCGCCGATCCTCTTTTAACGTCCAATTGCTTGTGGAAGTTTGGACGGATTTCTCCCTATTGATTTCTCTTGATTTTCTAATTTGTTGTGGTTATGCAAATTGATGTTTATTTCGATTCACTTAGCTTTGTGCTAATCCCTCATTTGTTGACTCTTTTCAGGTTGTGGTTTTAGCTTGACGAGAGTCGGGTTTTGGAAGTATGACCGCACTCTGATTTTGTATACCGGGTCGAGCCTGTTTTAGTAACACCTTAAAATGTTTAAAATATTTAGTTAATATGTAAGGTTTTATGTTGTGTAATAATTTAGGATGTATGGTTTCTTAAATCGCTTCCGTATGTTTATTTATTAAAAAAAAAAAATGGCTCTAGATTGTGGTGTTACAATTTGGTATCAGAGCCTAGGTTTGGCGATGGTTGCACATTTAGGTGTACCATTCCCAAATCTTGGCTCGAGTTGGTCAAACTTCCATAATATTGGGAGTGGATTAGTCGAGTGAATATGAATTGTGTGTTAGTAGTAGTTAGTAGATAGGTACTAACGATTTAAACTAATAGTTCGTGAGATGTTGTGTTTGATACAGATATGACAGATAACGATCCCAATCCGCCGATAACCATGCCGAATCCCGAACAAGGAATCATTGGTACTTCTCGGGATACAAATGAAGACAGGGAAGATTATATTATAAGAATGGAAAGTCGATTGGAACATCTTCAGAATCTGGTTGATAGCATGAGCCAGAACCAAAATAACCAACCACCAAATTTCTCTCCCGTGTTTACTCCATCAATGTCCATTCCCTCCATGCAAATTCCCACAACTCCCGCCTTTACCATGACGGTTCCCCTAATGTCAACCACACCCGAACCTAATCCAATAATGTCACAACCACAATACTATTATGTTAATCCAAGCCAAGGTTTACCTCAATACCAATTCACCAATCAACCTTACCCATTTGGCATGAAACCAAGTTGCACTTTCAAACAATTTTTAGACTGTAAACCCCCTGAATTTAGTGGGAGTAGAGATCCCAATGTCACTATGAACTGGTTAAGAGAAATGGAAAGAACATTAGATGCTTGCGGGTGTGATGACCAACACCGGGTCATGTATGCCACACGGAAATTAGTAGGTGGGGCTATGAATTGGTGGGATACTTTAATTGAGCATCTACCCAAGGAAGTCAAAAACAGTATAACATGGGATCAATTTAAAGAACAAGTGTGCAAACGTTATTGCAATTCGTTTGAGATGGATAGAATTCGGTCGGAATTCTTAAATTTACGGATGACTGAAAGGATGACAGTTGATGATTTGATCGAGCAATTTAATGAAAAGCTGAGGTTTGTGCAACAATGGGTTCCCGATGAGTCGTCAAAAATAAAACATTTTATTGGTGCTTTGCGACCCGAGTACCGAACCACAGCAAGACTTGCAACCACACTATCACAGGCTTTTGATTTGGCTAAAACTGTTGAAGGTGATTTAAATTCTCGTGATTGGGTGACCCAAGATAGACCGGGGTATCAAAAGTTTAAGTCCACACAATCGGGTTCTCAACAAAGCAAGAAGGGGAAGGGAAATCAAAGGTTTACTAGTCCGAATCGTAAACAGTCAGGTGGAAATTCGCGTCAAAAGACGCAGTGGTGTGTTAGATGTAGATCTTCTCATAGTGGGGCTTGTACGGCCCAAACGATGCGGTGTCAGGTGCGGTCAGTATGGGCACGAGATGAATGATTGTAAGTTCCCAAGAAGTGTTTGTTGGAATTGTCATAAAGAAGGTCACAGAGTCGGTGATTGTCCTTCGGATAGAAGATCGGGTTCGGGTTCTGGGTCGGTTGGGGGATCGGTGGCATCATCTCCTCAAAAGAGGAAGAACCATCCTACTACAGAGGGTCGAGCCTTCAAAATGACGGTCGAAGAGGCTACCACTACTGATGATGTCATCACTGGTATGTTCCCGATAAATAACATTGATGCTCGTGTGTTGTTTGATTCTTGAGCTAATCGCTCATTTATTTCTGTGAATTTCCATGCTAAATTAAAATTGCCTACATCTGTGGTAACTACTCCATTGGAAGTGGAGGTAGCTGATGGTTATGTGGTACCAGTCACAACATCTGTGACTGGGGCAAATATTAATATTGATGGGGCGTGTTTTAATATGTTTTTACTCTTAATGCCAATATCTGGTTTCGATGTGGTCCTTGGAATGGATTGGCTTAGTTTAAATAAAGCATTAATAAATTGTGACAAGAAATTGATTTCATTTCCATTGCCTGACGGGACACACGTAGTGGCCCGTGGGGATCGGGTTAATACATCTCTCCCTATTATTTCATTCATGAAAGCTAGAAAATCTCTAGCCAAAGGATGTGAATCGTTTCTTGCTTATGCCATTGATGTCAGAAAAGAAAAGCAGGTTGTTAGAGACATCCGGGTGGTATCGGAATACCCGGAGGTCTTTCCCGATGAGTTGCCTGGGTTACCTCCTATTCGGGAGGTAGAATTTAAAATCGATTTGGTTCCGGGAGCCAGTCCCGTAGCCATGGCTCCGTACAGATTAGCACCGTCAGAAATTCGGGAGATGATGACACAGATACAAGAATTATTGGATAAGGGTTTTATCAGACCGAGTTCTTCGCCTTGGGGTGCACCAGTTTTGTTTGTTAAAAAGAAAGACGACACTATGAGAATGTGTATTGATTACCGTGAGTTGAATAAGAGAACGGTTAAGAATAAATATCCGTTACCGCGTATTGATGACTTGTTTGATCAGTTACAAGGGGCCTCGTACTTTTCAAAGATTGATTTAAGGTCGGGTTATCATCAAGTCCGAGTTCATGAGAACGATATCCCAAAAACCGCGTTTCGAACGAGGTATGGTCATTATGAACTTCTGGTCATGCCGTTCGGTTTGACGAATGCTCCCGCTATATTCATGGATCTTATGAACCGGGTATGTCGACCGTTTCTCGATAAATTTGTAATTGTTTTTATTGATGATATACTAATATATTCCAAAACCGATTTAGATCATGAGAATCATTTAAGACAAGTTTTAGACACTTTGAAACGGGAACAACTTTATGCTAAGTTCTCGAAATGTGAGTTTTGGCTCCGTGAAGTGCAGTTTTTGGGGCATGTAATTTGTAAAGAAGGGGTGAAAGTGGACCCATCTAAGATAACCGCGGTGATGAATTGGAGTGCCCCGAAGACTCCATCCGAAATTAAAAGTTTTCTAGGTTTGGCCGGTTATTATAGAAGGTTCATCAAGAATTTCTCAAAGATTGCTAGTCCGTTGACAAAGTTGACACGAAAAGATGTTCTCTATCGGTGGGGTGATGAACAAGAAAAGGCGTTTCAATTGTTAAAACAATTATTGTGTCAAGCTCCAATACTAGCCTTACCCGAGGGCTCGGATGATTTTATAGTTTATTGTGATGCATCTTATTCGGGTTTGGGTTGTGTATTAATGCAAAGAGACCGGGTGATTGCTTATGCCTCTCGTCAATTGAAATCCCGTGAAAAGAATTACCCGACCCATGATTTAGAGCTCGCGGCGGTGATTTTCGCGTTAAAGTTGTGGAGGCATTATCTTTATGGAACCAAATGTGTTATATGTACCGATCATAAAAGCCTTCAATACGTTTTCTCACAAAAAGATTTGAATGTAAGGCAACGAAGGTGGTTAGAGCTCATTAAAGACTATGATTGTTAAATTCGGTACCACCCGGGGAAAGCTAATGTAGTTGCCGATGCCTTAAGTCGTAAGGGATCATCGGAGGTGGTTCAGTTTATGCGTATGGAAATTGTGTCCGATATTATTGACCGGTTGAGAATATGTCAAATAGAAGCCTTGAAAGACGAAAACTTGAAATCGGAAATTATGTGTAAGCGAAAAGATGAGTTGGTTGATGATACTCGAAGATTGAAAACGTTTCGGTCACGAATTTGGGTACCGTTACTTGGGGGATTACGGGAATTAATATTGGAAGAATCGCATAAATCACGTTTGTCTATCCATCCGGGTTGTACAAAAATGTACAATGACTTGAAAGTTTTGTATTGGTGGCCCTCTATGAAATTAGATATTGCCCGATTTGTTGAAAAATGCCATGTTTGTGCACAAGTCAAGGCCGAACATCAAAAACCGTACGGGTCGTTAAAACAGTTAGATATTCCCGAGTGGAAATGGGAGAATATTACAATGGATTTCGTCACGAAATTACCTCGTACTCAAAAGAATCATGATATGATTTGGGTAATTGTCGATCGGTTGACCAAAAGTGCTCACTTTTTGGCCACAAATGAAACTGCATCACTCGATAAATTGGCTAAGTTATATATTGATGAGATAGTTTCCCGACATGGTATCCCATTATCTATTGTGTCCGATCGGGATCCACGGTTTGTTTCTAATTTTTGGAAGAGTTTGCAAAGAGAATTAGGTTCTCGGGTGAATTTGAGCACGGCGTATCACCCACAAACAGACGGTCAGACAGAAAGAACCATACAGACTTTGGAAGATATGTTAAGGGCTTGTGTATTGGAATATGGTGGGTCGTGGGATTCTCATTTGCCTTTGATCGAATTCGCTTATAACAACTCGTATCATTCGAGTATTAAAATGCCACCATATGAAATGTTGTATGGTAGACGGTGTAGAACTCCCACATGTTGGCTTGAAGCGGGAGAAAAACAGTTTGCGGGTCCCGAGATTGTTCAGATAACGGCCGATAAGGTGGCAATTGCACGTGAAAAGTTAAAAGCCGCTCGGGATAGACAGAAAATGTATGCGGATCCACGGCGTCGACCCGTAACTTTTGTTGAGGGTGAACGGGTTTATTTGAAGGTTTCTCCGTGGAAAGGTGTTATCCGTTTCGGGAAACGGGGAAAGTTAACACCGAGATTTATTGGGCCGTTTTCTATTCGTAAAGTGGTGAATGATCAAACCGTTTCACTCGATCTTCCTCCGGAATTGTCAGGTATTCATGACACATTCAATGTTTGTTATTTAAGAAAGTGTAATGCGGAAGATGAAATTCCGGTGCTACCGATCAAAGATTTAAAGGTGGATTCGAGAAAGCGGTTAATTGAGGAGCCGGTTGAAATTTTGGATCGTAAGGTAACAAAGTTGAGAAAGAAACAGATACCGATGGTTTTGGTTAAGTGGAAACATAGTTTGGGGGCCGATATGACGTGGGAAACCGAATCAGATATGAAGAATCGTTATCCGAATTTGTTTGATCAAAGTGAGATTCCGGGGACGGAATCTTTTTAAGGAGGGGAGATTTGTAACATCCCGAGACCCGACCTATTATATTTTATTACTTTTGGCAAGTAATATCTTATTGTTTAATATTTTATTATTTTATATGATTTTATTTGATTTAATTGAATTGATTGTATTTTTAACCATGGGGTTAAAAATTAGTAAAACTGATATATTTAAATGTTAAAATGATTTTTACATATTTGGGTTCATTTCTGAACCGGGGTTCTAAAAATGTCTTTGTTGTTAAAATTGGAGTTAGTTAGGTCTAAATTAATTATCTACGAACCTAATAACCTATACTGCGTTTTAATGAAAATACCTGTTGTGGGGGAAGGGGGTGCGTGGCCTTGTACTAGACAGATGTCATTTTACTCCTCATTTTCTCTGGTCTCTCTCTCTGTCTCGACACCACACACACACACAGCACATTCTTGGAGTTTTCTTGCAAAATTGAAGAATTGGTGCTAAAATCCTTTGATTTCTGATGTAATTTCGTGATTAGAAGCAAGATTAAGTAAGTTTCCTTCCTTCTTTAGCTAGGGTTTCATGTTCTTGATGTAGGGATGAACTAGGGTTCTTGAGCTAGTGGGTTTTCATGAAGTTCTTGTTGAATCTTGATGGAAATCCGAAATTGATGCTTGATTTGGTGTTTATTTGAGTTCTTGCAAGTATTGTATGATTTGTTGTTAGTGTTAGCTCATTTGGTGAAGCTTTCATAAAGCTTCATCAATGGTGGTTTTGGGGAAGAAGATGGAGATCTTCCCTAAATTGGTGAAATGTGAATCTTGTTATCCTCATGGTGTTATTATGTTAAATTATGCATGTGAGAATTATAATTGTTACTTATAAGGATGACTAGTTAACTATTGTGAAATTGACAATTTATGGTAGTGTTTGGATAAGCAAGAAATTGGTGATAAACTAGTAAATTGTGAATTGTTGACTTTGGTCAAACCTGGGAATTGACTTTTAGTCTTGTATGGCTTGTAAACTTTAATTATCAATTTCATGTTAGAAATGTGTTAGTTGAATGAATTGTAAGCTCAAGTGTGTAGGTTTCATGTCTTGACCCGTTTGGTTGCTTAATTGTGCAATTGACTTAAATAAAGTCAAAATTGGTAATACTTGCAATTGGATGCAAGAAGTATATTGGTTATGTAATTTTGATGTTGATCATGTAGTTTAACTCATTGGATAATGTTGTGTGAATGTCCGACTCATAGTTCTTGTTTTGACCCGTTTGGGCCTAAGGTGCAATTTGGCCAATTGGCATAATGAATTAACTTATTGAAATGTTACACTTAAGTTATTGTTATGAGTAGAAAATGCAAGTATTTGGTTATAAGCTTTTGTTTCAAAATGTGGTCTAAAGCTTATATTACTTGTTACAAAATTGACGATTTCGGGTGACTAATTCGGTATTCATTTTGTACAGGAAAAAGGAAGGAGCCTCAGTGATATAAGATCATTGAGCTCGGCACAAAAAGGAAGCAAAGGTGAGTGGACTTAACCTTCTTTCTTGTGTGATGTACAAAATTAGGGAATGGTAGAGTTTTGAGAAAAAGTGCAGGAATTGGGTATCTGAGAGAGTTCGCGTCGCGAATTTGTGGTCGCGATCGCGAACTCGAGACAGAGAAATTGGGGTCTGGTCGTGATGTAGTTCCCGATTCGTGAACTCTTAGTTCGCGACGCGAACTCTGAGTTCCCGACGCGAACTATGTCAGGAACAGATTCTTGGCTGCAATTCTTTTTTTACAAGATTATACTTGGTCTAGTGGTTAATGGTAGTATGTGCACATGTTTTTAGAGGTTAGCTATGGTGGTTTTCGGCTACGCTTCGTTACTCTTGGTGGGGGCGATCGGACTCCTTCGTATTCGTTATGTAAGGAGGGATCACCGTGCCTCTAGTAAAGAAGCCATCGGTTGACTGTTGTTGGCCGACAACAGTTGAAGGTCCTCGCCCGACCGCCAATCCTTTTTTAACGTCCAATTGCTTGTGGAAGTTTGGACGGATTTCTCCCTATTGATTTCTCTTGATTTTCTAATTTGTTGTGGTTATGAAAATTGATGTTTATTTCGATTCACTTAGCTTTGTGCTAATCCCTCATTTGTTGACTCTTTTCAGGTTGTGGTTTTAGCTTGACGAGAGTCGGGTTTTGGAAGTATGACCGCACTCTGATTTTGTATACCGGGTCGAGCCTGTTTTAGTAACACCTTAAAATGTTTAAAATATTTAGTTAATATGTAAGGTTTTATGTTGTGTAATAATTTAGGATGTATGGTTTCTTAAATCGCTTCCGTATGTTTATTTATTAAAAAAAAATGGCTCTAGATTGTGGTGTTACAACATATGCTTCACTAATAACAGTTGTTTTGAAAATAAAGGAGTTTTTATGTACAACCAAGCACATGTGTTTCAAGTAATGAAGCACATGTGTTTGTAAGCTAGAAGCACATGTGCTTCACTAATAACAATTCTTTTGAAAATAAATGAGTGTATATGTACAGACAAACACATGTGTTTCAAGTAATGAAGCACATGTATTTGTAAGCTAGAAACACATGTGCTTCACTAATAACAGTTCTTTTGAAAATAAAGGAGTGTATATGTACAGCCAAGCACATGTGTTTCAAGTAATGAAGCACATGTGTTTGTAAGCTAGAAGCACATGTGCTTCACTAATAACAGTTCTTTTGAAAATAAAGGAGTGTATATGTACAACCAAGCACATGTGTTTCGTGACTTGAAACCCATTACCACCAGCTCCTTCATTGTCAGCCACCACCGTCGCCGCCGGCCACCGAGCGGCGGCGATCGGCGGTGGTCGGCGGTCGGAGGCGGCGGCCGGCGGTGATGGCCGGTGATGGTGGTCGTGACTGGAAGCACATGTGTTTGAAACATATGTGCTTGAAACACTGTGATTTGATCTTGACCATTTTGACTGGAAGCACATGTGTTTGAAACACATGGCTAGGATTTGTCCCTTAGGACTATGCAAAATCCATGAACTTCCTTGAAGACAGCTCTAACTTTTTATTTCAGATAAAACATATGAACAATCTTGACTAAACTCTTATAGTGGTGAATAAAACTACGATTAATTCTTAAAATTAATTTTATTAGGGTTTTGTTAATGACAGCCATTAGGGCCGTCTCTAACATGCATAAAATGTTTGTACATTCATTGATGGAGTAGTATTCCTAAAATTCAGGGGGCGGTTTTTACCTTGTTTTTGTCTTCTTATTGACAGCCCTAAGGGCTGTCATTATTATTTTCCATTTTATTAATACATATAACATTTATCATAAATAATGTACAAGCATACACAACGCCAAACACGATGACCAAACCACAAATTGTTTCCTAATCATATTTTGTGGTGATAGTGTAATCAATTTGGTTTTTTATGTAATGTGTAGATGGGTAGATAATTTGGATAATTTGGTTTATATTTATGGGTTTTGTAAGGTAGTTATATGCATAAAACGTTTGTACTTTTATTGATAGTGACTTATTCCAAAAATATAGGGATGATTATTTATTATTATATAATTTTTTAATACATATTTTAACATCTTGTTGATAGTCCTAAGGACTGCTCTCGACATTTTCCTATATTTATTTTTTTATTTATGTTAGTTTCTTGGATTTGGAGCAAAAAGTGAGCAAACTAGTAGGCATCCTAAGTGAAGTTTGGGCCGAAATTTAATTGGGCTAAGAAGTGATGAAGCCTAGCCCAGCCCATAAAGTAAAACCCCTCACAATCTTACATACAACCGTCTTCTCTTAAAATCGGCGGCAGCTCTACAACTCCCTTTTCTCGCCGGCAGACGATTACTCTCACCTCCGGTAAGTTAATCGTAATTTGTTTTTAATATAAGCTTATTGTCCTTTTGCCAGAATTTAAGGTGCACATATACTGTTCGATGAAATGCCTAGCTGAATTGCCTGCTTGTAGATTGTAGAAATACGAATTTTATATGTAAAGTGAGCATATTAGGCCCAAGTAGAATTCGGCACATATAGATACAGAGTTACCAGCTTACAAGATTTAATTTTTATAGTTTTTTAACTAAAAATTTGCTGCAATATGGTTGATACTTTAAGTACCAAATTTCTTTTAATAATTTTTATATTTTTACTTGGTCTGCTCATAAAAATACAAAGAGATATAAGTTAGAAAATATGATTAACATTTAGACCATATTCTGAAAAAGAGCTAAAGTTTTGCATTTCTTAAGTTGAATTATTGTACTAACCGCTTGTGCTTAATGCAGTTTGGTTTGTTCGAACAAATTAGGGCACCGAGTTATTTATTAATTCGAAGATGGCTCGTTTCCGTAATGTAAGTCCATTTTTATAACTATTGAAGATAATTAATTGCAAATATACTTCTATATTCGTCACTATCCTAACAATTTTCATGAAAATATGAAGATGTAATTTGAGGTGTATAACTTTTTTTTTTTTTTTTTGTGTTTTAATCAGAAAAAGAAGGTGCAGTTTGTGAAGGCGCCAAAGAAGCAATCGCCACAACAAAATGTGGATCATGTAACTGGTGACAAAATACCAAGAAGTTTTGTATTTTCAAGGTTAAAATTACCTGGTTCTCTCAAACAGTTGCAAGCAGACTTGAGAAAAACAATGCTTCCATATACTGCTCTAAACCTAAAGGTAATTATAATTATTATGATAATTATAATTATAATTCAATTCATCTTTTGTTTTAATAAGAGTAAATTACACAAATGGTCTTGTAGGTTTGTACCATATTACATATTTGGTCCTTTAGTTTCATATATTACACTAGTAGTCCTTATTTCTGAAACTATTGACACGTTTGGTCCTTTACCTAAACAGATGTTAACTTTTCCCGTCACGTGTGATGCACGAGGGGGTAAATCTGTCCTTTTCCCTTTCCCTTCACCAATTTCAAACCCATAAAAACTCGTTTGTTTAACAGGAAAAGTTAACGTATGTTTGGGTAAAGGACCAAACGTGTCACTAGTGTAATCTATTAAACTGAAGGACCAAATATGTAATATGTTACAAACTAAAGGACCATTTGTGTAATCTACTCTTTTAATAATTATGTTTATTTTATTTTTAGGAAAAGAAACGCAACAGCCTTAAAGATTTTTTAAATGTTGCGGGACCCATGGGAGTTACACATTTCCTTATGTTATCAAAAACAGGAACTTCCCCATACTTGAGAGTTGCAAGAACACCTCAGGGCCCCACTCTTACATTCAAAATTCTGGAATATTCCTTAGCAGTTGATATTGCTAACTCCCAGTTACGCCCAAGAGTTCCAAAAGATTTGTTCAAAAATTCTCCCTTGGTAATTCCCTAATAATTATTTTTCATAATTTAATATCAGGGAATTGTTCAAGGTAGTCCTTAATTTTTCTGTAGTCATAACAATTAATGGTCAAGATTAATATATATTTGATACATGGAGGGGTATTTTAGTCATTTGACACTCACATAAATTTTGACCTACTTTTTTATATTATTTTTTGATAATTTTTATTTTATATTATTTTTTCGTTAAAAAAACAATATTATTTGATAATCACATGTGATTATATACTTAATCACATGTGATGTTTTTATATGATCACATGTGATTGTATACTTGATCACGTGATGTTTTTTTGAATGAAAAAAGAATAAAAAATTTTAATTAAAAAAACAAAAAAATATATAAAATTTAAAAAGTAATATTTTTATGTGAGTGTCAAATGACCAAAATACCCCTCCATGTATAAAATGTATGATTAATCTTAACCATTGGTTATTACTGATCAATGGTTTAGATTTGTCCCTTAGGACTACTAAAAAATTAAGGACTACCTTGAAGTCTTGAACACATCTATATTACTATAATATCAATGTGTTGTTAACTTTGAATTTGAATCAATAGATTGTGCTGTCTGGTTTTGGGACCGGGGAGCAACATTTGAAGCTGACAACTATTATGTTCCAAAACATTTTCCCTGCCATTGACATTAACACGGTCGGTTAGTTAGTTAGTTAGTTTTTGTTAATTAACTAATTAGTGTATATTTGTTTGTGCATACTTAAATTATTTAAATGCAGGTTAAACTTTCGTCATGCCAAAGAATTGTGTTGCTTAATTACAACAAAGACACAAAACGTATAGATTTTCGTCATTATTCCATTAGACTGCAGCCAGTTGGTGTCTCACGAAGAATTAGAAAATTTGTGCAAAATCATCAAGTTCCTGATCTCAGAACACTTCAAGATGTTAGTGATTTTGTCACAAAGTATGTAAGCAAAACAAATTGATTTGTTTTATTTTTTTGTGACATAATTATAATTATAATTTGTTATTTTTTTAATAAATTGGAAGGGCGGGATATGGATCAGAAAGTGAAGGAGATGATGAAGCAGCAACTGTAAATTTAGCAAGTGATTTTGGGAGAGTTAATAAAGCTGCTACTAAAAGTGCTGTAAAACTTCAAGAAATTGGACCGAGAATGACTCTTGAGCTTATTAAGATTGAGGATGGATTATGTGCAGGAAACGTGATATTTAGCGAATCTGGTAAACTTTTTTTTATTAAAATTATTTTCCATAATATAACTAAAATCATTGTCCCATGAAATTTGACAATGTTTTAACCTTTAACCTACATGTAGTTGCATTTGACTAAGTTTTTGATGGATCGGGTTAAAATTTAATAAATTTGCAAAAAGAAAAACTTTGACTAGTGATTTTTGAAGGTTAATATGATAAAGTATCCTTGTTTAAATAGTCACTTTTATTGCAGGAAATAATTTTGCTGAGAAGAAAGAGGAAGCAGAAAATGAAGAGGATTACTCAGAAGGAGATGATTAACTAACTACCTTAGAGACTTATTATTATTATTATTATTATTATTATTATTATTATTATTATTATTATTATTATTATTATATAATTTAATTATGCGGTTTATTTGCAATTCGGGTCCTTTTTTTTTTAATTTTGTTTACAAAATGATGTTAATGGGAGAATATATTATAAATATAGTATTATTTATTGCATAATAAGTATTATATATGTATATGGTGAAAAGAGCCATCAAGCTGAACAAGGCTGACAAGGTACAACTTTAGTGGTGTTTTCACATGTACAATGATTGACGAACACCACCTAACCTATTTTAGAGGTGAGTGCGGTCCAGAAACTGAACCGAATTGAAATCAATAAGACTGAAGCCTGAAAATGATGATTTTTCAAAATTGAAAAATGACTGAACCAATTATAGGTTTTCGGTTCATTGCGGTTTAGTTTTTTCGACCCGAATGATCACTCCTATTGTATTCCGTTATTTATACTGGTTGTTTATTTGTTTTGCTAAGAATAATTTATGAGAGATGATATTCCTTTATATTATTTGATAAAGAGTAATTAATAGATGAATAACCTATAACTAGAAAAATATTTAATAGATGAATGACCTATAACTTGAAACAGTGCATATTTATAGATTATTTAAGTTTCTTAAACGATAAATATGAAATAAAATAGTTATTTTACACGAATACTATGTTATTCTATAGTAAGCGCACCATAAACATATCTCTGAAAATAGTTTAAAAATCCTGAATGCAGATCTGAAGTCGCCATTTTTAATTGACCATGTGCCACCATTGCTGATAAATAAAAACCCGAGTGCATTATTTACAATTAAACACGTTGTTTAATTTACCTTAATTGTTAAACTTCATATACTTCCTCAGTTCTTCTGTATCACTATCACAATAAGTAATAAACTATTGGTTTCACGATTTTTAGGTAAGATATTATAATATGGGTTAGGATGAACAAAAATAAATAGTTAGTAGATAGATGAATTCTTCTTATTTTAAAATAATTAATGTTAGTAAGTGTGTTTCCCACTATCTTTTATCAAATAAGCTAAAGACATGAAAGTGAACATGAAAGCCAACGGTGTATTTCACTTTCCAAATATGAAAATTTGTTGGCAGTTGTAAGGTGGTAGTTGATGCGGTGGTGTGGACCACTTTTGTAAGTTTGTTGTAATTGCAGTAACGTGGAAAACAGTTGTAAAGTTGACGTGACAAAGTTGAAAACTCAATGATATTTGATGGATGTGGATGACTTATAAAATTCGGGAATTAATTTGTGTACCACATCTTTTGATGTTTATACCATAATGTATAAGTATTTCTGCATAGTACAAATATATTATACAATTATTGTGATACATAGATTAAAAAATATGGTGTAAAATCACTACCTATAAAATTTACTTCCCGCATAATCATATCAAAGACCCAATTAACATCAATGGAGTTTGTGGTTATTGCAGGTTTATTATTACTATCATACATTCTTATCCGAGCCACTTTCTCAATTTTTGGGTCCAAAAACCTCCCTCCCGGCCCAACCCCACTTCCGATCATCGGAAACCTCCACTTGCTCGGAGACCAACCACACAAGTCACTAGCCACCATCCATGGTCCGATAATGACCTTAAAACTCGGTCAAGTCACCACACTAGTCATCTCCTCGCCGGCGGCCGCCAAACAAGTACTCCAAAAGCAAGATCTTGCTTTCTCCGGCCGTCACGTGCCGGACGCCGTGCATGCCCACAACCACTCCCAGAACTCCGTCGTGTCACGTGTGGCTCCCGGTGGGCCCCCAGTGGCGTTCTCTTCGAAGGATTCTGAACACCAACATCTTCTCCGGCAACTCTCTTGACGCCAACCAGCACTTGCGCCGCCGGAAAGTGGAGGAGCTCATAGAATATTGCCGGAAAGCAAGTCAGTCCAAAGAACCGGTAGACATCGGGCGAGCTGCGTTTAGAACCACCATGAATCTCATATCCAACACGATTTTCTCCATGGATTTAACCGACCCGTATGAGTATTCGGGTAAAGAATTTAAAAAGATGTTTGGAAACATCATGGTGGAGACTGGGAAGCCGAATCTCGTTGACTTTTTCCGGTGTTGAAAATGATGGATCCACAAGGGATTAGAAGGAGATTCGGTGATTATTTTGGGAAGCTTCTTGAGATGAATTAATTAATGAAAGGTTGGGGATGGAAATTAGATCGAAGCAAAATGATGTATTGGAGGTGTGTTTGAAGATCAGTCAAGAGAACCCAGATGAGATAAATCGGAACCACATAAAGAGTTTGTTCATGGTGAGTAATTACTTGACTTTTACAAAATCAAATAATCTTTTTATCTTTTATCGTATTTATAAATTGGTACACCTTTAAAACATAGTCCCTAGGAATAAATTATAGCCATTGGATCTAAAAATCTCTTAACAACCACTATCATCTCAAATCACATGTAATTGAATACACAACAAACACCGCTGGCCACCACCACCAGTGTCGGCCACTGTCGCCGCCCGCCGCCGCTCGCCAATCGCCGCCCGCTTCAATCACATGTGATTGGATACGCAATCACATGTGATTAAAAGCAGCCCACAGTGCCGAGGGGTTCTGGTGGTGAAAATGGTGGGAGGCAGAGGTTGGTGGTGGTGGTGGTGGTCGGTGGTATTGAATCACATGTGATTAATACACATGGGGTGGTGGTGGTGATGTGATTTAATAAACATGAAGTGTGGTGGTGTTGATGTATTGAATCACATGTGATGGTGGTGGTGATTTGGGGGTTGATCTTGACCATTTGATCTAAGAGCTAAGATTTGTCTCTCAGAACTTTACAAAAAAAGAGATATGTTCGAGGAATGTATACTGCCCATTTGGATGTCATTGCATATGTCGAACCACTAAGTTACTAACTTGACGTTCAACTCAAATGATAAGTTTTTAAAGAGATTGAAACTATCAATCATAAAATTTAATCTACAATAATCAAAACTTTTTCATTAGTCGAAAATGTGTTAAATGTAGTATAATAAAACATGAAAAAATAATAATTTGGGACTCATCTTGGCTTTAAATTTGGTGTCAAAACGAGCGATGGTAAATATGAGATGTGTGCTAAAACTAAATAGAAGGTAGGACCATAACTAAGACAAGGCTTAGAAACATCATTTAGATCTAATTTGTAATCAACTTTTGTTGTATTAGGCGATTTGGTGAATTTTATTTCTCTAATTTCAATCTTAACATGTAACATGTAACTCGATTGATATGATTATAGGATTTGTTTGGTGCTGGGACCGATACGACTTCAAGTACAATAGAATGGGCAATGGCAGCACTATTATGCAACCCGCACACCATGTCTAAAGCCAAAAAGGAGCTTGAAGAAGTTATCGGAAAAGGAAAAATTGTAAAAGAAGACGATGTCTCGAGGTTACCATACTTATCGTGCATTATGAAAGAGACTTTGAGAATGCATCCGCCAGTGCCGTTTTTGATTCCCCGAAAAGTCAACAACCAAGTCAAACTTAACGGCTACAACATTCTAGAAGGCATGCAAGTGCTTGTGAATACATGGGCCATAGGGCGCGACCCGACCATTTGGGAAGACCCGTTGAAGTTCAAACCCGAAAGATTCTTGGTTTCCGGGCTTGATGTTCGGGGTCAAGATTTTGAGCTAATCCCGTTTGGTGCTGGACGAAGAATGTGTCCAGGTTTGCCACTTGCGAATCGTATGATTCCTATGATGTTGGGTTCATTACTCAATAATTTTGATAGGGATCTTGACATGAAAAATGGATGTGTGGATTTAGACAGAAGTTTGGAATCACTTTACAAAAGGCCAATCCTCTTTGTGTTGTTCCAATATCTTTAAATTAGCCAATATTAATGTACTTCCTACTTTTATTAGCCTATACAATCTTTCTAAAATCAAACAAATAAGAGTCGCGATATAAAAATCTAAATTCAAATGTAACTCATATATATCATTCAAGACTTGTAGCCTAGTAGTATTAGTTTTTGGTGTTGCTCATGGCATAAAGTCGCGTATTCAAGTCCTGTTATGGATAAAATTAGGGTAGATTTAGGAGTTACACCCATCGCGCTAAGTAACCTGTGTCAACTACCAAAAAAATCAATAAACCGTTTTGGTTGGGTAACATGCTTGTATCTTAAACATAACACTAATGTGTTATGTTTTGATTTTGCTTAAATTTAAGCTCTTTTCCTTTGGGCTTATTGATTTAAGTTTATATCGAGCTCAACTTCAACTTTGCTTGGATTTTGTTTACCCTTTAACTCATATTTTCATCATGTTTTCAAGTGTATAAATGTGTTCGTCACCCAATTACAGTTTCAACCGTATAATATTTTTATGGATAATTACTTTTATATCCTTGTAAAACTCATAAATTATTTATATATCCTTCTCAAATTCATAAATTATCTCTGTGTCCTTCTAATCTTTATAATTACTTTCATATCCTTCTAAACCTTTAAAATTATTTTTTATGTCCAAAAACCTATTTTATTATTTATTAAATAGTGATATTATCAATAATACATGCAAATAAACATGATTTTTAATACATAATAACAAATATATTGCATACTTATGAATATTATAATAATTTAATAAATATTAAAATAGGTTTTTAGACATAAAAGAGAGTTTTCTCCAAAATGTTGAAATTCACGAACTCAAATTCATGCTTCTATTTACCAAAATTTCTAATCTCAAAAGTCTAAATTATTCAAATGCCCCAACCAAATATCTGAATAATGTTCAAGATTAAAGGAGTCTATATCAAGTGCAGTGGATTAAGGAATAGGAATTAATATTCAATACAATTAGGATACATGATACATTTACAATAACCTCCAACCAAAACACGTTTCACAAATTTCAAGATGAATCAAAATCAACAATTTTGGAGGTTTTAGCACGTGATTTGCACACTTCTTCAATTCCCAACCACTTGCGTATGTATTCAAATACAATTTCATCTCTTAATAGTGCCCGGTGAGCACCCGGGATTCCTACTCGCTCTATTGCTTCAAAACCATCAGCCTGCACATGTAAATCAGGGTTCAGTTCCGGGCATGTCGGGCAGCGGGTCAGGGTTGAAACGGGTCAATTTCAGTTGAAACGGGTCATTTTAGATATGTTTGACTTTGACCAGATTATTTGGAATATATAAATTATAAACACACACATAGCATATGATATAAGTAAGGTACCATTGCAGATTCTGCAGGGACTGTTCCATCTCCATCCACAAAAGAGTATTCCGGCTGGAAAAAAAATTATAAAAATAATAAAAAAATATCAATAAAAGCAAGCGTATTATTAATTAAATAAAAAATGTCATCAAGGCCAAATTGCCAACAATAGTTATATCATATACTGATATACAAGAGTCAGATATATGTAACATTCATCCCACATGGATAAAAAATAAGAAATTTGGGCAATTAAATTAAGAGTTCTGATAATGACAACTCTAGACTGTGAATAAGAATAGATAATTTGATTTAAAAAAAATAAAAACTAATTAAATTCCATATGATTATCACACGTTTGTCTCCGTGATTCAGTTTATCCTCATTCTGTTTAGGGATAATCATTTACAATATAATTAATTCTTTTTTTACTAAACAATTTTTGGAAACGGCAAATGAAATAACGGAAGCCTACTCGCAATTTTTCAGCGAGCACCCCGAGTTCGAGCACCGCATAAGCGGGCAAACCCAGCCCCCAAAGGGATTTCCAAGGAAAATTCCCCATATGTGCCCGTGTGAGGTATGAGTTAAATTACGCAAATGCAACGCTCCCAGAGGGATTCGAACTCACGACCTGCAGCCCACATGGGTATAAACCCAGTGCCTCAGACCAGCTAGGCTGGCCATCATTGGCTTTTACTAAACAATTATTAATGCTTATTGACAACCCTAGTTATAGGCACATGTTAAGATACATTAATTATCATATAACTTCCAAAAAAATCACAAAAATCATTAAATACATCACCTAGAACTATAAAAATTCAGCTTTATTGATTTTTATTGTTACAATTTTATCAAAACCCTTAAATAAATTCCCGGTCAATTGAATAACTTACCAATGTGTGGCATATATCAGATGGTTCGTTGATTGGATCAGTTTCTGAACCATAACTGCAACACATTAACCGTTTCAATCAGAAAACACAACAAATTTCATGGTTTAAGGTTAATTGCATAAAACCCCTCAAACTTTCATTCCAAGGTAATTTACATTAAAACAGAAAGCAAGTTGATTATTATGCAATTTTGATCTTTTTTTTTATGGAATTTATAAGTTTATAACATACCAAACATCAAAAGGTGTTTCCACAGATGTTCCATAAATGTTGTAGAAATCAATATCTTTAGGAATTTGCACATTGTTTAACATCTTTCGTGTAGCAGCAGCCCAATTATATATATCATAGTTGAATGGTAAAGATATAGTCTTCTTGTTATACTCTATCTGTCACAGTTGACCCAAAAAAGAGTTGACTTTTTAAGTCAAACATACCATTTCTCAACTTCAAATACTTCTTTTAGACTTTAGTTAACAAATCACATGGTTGACTTTTAAAATGAAATGCTGACTTTTTAGTACCTGATTGTCCTTCAATGCTTCTACAAAGAGGTCTACACATGATCCAGATGTACCATAAGTTTCCATTTTGACCGATTCTTGACCATTTTCTGAACGGTTTCTCCAAACCACAATTTCTGGTTGTTTTTTCCAATTAAAATCAGGATTAGGCAGCATCTCATATATTGATGGGCATGTCACCAACTGTAATTACAATATGGGATTAAAAAGTCCTTTAAAACTTGGTTAAAAGAAAGGGTATATAAGTAATTTACCAGTTGATGCATTGACCACCTGGATACAAACAAGTAACTTTCAAGTCCTTCCACAAACTGTAGTCCAGTTAAAACAGAATCATTCATGCATCCAGGTGCACCTGATAACACATAAATAACACACAAATAACTAAATATCAGCTTAAAATCCATCATTTTTAATAAAAAATGAAAAGTATATTAATTACCTTGAAACGGGCTTGCGATTGTTATCCACTTTTTTACATACTTGGAAAATACCTAAATACATTTTAAGTAAAGCTTAATATAAATAATTATTAACGATTCAAAATAAGTAATTTTTAAGTGGGCCAATCCATAAACACATTTTTACAAAAATAATCTAACGTTTTGAATAAAGTGATTCACGACGATTTTGTACAATATGAATACACTTCAGATGACTTTTAACCCGTTTGACCCATTAGAGATAAAACACAGCCCACATCGACCCGTTCTAAGAAAACGGGTCATAATCACATTTATGTTCATACATCAGAATGGAGTGATATGAAACATGAGACTAATAAGCCACCCATTGAGTGTGATATAAGATTGACTTTTCTACCCCCAGCAGCTTTATATGCAGTCTCCAGCTTTTTCTTCAGCCCATCCATGTTTTGGTCAATTCTGCCAACAAATAAGTCAACTAACTGAAATACTCATGTTTTTAATTAGATTTTGCACTGAAATATTTTTTTTTTACTTTTTACTTTTTTACATTTTTTTATTAATTGTGAATTACAATTACCTATTGCTTTGGCGGAAATCATATCCATATCCAAACAATGTAGTTCCTTTTTTGTATCCACAATTAACAAGCATATCAATCATGTCATGAAAATGGTAGACATCCGTCACGTGTAAAAATTTAATCAACTGAAAAATGTCACAAAAATATATATATATAACAAATCCACATGCTTACATAAACTTGGTCAATTAAAGTCAAATCTAATTAGATAATAACTTACATATGAGGGATCCAAAATATCAATGGCATAAAGTCCATAATCATCTTGTGGAACTTCAATATCACAACTATCATCCAATGCTTCTGTGTATCCTGAAAATTCAAAATAAACACATTTATGACAGAGCAAATTTTATCCATACAGAGCAATTTCATGTCCAAATTCCAATGACAATTATGTCCTTCCTTTCCTGTTACCACACTTTGCATTACACCCCTCCTATTAATGATATAATTGTCCTCTGATATGAAATTGTGTTGTATGGATAAAATTTTGTTGTGTACGAATCAACTCCCAATTAGTAATAATAATAATTCAATATCCCAACATTTATTATAACAATTAATCAATCTATAAACAATCGAATCATACTTCAATTGCACAAAAATCTAAAACAACAAAATGAAAACTAGTGCCAGAAATCACATGACAGAAGCAGTATTCTAAACACATTATAGGGTGCTTGAAAGCACATTTGGATAATGATAATCAAGTCACATAATTAGCTAATAAATGTTTTTTCGGATTATTTAAGAAAGTAATGGATTAATTTATCAAATAATCAGGTAGATTCAGGTCTCAAACAAACTCATCACTGCGATTGAAGTCACACAAATTAAATAATATCTTCCACATATCCCTAAATCAGGGGTGGAAATTATAACCTAAGATGATTACCTTTTAAACAGAAATAATAATAGTTGATCATGAAACATTTAACAAATAATAACAAAACATAAAATTTAAAATTTGAACGACAGAGAGAAAAGAACAAACCAGTTTCAGGATTGTAAATTGACCAGACTTTCTTTCGGAACTCTAAATCAGCAAGAAAAATACGGACCCAAACCCGGGTTGTGAACCCGAACCAGCTTTTCGGCTTCGAGTTTATAATACTCCCACCAATACCACTCACCAGAAGTACCGGGTCAAGATCAGCCACGTCATCACCGGAGCTCCGATCACCGAAGCACCACCAACCCACCATTTTTCCTTCCTTCCTTGCTCTGCTTTGGAATGTGTAACACGTTTTATGGGTAGTTAGGATGAGTGAGAGAAGTCGTACTAATTGGGAATTATTATATTTAATTCAAATTTTATACGTTTTAATATCTATTTTTTTGATATTTTAAATTGGTGAAGAAGAAAGGAAAGAAGTAGAAAATTGTAGTAGGAGATGAGTCTCAGTGTCTTGAGATAATATTCCCTTTTATACTCTTTCTAGATTTTCAATTTACACTTTGCCCCTTGTTTTATTCATATCTGATTAAAAGGTATTCCCGTTTATAACAGACCAAACTATTGTTGGGATCGTCTTTAGGGGCAGAATTTCCCAACATGACTCGTAACCCGACTTGAATAATATCAGGTTTGAGTTGATCATAAATAAGTTCAGATAAAAAACATGTCGACTAGTTCAACTCGTTTATAAATTAGATTCTATTGTTGGGATCGTTTCTAGGGGCAGAATTTTCCAACATGACTCGTAACCCGACATGAAAACTATCAGGTTTGAGTTGATCATAAATAAGTTCAGATAAAAAACATGTCGACTAGTTCAACACGTTTATAAATTAGATTGGGTTTGGGTTAACTTATGTATATATAGGTCGACTCACCAACTCGTTTATACTTATAAATTCTTTAAAAAAAAATACGTAATACTATAAATAGTTGAAGAATTGGCATGATTTTATTATATGTTTTTATTGGTATATTTAATTTTGTTTTTTCAAGGTTGATTTATTATGTATTTGAACTTTGTTATTTTTATTGACTGGATTGAAATTATTCTTGTTATTGAGACCATTTTTTATTCTGACTCGCTAACTCATTTGACACATAAACCTGTTAAGTTATTTTGGTCAGATAGGTTGGTTTCAGTTACCTTTGTTTAAATGAGTTCGGTTTATGGTCGATTTTTCTGACCCAAAATTCTAACAAGTCGTGTGCAGGTTGATTGATTCTAACCCGTCAACTTAAACCCAACTCAATTGCCATCCCTAGTCGTTTCTGAATCTTTCACTGATCATCCGATAATTACTTACTGAATGAGGGATCGAACCTATAACCAAGAATGTTTAGAAACTTTTACCGTGATCATCAGATTGTATGTAACCTTCCCCTAAACCCCTGTATCGATTTTGTAAAATAATAAAAGATTCAAAGTAAGAGCCCTGAGCTCACAGTTGGTATCTCATGCGGGTTAGTGGGTTTACATTGGGATGTTCAATATGCTTTAAATGTAACCCAAACTCTCTATTTAATCAAATTGGAAAGTCAACGCACGTTTAACAAACATGTTAATTGTTAATTTGATACAATATAATCAAAACTTATACTCCTTAGTCCTACAAAAAACTTCTCATTTCACTTGTGCATATAATTTTTAGGAGATAAGTTAATGGTGGGGTCTTTAGTAATAAATTTGATTAAAATATAGGATTATTTTAGAGAGAAAATATGTTGGCCCACTTTTAAGAAAAGAAGTGACATAAAGTTAGTGAGAGAAACATTTAAAAAGTGATAAATAATATATAGATAATATTAATTTATTAGTGAGTCCCTCTAATTTTTCAAATGGGAAGATTTTGTGGGACAAATATTTTGTGTGAAATGAGAAGTTTTTTGTGGGACGGAGGGAGTAGTAGAGAGTTCGAGTAAAAATATTTTGAATGTATTGGAAAACGTAAGTTATGAGCAAGTGTCACATCGGACTACTTTAAATAGGGCTGTCAAATCATATTATCGTTTCGTGTTTTTGGATAACACGACACGACACGAAAACGTTTAACACGAAAACAACACGACACGAAGTCGTGTTTTATTTTGCTAACACGAACACGACACGATTAAAAAAACGATAACACGATAAACACGACAACACAAAATAAATAACAAATTTCTTACTTATTACATGCTAAAAACACGATAAACACGACAAAATCATAACTATCGTGTTAATTTCGTGTTAATCTTTGAACACGAACACGACACGAACAGGAATTCAAATTTCAATTTCGTCCCAATTTCGTTTCGTTTCGTGTATTTTTGTCGTGTCGTGTCAAGTTTTGACAGCCCTAGTTTTACGGCTTTAAAGATACACAAAACATATTAAGGTATAAAATACTTGAGAAATAGTATTGATTCCTATCATTTGTGCTTATTTTTATGTCTACCAATTTGATCATGAAAATTGAAAGGATATATGCAGTACTGGCCTTAAGGAAAGCAAATGTAGGCCCATGCCTATAACATATTTAAAATTGAGAACCCTTTTTTTTTAAAAACCATTGTTTATATTTTGGAAAAATTAAGATTAAGAGTAAATTACACGGATAGTCCCTGTGGTTTGACAATAGTTTTGGATTTGGTCCCTAAGTTTCAGAAATTACACCCGTGGTCACCGTGGTTTGTACTTCGTATTGGTTTTGGTCCCTAATACTAACCGCCGTTAAAATTTGCTGTTGAACTTTTTTAATTGACAATTTTATCCTCACCCTCATCATCTCCTTCCTCTTTCCTCCATCTCTACACAAAAACACACCCAAATCAAAACCCTGACCCCAATTAAAAATCACTAATGCAGCATGTATCAAAATCGAAGCAGCTGCATATCTTTTGTTTTTTAATTAAAAAAAATACTAAATACCCCGTCATTCATTTCCACTAGTTCTTCAGAGTTCAAACACCCAATTTAATCTTTCATCCTATTCTTCAAGAACACAGAAAATAGAATAACAGGGTTTCAATTAGAAAGTAAAAAACACATACTAAACCTTAAATCCCTAAAACAAATCTTCAAAAAGATATACAGCAGCAACCACAAAGGTCAAAACATTGAGGAGTAGATGATTGGAGTTGTTGGAGTCGGTGGAACACAGTGAAGATTGGCGGAGGAGGATGGATCTCCAAGGCTGGATGTTTGTGTTCAAATGTGCATCTCACGTGCGTTTTATCGGAAGAAATAGTGTGTGCTTTTATGGGTTTCTCTCTCCCTCTCTCCAAATAAATCCGATCAATTCAGATATCTGACGGCAATATGTGTATTGATTCAGATCTATGGCGGCAAATCGATTTTGAAGCTGTTGTCGGCAAGGGTGGAACTAGGGTTCCGGCGACAGACAGTAGTGAACACGGATGGATCTAGACCAGTGAACATGTTGTTCATTGATGTTGCTGGGAATGAATTGACCTGCGTTAGGCCTCTCCCAACCCTACACATCACTAACCCATCACTAAACTCACGTCATCGCATCCTTACTGACACGCTACTGACACGTTCGTGCCAACCCTACACATCACTAACCCATCACTAAACCCATCCTTTCCACATCATCATTTCCACATCACTATTTTATTTAATAAAAAACACACTATATTAAATAAAAAAAACGTTACATTAAATTAAAAAAAACATTACATTAAATTTAAAAAAGACATTAAAACATAAAAAAAAACACTAAACTTAAAAAAAAGTACACATAAAAAAAAATTAAACTAAAAAAAAAACTACTCGTCGTCCTCGTCGTCTTCTCCCTCATCGGATGAGTCCGGATCGACATATTTGTCCAATAAACTCCGGCGATATTTTAAAACCGCTTTTCGCTCTCTTCGGCTCAAATTATCGGGAACCGAACAATGAAGGACTCTGAAAGCATCCGATATCTTTTTCTCCACAGTCGCTTCTTTGATAGTCTTCAAAGTGTCGGCTTGCAGTATGGCGTTCTCACATATACGGTCACGAGTTTCGTCACTTGAATACCGTGACGAAGTCGCATCCGAGGAACTTGCCGTACGCCGGCTAACGTTACGACCCGGTGGGCGACGGATCGGGTCGTCACGGAATAGACCATCCATATTTGCGGTAGGGAGCGGGGTGGTGTTGTCTTCGCCAAGGTTCACCGGGTTGGGCTCGGGAGTGGGTTGGGGATTCATCACGTTGTAATTTGTCCAAAACTTGGGGTAATCTTTTAGTTCATTCCAACACAGTTCGTACAAAAAGTTCCTCCTGTTGTTGTTGTCATAAAATTGTTGTTTTGCGGCGTTGAGCACGCCTTGGTCATCGGCCCCACTTTGTCGCCTTGACTCGAACCGTTTAAAGATTTCCCCAAACTTCCGAACGTCCATTTTTATCTTGTTCCATTTCCCTTGGAATTGACTTCTGGTGCGTTTTGTATCAACCAGTGAGTTGTACTCGGCTTCAATCTGCCCCCAAAGTCGATCACCGGATTGTGAGTTCCCGCGTTCAGCGGATTGTGAAGCATTTATCCACCGCTGGGATAAAATAACGGCCTCCTGGATGGACCACTTCTGCACCGAACCAGCCTCCCTAACCGCTGGTGTAGCTCTTCTTCTTCTTCTTCTTCTTCCTGTTCCCCTGCTTGGTTGGACCGGTTCGGGTACCGCTTGTGGGCCCTCTCCTTCGTCTTCCTCTTACACTTCGGGCTGGGATTCAATTTGCACTTCCGGTTGATAGCCAGAACCGGAACCCGAACCGGGAAAATAATCGCCGCCATAGAAACCGGGGTGGAAACCGTGTTGGTAACCGGGTTGATAACCCGGTTGATAACCGGGTTGAACAGCGCCTTGGGGCGGGAAACCGCCGGGGGATGAGTAGAACGGATGAAAACCCGAACCCGAACCAGATGCGACGTTGCTCGGGCTGGGCTGGCTAGTCTGTCCAACATTTGACGAATAAGCTGGTGACGGGATACGAGTGTTTAACAAATTTTGGAAGTGATCATTTGACGGGGAGGAGTTGGATCTACGACTCATGATGAAAATTTAGAAAATAGGTAATGAAGGTAATGAAGAAGTGGGAGAAGTGGTATAAAATTATGAATGAGAGGGTGTTGTATTTATAGGTAAAAAATAGGATAAAGAAAAAAAAATTAAAATTGAATTTTGAATTCAATTTACCCCGCTCCCCCGACCCCACATACCCCCCGACCAGACGACGCCGGCCCAACGACGCAAGCCACGACGGGTCGGTGCCAACGCCGTCGTGGCGCGACGCACTTCGACGGAGACCCCCGACGTGCCGTTGGCACGGTGAGTAACAAAATGTCAAAATGTGTGAAGTGATCACAAGTCAACACAACCACTTTTTCACTCGTGCATTTTCTATTTTATAAAATTTGTACATTTATGATTTGGGTGTGTTTTGTGTGTAGAAATGAAGGAAAGAGGAAAGAGATGGTGAGAGTGAGGGTAAAATTGTCAATTTAAAAAATTTAACAACAAATTTTAACGGCGGTTAGTATTAGTGACAAAAATCAGTATGAAGTCGAAACTACGGTGACCACGAGTGTAATTTTTGATACCTAGGGACCAAATCCAAAACTATAGTCAAATCACATGGACTATTCGTGTAATTTACTCTAAGATTGATATATTTAACTCCTCCTCTGCTGCTGTGCCGATGTGAAGACTATTGGTGGAGATATTTTCAATACATAATTTTACTTTTATTTTTACTTTTACTTTTTCATGTTTTAGTTTTTTTTTTTAATTGAAGATTAATTATTTAATTTTTAAACAACTTATAAATTTTTGTATCTTTAGGGTTTAATTAGATGAGTAATTTATTCGATAAATATTTTTATAGTTTTTTTGCATTGATATTTATTTAAATGATTATGATAGGGCTCAAAATTAATTTTCGCCTAGGGTCCCGATAAACTCTAGGCCGGCCCTCGATATATGAGAAAAGAGAATTACTGTATTACACATGTCAAATTTGAAATAGATAGGAACATGAGTATGAAGAAAATGTGAGAATAACTATCATTTCTTAAGATACAGATATTAAAAAAAAACATAAGTTAGTTGAGATTTAAAAAATGATATTGTTAGTAGTTTTTTTTTTGTTGTCAATGTTAATAGTTTTTTTTGTTATATAATTAAACGATCTTGTTAGGTTGGACATGTCAAATTCTATAAACAAAAATGATATTGATATATAAACATACTTCTACGTAAATATAATAATAACTGTTGTAAAGCAAATTAGCTTAACTCAAAGGATCACAACAACATTCTCACTAGACATGATTGTGTGTTATAATATGGTACAAAAGAGATACAAGGAATACTAGAGATACATGAGATACACCCATATATATAGGGTAGGAAATGGTTGTAGATTTTATGCACATAAAGTCTACTTATGACTATGATTAAGTATTACATAATGCACACTTATGAAGGTCATAAATCCTAATCAACCACATTACAATATGAATTACAACACCCCCCCTTGGTTGCTTAGATTAACGTCGAACCATAGTTATATTTCTTCTTCCTGTATCTTCAGACAATCCTTCAGACATTCGCCTCGTTAAAACCTTGTCGGAGAAAACCCTTTGGGACAAAAACTCTAGTAGAAGGAAAAAGAGTACGATCAGGAGGTCTTGAGCGATGGAAGGAACCATATATGGTGTGCCTCATTAAAACCTTGTTTAGATAAAATCCAGTGGGACAACAACTCTAACGAAGGACAAAAGAGTGCATAATGGTTAATAAGTATTCAACTGGATACTCCCCCTGACTTCAACAATTCTTAGTGAGAATAGGAACTGTTAGTGTCTCATTAAAAACTTTGTCAAGGTAAACCCAATGGGACAAAACCCTTGACCTAAAGGAAAAAGAGTACACAAGCATTCTCCGGGATGGTCCCCCTCACATGCACTCAACATGGTGCAAAGCACACGTCAGGATGCAATTATTATTCTCACTCAACAGGGTGCAAAGCATACGTCAGGATGCAATCATTATCCGCACTCAACATGGTGCAAAACATACATCAGGATGCAATCATTATCTTCACTCAACAGGGTGCAAGGCATACATCAGGATCAATCGTTATTCGTACACAACTAGGTGTATGATATATGTCATTTATGTAGCTCAGAGACTTTCCTAAGTCAATAGATTTGACATGTTTTGGAAAGAATACTTTGGCAGTGACTTGGTGAACAAGTTTGCATGATTCTTATTTGATCCAATATGTTGCACTTTTTGTTTGAAATGCTTGTTGTTCATGTGTAAAGAACAATTTCGGCGATATGTGTTTGGTGTTATCATGTTTTGATATAACCATGTTTCAATTGATCGATAACAACGATGTTATCTTCACATATGACAACTGGTTAACTGGGATCATAAGCCAAACCACATTTACTTCGAATATGGTCTCTTACATCTCAAAGCCATACACACTCTCTAGTCGCCTCAATGAGCGCTAGTAGTTCAGAGTAATTTGTCGAAGTATCAACTAGAGTCTATCTACAAGAACTCTAGGATGTCACCACATTCCCTGTGTAAAGACATAACCAGATTGAGAACGTCCCTTTATGCAGGTATGATAAGTAAACTGCATCGGCATCGCCGATAAGGGTCGCGTTATCTCGAGTATCAGTCACACTTGATCCACTCGATGACACGCAGAGATAGAATTAGCCCATATCCGTACTATCTTTAAATTATCGGAAGATGTCTTCAATACCATTTCAATGGTGGAGTGTTGGTGCATTGCTATGCCTATTCATGCATATCACAACAAATAAGATGTTCGGTCTAGTACATTGGGCCAAGTACAATATTGCGCTTATTGCACCTAGATATGAAGAATAAGTGCTCAATATCTCTTCATCATCTTCATTTGGATGAAATAGGTCCCTTTTAATGTCTAGAGAACGAATGAATGACCATGGGAGTAGATTGAGGTTTTGCGTCATGGTAACTAAAGCGTCTTAACACCTTTAAGGTGTAATTCTCTTGATAATGAAAAGCCCCATCTTTACGGTGCTCGATCTGCATGCCGAGCCAATGCCGTGTTTTCCCAAGATATTTCATCTCGAAATCCTTCTTCAGCAGTTTCAAACAACTCTTTCGAGGATCCTATGAGATTCAAATCATCTACATAGACTGCGATAATAACATGTCCTGAAGTGGATATCTTTATAAACACGCATGGGCATATCCAAATAGTCAAAACTCCCAGTCTGATCAAGTACTCACTTAGACGGTTATACCACATCCGTCTGGATTATTTTAATCCAAAAAGTGATTGTCTCAGTCATATCGAGAACGTGTTCCGTGGTCTAGAACTACTTGATTCAGACAACTTGAGTCCATTGGGGACTTTCATATGTATCTCTGTGTCATGACCCCCATAGAGATAGGATGTGACCACATCCATAAGCTACATATTCAGTTTTTTCGGAAACTACTAAACTGACTAAGTAGTGGAACGTTATAAACGTCCATTACGGGAGAATACATCTCCTCGTAATTATTAGGGTGTTTAAGAGAAACCTAGCGCCACGAGGTGAGCTTTGTATCTTACAATCTCATTATTCTCATTAAGCTTCCTTACGCACATCGATTTATAACCAATTGGTTTAATTTAGGTGGTGTTGGAGCAATATGTCCAAACACTCTTCATTTCGCTAAGGAATCTAATTTTACCTGGATTGTGTGTTTCCATTAATACCAGTCTATTGTACTCAACAATAGTACTTGATTCCATGTCATCATTGATCATAATGTCAGTGGTCACTGCGTATATGAGCAAATCATCGATGACAGTCTCATTTTGCTTCAAAATATTGTCTAAGCTAGCATACTCAACATATATTTTGAGATTATCGGGATGATGAGAAATTGGTGTTTCATCAGGAACACGCTTCTCCAATACACTCCCGTGATCCTTAATGATCTGGTGTGGCAAAACGTATACAACAGAATTTCTCCTCCTTTAAGGCAGAACGTCCTTGCAACCGAACCGGTCTTCCTCTTATATTGGGAAGAGCGGCGGAATGGACAACCAATGGTAGCGTCTTTGCACGATGGGTTCGACCGATGCAACATGTTCAAACGGAACATGGCGTCTCACAAGGACGTCTATCCTTGCAGGCACATATGCAGCAGGTATATTTGATCTCGTGACATTTGTTAAGTCATTAAATGTGTCTGGTAGCTGATTAGCAACATTTTGTAGACTTAGAACTTTTTGCACATCCTTATCACTATGTGCAATCGGGGGATCCATATGAGACAAATTGGGTACATGCCAATTTCTTTCACATCGTTCCTTGTCAACGTTAACGTGCAAATCTCCCCCTAATGACGGGAAGATTGTCTCATCAATGTCACAATTCACATGTATAGCGTTAAAGAGATCGCCTGTCAAGGGCTCTAAATAGAGTATGATGGATAGGGATTAATAATCAACATATATTCCCCGTCGTTTCTGAGGTCTGAATTTCGAACGCTTTGGAAGTTCAATTGGAACATTGACCAAGCACCCAAACAGGCGTAAATATGAGACGTCGGGCTCATATCCAGTTACCAGCTGGTACGCAGGAAGTTATTGGGTGCCCATGGGCCTCAGACAGACCAATACATCTGTGTGTAATATCGGATAACCATATATAAAAATGGGGCGTTTTGGTGCGCATAACCAAAGTTCTTGCATTTATTTGTATTTGTTTGATAAACGCTTCTGCAAGATTAATTTGAGAATGAACGTACACAACAGGGTGTTCAATATCAAGGCCCAATGTTATGCAATAATTAGCGAACATTTTTTTTATGTAAACTCACCGACATTATCAAGTCTAATTGATTTTATTGTATAATTCGGATGATTAGCTATCAACTTAATGATATGGGCTAGGAGTTTAGGAAATGTTGCATTCATTGTGGACAACAAAGTAACGTGTGACCATCTTGTTGATTCATCAACCAATATAATGAAATTTTTAAATGGTCCGCATGTTGGTTGGATAGGTACACAAATATCCCCATGAATTCTCTCAAGAAAAACGGGATATCACTTTTGTAGATTATACATAAAGTGGTTTTAGATGTGTCTTTACAATCGAGCATGTTTGAAATAGGCTTTTCAAATTAATCATGAAATTAATTCCTTCAAGAGGATTCCCATGGGATGCATTCGTAGTTTGAAGCATCGTGTTTCGACCCGGGTGTCCCAGCCGGTCATGCCATAACATATAAATTCCATCATCAACCGGGGCTCGACGAATGATTAGATTGCTTTCAATGGTTTAGATCATAGTGAAGTACAAACCGTTTGACAAACATCTCAACTTATCCAATATACGCTTTTGGTCGTATTTATCAGAGTTAATGTAAAGGTATTCAATACCATTTTCTTGAGCAGTTTCGAGATGAAAACATGTTTTCTCGAATATCCTTAAAACTCAACAAATTACGACTGGAACTTAGATAATATAATGTTTCATTTATGGTTAACATAGTACCATTTGACAACATATATTAGGCTATACCAAAGCCAAGGGTCGACGGGCCCGAAATGATTGTCAATGAAGTTACTTTTAGGCGTAATGTTGATAAAGTAGTTCTTATGTGTAACGCCCTAAAAATTTATGTAAGTGAAATGTTCACTTTTTATTTAAATAAATTATGTGACATTTATTTATGGGTTAATTGCTTTTATATCCTTATAAAATTCATAAATTATTTCTATATCCTTCTCAAATTTATAAATTATTTCTATGTCCTTATAAAATTTATAATTACTTTCATATCCTTCCAAACCTTTAAAACTCACTTTTATGTCCAAAAACTTATTTTATTATTTATTAAATCGTGATAATATCAATAATACAGACAAAGAAACATGATTTTAATACATAATCAATAGATATATTGCATACTTATTTGATAATTATCGATATTATAATGATTTAATAAATATTGAAATAGGTTTTTGGACATAAAATTGAGTTTTAAAAATTTAGAAGGATATGAAGTCAATTACAAAGTTTAGAAGGACATAGAGATAATTTATGAATTAAGAAGGATATAAAAATAATTTATGAATTTTACAACGATATAAAAGCAATTATCCCTTTATTGATTTGAGACCTTTTGTGTTAAGTGTTTTATTATGCATTCAATTCGAATAAATTAAATACTTAGCGTCTTACTTAATGATAAGAGTGTGTGTTTAATTAATCATGAGAGTTAATTAATAATAATAACAAATGTGTTATTTGATTATGCTACTTAATAACGAGATTAAATACTAGGACGATAAATTTAATAACTAGAATGTTATTAAATTACGTATAATATAGCAATGGTGTTTTATCTCGAGTTGAGCGTCGGGTTTGAGTTTTGTGAGGCGGGCCGTTAGGCCAACGCCTTGATTCCGTATAGCCTGTTTGAGCCCATCTGTGCCCAGGTTAAGGCCAAAAAGAAATTCCACGCTTAGTACAATGTTGGTCCACTTATTCCCAGCCCAATCAAGTCAAAGAGGTCTCTAGCCCACCGAGAATTAAAATGTCGGCATTTGACTTCATAGTCTTGTGCATTAAGTTAACTTATTTTTGGTTGGAATCCCCACATTAAAAACTTGCTACAACCGAATTATTCCCTCCTCCAAATACCCAAGATCAGCCGTTGTTCTTCCTCCCTTCTCCTTGGTGCAATCGAAGCCAGAAGAACCCTAAAAGATTGTTCGGTGTTCGTCAGACAAGGAGAAGAAGTGTTCGAGTTCCAATGTCACAGAGTGTCCTTGATTCGGTAAGGCTCTTCCCTTCCATTATTTCCCCACTTGTTCCTTCCTCCGCTTAACCACTGTGATACCCATTTGAGTTCTAAATGTTATTTTGTTTCGGTGACATGATGGAGCAGAAGAGTTTGTGTGAACAACAGAAAAGAGTAACCGAGCCAGAATTGTTCGAGTCCTAATATTCATTCCCGAGCCAAGAAGGTGTTAATTCGGTAGTCCTCTAACCCTTGGCCCATTCTTTGTTCCTTTCGTTCATTGTATAGTTGTTAATTAATCTCTGCGATGGGTAGGGTGGATACATGCGGATGTATTATTTGGATTAAACGTTCTGGTGTCGTTACTTTAATTTCCAAAACCGTTGTACTAGTCTTCTTGTTTTCGAGAATTGGTGGGTTGTTAGTTTCTGTTCTTCAATTTAACCATCGAGTCCATATAATTTGTTCATAGTTGTCGCTAGTGGATATGGGGGTCGAAACACTGAATACATCGGGCCTGTCGGGTTGGGGTTTGGGTAAAAACCGTCATTGAAAGTGCGCTGAAGGCTCGTTAATCTAATTTATGGTTTAAAAGTTATCGATGTTTTAGTAAACCATCGCAGAATAGTTTCGGTTCAGCTATTCTGTCTTGTGAGCCTGTTTTGAGCCCTTTATGTTAGAATTCGAGTCCCGAGGCCTTCTTATGAATCGTAGTCCTCTTAGTCATTTTTCCGCTGTAAATATTTGGGTCAAATCTAGTGAGCAGTTTGAGAGATATGACCGTTTCCGTAAGAGTGCTGGGTGCTGTTAAATTCTTCTTTAACAACCTTTGAGTCAACTTCTAATACGGGTTCATTCTTGCATTGTAGGATCTCCTAAGACTTGAGTAGAGACTCGCCTGCTGTACCGAGGATCAACTAGGAGCTTACATTATTCGAGGTGGGTAATCTCACTCTAAACTTGCACTTACATTTGATTCATGATTACGTGATATATGTTATGAACTGTGATTGATTGAGTTGAGCTTGTTGTTGTGAATGATCTGTGTACTTGAGATTTGATTATGAGTTTATATGCACTTGGGTTGTGTTATGTGGTTATATATCTATGAGATGATATACTTGAGCTTGAGTAGTTAGTTTTATATGAGTACATGTTGTAATGTGTCAACACGTTAATAAAACTAACTAACTTTATTTGAGATTCATGAGGTAGCCAACTCTTCCCGAGCCAAGTACAATTCACGACTGTCAGCGTGGTACTGCGGGACACTGGTGGGTGTTGGAAGGGGGTGCTGCGGCGAGGCGCTGGTGGGCATTGGGATCGTCACGGCATTGGCAAACTAAGTGAAATTTAATAAAAGGCCTAATAAACGAGAATTGAGTAGAGTCTATAGGGATCAGTTATGTGGTGTGGATTATTTGTATGTGTACGTTTATTGTGTTATTATTCACTCAGCGGTGGCTGACCCCAAACACTCCCCTCCATTTTACAGGTACTAGCAAGGGTAAAGAGAAGGTCAACGGTTGATGGGCTGCATCTTGATTTAGTGTGTTGGATTTGGATTTAAATACTTTTGAGTGAAACATATTTTTGTTCACATTTATTATTCCGCATTAAAAGACTGAGTCGTTTTATCAATATTTCATGAGCTGGGACCGTTTTTATTTACTTGTACTTGGGGAAAACGGGTTATTTTATTTATAAATTTTTTTTAAATTTACCATGATTTTTGGGATGTTACAAGTTGGTATCAGAGCTTTGGCTTGAGAGAATTGGGTCCACAAGGGGTGGATTCCAAATTCAAGTCGAAGCACGATTTATCAAAAATGAGTTTTCAAAAGTTTTTAAAATGAGTCCAAATCCAAATCGAGAAGCAGTGCATCACGACGACCTTATGCCCCTAGTACTTTAAATTTCGATTTATTTAGTTATTATAAACATCACGAGTGACGCTAACTATTAAGAGGATATTGGAGATTTGACACGAGATGAGCGTGAACTGTGCGACTATATATATATATATATACACTATAGTATTACTCTTGTGAAGTACTTGATTATGTGGATGGTATAAGGATGGGAGATCGCGGGATCTTTGAAACTGGCTCGAAACCATGACATGAGTAGGTGCGGATAATAATAGAGGGCCCCTATTATATACACACAGACTCATGCCTATGTTTCGAAATAGATTCAAGGAGACCATTCGTCAAGCATCTAGGTATCATTAAAATTCTCGACCCTTATATATACTTTCTTTCATATAGCAAATGGCACGCAACAGGCTAACCGCTGAGGAGGTTCGGAACATGATTGACGAGGCGTTGGGACAAAGACTACCGGAAATGTTCCAACAAATGTTTACTGGGATAACTAGACAGGTCGGCACCCTGATGGAGGAGCAGCTCGCGAACCATGCTGCAGCAGGCACTCAACAACGACCGCCGAAAGAGTTCACCTACCGCGACTTCTCCGTTTGTTCACCACCAGATTTTATGGAGAAACTGACCCTAAGGTTGCCATTCGATGGCTCGCCGACGTTGAGAATGTATTCCGAGTCTCAAAGTGCCCAGCCAACCTAAGGACTACCTATGCGCCACACTTGTTGAGGAAAGCGGCAAATGACTGGTGGGAGGAAATAACCGCGAAAATGACCGAGGAAGAACTAAATGCTATGACCTGGGAAACATTTGACGAGCAATTCAAGAAACAGTATGTACCACATGCTGAGGTGGAGAGGCTTACTAGAGACTTTTTGGAACTCAAACAAACTACAGAGACGGTGAATAAGATTACCGCTAAATTTCGTGAGCTGGCTGCTTTTTGTCCTGATCATGTGGCTACGGAGGAAATGAAGATGACGCGCTACAAGTCCATGCTGCGTAGTGACATCAGGGAATTCGTGAGCATAGTGCCTCGCAATACACTGGAGGAGATGATTGACGCGGCTCGTAACCGGGAGCTAGAGCTTGACTTGCAGAGATGTGAGAACAAGAGGGTCACGCCGGCTTCTACAAGTAACGTGGCACAGGGAAACCCCAAGCGTCACAAGATTGAGTTTAAGCCCTACATCGGGGGGAAATGCATTTAAGGGCTCCGGGGGCAACGCACGTGGTGGTGCAAAGAAGGATGATGAGAAGAAAGATGCTAGAAGTGGCGGTAGTGGTGGGGGAAAGTTGGAGCCGATATGTTACAGGTGTGGGCAGAGGGGACACATGGCTAACGATTGCAGTGTCCGAGGACTGGTGTGCTTTTATTGTCACAAAGAGGGGCACGTGAAGACTGAGTGCCCAGAGTTACATGGTAAAGGTATGGGACTACCTATTTATTTAATTGTTGTCTTATATATGTGCTAATAATATGTGATATGTGAATTATTTGCTAGAAGCGAGTGGGAATGGGGTGGTGAGAACCCCTGCTCCCGCTACCTTGAGGATCACTGAGGGAGTGCAGACCAAAGCTCGGGGACGAGCTTATAATATGATGGGTGAGGAGGCAAAGAGGGCCCCTAACGCCGTTGCTGGTACTATTCCTTTTTATTTGAGTAACGTTATTTGAGTTATAATTCTTGTGATGAGATTACTATATGCGTATGTGAGATTATATGTGTAATATGTGATAGGTACATTTCGTGTGAACAATGTGCCTGCTTTTGTGCTGTTTGATAGTGGGGCCTCCCACTCTTTTGTGTCTTATGCTTTTAGCACTTTGTTGGGCCATAGCGTAGAGGACTTGAGTACGCCTTTGACAATAGATGTAGCTAATGATAAGACTCTTTCCGTGACGAAAGTATACCGTGACTGCACAATCGAACTGTGGGGGAGAAATTCCCCATTGATCTTATTCCTATCGCCATGCGAGAGTTGTGCGTCATAGTGGGGATGGATTGGATGTCAGAGTACCGTGCCGAGATTCTTTGTCACAGCAAACAGATCCGTATCAAACCTCCAAGTGGAGTTGAACTGGTGGTTCAGGGGGATGTTGATAGATTGGTGCCGGCACTGTGTTCGGCAGCGAGAGCGAGGAGACATCTTCAACATGGTGCCGTACGGTTTTTAGCATATGTGATTGATACGATTCTTGAGAATAAACCGGGGATGATCGATGAGGTGCCGATCGTTAGTGAATTCGCAGATGTTTTTCCCGATGACTTACCTGGAATCCCTCCAGAGATACAGGTCTTGTTCCACATTGATTTGGTACCAGGCGCGGCGCCGATTGCCAAGGCTCCTTATCGATTAGCGCCACCCGAGATGAAAGAGTTGTACGACCAGTTGCAACAACTGCAGGAAAAAGAGTTTATTCGTCCTAGTAGTTCACCGTGGGGAGCCCCTATTCTTTTTGTGAAGATAAAGGATGGGTCACAGAGGATGTGCATCGACTATCGCGAGTTGAATAAGCTTACGGTGAAGAACCGTTATCCACTATCAGTTGCAAGGGGCTTCTTGGTTTTCCAAGATTGATTTGCGATCGGGGTATCATCAGATGAGGGTAAAAGAAGACGACATTGAAAAGACCGCCTTTCGAACGCGTTATGGTCATTATGAGTTTGTAGTGATGCCTTTTGGACTCACTAATGCACCGGCAGCGTTCATGGATCTTATGAACCGAGTATGCAGTTCCACGCTAGATCGCTTCGTCATCGTTTTCATAGACGACATCCTTGTATACTCGAAGACCAAGGAAGAGCACGAGAAACACATGCGCGAGGTGTTAGAAGCGTTGAGGAAAGAGAGTTTATATGCAAAGTTTTCTAAGTGCGAGTTCTGGTTACGTGAGGTTCAATTCTTGGGGCATGTGGTGAATGAAGAGGGTATCAAGGTGGATCCGGCAAAGATTTCAGCAGTGATGAAATGGGAGGTGCCAAAAACACCGACAGAGGTTCGTAGTTTCTTGGGTTTAGCAGGTTATTATCGGCGAGTTATCAAAGACTTCTCCAAGATCGCGTTGCCATTGACTAAGTTGACCAAGAAATCATCAGCGTTTAGTTGGGGAGAGAAGCAGCAAGAGGCTTTCGAGATACTGAGGAAACGCCTGTGTGAGGCGCCGATTCTTTCACTACCAGAGGGTGTAGAAGATTTTGTGGTATATTGCGTTGCGTCTATTCAGGGTTTGGGTGCAGTGTTGATGCAGCGGGGAAAGGTGATTGCCTACGCGTCTAGACAGTTGAAGCCTCACGAAGGCAATTACCCTACGCATGATCTCGAGTTGGGAGCCGTGGTGTTTGCTCTCAAGATCTGGAGGCATTATCTTTATGGTGTGAAGATCACGATTTTTACCGACCACAAGAGTTTGAAGTATCTGATGGATCAACAGAACTTGAATATGCGACAGAGACAGTGGTTAGATATTTTGAAGGATTACGACTGTGAAATTCTTTATCATCCGGGTAAAGCTAATGTGGTAGCCGACGCACTGAGCAGAAATCGGATTCGCGGCACTTGTATGAGGCTTACGGCAGTAGCACCTTTGCTAGAGTCGATTCGTACGGCACATGTAGAGGCTTCAGAGACCGAGCAGACCAAGAAAGAGCGTGTTTATGGTATTATTTCTGATTTCACAAAGGACGGCAGAGGTTTATTGACACATCTGGGTCGAGTATGGGTTCCTTCTCATGGAGGAAATCGTATTATCTTATTGGACGAGGCACATAAGTCCAAGTTTTCTATTCATCCCGGGGCGACAAAGATGTATCGGGACCTTCGTGACAGTTATTGGTGGCCGGGGATGAAGCTTGAGGTAGCTGAGTATGTAGGGAAATGCTTGACTTGTAGGAAAGTCAAGGCCGAGCACCAGAAACCACAGGGGTTGTTGCAGCCGTTAGAGATACCGGTTTGGAAGTGGGAGCAGATAACTATGGATTTGATCACCAAGTTACCGAAGACACCGGGTGGGTTCGATGCAATATGGGTTGTGGTCGATCGTTTGACCAAGAGTGCTCACTTTATTCCTATCCGTGAGGCGTCATCAGCAGAGAAGATGGCCGATATATTTGTGAAGGAAATTGTGTCGAGACACGGGGTGCCGGTGTCTATTGTTTCAGATAGAGATACGCGTTTCACATCGCGGTTTTGGGCGAGATTTCAGGGAGAGATGGGTACAAGGATTCACTTCAGTACGGCTTTTCATCCTCAGACAGATGGTCAGAGTGAGCGTACGATCCAAACATTAGAAGATATGCTGCGGGCATATGTGTTAGACTTCGGGGGTAGTTGGGATAAATACCTACCATTGGCCGAGTTCTCCTACAACAACAGTTTTCATTCAAGTATAGGTGTGGCACCGTTTGAGATGTTGTATGGCAGAAAGTGCAGGACGCCCATCTGTTGGGGCGAAGTTGGCCACAGAGTACTCGGTAGTACGGAGATTGTGCTTAAAACTACCGAGTTGATTCAGCAAGTTCGTCAGAGACTCGTCACCGCACAAAGCAGAAAAAAGAGTTACGCTGACAAGAGGCGGTCAGTGTTAGAGTTTCGGGTCGGTGATTATGTTTTACTCAAGGTTTCCCCGTGGAAGGGTGTTATTCGGTTCAGAAAGAGGGGAAAGTTGGGACCTCGGTATATTGGTCCCTATCAGGTGATCGCACGAGTAGGCAGGGTGGCCTACAGATTAGAGTTGCCCGACGAGTTACGTCTTATTCACAATACATTTCATGTGTCTCAGCTGAGGAAATGTATTGTTGACGAGTCCGAGATTGTGCCGTTGGAAGACATCCAGATCGACGAGAGAACTTAACTACATTGAAAAACCGATTGCCATCCTAGATCAAAAGATGAAGACCTTACGTAATAAAGAGATCCCTATTGTGAAGGTGCAGTGGCAGCACCGAAAAGGTTCAGAATGGACCTGGGAGCCCGAGGCTGAGATGAGGGAGCATTACCCTGACCTATTTCCTGGCGATGACTTCGGGGACGAAGTCTGATTCAAGTGGAGTTGAGTTGTAACGCCCTAAAAATTTATGTAAGTGAAATGTTCACTTTTTATTTAAATAAATTATGTGACATTTATTTATTTGAGACCTTTTGTGTTAAGTGTTTTATTATGCATTCAATTCGAATAAATTAAATACTTAGCGTCTTACTTAATGATAAGAGTGTGCGTTTAATTAATCATGAGAGTTAATTAATAATAATAACAAATGTGTTATTTGATTGTGCTACTTAATAACGAGATTAAATACTAGGACGATACATTTAATAACTAGAATGTTATTAAATTACGTATAATATAGCAATGGCGTTTTATCTCGAGTTGAGCGTCGGGTTTGAGTTTTGTGAGGCCGGCCGTTAGGCCAAGGCCTTGATTCCGTATAGCCTGTTTGAGCCCATCTGTGCCCAGGTTCGACTTCTAGTTAAAGGCCAAAAAGAAATTCCACCCTTAGTACAATGTTGGTCCACTTATTCCTAGCCCAATCAAGTCAAAGAGGTCTCTAGCCCACCGAGAATTAAAATGTCGGCATTTGAATTCATAGTCTTGTGCATTAAGTTAACTTATTTTTGGTTGGAATGCCCACATTAAAAACTTGCTACAACCGAATTATTCCCTCCTCCAAATACCCTAGATCAGTCGTTGTTCTTCCTCCCTTCTCCTTGGTGCAATCGAAGCCAGAAGAACCCTAGAAGCTTGTTCGGTGTTCGTCAGAAAAGGAGAAGAAGTGTTCGAGTTCCATTATCGCAGAGTGTCCTTGATTCGGTAAGGCTCTTCCCTTCCATTATTTTCCCCACTTGTTCCTTCCTCCACTTAACCACTGTGATACCCATTTGAGTTCTAAATGTTATTTTGTTTCGGTGACATGATGGAGCAGAAGAGTTTGTGTGAACAACAGAAAAGAGTAACCGAGCCAGAATTGTTCGAGTCCTAATATTCATTCCCGAGCCAAGAAGGTGTTAATTCGGTAGTACTCTAACCCTTGGCCCATTCTTTGTTCCATTCGTTCATTGTATAGTTGTTGCTTAATCTCTGCGATGGGTAGGGTGGATACATGCGGATGTATTATTTGGATTAAACGTTCTGGTGTCGTTACTTTAATTGCCAAAACCGTTGTACTAGTCTTCTTGTTTTCGAGAATTGGTTGGTTGTTAGTTTCTGTTCTTCAATTTAACCATCGAGTCCAAATAATTTGTTCCTACTTGTCGCTGGTGGATATGGGGGTCGAAACACTGAATACATCGGGCCTGTCAGGTTGAGGTTTGGGTAAAAACCGTCATTGAATTGGCGGAACGTTTTATAACCAAAAGCCGGGAATCGAACCTTTAGGTTCTTGGTTCCCTAAACCGAGATATATTTCTAAATAAAAGAATAGACAAACGGTAAACATGCTTAAGAAGTGATTTTGGGCTGTCGGGGGGTCTCGGGAATAAGCGGGCTGATGTTGGGATTCAAATCGGTTTTTAAATATCAAACTAAAACTTTGACAGAATCTGTCCTCTGAGTTCGGGACTGTTTTTACCACACTTAAAACACGTTTTTAGGTTTTTGGCCCACGTTGGTCTCTAGATTTCTGAGTCCTCTTTCCAATGCCGCTGACGGCTCGTTAATCTGATTTATGGTTTAAAAGTTATCGATGTTTTAGTAAACCATCGCAGAATAGTTTCGGTTCAGCTATTCTGTCTTGTGAGCCTGTTTTGAGCCCTTTATGTTAGAATTCGAGTCCCGAGGCCTTCTTATGAATCGTAGTCCTCTGAGTCATTTTGCCGCTGTAAAAATTTGGGTCAAATCTAGTGAGCAGTTTGAGAGATATGACCGTTTCCGTAGGAGTGCTAGGTGCTGTTAAATTCTTCTTTAACAACCTTTGAGTCAACTTCTAATCCGGGTTCATTCTTGCATTGTAGGATCTCTTAGGACTTGAGTAGAGACTCGCCTGCTGTACCGAGGATCAACTAGGAGCTTACGTTATTCGAGGTGGGTAATCTCACTCTAAACTTGCACTTACATTTGATTCATGATTACGTGATATATGTTATGAACTGTGATTGATTGAGTTGAGCTTGTTGTTGCGAATGATCTGTGTACTTGAGATTTGATTATGAGTTTATATGCACTTGGGTTGTGTTATGTGGTTATATATCTATGAGATGATATACTTGAGCTTGAGTAGTTAGTTTTATATGAGTACATGTTGTAATGTGTTAACACGTTAATAAAACTAACTAACTATAATTGAGATTCATGAGGTAGCCAAGTCTTCCCGAGCCATGTACAATTCACGACTGTCAGTGTGGTACTGCGGGACACTGGTGGGTGTTGGAAGGGGGTCCTGCGGCGAGGCGCTGGTGGGCGTTGGGATCGTCACGACATTGGCAAACTAAGTGAAATTTAATAAAAGGCCTAATAAACGAGAATTGAGTAGAGTCTATAGGGATCACTTATGTGGTGTGGATTATTTGTATGTGTACGTTTATTGTGTTATTATTCACTCAGCGGTGGCTGACCCCAAACACTCCCCTCCATTTTGCAGGTACTAGCAAGGGCAAAGAGAAGGTCAACGGTTGATGGGCTGCATCTTGATTTAGTGTGTTGGATTTGGATTTAAATACTTTTGAGTCAAACATAATTTTGTTAACATTTATTATTCCGCATTAAAAGACTTTGAATCGTTTTATCAATATTTCATGAGCGGTGACCGTTTTTATTTACTTGTACTTGGGGAAAATGGGTTATTTTATTTATAAAAAAAATTTAAATTTCCCATGATTTTTGAGATGTTACATTATGTTTTATGAAAGTGTATCCGAATACCACAATCAACCAGACTATCAACATACCCAATATACATGCCTCAAAGTAAAAATAATTTAAAGTCAATCACACATATTGTTTAATTTTATAAGGAAGAAAATAACTTTAAATTATCTTGAGAAACATAATCAATGTGAACAAACCATTGTCCAAAAGATAACCATTATCCAAATGGAAAAGCATAATCCAAACGAAACATAACTCGTGAGCTGAACAATAGCTCTATTATTCCATTTGAGCCACAAATATGGTGCTCTCAAAAAATTCATGTTTGTTTCTATATTTTCCTACATCGGGAGGAGAAATATTGGATTTAGTTATCATATAAAATGATAAATTTATATGTTAATGGTTTGTATGAGCAAAAATAGTGTGTCGAATCAGCAGGTTCAAAAAACACAAGTGCAAATGGTTCTCATTTATCGAACAACATGTCGATTGATAGACACTAATTCATCATATGTATATAACCACATTTGGGGAAAAGATTATCTAATCAACCCTTTTCGGTAGCTCTATTCAAATACAACCAGGAAAGACGGTGAGTGTAGACAGCGTTTGTGCGTATCGGAACCACCCCCATTAGGAGTCAGAAAAAGCGCTTATCTTTCCTAGACATTCTAATTAGAATATGCGAGCCTATTTAGGGATGATTCGTAATTTTTCTCGTTGAGTAGTTTTGATTAATACAATGCTCAATAGTTCACATTTTTTTTTTCTTGAGTTCACATGAACTAACAATGTAATTCACACATTGTGAATTATTAACAATTAATCAAAAGATTTATCTAATCTTGCACTTTATGCAACTTGTAAATGATAAGAATAATCATTTCACAATGAAATTGTTAATTTTTATGTTCATGAGTTTTCAAAAATATAACTTTCAAACACAAAAGAAAAGTAACAAAATCATTATATGCAATGCATCCAAAATTGATGGTTAAATGGTTCAAAAATATATTTTTTTCTTCAACAAAAATATAATAACTAATGAATGAACATAACATTTTTTTTTCACTATTAGAAGTGTTTCTACATATGATCTTCAAAAAAATATTTGTATGATTATCAAAATCATTTTGAAAAAATTACAAAACATATGAATTCATTATGAAACCAAAAGTATTTAGTACCATACATAATAATCCATAACTAATATAACAATTTTGAATGAAAAAAATTGTTCGAATCTTTAAACTTTCATAAATAACTTATTAGAATGTAACATCAAATCCATAAAACTTCATTATGACATTCTATAGAAAAAGCATTTATGATAACTTTGGAATTAATTTGGTCATCTTAATGACTAATCAATTATATTTAATCTTAATTAATGTCATATTAAAACATAAACATTATTACTAGTCAATACTTCATAAATTATTGATGAATTCATATAATAAGTTATAAAATTGAAAATCGCAATAACTATCATTAAAAGTATGAGATGACTTTTCTTCATCAAATTTCTTCACTAAACATTTATTTTTATTCATTTCAATTTTTGTAAAATGAACCTCAACATAAAAACATGACTTTTTTTCCAATAAAAAATATTGATATCAAGACATGCATTTTTATCAACCAAATCAAATTCAATAATATGTAAATTTGTATTTTAATTAAAATAGTCAAATTGAATAAATTCATACTTTAAGTATATAAAATATTACACGCAAATATATGTGTATGTTAACATCATTTGATTAATCTAATTTACCCTTACTTTTTACTTTTAAACATCATTAACCCCACTTTATCCAAAAGGTGTGGGACGCATTATCCACTAACCATTCAATTAATCTAATTTAACCATCATTATAATCTTTTGCCTCAAAAACCGTGAAACCTAAAGTGTAGCACTTATTTTGAATCGGATGAAGTACTATTTTTTTTCTTCATAACTTTGTTTTTATAAAATACAAAAATATGAATGAATTTCACAAACAAAATTGTTACTTGTTGTAAGCAAATATATTATGAAGAGAATAAAAAATTTGTATGATCCAACAAATATATTGTTTTTTTTAATCCAACAATAAAAAGCAATATGTTTTCCATATCTATTTTATCTTTCAAGTTGTATAAACTAAAAATAAACATAATGGTTCAAGAAAAACTTACTTTGCAATATGTGGGAAGAACAGTCTTTAACGATGAACGATGAACGATTTGGAGCAAAGTGCTGATAACGTGTTGTAAAGCAAATTAGCTCAACTCAAAGGATCACAACAACATTCTCATTAGACATGATTGTGTGTTATAATATGGTACAAAAGAGATACAAGGAATACTAGAGATACATGAGATACACCCATATATATAGGGTATGAAATGGTTGTAGACTTTATGCACATAAAGTCTACTTATGACTATGATTAAGTATTACATATTGCACACTTATGAAGGTCATAAATCCTAATCAACCACATTACAATATGAGTTACAACAATAACAATATTCAATCATTTCACAAATATTATTTTTAAAAGAAATTTATTTTGTAATTCAAAAAGTGCTAGCGACACATCGTTTGCTTTTCTCGTCTGTGTAAAAAATAATCTTTTATTTACAAATTACAAAGTGTGAAAAAGAAGGGAAAAAAAAAACAAATCATACAAACACAAAATTCGTGGTATTTATTAGGGATGGGATACAGAGCCGAAAACCCGAAACCGTACCCGTACGGAACCGGAACCGGAACCGTTTGGAACCGGATTATTAAAAATCGGTTCGGGTATCGGGTACAATATTTTCGATAAATCGGGTATCGGGTATTTCGGGTACGGGTAAATCGGATCCGGGTACATCGGGTATGGAACAAATCGGGTCTATGACCCGGAACCGAAATTAATTAACTATGTAATTGGAATTTGTTGTGGCATAATACTATTAATAGTGTTTGATTCATATTAATTAAACAATTATTATTTGTAAAATCATTATAACATTATATGTATAAACTAACAAATATGATACAACCACCCAAAAACGACTCCAATTACTATTTCGGTTCTAATCGGGTCTATACCCGATTTACCCGAACCGAACCCGGAACCGAACCGGAACCGTACTCTATAAAACGGTTCGGTTCTCGGGTCTACTAATCCTGCTAAATCGGGTCTCGGGTATTTCGGGTCCGGGTCCATCCGGGTCGGTTCCAGACCCGATTCCATCCCTAGTATTTATTTTCAATCAGTGCTATAACATACAAAATCAATGGGTGTATGATGAAAAGTTAATTGATCCCAGGGCTGATGTAGGTACCAATTAAAAAAAAAACATGAAACAAGATACAAGAATTCGAGTTGAGGTACCGATACGTCCCACATGAGATATATCATGGGCGCCCACCATATACACTTTGCCCGATTCTTCGTCTTTCACTTTTATGCTTGAAGAGCCTGAAACAAAACCAAAAACCAATCAACAAAAACCACATCTTGTTTCGTAACGGGTCGGGTCAAATTGGGTTTGGTTGACACACTAACTATTTAAAAAAAATGGGCTGTCCATAAGTGCATAAAAGTTGTACATTAAATCATGGGAGGAAGTGGTTCCTAAAATTCAGGGGTAGTTATAGATTGATGTATAAACTTCTTATGTGTGTCTATTGACAGCCATTACAGCTGTCATTATCAAAACCCCAAAAAAATTACTTGGGCAGTTGGGCAAAAAGATGTTTAAAGTCAACGTAACCCCACTTGTTTTGACTTGTACCAAAAATTAACCCGTTTAACCAGAATTAGCCAACCCACCCAACACATGTGAAAAGAACATGAAAGAATACTTACAATTATGCTCAACCCAACCGTCTTCTTTTCCAAATCGTATGTCACGAGTTTATCCGTCAATACAACATCTGCACACAAAACATTCGTTTTCTCACCTCCTTTTAATTCAAATATAATATTCTTATGACATGTATGTCGTGCAATGAAAGTTGTACATGGCTATGAATTCGCTAATTTAGTATGTGGAAATTAAAATCACTTAATTACTCTCAAAAACGCACATCCAAACACCCCTAAACCATAATAAAAAGAAAAATAAGAAACACAGATATATGACTCAAGACTGACCTCCCATCTTTTCCCTGAGATTGCAAATCACTGTCCTGAAAACCGACACACCAGTCATTTTTCTGAAAAAAAAAAGTGTCATAAAACAAATATTAAATTAGTGCCTTTTTTTTCCGTTCAAAAAAAAAAAAAAAAAAAATAGTGGCTCTTTGCAACCATAAAAACACGAGGAATTTGAAATATGTACCTCATATTCAAATAGATATTGACGGGGATAAACTTTCAAAGAAAGTGAATTTTCAAAGTGGAAAATGACATCTGGAAAACCCTTATCAACACTGCATTATCAAAAGATTAATATAATGATACGAGCTTAATTTTTACATTATTTGCTTCTAATTTTAATATATTGAAATGAATTTCTGTATTTTAGTTCGTTAAAAGTTATAAGGAACTAAATTATGTATGATAACACGACCAAATTAATGAATCAGGGTAGTAAATTGATCATTTTGGCAAGTTCAGGGTACCATGTTGCACCATTAATAGTTCAGGGTAGTAGAGGTTCTAGTCAACCAAGTTCAGGGCTAAAATGCATTTTGACATAATATATGTTATCATTAACTACAATATTATGAAGTTTAGTTAGTGTTAATCAAGCAAGTTAGAGATCATTATCCATTATACAAATCACTTAAGTCGCAAACAATACGTAACGTTCAAGAAAAATAAAACGAGACATGTAAATGAACACTTACTTTCCAGAATACTTGTAACATGTAAACTGGTGCTCAACAATGTGACGTTTTATATCAGGTTGTGCAGCATCAATCTACATCACAAGGATAATCATGAGAATTAAAAATAAAGATTTAAGTTAACAAAGGGAAATTGGAGAGTGTGTTCTTGATGCATAAAACATCCTAAATCATTTCATTTCAAACATCAGATTAATAATAAAATAATATATATTGTAATCATACCTTTTGTAATATTTGCTTGTAAACAAGATCGGGTAAATAAGCTAACGTTGTACCACTATCAATGATTGTTCCTCTTCTTTCTCCAACATCAAATATATCCGTTGGAAGTTGAAGAACATCACCACCAACTTCAATTGCCTTCAACTCAACATTATAATGTGACCTACCATGCACATTTATTAAACTCCTTAATTTAATTAATATGATTGTATTATTGTATATATATATATTTTTTATATAAATAACTTACTCGGGGATCATTGGTGTTGTTTGTACTTTCGGTTGTACAACCTCTCCAATAGCAAAAATACCACCTCCTTGAGAGCCATCTAAACAATGTGAAAAAACCTTTTTAACCTTTTTAGCAGAAGCAAGTTGTGAAAGCACAGAAGAGTTTGCTTGCCCGAACCCAAGTATTCCATCTAGTGCTTGTTGTGATGAACCCAACTCCCCAGATTGTTGGGACCCGCACCTATTCTTGATAATAAATAAAGAGTAAATTACACAAATGGTCCTTTTGGTTTGTACCATATGACATATTTAGTCATTTAGTTTCATAAATTACACCGACAATCCTTATTTCTGAAACTATTGACACGTTCAGTCCTTTGCCTAAACAAACGTTTATTTTTCCCGTCCCGTTTCAACTTAATAATTTAATAAAAAAAAATTAGAAAATCCAATTTATCATATATATCTTGTATTTAGGGGTTCAGTTTCGTCTATTCGCACATGGCCTTCTGAATTTTGGGGACACCACTATGATGCATGAGGGGGGTAAATATGTCCTTTTCCCTTTCCCTTCACCAATTTGAAACCCATAAAAGCCCATTTGTTTGACGGGAAAAGTTAATGTTTGTTGAGGTAAATGACCAAACATGTCAATAGTTTCAGAAATAAGGACTACTAGTGTAATTTATGAAATTAAAGGACCAAATATCTAATACGGTAGAAACCTAAAGGACCATTTGTGTAATTTACTCATAAATATATAATTAGAAATTCATCTATCTAAACCCTTATATTTTGGCCAAAATGGATTTTAGTACCTTGAACTTGGTTGATTAGGTCTTTTACTACCCTGAACTATTAAAGGTGTAACATGATACCATAAACTTGACAAAACACTCGATTTAGTACCCTAACTCACTTATATGGTCTTGTTTTCTCACGTGATTTGCTTCTAATATCAATATATTTAGATCAATGTATATTAATGTTTAGTCCATCAAAAGCTCCAACGAAAGTGATTTAAGTAAGAAAACGCCATCAAATTTATGAGTCGGGGTACTAAATCGACCATTTTGTCAAGTTCGAGGTAACATGCTGCACCTTTAATAGTTTAGGGTAGCAGAAGACCTGATCAGCCAAATTCATGGTACTAAAATGTATTTTAGCCTTATATTTTCTCATACCCATTCCGACCCACTTAGTTATGAAACGGGTCATATGTTTATCTCGATCCAAACCGCCCATTTTAGACTTACCCGAATGCTATACTTCCCATTCATGAATGTGGTTTGAAGGTCTCCAGAAACTCGGTCAAGTTGAACATTATCTCTCACAAAATAGCCCGTTGTGGAGCTCCCATCACCATATGTAACAGAATATGAACAAGACATACCCACCTTACAATCATCGTTAGGGCCACTAAGTGTAGATATACAAATATCATGATTACAATTAATTATTTTTGCACTTGTGGAAGCTTCTGGATCATATAGAGCAAGTGAAATCTAGTCACAAAAATGAAAAACATAATAAAAAATTTGTGGAATTAATTTATGCAAGAGAAAAAACGTACCCCGAGATCACTTTTTTTTGGACATTTTTGACATCCGGCACAATTTACCCAAAGAAGATCACTTCCGGTATCAACCTGCACGTAGTAGTCCTTTGGTGGAGTCCCAATCTGAATCTTAGTGAAATATAGCCTATATTATATAACAACAAAACCAATATAAAATCTAAAGGTGCAACATTCATACCTACATCAATATGTTACACATGCTTAATTTTCAACCAACACATTTCCTATTTCGAGACAGATTTGTGTTTTATAAAAAATATGCACCGTGCAAGACTTGAACTTGTGGCATCTGTGTTATTAACACAATGTCCTAACCAACTGAGTTACTAGACCTTATGTTGACTACTTGACTATAATTATCTTTATTAATCCCTTAAACTTTAAAAATTGAAATTACCTCCATCACTCACCACCACCATCCACCACTAGCTATCATCATTATCGACACCTACCTACCAATTCGTCACTTGAAAATATAGCTACAGAATACCTGTCACCGCATTGCGCGGGTACCCTTCTAGTATGCATCTATGTGTACATACGTGTGTATGTATATATTCAACAAAAAATGTGGCTAAGTTAATGAATTTACAAAGGGAGCATTAGTTAGAGACAACTACCAGCATAGATTTTTTCAAAAAAAACTTGTGCGACTTGAATTTCCGAAAAATACGACTTGTTTTTTTTGTTCGACTGTTCAACTTCAAATTTTTTTTTTTGTGGGACTTGGATGTTGTTTTGTGCGAGCAAACCATTTTTAGTGTGAGTGATGTACGACCAAATAATTTATTTGTGCGACCACACCATTTTTTGTCAAATTTTGACTCGAGTCGCACGGCTTATTTTGGGAAGATTATAAGAGAAAGTTTTTTGGAAATACTGGTTCTAGTCATCTTCGTCAAACAAGGAAACAATATCCACACAAACATCATTAACAAAACAACATTTTCAACTACATAAACAATTCAATTTCTGCATTAAAACAATATCTATTCACAAATCACAACCCATAAGCACTACACAAAAAGAGGGATAAAAAAAACTAACGCTGATGAGGTGGGGCTGCCATCACCGCCGATGGGAAGATCAACGGCTGACAAAATCCTCCGGTGCCGGTCAGAATCATGAGCTTTAAATTGACTCAACGACTTTTTACTTCCGGCGAACTTATGCTCAACTTGAAAAACCACATTCCCTGATACCAACCAACACAACTGAACAAACCCAATTACCAAAACAAGAAATCTTGCTTTATTCAGATCCATCTCCACAAATTCAACTCAAATTTGCATTTGCATTTGTATTAGGTGTCTTCAAATTAAAACAATTTGAACAAACTTTATCTAATTTGATTAAGTCGGTATTTAATACCACCTCGGTATCAAAGTGATATAGTGGAACAAAATAAGTGATACACTTCGAAAACTTACCTTATTTGGTAAAAAAAGTGGGACTCATTCTCCACTAACTATCTACTTTAATAAAGTGAAATAATCCTTTTACCCTTACTTTTACTTTTAAACATCATTAATATCACTACATTCCAAAGAAATGAGACCCATTATCTACTAATTATTCACTTTAATCTAATTTAAATAACTTTTTAATCTTTTGCCTCAAAAACTGTAATTTTTTAAATGTATCACTTATTTTGATTGATACGGAGGTAGTAATATTTGTACTTTATGAAAATGAATATATAGTTGAAGACAAGAAACCAGCCTCGAATGAGCCGCTAAATGAGATGCGGCTACGACAAGAAACGTATAAAAATATGAAATTAATTTATTTAGGAAACGATATTGAACTACTAAGGAATTAGGATTTTATTGCAATCGCATCACATGAACAATGATTTGGTAACAGATGTTTCTTGTTCTAGATCTTGCTTTATGTTGTTTAACTTTTTCTGGTTTCTATCTCGTGGGGTGTTTGTTATCGTTACTTTGACTTCTATTTACAAGTTTGACTTTTATTTTTTGTAGGAGAATTGAGAGAGTAGTCGAGTAGTCAATGATCCAAGTATTTAGGTTGTTGAATTAAATGTAGTGTTCATTCGATTAACATTCGACACTTTCATGTTTTTTAAGGTTTGCCTAGATATCATAAAATAAAAGGAGATGATTTTTATATTATAGTAACTATTTCATGCATCACAATATAAAATATTAAAACATTTAAAGTATACTATACAAACATTAAATCAATTAGTGTAGTGTCTAGAGTAGTATTATGATGGGAAATCACATCTCATATACGATTTTAGAATTAACTTAAAATCTCCAAAATTTGTTTTAATAAATATTAATGAAGTATTAAGTTTATCTTTTTAGAAGATGAATGAAATGTATTCCAATTTAAATTTAAATTTTAAGTTACCTTACCATATACGAAATATAATTAGTGAAAACACCTATTTTTCTTAATTATTGGGATTATTATATCCCCACAGCCCACTAGACCTCAAAATAATTAGCCCCAAAAATAAGTACTTGTTTTGATTTCTGGTTTGGTACAACAGTTTTGGGGAAAATACTAACTAATTCACTTAATTTGTGCTCAATGCATGTTGTAAATCTGCTAAATTTTTTGATGATATTAGAAAATTTACTTGGATATTAGCACATTTGCTAAATATGATATTGTCTATAATTATACATTAGGACCACGAAAATTGTTGGCCTCATACCTGAAATTCTTGAATTCTGAAAAATGCAATGAAGCTTGAAAAAGAAACATCAAGAAACATGCCAAAAAAGACAAACTTGATAAAAACTTCCCATCAAGATTACAAATTTAGATTACTTAAGCATACATGTAAAAAGAATAAGTTTAAGTTAAGTGATCATAATTTCTACAAGTCTTAGCCAAAATATAGTCTAAAATGATCATGCAACCCAACTAACAAAATTTTGACATGTGTCACAAAGATTTCATAAATAAAATGTAAAAATCTGAGAAAACACCCAATCTTGAATTGATCCATTGTAGGATGTTAAGGTGTTGACTTGTTGACCTATAGATTCAGTGGTGTGATTATGATTTTCTCCAGATGTCAATAAATCCAGTTGCTAGCGACTTTAAATTCCCCCATAAAGATGCTTTCTCACTCAAATCCTCTTTTTCTTTTTCTTGCTCCCTACATTCAAATTTGCAACTAATTATATTTTTATAACTATAAATCTGTCCATTTCCATTTAGGTAATGTTTTAACTCTAACAGGTAAATAGATTTTTAAAAAAGTAGGTTAATGGAAGATGGGACTAACACTGTCCAACGTGCATAAAACATCCTAAATCATTTTATTAAAAAAAATAAATTAGATTTTTAATACAATTGTATATTTAAAAAAATAAATAAATCATATACTGCAATTTTATGACATATGCCTATTATACAATGTCATCCTTAACCTAAAGATGTTTACAGGCAATGGGAGATGTTAAAAATTTTAAAATTATAGACGAATTTAGCAATCAAGCCATATGGTTAAGAACAAACAAATTAAGGACCTTAAGGTGATAATAATATCAGTTATGATTTTATATCAACAAGATGAGCATTTCATTGACTAATTTTATTGACTAGATGACTCATACAGCTTTTATTATCTAAAGCTCGTCTGTTTTATCAATAATTATATGTATATGTAAACACATGCATGTGTATGCTTATGAGCCACAAATTCATTCCTCAATAATAACTTGTTTAACATATGAATTATTATATTAGCCTAATTAAGATTACCTCATGATATTATCTTGACTTTCAACTTTTGACTCTGAATCCTCTTTCATATTCTGCTCCTCCAGCTTCTTATCAAATTGACCTACTCTATCATCACTCTTTGTTGCAATGTCATCCTACAAAGACAAATAAAATGAAAAAATAATTAAAAAAAAGGCCAAAATGATTATTTGAAACTTTTGAGTTTTGACCTCCCAAGCCAAGTAAATCCTCATTAACATGATAAATAACCATTAATATAGTAACATAAAAGCTGCAAGAGATGCTTACTACACTGTCAGCACTGCTTGTTGATGGTTGATTTTCCTCCTTCAATTTTAAGTTTGTATCTTCACAAAGCTCTTGGTCAACGGTTATTTGACTGGTTGACTTTTCTTGACTTCCAGATGCTACTTCCCTGCTTATCAGATAGATATATTGTGCATACAAATAGTACGTTATTCATGCAAAAGTGGCAAATGAATGATTTACTTCACATCATATATTAATTTCCAGAATTGATGAAAAATGGGAAATTAGCATAAACAAGGAATATGGAATAACAATTCAACATCTCCAAATCCAATTACCAATTAACTATAAGTCATTTACTTGCACTAATGTTAAAAGTATACTTTAAAAGATACATACTTGTTAACAAAGGATGCCAACATGGAAGTAAATCTCCATATTTCTTGTTGAATTGTTATTCCATATTCCTTATTTATGCTAATTTCCCCATTCCTCAATAATAACGTTATTAACCTTTAAATTAAGCATACCTCATGACGTTTCTTATCTCATCATTTGGATTTTCATGTTTTGACTCTGAATCTTCTTCACATTGACTAATTATATCATGACTCTTTGTTACAATATCATCCTACAAAAACATATAACTCAATAATCATTATATTCGTGGAAGATGCATTAACAAACAAACACTTCACCTTGGATATGGTGATAAAAAGTTTTTCAAATTTACTGCAATCTGCTCAAACTTACAACACACACACACACACACACACACACACACACTAGCATAAAAGCTGCAGGAGATGCTTACTGTAATAATATTGTTGTTTCCACTATCACCACTGCTTGCTGATGGTTGAATTTCCTCTTTAAATTTGAACTTTGTGTTGACAGATTCTAGCAAAGGATCTTGATCTTCACAAAGCTGTTGATCTATGGTTATTTGACTCTTTGACACATGTTGACTTCCAGATGATTCAACACCTATTTCGTTATTTATAATAACTGCACTTTTAATCTTCTTTTTGTTCTCCTTTTCTGGCTCGTTCTCCACAGGCACAGGGGATTTTTTAAAATTATATTCCATCTCCTGTAGCAATTTTCTAATTATATAGTAACCGCCACCTATTTCTTTTTGTGCAGTTGTTATAGAAGGGAATTTTCCCTGATTCATTGCTCTGTACCTACAAAGTCAAATAAATTTCCAAAAATGCCCCTAAAGCTAGCTGTTATGTGGTTGTCAAAAAAAAAGAAAAAAGATACATACTTGCTAACAAAGGATTCCAGCATGGCCTTCCGATCAGCACTTGCTACCTTTTTCCTGATCGGTTTCTTAAGAACAGTTGAGGATCTTTCAGACTGCTCAACATTTGATCCAGCTACCAAATTGGATATCTCAGTAACAACTGCACCTTTGTTTTAAAACAAAAATTGAAAAATATTGTTAATTTTACAAAATAACGATGCACACATTGTGAATTGGTATCAAAACATGTAAATCAGGTAGCAAGAAGAAATTATTGTTCCCTTCCTAAGCTAACACGAGGCTCATAGAATGATATTAAATGTTAATCATCCATTCCTAAGCACATTGTACACACAAAATAATAAATGTTATTTTTCGAAGCTATAAACAGGAATCAAACTTATACGACATCGAATTAGGGAAAAACTTACAAACAAAACCAATTCCTATTAGCTCCAACATTCAGAAATTAAACTACAATCGCATAGCAAAATTGAAAATATGAAACTATTACATCAAATCGATAAAACCTAGAACATGAAAACTCTGACAAAATTGACGTGTGGAAAGGAAAATGAGTAGCAAACCTTGTCTGGATGAAACAAAATTTGAGTGAAATCGTCGGAAACCTTTAACGATCGGCATGAAGAAGGCAGGAGAAAACCCTAAAGTTACAGAATTTAAAACTCAAAAGCATTGCAGAAATGGAAAGCGTGTAGAGAAGATGAGTAATTGCATCTAGTTGATGTATGTGAATGTAATAGCGTAATTTGTGAGGGATTGCAGATGGTCGAGAGCGGCCCAGGGTTTAAGGTGTGTTGCTGTTTAGGGAGGGAAGACACCGAAAAGGAAGAGAAAAAATAGAAATGTGAGTAATGAAAAATACGAGTAAAAGTTTAACACAGGTGCTTCATTTTTATGTAGGATAAATATTAGTCACTAGATTAAAAAATTCTTTAATTATCACTATTATCAAATCACATGTGATTCAATATACAATCACCATGGCCAGCCACCATCACCACTGCCGGCCACTGACGCCGCCGCCGCAATCGCATGTGACTGGATACGTAATCACATGTGATTGAAAGCAGCCGACGGTGGCGAGGGGTTGCCGGTGATAGAGACGGTGCCGGCAGAGGTTGGTGGTGGTGGTGGTCGGCGGTGTTGAATCATATGTGATTTAATACACATGGGGTGGTGGTAGTGGTGGTCGGCGGTGTGCAATCACATGTGATTTAATACACATGTGATGGTGGTGGTGTTGATGTTTTGAATCACATGTGATGGTGGTGGTGGTGGTGGTGATTTAGGGGTTGATTGATCTAAGGGTTGAGATTTGTTCTTTGTGATTACATAAAAACCAATGACTATGTTGAATGTTTCTTTGAAAAATAAAGGACTAACTTATAATCTGTGATAAATTATGGCTGGTTTATAAAATTTTCATAATATTATCTTAATTTCTTACTTCTTTAATAATATATTATTCATTGAAAATTTTGTACGTTTAAAATACTTTTGTAGTTAAAACAAATATTTTCATATATTATTCAGACTATCTGATTTACGGTTTAATCAAAGAAAAACGCGGCGGAAAATATCATAAATCACCAATCAAGGATCTACATATTGACAATATAATTAAGCATGAAAATCAAAGAGTTAGGATGAAGATCATTCCCTTGAAGCCTTTGATTACACCAATGAATGAGGAAGAAGAACTCCAAGAATTCAATGTAGAATTCTTCTAATGGTATCCACACTACACCTTATCAAGAACACCAATTGGGTTGCTAGTCTCTTGCTCAAAAGAATCAAAAACTAAAAATCCACCATTATGATTTTTTTGTTTTGGACGTATATCATCATGCAAAAAAAAAGAATCTTTTGCTTATTATTGTTATATGTGCGTACGAGATTCTATCTACGTCGATCAAGCCGTCTAGGGTTTTTGGCGATTTTGGCGATTTCCCTAGGGTTCTTCTCGTTTTTCGATTTTGATCTCCTGCGTCCCCTAGCCGTTGGGGAGGGGGTAGGGTTGGGGGGTATCATGTCTTTTGATAAGGCGAATTGGCGTAAGACGATGAATAACGACAAACAACGTTTACTAAGATCGGAAGAATTGGATTTGAAGAGAATTACGACGTCAGTGTACGTTACCAATTTCCCGAATGCATGGGATATTAGAGAATTGTGGAAAGCAATGATGGTGTATGGTACGGTTGCAGATGTCTTCATACCACGTAAGTTGTCTAAGATTGGTCGCAGGTTTGCGTTTATTCGTTTCATTAGGGTTGATGATCTGGAAACCCTAATTGGTAGACTAAATGATGCGTGGTACGAGTCGTTTCATCTGTTTGCTTCTAGAACTAGATTCTAGTGTAAGCCTATGAATCGGGGTAATTCAGGTGGGATCCATGCTGATAAAGGTCCGGAACGGATTCTGTTGAAAAATCAGGGGGTGGAAAAAAAATTCTCTGAATTGTTCAAGCCAAGTCGTGTGGGTATTAATGATTCCGTTGGGAGTACTGAAAAAGTGAAAGTCAGCAAGAAGAAGGTGATACAATTAGGCAAGAATGAGTGCTAGTTGGGAAGGTTAGAGAGCTATCGTTGATTGAAAACATTAACGTCGTTTGTGCAAAAGAAGGTTACTTTGATGTTGATGTTCAATATATTGGTGGGTCTTGGATCTGGCTTGAATTCGACTCACAAATGGCGTGTGATAGATTCAAGAAGCATGAAGATATGCAATTTTATTTCTTGAAATTACAGTCTTTGGATGACAAGTTTGTTGTTGATGATAAGGTGGTGTGGGTTAGTATTGATGGCTTTCCATTGTTTGCGGGTACTGTGAATGCTATTAAAAAAATGATTAACGGTTGGGGAGAAGTTATGTTTATTGATGGGGATCATGGTGAAGGGGGGACGAGGAAGGTGTGTATTAAAACTAGTATGTCAGGCAAGCTGTTTGAAGAGTTGGAGGAAATGGTGTTCAATTAGGGTCGCATAATGTTAATTCTGCTCCTTTAGGTAACGATCAGCTGCATGGGACGAACAATGAGGATCACATGCATGAGAGGCCCATAGATTGTTTTGGTAATGATAATGAGGTGGTTAATATTGAGGGCAATAATCAAGGATCAGAAGGGAGAGTAGATGATACTCCCGAAGAGGAGAAGTCTTTGTCAAAACCTCCTGGTTTTGAGAAGGAAATTATGCATGGTGAACCATGTGTTGAAGTACTAAAGAATGTTGAGGTTGGTTCGTTTTCGGCAAGTTCGTGTGCCAATACGGGTTTTGTGAAGTCTAAATCGCAAGGGGTATCACTTGTGGGGGACTTGAGTAGGTATATTGAAATTGGTCTTGCTTTGGGTCATGATATGGAAGGGTGTCAGGCTTCTCTTGAGCGAATTATCAGCAGTATTGGAGCAGATAAAGGTAATTTATGAGTATTGTCTCTCTTAACACGTGTGGTATTGGCGATAGTGTGAAGCGAAAGCGGATTAGTGTTCTTTGTAACAAAAATAAAGTGTCGTTTTTTGGAATTCAAGAAACTAGAGTTTCTAAGGTAGAAGTATTCATGATTAAGCAGATTTGGGGTAATTTGTCGTTTGAATTTGCGCTTAGTAGTGCCGTAGGTGCATCGGGGGGTATTCTGTCAGTTTGGGATTCGGCTTTCTTTTCGAGCTCCCGCATTGTTAGTTATCAAAATGTACTGTTTGTTCATGGGGAGTGGAAGATAAGTAAGTTGAAATGTATTATGGGTAATGTTTATGCACCACAAAGTAACGTTGATAAGAGGAGAGTATGGGAGCTGATTGCTACTTATATGCAAGAGAATGAAGGGAATTATATATTGTTTGGTGATTTTAATGCCGTTCGTGAGGAAGGTGAACGGTGGGGTTGTGATATAAATGACAGGGAGATTTTGGATTTTAATGGTTTTATCGTTATAGTTAGTATTGATGAAATCCCGATGGGCGGTTCGGCTTTTACCTGGTTGAGTCGTGATGGTCGTAAGATGAGTAAGCTCAATCGATTCTTTGTGAGTGAAGGGGTGTATGAGACCTGCTCGGACCTGGTTGCTAATGTTTTGTCTGACATTATCTCGGATCATCGGCCTATAATATTAGCCCAACAACCGGTTGATTATGGTCCTCGAGTGTTCCGGTTTTTTAACTCTTGGATGGATGGCCGAGACTTGGGCTGCGTCGGGGGCAAACTTGTCCAATAATTGTTGTATAAGGTTCAAAGATAAGTTGAAGGCTTTAAAAGAAAAATGTAGAGCTTGGTGGAAAGAAAAGAATGTTAACCGAGATGGGCAAAGACAACGGTTAATCGATCAGGTTGTCAAGATTGAAGCTAAGATGGATGCAAATAATGCTTCTGATGAAGACATTGTTGATCGACAGAATTCGAAGCAAAAATTGTATCAATTGGATAAGAAAGAGTGGCGGGATCTTGCTCAGAAGGCTAAAATCAAATGGGGAATTGAAGGAGATGAAAATTCTAAGTATTATCATGGCATTATTAATAGTAAGAGCGTCATTCTCTAGTTCGAGGAGTTAAGCATGAAGGTATTTGGATTCATACTCCTTTGGCTGTTAAAGAGGTGTTTTTTAATTATTACTCTTGTAAGTTTAAAAGGGTTCCGAATATAAAAGTAGTCTCGAGGAAGTGATAGATTTAAAAAATTGTCTGAGCCGAATGCTAGTATGTTGTTGAGTGGCATTTTGTTGATCGAGCTCAAAAACGCTGTTTGGAGCTGTGGTAATGACAAAGCCCCTGGGCCTGATGGGTTTACCTTCGCGTTTGTTAAAAAATTTTGGGAGATAATTAAAAAGGATGTATTTAATTTTGTTAATGAGTTCTTTGAATCAGGGTATCTTCCGTCCGGGTGCAATTCTTCTTTTATTACGTTGATTCCTAAGGTTATTAATCCACTCTCGGGTAAGGATTATAGACCGATTAGTCTTATTGGTGTCCAATACAAGATTATTGCAAAAGTGTTAGCTTTGCGGTTAGCTTCGGTGGTAGACTCGGTGGTTAGTATTGAGCAGTCGGCTTTCATTCAAGGTCGACAAATTTTAGATGGTCCCATGATAGTCAATGAAGTGATTGCATGGTATAAGAAGAAGAAGAAACATGTGATGGTGTTAAAAGTCGATTTTGAGAAAGCTTATGACACAATCAGTTGGGATTTCTTAGACCGGATGATGGAGTTTATGTATTTCCCTGAAAAGTGGTGGAATTGGATTATGGCAATCCTTAAATCCTCTAAAGCATCGGTTATTTTGAATGGGAATGCTTCCAAAGAATTTTGTTTGGAAAGAGGGCTTCGTCAAGGTGACTCATTGTCACATTTTTATTTATTATTGCTATGGAAGGCCTTCATGTAGCCATGGAAGAAGCGAAGTCTCAATATTTGTTTCAAGGAATCGCGTTAAAAAATGAGGTGGCGATTTCCCACTTGTTATATGCAGACGATGCGATCTTTTTGGGTGAGTGGTCTCTTAATAATATGCATAATCTGCTTATTATTCTTCATTTTTTTCATATGGCTTCGGGTTTAAAGATTAACTTGCATAAATCCAATTTGTATGGGGTTGGGGTGACAGAAGGGGAGATCAGTCATATGGCGGGTATGCTTGGGGTGTGTAGCGGTAAACTTTCGTTTACATACTTAGGGTTACCGGTTGGGGCTTGTATGTCGAGAAAAAAGAATTGGGATGTTTTGATCGATAGATTTAAAAAAAAGTTGTCGGTATGGAAAGTTAATTCTTTATCGGTGGGAGGAATAATAACGCTATTAAAATCGGTGTTGGGTGGTTTGGGCACATATTATATGTCTATGTTTATTATGCCTAAATGTGTGGATTCTAGTCTAGAGAAATTGAGGTCTTCGTTTTTTTGGGGTGGTTCCGAAGTCAACAGAAAAATTCATTGGGTGAAATGGACTTCGGTGCTGTCAAGTTTTCAAAATGGTGGTCTTAATATTGGTAGTTTAAGGGCCTTTAATTTATCTCTTGTGGTGAAATGGATATGGAGATTTATGAATAATAAGCAAGTGTTGTGGTCAAGAGTGATAACCGCAATATATGGTGATGACGGTGGTGTTTATAATGCAAATAAGAGGGTGTTGGGATATGCTCTGTGGGCTAGCATTATAAACATGTTGGGTAAATTTAAGGATAAGGGGATGGACTTAATTAATCACTTGTCAAAAAGGGTTGGTAATGGCGAGTCCACATTATTTTGGAAGGATCATTAGGTTGGTTCAGGCCCGCTATGTTTGATGTATCCAAGGATTTTTCGGTTGGAGGTTGATGGGGATTGTTCGGTTGCGGCTAGAGTACAAAATCAGTCCGTAAATTGGAGATGGAGCCGAGGTATCAGGGGTGGAAGAGAAGAAGAAAAGGTGGGGGAAATTCAAAGTTTGGTTCTTAATCGTGAGTTCTCTAATGAAGCGGATACATGGGTTTGGGACGTCGGTAATACGGGTATGTTTGAAGTTAAAACAACAAGACGGTGGCTTGATGATATATTGTTGCCTTCCTCGGTGGTAGAGACTCGGTGGAACATGCTTGTACCTCGGAAAGTTAATATTCTTTATTGGAAAGTTAACTTAAATCGGATCCCTTCAAATCAAAATCTTACTTTCAGAGGGGTTAGTCTAGAGGATTTGTCGTGTGGGGAATGTGGGGTTGAAATGGAAGACGTCGATGACATATTTTGGAATTGTAGTGTTGCTAAAGATGTGTGGAGGGCAATGGGGAATTGGTTGCAAGTGCTGGATACCGATGTGGAAGACTTGCCCTCTTTGATGTACTCGGTGGATTATGGGAATTATAGTGCTCATACTAGGCAAATCCTTGAAGCGGTTTGCCTTACGGTGGTGTGGATTTTGTGGCGGTATAGGAATGCGGTTGTTTTTAATAATGTTGGAATTCGGAAATGCATGTTGGTTGATTCGGTTAAGGAGGTAGCTTTTAATTGGATTTGTAATAGGAATAGAAAATTTAGAGTTAGCTATTCTGAATGGCTTATTCTCCCATGTAATTGATGTATTGTTTTTTTTTTTCTAGCTTCTTGCTAGTTTTTTAAGTTTAATACAAAGCCGTTTCCAAAAATATGTACGTACGAGACAATTGAAAAAAAAACCACAACTTCTTTTTCACAATTGTGTATTGCGGCCGTAGGTTTTTAGGAGGGAGTATTAGGGTTAATCTTTCTTGCTCTCTAATCTAAGTTTATATTCATAACACAAGTTATGAGATATGACACTTAGCCCCTTGTCCTTTTGATTCTTTATGATTACTCACTAATACGTTTTAACTTAACAATTAATTAAAACATAACTAGGCAAGTAATTATTGTTTATATAAATAATATAATTACCCTAATTATATTATATATATTAAATGATGTTTGGCGTATAAGTGTGTGACCCTTTAGGCTCACATGCGTCTAGCCATATAACTATATGTCATGTACGTGAAGCATATTCCAACAGCTCCCACTTGCGCACGTCATAATATCAAGTAGTTATATCAGAAAAGGTTAGATTCTAGCAACCCGCCATTGCCCTTAGAAGTATATGAGTGAGTTTCAGAGAAGTCCAGGTTCAAAGTTTTTCAATCAGTTATCCTTTTGTTACTGATACCATGTTGAATTTTAGACAAGGATTAATGTCGATCCAAAAATTCAACGATTCTGTTTCTCGATCTTTACATTTAAGTAGATTACCAAACCAATCAAGATTCATCTTGATTACCTTTGAGTACGGCCGTACAAGCATCTATTCAAATCATCGAGGGGCCCAATAGTATCTAATCCAAAACATGTGGAGGAACAAATTCTTTATTGACTACACGTGTTTGATATATGCTTAATGTCAATCCTGAAGATGGTTGTTATAGCAGCCTTATTCAGGTCAGCGTTTAACCACATCAAAGTTTGACACTCCACATACGCAAACCAACTTGCATCTCAAGTCAGAGGATAATCGACAAAGCCTTTGTGAGATTCACTTGTGACATAAATCCAGGAAGTGATTTCTCATAGGTTGGGTTAGTCCAATTGTGCATCACAATGAACAACATGTGAGTTTGATTTCATCATCCTTAGTCATACTAAGATCATGTGATCAATGCCCTCAGATTTGTCTTAATAATATTCCCATATATTTAATATGACAATGGACAATTTAGAATATAAAACGCATTTAATATTCAGGATATAAACATGCAAATATAGAACACAGTAGATATTCATATAAAAACGATCATATCAAATATATCAATTTATTCCAATAATAACTGCTCAATGTTCCATTATTCAAATACTAAAACAGATTTACATGAAACTACTAGCTTGTCGAAGTCCAATGTTCCATTCATATTCAATATGATTGGTACAAGACATTGAGTTCGATAAAGTGTCAGCTAGTTAGTTATCTGTTTGAACTTTAAGAGTACGAATTTCACATATCTCGATAAATCATTCGAATGTAGTGAACCTTCGTAAATAGGATCTAGCGTCATCACGACCTATTTCAAAATCAGCATAAGTATAGCAAGTATACTTAGTTTCAGTTTGGTATCTCCACCATAACCAAGGAACATATATCCAGTATTTCAAAAATACTTCAATGTGTTCTTAATAGCAATCCAGTGACTCTCTCGTGGATTCTGTTGGTATATTCTAGTAAGGTTCCGTGAGAACGTTACATTAGGTGTAGTGCACCTTACAGCGTACATGATGAATGTAATAGCCGATTCATAGGGGATTACATTCATTCACTTCACCACATCAGGCGTGGAAGGTCCTTGAGTCTCACTCAAGTTAACATTGTGTTGCATACAACGAATTCCTCGCGTGGAACCATTCATTCTAAACCGTTTTAGAATTTTGTCAATGTAAGCACTTTGACTTAAACCAATTAACCACTTTGATCTATCATTATAGATCTTTACTCCAAGTATGTATGTCGGATTCCTACAATCCTTCATGTCAAAACATTTTCCAAGCCAGGATTTTCATCTTGTAGCATTGGTATATTGTTTCACATGAGTGACATGTCATCAACATGTATGACTTGAGAAACGACAATGCTCCCACTAGCTTTCATATATACACATGCTCAGTTTGGGTTTTAGGTGAAACAAACATTTTGATTTCATCATTAACTAAATCTCATAGTCATAGTACACTACTTTGGCTATAAAAATCCTAATGTCTTTAGTAACAGCCGAGAAGGTTTCATCATTGTCAATCCAGTAGGATTGAGTGTAACCTTTTGTTACTAGAAGAGATTCATAAGGTGTGTATATTTTCATCCATGTCAACAATCTTATTGTATTGAAAAGATCAACTAAGTTCAAAACTTGATTGTCTCTCATGGATTTCATTTTCGCATTCATAGCTTCAAGTCATTTTTCCGATTCAAATTTCGATAATGCAACTTGATAGTTAGGGGGTTCATCATATATCCTCGAAACTTTGCTCCTCAGCATCGACATAAATCTATATCGTTCAGGTGCATGAGGTGTCCTCGCGGATCTATAAATGGGAACAACATCATCATGTGGTCCAACATCTATATGTTCAGCCTCAGTATGATATTTGCTAGTGTTACCAGAAGATTGTGCATCTTCTCTTTGAATCTTGTCAAAGTCTATAGTGTCCCCACTTGCTTTGTGAAATGAGACCGTTCTCAAGAAACTCAGTATACCGAGCAACAACAACTTGTTCTCAGGTGGGTAGTAAAATAGTAACGAAGATACACTTGATAGATTTGGATTCAAGTTTGTTCGGCGTGTCTCGTTCCACGAGATCCTCACAACCCCAGATCTTCAATTAAGACAAATTAGGGACTTTCCCATGCCATATTCCATATGTTGTCTTTTCAACCTTTTGTTCGGAACCATAATAACTATTCGAGAAGCAGACTTCAGTGCATGCCCCTCAAAAGGATAGTGTAAGAGTAGTAGGACTCATCATAGACCGAACCATGTCACGCAGGGTCCGATATCTCCTTTTATCCAGAAACTCTTGACTCGTGTACTTTCCTCATCGATTAGGACTGAAATCCTTTGTTATCTTGCCGATTTGATTTTCTACATACTTTAGAAAGCTTTGAACATTTCAAAGATTTCATGTTTATGTTTAATCAAGTAAACATATCCATAACGAATAATATCATCAAAGTTTTCATGTTGATATTTAATCAAGTAAACATAACCACAACGACTGATATCATTAGTGAAAGTGATAATGTAGGTGGCACCTTCCCTAGTTTTAGTTCCAAAGGGGCCGCATACATCAGTATGTATGAGTCCAAGTAGATTTTTAGCTCTTTCTCCAACATGGGAGAAAAGTTTTTTTGATATCTTTCCATTTATACAAGAGAGGCATTTATTAAATGATTCATAATCATTTGTTAAGAAGCCCGTCGTGTTGCAGCCTCAAAATGCATTTCTTGTTTATGTGGCAAAGATGAAAATGCTCTAGGTAAGTGGAATCCAAACCAATTTGGATTCTTGAGTGCTACATTTGTATATAAAACTATCGTTTAAATTAGGATCATGCATATTAATTTCAAATACACTATTACAATGAATAGTTATAAAAACATGTTATTTTTCATAAAGCAAAATATCATAAGCCATAATATTTTGAAATAAATCATTATTCAACAAACGATAAAGCTATACAATGCATAATTGACAATTGTTCAAAACAATAATTAACACATCAGGAAGGATAAGATCACAGCTTCCATTCTTTTAGCTTTCTACTTCACTTTTAATCTTGCACATTTGTGTAAATGTGAGTTCTACAACTAGTGTCATACACTCAAGATTTATTAGGAAAGTATAGAGTTCTATAATTAAGATACCTAATGTGCTAGCTAGAACACATTTATCTTTCATCAACTCTGCCAAGTAGGCAGGACAGTTCCACCTTCAATGGCCGGTTTCATCGCAATGATGGCAAGAAATATCCTTTGCAGGGTGCTCCTTTTAACAGGTGGGGGAATCGTAGGTTTGGAAAAGTAAACTAGCTTACCCTTACCTAGACTCTTGCCTCGTGCTTGCGGTTTTACCTTCCCTGATTGCTAGAAATGTATTGGGTAACCCTTGCTCAACCAGTTTTACCATAGCATGTTATTCACCGATTGTCTTCCCCATGCTATGTACTTTTAAAACTCTTTTCAAACTGGTCATAGTCCTTGGATAGTGAGGTAAGAATCAAGCTCATTCCAAGAACTTGTGGTAAGCGGTAACCAAGACGCTCCATTCGATCAAGATAACATTTCATATTTATGATGTAAGTGCTAATTGATTGGCCGGCCTCCTGCTTGTAAGCGTGGGATGCTTTAAATGTTTCGAACAGTTCATGTTCTGCTTGTTGTTGAAATATCATTTTCAACTCGCTTAACGTGTCATATGCAGTTTCAAATTTCTAAGTAGAATTCCATCGAGTAACGGCCCAAATTTCCAACAATGTCAACTACAAAGGTTACAATACAAACACAATGACAAACAAAAACATGTCATAAGTAGAATTCCATCGAGTAACGCCCCAATTTGGGGTTAATAAAAGTGAATTCGTTTTGACCCACAATTTCATATATATTACCTATATATACATTAGCGATAGAACTTTACTATTCATTAGAAATTTGAAACGGCATTCGGATTAAAAGTTGAGACTCTTCACGCGCTTTACTGGTCTTCATTTCACTTTATGATCGCATTTGTCAAGCCTCTTCATAGAGTTTTTTAAAAGATACTCGTGTGTCACACCCCGCCAAAAATGAGTTTTACTTCATTTAAAATGTTTTGCGGAAGAACGAAGGTGTAACGTTCATGACAACATAGCAAAAATTAAGTAAACAAACAACCACGCATTAACGAAAAATAAAGGTTTGTTTCACTTTCCAAAAGTAGAAATTTTCCAAAAATAGTAAGTTTCCTAAAATAGAAATTGTTTGAAATGAAAAGATTGTTCGTAAACTTAATGTTTTAATCATGGCTCACGACAATCCCAATGCTCATATCCTCCAAACTCCACTGCACCTAATTACCTGGAAAAACATAAATCGTAAAAGGGTCAACAATAATGTTGAGTGAATCCACAGGGTTGATGTTGTATGAAAAGTAAAGTAAAGTGTTTTGCTACTCAAAATGTTTGTTATGAAAATGGTTTATGACTGAAAATTGTATAAGGTTCAACACTCATATGATATGAGATGTAAATATGAAAAGTGAAGTGTAATTGTAGAATATCTACAATTACTAGTTATGTTTATGAAAATGTGTTGAACAAGTTGTTATGTTTGACATCGCATGAACTGTTATCCCCAACAGGCAGCTAGTCTATTGAGTTAATATACCAACCCCTAAGTCCACAATCAACACTTGAACTCCAGTATGTTGTTATTTTATGGATATACACTCCCGAAAGATGTCTTGGATAAACCAAGTAATGATCAAATAATGTTGGGAGGATGAGTGTCAGCCAATAGTACTATCTGCATATCCATGGTCTAGATCCACTAGCTAATGATTGCTGGTAACCTTAGTCCGGTATAATAATTGTTTGTCATGCCAATGCGATAATGAAAATGTAAAGATGTTGTTGTACAGTCATAGTAAAACAGTAGCAGTTGTGTTTATGTTTTCCACCCCAAAGTTTATAAAAACAGTAAAAAGAGTAAAAGGGGTCTGTGGACTCACCTGGCAAAGCTTAGCGACAAGTACTTAAGACAGAGGAATCCTTTGGAGACTCCTAGCTTCCTAAATGATTTAACTAATGATTAGACTAAGCTAACACAGGCGATTCTATATACGATATAAGTTAAGCATTATGTATTTCATGTTATGTTTTATGTTTTGTGACATCGAATGAATTTGGGTTATTGGACCTTAATAGGTCGAAATGAAATGAAATGGACTTCGAAATGAAATGAAATGGGCTTGGGTTAGGCTTATTGGGCCTAGATTGGGCCTATTGGGCCTAATGGGCTTAACGGGCTTAATGGGCTTAATGGGCCACTAGGTTGGGCCACTTGGGCCTCTTATTGGGCTTGGGTCCAGTTAGATTGGGCCATGAATTGGGCTTGGCCCAATTGGGTTCGGTTTGGTTGGGTATGGGCCAAAGGTTTGGGCTTTGGTCCAAATGGGCTTGGATACTAATGGGCCAACTAAGGTTTGGGCCCAATGGACTAAAGTAGATCGATATGGGCCAAGTACGGGCCTTGGCCCGATTGGATATTCGGGTTTGGGTTGATCGGTTTGGGTCAAGATCCGGCCTTGACCCGGTTTGACTTATTGGTCAACATTGGTCAAAATTGGTCAACAAAAGTCAACACTTGAATTCTAGATTTCGGCTAGGGTTGAAGGTATACTATAATTTGGTCAACCAAAGTCAACGATGGTCAATCTAGCTATCAAATGGTCAAATCGTCAATCATGGAAGTCAATTAGGGTTAGGGTTTGATGAGCTCGGCTAGGGTTTGACCTAGGGTTGGCCGAATGGCCAAAACCCTACGGGTTTGTGGCTAGGTTCGGCTAGATCGGTTCTAGAGTTCGGGTTTTGGTACTTGGTGATCATAGATCGAGCCTAGGGTTCTAGATCTAGGGTTTTAGCATGCACATGGCGAGATCTAGGGTTCTAAGTACGGATCTAGCAACAAAATCAAGTGATACACACTTACAAGCATTCGATCGAGTGTAAGCATGCAAGCATGCTACGGGTTCATAAGCAAGGGACGTATACCGAGACCATATGGCCTTGGCCATGGTCTTGGGTTCGAGTTTAGGGACAAATCAAACCAGAAAACAAACAAAACAAGGAAGGGATTCGGTTTACCTAGCTTGGATCGAACGAACAAGTGGAGATGCTCGAGCTTGCTTGGAATCGGACGAAGGTGATGATGGTGGTGTTGCTTGCGGTTTCCGAAATCAAGAGAGGCAAAAATAGGGTTGAAAGGGTTAAGTGTGCTTATATGGTGTAGGTTTAGGGTAGAGATGATAGTGTTTGAGTCAACCAAGGACTCTTTCAAATTTGAGATGGATAAGGATATCAAAGGGGAAGATAAGATCAAGAGAAAACAACACATGGCCAACACCCTTAAGGTGTTTCGGCCGTGTAGAGGGTCATGAGCATGTGCATGGCCGGCCACTTAGGTGGTCGGTCATGGCTTGATGTCATTCGAGTCACGTTCATTTAAATCGTTACGTTTATTGTTTAACCGGTGAACTTGTCGTTTTAGAAATGATTTAGCTCAAAGTGTGTCACCATAAGAAAGTAATAATGTTGTGTTGACTAAAATAGTCAAACACTAATGTATGGTGTAAAAATATGTATGTTTGTTGTGTGTTAGGAATGCCAAAAATGAAATGTCTAAAAATAGAAACTTTCTAAATAAGGAAAGTTCTAGAAATGAAATGGAGTTACATACCAGAAATATCGAGTTGTCACATTCTCCCCTGGTTGAAGAAATTTCATCCCGAAATTTAAGACGAAGCACGAACAGGAGAGACAACGAGAAAAAGATGAGGATATTTCTTTCGCATCTGGTCCTCACGTTCCCACGTGAATTCAGGACCTCTTTTGGAGTTCCATCTGACTTTAACAATTTTGATCTTGCTTCTTCGCAACTTTTGCTCTTTCCAGTCAGATATCTCGATTGGTTCCTCAGTGAAATGGAGTTTGTCGTCGATGATAATTTCTTCAGTAGGGACGATGAGTGAAGGATCGTGAATAAACTTCTTTAGATTAGAAACATGAAATGTGTTGTGAACATTGCTGAGCTCATTAGGAAGACGAAGGCGATATGCAACAGCACCGATTCTTTCAAGAATCTCAAATGGTCCAACATAACGAGGACTGAGTTTTCCTTTCTTGCCAAAACGTACAACACCTTTCCAAGGTGCTACTTTTAGCAACACGTGGTCGCCAACGGCGAACTCTAAAGGCTTTCGACGATTATCAGCATAACTCTTTTGTCGATCTCTGGCAGCCTTGATACGATCTTTGATCTTGAAAATCTTGTCAGTCGTTTCTTGTAGAATCTCAGGACCAGTAATCTGACGATCACCAATTTCAATCCAACAAAGTGGCGAACGATACTTTCTTCCATACCGGGCTTCAAACGGTGCGGCCTTAATAGTTGTATGATAACTATTATTATTCGAGAACTCAGCTAAAGGGAGATACTTAATTTCACATTCATAGTCGTTCATCAACACTATCCACCTACGCTGCCTCATGTTGAGATCTTTCTGATTGAAGATATGTTGAAAACTCTTGTGATCGGTGAATATTGTGCACTTGGTACCGTAGAGGTAATGTCTCCAAATCTTCAATGCGAATATAACTGCACCCAACTCAAGATCATGAGTTGTATAATTCTTCTCGTGGTTCTTCAGTTGTCGAGAGGCATAGACGATCACTTTGTCATGTTGCATCAATACACAACCTAGCCCTTGGTGCGAAGCATCACAGTACACCACGAAATCATCGGTTCCTTCAGGGAGAGATAGAATAGGAGCAGAACATAATTTAGATTTTATAGATTGGAAGGCTGATTCTTGCTTTTCACCCCAGACAAATTTCTCATCCTTATGTGTTAACACCGTTAAATCCTTTGCAATCTTCGAGAAATTTTCTATGAACCTTCTATAATAACAGCAAGACCAAGGAATTGTCTTACCTCAGTTGGGGTCTTTGGAGCTTCCAAATTCTTTATAGCTTCTATCTTTGCAGGATCCACGTGAATACCTTCTTCGTTGATAATATGACCCAGAAATTGGACTTCACGCAACCAAAATTCACACTTGGACAACTTGGCGTACAACTTCTCTTTCTCCAACAACTCAAGAATAATTCTTAAGTGCTCTTCATGCTCTTCTCTCGAATGCGAATAGATAAGGATATCATCTATGAAGACAATAACAAATTTGTCGAGATATTGCTTGCACACTCTGTTCATGAGATCCATAAACACAGCAGGTGCATTGGTCAAACCAAATGGCATTACCAAAAATTCATAATGACCATAGCGAGTTCTAAAAGCAGTTTTGGGCACATCTTCATCACGGACTTTTAACTGATGGTAACCAGAACGAAGATCGATTTTGGAATAGAAACTCGATCCTTGGAGTTGATCGAATAGATCATCAATACGGGGAAGAGGATATCGATTTTTAATTGTTACTTTGTTCAATTCACGATAGTCAATGCACATTCTCATTGAACCATCTTTCTTTTTAACGAAGAGGACCGGAGCTCCCCAAGGCGAGAAACTCGGTCGAATGAAACCAAGATCAAGAAGTTCTTGTAATTGCGATGAAAGTTCTTGCATTTCAGACGGTGCAAGACGATAGGGAGAACGCGCGATAGGTGCGGCTCCTGGAATCAGATCAATGCGAAATTCAACTTGTCTCTGAGGCGGCAGTCCAGGCAATTCACTAGGAAATACACCAGGAAATTCACGAACAATAGGAATGTCTTCAATCTTACGATCTTTGGTGTAACATCCCGAGACCCGACCCTTAATATTTTATTACTTTTGGTAAGTAATACCTTATTGTTTATTATTTGATTATTTTATATGAATTTATTTGATTTATTTGAATTAATTGTATTTTTAACCATGGGGTTAAAAATTAGTAAAACTGAGATACTTAAATGTTAAAATGATTTTTACATATTTGGGTTCATTTCTGAACCGAGGTTCTAAAAATATCTTCGTTGTTAAATTTGGAGTTAGTTAGGTCTAAATTAATTATCTGTGAACCTAATATCCTGTACTGTGTTTAATTGAAAATACCTGTTTTTGGGAGAAGGGTGTACGTGTTATTTCTTAAGGGCAGATGTCATTTTTGGTCTCTCTCTTCTTTCTCTCTGCTGGAACACGACACACACACACACACACACACACACCCACATTTCTTGAGTTTTTTTCTCTCTAATTGAAGATCAATCCTTGTAGTTCTTGCCTTCCTTGTATGATTTTCAGAATCTAGAAGCTAGATTAAGTAAGTTCTCTTCTTTCTTGGCTAGGGTTTCATGTTCTTGAGCTTAGATGAACTAGGGTTCTTGAGTTTGTGGGTTTTGATGGAGTTCTTGTTGAACCTTGCTTGTAATTCGAAATTGATGCATGATTTGGTGTCTAATTGAGTTCTTGCAAGTATTGTATGAATTGTTGTTAGTTATAACTCATTTGGTGAAGCTTTCATGAAGCTCCATCAATGGTGGATTTGGGAAGAAGATGGCTTTTTTCCTAATTTGATGAATTGTGTATTTTGATGTTCTTAATGTTGTGTTAGGCAAATTATGTATGTTAAATAGTGATTGTTAGTTATGAAGAACTTCTAGTTACTTGTTATGAAAATGCATTGGTGTTGGTAGTGTTTGGCTAAGATGGAAATTTAGTCATAACTAGCTAAATTTGTAGATTGTTGACTTTGGTCAAACATGGGAGTTGACTTTTAGTCTTGTATGGCTTGTAAACTCTAATTGTCAATTTCATGTCATTTATATGCTAGTTGTCTAGTTGGGAAGTATAATCATGTTAGTTTGGGGTCTTGACCCGTTTGTTTGGCAATTAGTGCAATTTGACCTAAATAAGGTCAAAGTTGGTGAAACTTGCATTTGGATGCAAGTAACTTGTTAGTATGTAATTTTGATGATTGATCAAGTAGGATATCCCATTGGAAAGTGTTGTGGAGATTCCCGATTCCTTATTCTTGTTTTGACCCGTTTGGGCCTTAGGTGCAATTTGGCCAATTGGTATAATGAATTGACTTGATGAAGTGTTGGACTTTAGTATTGGTTATTTGTTCAATTGCAAGTAATTGGTTATAAGATGTTGTTGCAAGATGTGGCCTTAAGCTTATAGTACTTGTTACATAATTGATGATTTCGGGTAACTAATTCGGTATTCATTTTGTACAGGAAAAGGGAAGGAGCCTCTGTGATATAAGATCATTGAGCTCGGCATGAAGAAGGAAGCTAAGGTGAGTGGACTTAACCTTCTTTCTTGTGTGATGTACAAAAATTAGGGAATGGTAGAGTTTTGAGAAAAAGTGCAGGATTTGGGCATCTGAAGTAGTTCGCGACGCGAACTCGGGCCAGGGAAGTTGAGGTTTGGTCGTGATGTAGTTCCCGATTCGTGAACTCTTAGTTCGCGACGCGAACTCTGAGTTCACGACGCGAACTTTGTCAGGAACAGATTTCTTGGCTGCAATTCTTTTTACAAGTTTATACTTGGTCTAGTGGTTAATGGTAGTATGTGCACATGTTTTTAGAGGTTAGCTATGGTGGTTTTCGGCTACGCTTCGTTACTCTTGGCGGGGGCGATCGGACTCCTTCGAATTCGTTACGTAAGGAGGGATCACCGTGCCACTAGTAAAGAAGCCATCGGTTGACTGTTGTTGGCCGACAACAGTCGAAGGTCCTCGCCCGACCGCCGATCCTCTCTTAACGTCCAATTGCTTGTGGAAGTTTGGACGGTTTTCCCATATCGATTTCTCTTGTTTTCTAATTTGTTGTGGTTATGCAAATTGACGTTTATTTCTATTCACTTAGCTTTGTGCTAATCCCTCATTTGTTGACTCTTTTCAGGTTGCGGATTTGGCTTGACTAGAGTCGGGTTTTGGAAGTCTGACCGTACTCTGATTTTGTAAACCGGGTCGAGCCTGTTTTTCTGTAACACCTTTAAATGTTTTATATATTTTGGTTAATATGTAAATGGCTTTTATGATATGTAATAATTAGGATTTATAGTTTTCCTAAATCGCTTCCGTATGCTTATTTAAAAAAAAAAATGGCTCTAAGATTGTGGTGTTACAATTTGGTATCAGAGCCCAGGTTTGGCGATGGTTGCACATTTAGGTGTACCATTCCCAAATCTTGGCTCGAGTTGGTCAAACTTTCTTAATTATGGGAGTGGATTAGTCGAGTGAATATGAATTGTGTGTTAGTAGTAGTTAGTAGATAGGTACTAACGATTTAAACTAATAGTTCGTGAGATGTTGTGTTTGTTACAGATATGACAGATAATGATCCCAATCCGCCGATAACCATACCGAACCCCGAACAAGGAATCATTGGTACTTCCCGGGATACGAATGAAGATAGAGAAGATTATATTATAAGAATGGAAAGTCGATTGGAACATCTTCAAAATTTGGTTGATAGCATGAGCCAGAACCAAAATAACCAACCACCAAACTTCCCTCCCGTGTTTACTCCATCAATGTCCGTCCCTACCATGCAAATTCCCACAACTCCCGCCTTTACCATGACGGTTCCCCTAATGTCAACCACATCCGAACCTCAACCAATAATGTCACAACCACAATACTATTATGTTAACCCAAGCCAAGGTTTACCTCAATATCAATTTACCAATCAACCTTACCCATTCGGCATGAAACCAAGTTGCACTTTCAAACAATTTTTAGACTGTAAACCCCCTGAGTTTAGTGGAAGTAGAGATCCTAATGTCACTATGAACTGGTTGAGGGAGATGGAGAGAACCCTAGATGCTTGCGGTTGTGATGACAAAGATCGGGTGATGTATGCCACTCGAAAATTAGTAGGTGGTGCTATGAATTGGTGGGATACTTTAATTGAACATCTACCCAAGGAAGTCAAAAACAGTATAACATGGGATCAATTTAAAGAACAAGTGTGCAAATGTTATTGCAATTCGTTTGAGATGGATAGAATTCGATTGGAATTCTTAAATTTGCGGATGACTGAAAGGATGACAGTTGATGATTTGATCGAGCAATTTAATGAAAAGCTGAGGTTTGTGCAACAATGGGTGCCCGATGAGTCGTCAAAAATAAAACATTTTATTGGTGCCTTATGTAACACCACAATCTTAGAGCCATTTTTTTTAAATATGCATACGGAAGCGATTTTAGAAAACTATAAACCCTATTTAATTACATATTATAAAGGCCATTTACATATTAACCAAAATATATAAAACATTTAAAGGTGTTACTAAAAACAGGCTCGACCCGGTTTACAAAATCAGTGTACGGTCAGACTTCCAAAACCCGACTCTAGTCAAGCCAAATCCACAACCTGAAAAGAGTCAACAAATGAGGGATTAGCACAAAGCTAAGTGAATAGAAATAAACGTCAATTTGCATATCCACAACAAATTAGAAAATCAAGAGAAATCGAAAGGGGGAAACCGTCCAAACTTCCACAAGCAATTGGACGTTAAGAGAGGATCGGCGGTCGGGCGAGGACCTTCAACTGTTGTCGGCCAACAACATTCAACCGATGGCTCCTTTCCTAGTGGCACGGTGATCCCTCCTTACGTAACGAATTCGAAGGAGTCCGATCGCCCCCACCAAGAGTAACGAAGCGTAGCCGAAAACCACCATAGCTAACCTCTAAAAAAACATGTGCACATACTACCATTAACAATCCCACAATTAATGGTACCACTGGAAAATCAATGAAAACCAAGAAGAATGAATTTTCCCAAATCAACCAAGAAAATCTGCTTATGACCAAGTTCGCGTCGTGAACTCAGAGTTCGCGTCACGAACTAAGAGTTCACGATCCGCGAACTTCTTCACGACCAAGACCCCATTTCTCTGACCCGAGTTCACGATCGCGAACACGAGTTCGCGACGCGAACTCCCCCAGATACCAAATCCTGCACTTTTTCTCAAAACTCTACCATTCCCTAATTTTGTACATCACACAAGAAAGAAGGTTACGTCCACTCACCTTAGCTTCCCTTGTGAAGAACTCAGTAGTCTTATATCACTGAATTTCTTTTCCTTTTCCTGTAACAAAACGAATATCGAATTAGTTACCCGAAATCATTAACTTTGCAACAAGTACAAATTATAAGTCAAACCATTATATGTGTACAACCAATTGACAACTTAACACTTGCATTTCAAAACATATTAATTGACAATGTCTAGAATTCCATTAAGTCACTTCCAAGCAATTCATCATGCATTTTTATCCAAGTTGCACATAATCGGCCCAAACGGGTCGGGACACTTAATCAAGTCAAACTTGCAATTTACTAATACCACATTGTCAAGTTATCCATTTATCACTAATTTAAGTTATTGACATACTACTTGCATCCATATACAAGCTTAACCAACTTTGACTTTATTTAAGTCAAATTGCACAATTTAACAACCAAATGGGTCAAGACCCGAAACTACCTTAAACATACTTCCAATTAATCAAATAACACATTTATGACATGAAATTGATAGTCCCAAGTTTACAAGTCATCCAAGACTAAAGTCAACTTCCAGGTTTGACCAAAGTCAACAATTCATGAATTTAACTAGCAATTCTAGAAAATGGGTCAAAACCACAAACTACCAATTAAGACATGTTAATATACTTTATAAAACTCTTATATGATCAATTTATTGAACTACAACAATGGCTAACAATTTCCAAGTTAAAGTCATATATTACCAATTTGACTAGTTCATGTCTTTTACCGAAATATCATCCACACACTATCATGTAATGATCAATTCATCAATTAATACTTTCATAAACATACTAATGCTATTTTACTTCCAACTAAACATTCAAAGTATAAGTCCTATGTTAAAAATATGCATTTAGTCAAGTTTCATCATATAAGGCCCAAACGGGTCAAAATCATTTTATTAACTTCCAATGTTTATAAACACCTAATTAACATTTCATCAAGTATACAATTACCATATAATAACCAACTTCATGTTAATTAGTTATACTTTGAAACACCCAAAATAATCAATACAAGTTTAACCCGAAAAAGATGCATTCAACCACCTGTTACTAACTCAGAAATCTGATCCTTTTTATAAACATATCAGTTCAGGAAAATATTATATTATTAATATAGACTCATAGACCTTCGAAACGACTGGTCGCACGCCCAAAACGGAGTTACGGTTGATTTTATATGATTTTTGCAAAATGGTCAAAATCTGCCATATTTTTGTGCTAACGGGATTTTTACCAATTTCACCCAAACACTACTTTTAATCTATCAAAAACAACCAATTCATGATACAATCAATCCTATACAATAATTATCACTTCTAACATGCATATTTAACCTAACCAAACTTCAAGAACACCAAAAATACACAATTCATCAAATTGGGAAGAACTCCATCTTCTTCCCAAGAACACCATGGATGGAGCTTCATGAAAGCTTCACCAAATGATCTACAACTAACAATTCAACACATATAACTTGCAAGAACTCAAATAGACACCAAATCATGCATCAATTTCGAATTACAAGCAATATTCATCAAGAACTCCATCAAAACCCACTAACTCAAGAACCCTAATTTTCTCAACTTGCAAGAACATAAACTTTAGCAACAAAGAAGCATTTCTTACCTTAATCTCGACCTAAATTCGAAATCACAGAGAAGGAGGACAAGAGATCCAAGCAAAATCTTCAATTTAACAAAACACCATCCAAAGTGAGTTTGTGTGTGTGTGTGTGTGTGTCAAATTATGCAGGACAAAACAAGTGAGTCACACTTCTAAATCACATTCTATACCACACGTGTCCTCCACAATCTAAAAAATCTGATTTTTTTTTTCACTTAACACAGTATAACACTGAAAGCCTAGTTCGCAGATAATTAATTTAAACCTAACTAATTCCAATTTTAACAACGAAGATATTTTTGAAAACCCGGTTCAGAAGTGAACCCAAATATGTAAAGATCATTATCATATTTAAATATCTCGGTTTTACTAATTTTAACCCCATGGTTAAAATACAATTAAATATAATTAAATCAAGTAAATTATATAAAACAATAAACAATTAAATTACTTACCGAAATTAATTAAAAATTCTAGGCCGGGTCTCAGGATGTTACACCTTACGTCCCGAATATCGAACCACAGCAAGACTTGCAACCACACTATCACAGGCTTTTGATTTGGCCAAAACTGTAGAAGGTGATTTAAATTCTCATAATTGGGTGACCCAAGATAGACCGGGGTATCAAAAGTTCAAGTCCACACAATCGGGTTCTCAACAAAGCAAGAAGGGGAAGGGAAATCAAAGGTTTACAAGTTCAAATCGTAATCAGTCGGGTGGGAATCCGGGTCAAAAGGCACAGTGGTGTGTTAGATGTAGATCTTCTCATAATGGGGCTTGTACGGCTCAAACGATGCGGTGTGTCAGGTGCGATCAGTATGGGCACGAGATGAATGTTTGTATATTCCCAAGAAGTGTTTGTTGGAATTGTCATAAAGAAGGGCACAGAGCCGGTGATTGTCCTTCGGAGAGGAGATCGGGTTCGGGTTCTGGGTCGGTTGTGGGGTCGGTGGCATCATCTCCTCAAAAGAGGAAGAACCGTCCTACACCAGAGGGTCGAGCTTTCAAAATGATGGTCGAAGAGGCTACCACTACTGACGATGTCATCACTAGTATGTTCCCGATAAATAACATTGATGCTCGTGTGTTGTTTGATTCTGGAGCTAATCGCTCATTTATTTCTGTGGATTTTCATGCTAAGTTAAAATTGCCTACATCTGTGGTAACTACTCCATTGGAAGTGGAGGTAGCTGATGGTTATGTGGTGCCAGTCACAACATCTGTGACTGGGGCAAATATTGATATTGATGGGGCGTGTTTTAATATGTTTTTATTGTTAATGCCAATATCTGGTTTTGATGTGGTCCTTGGAATGGATTGGCTTAGTTTAAATAAAGCATTAATAAATTGTGATAAGAAATTGATTTCATTTCCATTGCCTGACGGGACACACGTAGTGGCCCGTGGGGATCGGGTTAATACATCTCTCCCTATTATTTCGTTTATGAAAGCTAGAAAATCTCTAGTCAAAGGATGTGAATCGTTTCTTGCTTATGCCATTGATGTCAGAAAAGAAAAACAGGTTGTTAGAGACATCCGGGTGGTATCGGAATACCCGGAGGTCTTTCCCGATGAGTTGCATGGGTTACCTCCTATTCGGGAGGTAGAATTTAAAATCGATTTGGTTCCGGGAGCCAGTCCCGTAGCCAGGGCTCCGTACAGATTAGCACCGTCAGAAATTCGGGAGATGATGACTCAGATACATGAATTATTGGATAAGGGTTTTATCAGACCAAGTTCATCGCATTGGGGTGCACCAGTTTTGTTTGTTAAAAAGAAAGACGGTACTATGAGAATGTGTATCGATTACCGTGAGTTGAACAAGCGAACAGTTAAGAATAAGTATCCGTTGCCGCATATAGATGATTTGTTTGATCGGTTACAAGGGGCTTCATATTTTTCGAAGATTGATTTAAGGTCGGGTTATCATCAAGTCCGAGTTCATGAGAACGATATCCCAAAAACCGCGTTTCGAACGAGATACGGTCATTACGAATTTTTAGTCATGCCGTTCGGTTTGACGAATGCTCCCGCTATATTCATGGATCTTATGAACCGGGTATGTCGACCGTTTCTCGATAAATTTGTAATTGTTTTTATTGATGATATACTAATATATTCCAAAACCGATTTGGATCATGAGAATCATTTAAGGCAAGTTTTAGACACTTTGAAACGGGAACAACTCTATGCTAAGTTCTCGAAGTGTGAGTTTTGGCTCCGTGAGGTACAGTTTTTGGGGCATGTAATTTGCAAAGAAGGGGTGAAAGTTGATCCATCAAAGATAACCGCGGTAATGAATTGGAGTGCCCCGAAGACTCCATCCGAAATTAAAAGTTTTCTAGGTTTGGCCGGTTATTATAGAAGGTTTATTAAGAATTTTTCAAAGATTGCTAGCCCGTTAACGAATTTGACACGAAAGGATGTTCAATATCGATGGGGTGACGAACAAGAAAAGGCGTTTCAATTGCTAAAGCAATTATTGTGTCAAGCTCCAATACTAGCCCTACCCGAGGGCTCAGATGATTTTATAGTTTATTGTGATGCATCTTATTCGGGTTTGGGTTGTGTACTAATGCAAAGAGACCGGGTGATTGCTTATGCCTCTCGTCAACTAAAATCCCATGAAAAGAATTACCCGACTCATGATTTAGAACTCGCGGCGGTGATTTTCGCGTTAAAATTATGGAGACATTATCTCTATGGAACTAAATGTGTTATCTGTACCGATCATAAAAGCCTCCAATACGTTTTCACACAAAAAGATTTGAATGTAAGACAACGAAGGTGGTTAGAGCTCATTAAAGACTATGATTGTGAAATTCGGTACCACCCGGGGAAAGCTAATGTAGTTGCCGATGCCTTAAGCCGTAAGGGATCATCGGAAGTGATCCAATTCATGCGTATGGAAATCGTGTCAGATCTTGTTGATAGGTTAAAAATATGCCAGATTGAAGCTTTGAAAGATGAGAACTTGAAATCGGAAGTTATGTTTAAGCGAAAGGATGAGCTGGTTGATGAATCACGAAGGTTGAAAACGTTTCGGTCACGAATTTGGGTACCGTTACTTGGGGGATTACGGGAATTAATATTGGTTGAATCACACAAATCATGTTTATCTATCCATCCGGGTTGTACAAAGATGTACAATGATTTGAAAGTTTTGTATTGGTGGCCCTCTATGAAGTTAGATATTGCTCAATTTGTTGAAAAATGCCATGTTTGTGCACAAGTCAAGGCCGAACATCAAAAACCGTACGGGTCGTTAAAACAGTTAGATATTCCCGAGTGGAAGTGGGATAATATTACAATTGATTTCGTCACGAAATTACCCCGTACCCAAAGAAATCACGATATGATATGGGTAATTGTCGATCGGTTGACCAAAAGTGCTCACTTTTTGGCCACAAATGAAACCGCATCACTCGACAAATTGGCTAAGTTGTATATTGATGAGATTGTTTCCCGACATGGTATTCCGTTATCTATTGTGTCTGATCGGGATCCTCGATTCGTTTCCAATTTTTGGAAGAGTTTGCAAAGAGAATTAGGTTCTCGGGTGAGTTTGAGCACGGCGTATCACCCACAAACAGACGGTCAGACGGAAAGAACTATTCAGACTTTGGAAGATATGTTACGGGCTTGTGTGATGGAATATGGTGGGTCGTGGGATTCCCATTTGCCTTTGATCGAATTTGCTTATAACAACTCGTATCATTCGAGTATTAAAATGCCTCCATATGAAATGTTGTATGGTAGGCGGTGTAGAACTCCCATATGTTGGCTTGAAGCGGGAGAAAAACAGTTTGCGGGTCCCGAGATTGTTCAAATAACGGCCGATAAGGTGGCGATTGCACGTGAAAAGTTAAAAGCCGCTCGGGATAGACAGAAAATGTATGCGGATCCACGGCGTCGACCCGTAACTTTTGTTGAGGGTGAACGGGTTTATTTGAAAGTATCTCCATGGAAAGGGGTTATTCGTTTCGGGAAACGGGGAAAGTTGGCACCGAGATTTATTGGGCCATTTTCTATTCGTAAAGTGGTGAATGATCAAACCGTTACACTCGATCTTCCTCCGGAATTGTCGGGTATTCATGACACATTCAATGTTTGTTATTTGAGGAAATGTAATGCGGAAGATGAAATTCCGGTGCTACCGATCAAAGATTTAAAGTGGATTCGAGAAAGCGGTTAATTGAGGAGCCGGTAGAAATTTTGGATCGTAAGGTAACGAAATTAAGAAAGAAACAGATACCGATGGTCTTGGTTAAGTGGAAACACAGTTTGGGTGCCGATATGACAAGGGAAACCGAGGCGGATATGAGGAATCGATACCCGAGTTTATTTGATCAAGGTGAGATTCCGGGGACGGAATCTCTTTAAGGAGGGGAGATTTGTAACATCCCGAGACCCGACCCTTAATATTTTATTACTTTTGGTAAGTAATACCTTATTGTTTATTATTTGATTATTTTATATGAATTTATTTGATTTATTTGAATTAATTGTATTTTTAACCATGGGGTTAAAAATTAGTAAAACTGAGATATTTAAATGTTAAAATGATTTTTACATATTTGGGTTCATTTCTGAACCGGGGTTCTAAAAATATCTTCGTTGTTAAAATTGGAGTTAGTTAGGTCTAAATTAATTATCTGTGAACCTAATATCCTGTACTGTGTTTAATTGAAAATACCTGTTTTTGGGAGAAGGGTGTACGTGTTATTTCTTAAGGGCAGATGTCATTTTTGGTCTCTCTCTTCTTTCTCTCTGCTGGAACACGACACACACACACACACACACCCACATTTCTTGAGTTTTTTCTCTCTAATTGAAGATCAATCCTTGTAGTTCTTGCCTTCCTTGTATGATTTTCGGAATCTAGAAGCTAGATTAAGTAAGTTCTCTTCTTTCTTGGCTAGGGTTTCATGTTCTTGAGCTTAGATGAACTAGGGTTCTTGAGTTTGTGGGTTTTGATGGAGTTCTTGTTGAACCTTGCTTGTAATTCGAAATTGATGCATGATTTGGTGTCTAATTGAGTTCTTGCAAGTATTGTATGAATTGTTGTTAGTTATAACTCATTTGGTGAAGCTTTCATGAAGCTCCATCAATGGTGGATTTGGGAAGAAGATGGCTTTTTCCCTAATTTGATGAATTGTGTATTTTGATGTTCTTAATGTTGTGTTAGGCAAATTATGTATGTTAAATAATGATTGTTAGTTATGAAGAACTTCTAGTTACTTGTTATGAAAATGCATTGGTGTTGGTAGTGTTTGGCTAAGATGGAAATTTAGTCATAACTAGCTAAATTTGTAGATTGTTGACTTTGGTCAAACCTGGGAGTTGACTTTTAGTCTTGTATGGCTTGTAAACTCTAATTGTCAATTTCATGTCATTTATATGCTAGTTGTCTAGTTGGGAAGTATAATCATGTTAGTTTGGGGTCTTGACCCGTTTGTTTGGCAATTAGTGCAATTTGACCTAAATAAGGTCAAAGTTGGTGAAACTTGCATTTGGATGCAAGTAACTTGTTAGTATGTAATTTTGATGATTGATCAAGTAGGATATCCCATTGGAAAGTGTTGTGGAGATTCCCGATTCCTTATTCTTGTTTTGACCCGTTTGGGCCTTAGGTGCAATTTGGCCAATTGGTATAATGAATTGACTTGATGAAGTGTTGGACTTTAGTATTGGTTATTTGTTCAATTGCAAGTAATTGGTTATAAGATGTTGTTGCAAGATGTGGCCTTAAGCTTATAGTACTTGTTACATAATTGATGATTTCGGGTAACTAATTCGGTATTCATTTTGTACAGGAAAAGGGAAGGAGCCTCAGTGATATAAGATCATTGAGCTCGGCACGAAGAAGGAAGCTAAGGTGAGTGGACTTAACCTTCTTTCTTGTGTGATGTACAAAAATTAGGGAATGGTAGAGTTTTGAGAAAAAGTGCAGGATTTGGGCATCTGAAGTAGTTCGCGACGCGAACTTGTGTTCGCGAAACGCGAACTCGGGTCAGGGAAGTTGAGGTTTGGTCGTGATGTAGTTCCCGATTCGTGAACTCTTAGTTCGCGACGCGAACTCTGAGTTCACGACGCGAACTTTGTCAGGAACAGATTTCTTGGCTGCAATTCTTTTTACAAGTTTATACTTGGTCTAGTGGTTAATGGTAGTATGTGCACATGGTTTTAGAGGTTAGCTATGGTGGTTTTCGGCTACGCTTCGTTATTCTTGGCGGGGGGATCGGACTCCTTCGAATTCGTTACGTAAGGAGGGATCACCATGCCACTAGTAAAGAAGCCATCGGTTGACTGTTGTTGGCCGACAACAGTCGAAGGTCCTCGCCCGACCGCCGATCCTCTCTTAACGTCCAATTGCTTGTGGAAGTTTGGATGGTTTTCCCCTATCGATTTCTCTTATTTTCTAATTTGTTGTGGTTATGCAAATTGACGTTTATTTCTATTCACTTAGCTTTGTGCTAATCCCTCATTTGTTGACTCTTTTCAGGTTGTGGATTTGGCTTGACTAGAGTCGGGTTTTGGAAGTCTGACCGTACTCTGATTTTGTAAACCGGGTCGAGCCTGTTTTTCTGTAACACCTTTAAATGTTTTATATATTTTGGTTAATATGTAAATGGCTTTTATGATATGTAATAATTAGGATTTATAGTTTTCCTAAATCGCTTCCGTATGCTTATTTAAAAAAAAAATGGCTCTAAGATTGTGGTGTTACATTTGGACTTTGTGTCAACGACATGAGCAAGAAAGGCTTGGCATCCTTTACGAAGATATTTTTGAGCTCTCATAGAAGTTATGATTTTTATGTTTTTGTTTCTTTGTTCACCTTGAATTATTAAAGTTTCTGTTTTGGATAAGGGAATTCGGATTTGTTTGGTGTAACATATTATTTCAGCACGGTTTTTAGACAACCAATCCATCCCTATGACGATATCAAAACTACCTAGCTCTACAGGCACAAGGTCTATATTAAAAATGTGATCATCTAGGTCAAGCTTACAACCTTTAAAAACTTCACTAGACCTAACAACTTTGCCATTTGCTAACTCGATTTCATAATTCACTTTCAAACGATCAGGATTTAGATTTAAGAAACTTTTAAAGTCGGTCGATACGAAACTCAAGTCGGCTCCCGAGTCAAATAAAATAGAAGCAAAACGATTGTTGACGATAAACGTACCAGTGACGGTATCAGGATTTTCACGAGCTTCCTGAGCATTCATAACAAATGCACGACCACGACCATTTTGATGATCATTGTTGTTGGCATTGCGATTGTTGTTGTGATTGTTGTTACGATTGCCATTGTTGTTGTTGTTGCCATTCTGGTTGTTGTTGTTCTGAAGTTTAGGGCAACGATTACGATAATGGTTAGGATCACCACACTCGTAGCAGACATGATTTTTTAGGAGGATTGTTAGACGAACACTTTCTGAAATTATGACCCCAGCGGTCACACTTGAAGCACTTCACACACTGACCACCATGATGCCAGTTACATCTGCTACACAGAGGCTTGCTCCCAGCATAAGACTTAGATTCTGAGTTAGACTGATTGTTGTTCTGAGTAGAGGCTGCATAATTGTTAGTCTTTTGATATTTGTTCCCTTTGTGATCACGTTTGTTGTCGTAGGAACGCTTTCCATTTTCATTGCTCACATTATCAGTAGATTTGCTAGACACCACTAGCTTGTCTTTGAACGATCCACTTCTCATTGCATCATCAGTCAACCTTGTTGCACGATTCACAGCATCTTCAAATGTTGTCGGTTCAGAAGCAATAACATGAGTACGAATGAGATCATGAAGACCTTGAAGATACTTTTCAATATGCTTGAATTCAGGAGAAACCATATGAGGAACGAGACGAGCGAGTTCTTGAAACTTAGTGGTGTAGGTAACAATATCAGATCCAACCATGGACAGATTCCATAGTTCCACTTCAAATTTTTGTAGCTCTCTCCTTGGACAAAACTTCTGAGTTAACTGATCCTTGAACGTATCCCAAGTCATAGTGTCAACAGTTGCACGACCTAAGACTTGCACTTGAGAATTCCACCAGGACAATGCTTCCTTGGACAACGTACTAGCAGCAAACTTCGTCATATTCTCAGGGGCACATTGAATTACACTGAAAATGGATTCCACCTTCTCAATCCAGTGGATGATAGCAATAGCACCTTCAGATCCAGAGTAGGTCGGAGGATGACAGGACGTAAAGGTCTTATAGGATTGACCTTGACGATTGGGATCTGGAGTTTAAACAAATAAGGAAAGAAAATGAACAATGGGTTAAAATGAAATGGAAATAAATGAATCTTCTTTCATGGAGTCGTATAGTATACCGTTGTTTCCCACATTAGATGCACCAGCGGCATTTCCTCTTGCAGCGTTCATTTGGGCCATTGCTTCAGCGATTCGGCGTTCCACCATTTGTTCGACAGTCTCAGCGTTTCCTCCTCGAGCCATTGATGAATTGCTGATACAAATAATATGATAAGAAATTAAGAAGTGAATACTGTAGGAGGACTATAAGGAAAATACACTTATAATAAGGATCGAAGAATAGACATACAATTGACGTAATAGTAGTAGTAGACGTAGATATAACTAGTCGTAATTATAGTAGTAGTAGTAGAGACGTATCGAAAATACAATTTATAAGAACAATAGAAATTACTAAAATATCACTTTATTAAACACATTCCTAATACATAATAGTTTTAAAAACTTGGCACATACGCCAATACTAAAAACAAAAACACTAAAATAGCTAAACATAAAATCTTATAATAGTAAATAGAAAACAAATATAGACGATATGTAGATGACTAATCATCTTCTTCTGGCTCAGAGTCTTCCATAGGCTCTGACTCTTCTTCTGGTTCTTCCTCTGGTTCTGATTCTTCTTCGGGCTCAGAGTCTTCTTCAGGCTCTGATTCTGATACCACTTCTGGCTCTGGTTCTCGACGTCGTGGAGTTCTTGGAGCAACATCACGCTTGGGTTTAGCAGGAGAACATAGATAAATAAGACCGCCCTCACGCTTACGATAGACAATAGGACGCTGACCACGAGCTGGAGTAGGAGGACCATTAGGAATAATAGGAAATGGACGTCTTCTTGGGCGACGATGCCATGGGACAACAGATGGTTGTACCACTGCTGGCACTGGAGCAACATGCACTGGGACTACTGGGACAGCAGCACCACGATCACTATCAGAATCAGACGAAATATCGAGGACACTAGCAGGCGACATCCTACTAGACACGACGCATAAAAATTTATTAGATTATGAAATTTTAAGGCTCGCTGACGAATACTAACTATAACACTAAGGCAATACTAACTAAGGCAAATGTTCTAAACTAAGAAGAATGGAACTTCAGGATATGAGACTGAGCGTGCCATGATTATTTTGATTTTTATAAAAGTGTTTGTTTTTCCCAAAAATCTTTTGTAGTTATAGACTAGGCTTGCTAATTCACTATAACTTAAGCTCTGATACCACTCTGTCACACCCCGCCAAAAATGAGTTTTACTTCATTTAAAATGTTTTGCGGAAGAACGAAGGTGTAACGTTCATGACAACATAGCAAAAATTAAGTAAACAAACAACCACGCATTAACGAAAAATAAAGGTTTGTTTCACTTTCCAAAAGTAGAAAGTTTCCAAAAATAGTAAGTTTCCTAAAATAGAAATTGTTTGAAATGAAAAGATTGTTCGTAAACTTAATGTTTTAATCATGGCTCACGACAATCCCAATGCTCATATCCTCCAAACTCCACTGCACCTAATCACCTGGAAAAACATAAATAGTAAAAGGGTCAACAATAATGTTGAGTGAATCCACAGGGTTGATGTTGTATGAAAAGTAAAGTAAAGTGTTTTGCTACTCAAAATGTTTGTTATGAAAATGGTTTATGACTGAAAAATGTATAAGGTTCAACACTCATATGATATGAGATGTAAATATGAAAAGTGAAGTGTAATTGTAGAATATCTACAATTACTAGTTATGTTTATGAAAATGTGTTGAACAAGTTATTATGTTTGACATCGCATGAACTGTTATCCCCAACAGGTAGCTAGTCTATTGAGTTAATATACCAACCCCTAAGTCCACAATCAACACTTGAACTCCAGTATGTTGTTATTTTATGGATATACACTCCCGAAAGATGTCTTGGATAAACCAAGTAATGATCAAATAATGTTGGGAGGATGAGTGTCAGCCAATAGTACTATCTGCATATCCATGGTCTAGATCCACTAGCAAATGATTGCTGGTAACCTTAGTCCGGTATAATAATTGTTTGTCATGCCAATGCGATAATGAAAATGTAAAGATGTTGTACAGTCATAGTAAAACAGTAGCAGTTGTGTTTATGTTTTCCACCCCAAAGTTTATAAAAACAGTAAAAGAGTAAAAGGGGTCTGTGGACTCACCTGGCAAAGCTTAGCGACAAGTACTTAAGACAGAGGAATCCTTTGGAGACTCCTAGCTTCCTAAATGATTTAACTAATGATTAGACTAAGCTAACACATGCGATTCTATATACGATATAAGTTAAGCATTATGCATTTCATGTTATGTTTTATGTTTTGTGACATCGAATGAATTTGGGTTATTGGACCTTAATAGGTCGAAATGAAATGAAATGGACTTTGAAATGAAATGAAATGGGCTTGGGTTAGGCTTATTGGGCCTAGATTTGGCCTATTGGGCCTAATGGGCTTAATGGGCTTAATAGGCCACTAGGTTGGGCCACTTGGGCCTCTTATTGGGCTTGGGTCCACTTAGATTGGGCCATGAATTGGGCTTGGCCCAATTGGGTTCGGTTTGGTTGGGTATGGGCCAAAGGTTTGGGCTTTGGTCCAAATGGGCTTGGATACTAATGGGCCAACTAAGGTTTGGGCCCGATGGACTAAAGTAGATCGATATGGGCCAAGTACGGGCCTTGGCCCGATTGGATATTCGGGTTTGGGTTGATCGGTTTGGGTCAAGATCCGGCCTTGACCCGGTTTGACTTATTGGTCAACATTGGTCAAAATTGGTCAACAAAAGTCAACACTTGAATTCTAGATTTCGGCTAGGGTTGAAGGTATACTATAATTTGGTCAACCAAAGTCAACGATGGTCAATCTAGCTATCAAATGGTCAAATCGTCAATCATGGAAGTCAATTAGGGTTTGGGTTTGATGAGCTCGGCTAGGGTTTGACCTAGGGTTGGCCGAATGGCCAAAACCCTACGGGTTTGTGGCTAGGTTCGGCTAGATCGGTTCTAGAGTTCGGGTTTTGGTACTTGGTGATCATAGATCGAGCCTAGGGTTCTAGATCTAGGGTTTTAGCATGCACATGGCGAGATCTAGGGTTCTAAGTACGGATCTAGCAACAAAATCAAGTGATTCACACTTACAAGCATTCGATCGAGTGTAAGCATGCAAGCATGCTACGGGTTCATAAGCAATGGACGTATACCGAGACCATATGGCCTTGGCCATGGTCTCGGTTTCGAGTTTAGGGACAAATCAAACCAGAAAACAAACAAAACAAGGAAGGGATTCGGTTTACCTAGCTTGGATCGAACGAACAAGTGGAGATGCTCGAGCTTGCTTGGAATCGGACGAAGGTGATGATGGTGGTGTTGCTTGCGGTTTCCGAAATCAAGAGAGGCAAAAATAGGGTTGAAAGGGTTAAGTGTGCTTATATCGTGTAGGTTTAGGGTTGAGATGATAGTGTTTGAGTCAACCAAGGACTCTTTCAAATTTGAGATGGATAAGGATATCAAAGGGGAAGATAAGATCAAGAGAAAACAACACATGGCCAACACCCTTAAGGTGTTTCGGCCGTGTAGAGGGTCACGAGCATGTGCATGGCCGGCCACTTAGGTGGTCGGTCATGGCTTGATGTCATTCGAGTCACGTTCATTTAAATCGTTACGTTTATTGTTTAACCGGTAAACTTGTCATTTTAGAAATGATTTAGCTCAAAGTGTGTCACCATAAGAAAGTAATAATGTTGTGTTGACTAAAATAGTCAAACACTAATGTATGGTGTAAAAATATGTATGTTTGTTGTGTGTTACGAATGCCAAAAATGAAATGTCTAAAAATAGAAACTTTCTAAATAATGAAAGTTCTAGAAATGAAATGGAGTTACATACCAGAAATATCGAGTTGTCACATCGTGTTTTTTAAAAATATTTAACAAACAATAGTACTTTTGATAAAATTTATAAAAAAAGGTATTTTGAAGATTTGTTTTAGAGTAAATCACATAATAGCCCTTGTGATTTATTAAAATTTTTGAATTTACTCCTTAAATTTCTAGAAATTACACGTATTGTCCTTGAAGATTTTTCATCTCATTTTTAATTTCATTTAATTAAACCCCCTCCCCCTCTCTCTCATCTCTCTTATATGTGCTCTTCATTGTATGCATGCAAGTAAATGATAAGTAAATGATAGTGATGATGGCGATTCAAAAACACTTCAAATCACAAGTGTTTATGAATGTTAGCACGTAAACGAGCATCGGTTTCTATATTATCGAGTATTATATACAATAATCGATCAGTTAACAATCACCACAAACACATCGCCGTTAAACGACATCACTGCAAACATCATAAAGTAGTTCATTGCCTAATTTATCCTATAAATTACAAATCCGACCAACTTAACTCGTCTTCCGCCAAAGAAAAACTTCCGGTAAGGAAGATGATAAACGAAACAGACGATTAACAGAAGACCAGTAATTGAGGGATCTTTAACTTAAGCTAATTTCAACTTAGGGGTTAATACCCTTGGAAACGACCATTTGCTATAAACTTCAGAAGAACCCTGCAACTACAAATTTCAGTAGAAATATTGATCGGAAAACCCTAAACTTGAGTTGAGATATGAGAAATTAGAGGCTTAAGGTGAAGAAGTGATGGTGGGTCGACCAATCGTGCAATTACAAGGAGGGGGTAGTGGACCAGTGGTCAAAAATACCTATTTCTACAAATATTTTCAAAACTGTTGTAAGACAAATTAGCTCAATCATATAAGATCATTACAAATATTTTCATTAGACATGGAATATGATACTGAAACACCCTGATTTTTTTTACCAAACTGACATTCAGTTACAAAACCAGTAATCCGAGCAGATTACAGCTCAGATAATCCCGGTATAATTTGTTATTTAAAAAGTAGACTCTTTCACCTTTAAATCGACAGGTTATACGCCCCAAACGGAGCTACTGTTGATTTTATATGAATTTTACAAGTTCAACAAAATTTTACAAACTTGACTATGAATTTTTACATCAAAAACTCATGTCTTATCCAACAACACTTCCATTAGAAAAACTTCAACATACTTTATACAACCATTTTCATCCAAATCCATCTACAACAAAACGACTTAATGTTCATCTATGCAATTTAACACCAATTGCATAACAAAAGTGGGTGTTTAAGCTAACTATCATACATGGTTTAAAGTTGAAGTTTCTTTACCAACCAAATATGAAACTTCACTCCATTAGCTCACCCTTGATATCCGCCCAACTTTGACCCGCTTGATTTACCTACAAAACAACCACACTTAATCTGTAAGCTTTCGCTTAGTGAATAACGGCTAATCATACAACATACAATTACATCCACTTAATATATGAATCAAAAGATTCATTTCACTCTTATATGAATCAAAAGATTCATGTCACCTATATATGGGCCAAACGACCCATTTCTCCTCTTTATGAATCAAAAGATTCATTTCACCTCTATATGGGTCAAACGACCCATTTCACCATTTATACGAATCAAAGATTCATGTCACCTCTATACGTGGCAAACGACTCATTTTCTCCTCTTTATTAATCAAAAGATTCATTTCACCTCTATATGGGTCAAACGACCCATTTCGCCATTTATATGTATCAAAGATTCATGTCTCCTCTATATGGGTCAAACGACTCATTTCTCCTTCTTTATGAATCAAAAGATTCATCTCACCTCTATAATGAATTCATTTCGCCACTTTCTGAATCAAAAGATTCAATCACATCTATATGAATCAAAAGGATTCATTCCGCGTTTATATGAATCAAAAAGATCCATTCCGCCTTTATATGAATCAAAAGATTCATTTCGCCCACAACAATTAATATAATAATTAAACATCTTAATTGGTAATCTTCACACTTTTGCATCCAACAAGATGATACACAAAGTGTCAATTACCAATTTTTTTACGCCTACACGTTACTCACCTATTTTTCTGACCCGTTTGGTAATTACACAATTAGCAAGCAAGATTTTACACCTTGGCACCTATATATACATAATAATATACATAAGCACATAAAAATACAATCTATACTACTAAAATGATTATTTTCGATAATCATATACTAAATTTTACTCTAACTCAACATAACATTTTTATCAAAACTGGACAGCCTGTGCCTTTCTGAAATCTGAATGACTTGCACTCCGAATCTGGTTCTGAAATAAATTTTGTTGGAAAGTAGACTCAAATACCTTCCCAACGGTTCTGACCACACTAAATTCTGAGTTACGGCTATTTTTCTATGATTTTTACAACACAACACAGTTTCTGATTTTAATGCTGTCAAAACTTCGAAATTTATCAAAACTATACCAAATCAATTTAATCCAACTCCCAACTCTTGCATGCATTAACCCCAAGTTATAAAACACTTTTAGGGGAAATCAGAGACTGAATTTGATGTCTAATAACAACCATTTAGACATAAACCAACAATTTAACTTCTAATCAAGTTTGGGGAATTCATTATCACGTCGTGACCACTACTACGACTCTACAAGTGCATCCTGTATATTCAAGAAACCCTAGCTTCCGCCGGTTATTGTTCTTGGAATCCGTCGTGTCAATTGGGGTCGGAGGGAGGGTTGGGTATATTCCGATCATCGGATTCTAATGGGGAATCTGAAAACGCAAACTGATGCTCAAGGATGGAGTTGGAGAATCGGGAAGAAAACATCATCGTCAGATAATCATGCTTTCAAACCTATTGATAATCCATATCAAAAGCAGGTGGAGAGGGTTGCGTTGTCATTCTTTATTACGAACTTCCCTCCCCATTTGGATGAAAAGTCGCTTTGGACGTGCTGCATGGCAAATGGGGCGGTTGCTGATGTATACATCGCCAAACAATACACCAAGTATGGGAAAATATTTGGATTTATCAGGTTCTTAGGGATCAAGAATGAAGAGAACTTCGCACGGTTCTTATCGGAACAATGGATGGGGTGTTTTCATATTTACGTGTCTTTAGCCAGATTCAACAGAGGTAAATCAGAGAGAAAAATTCCGGTGAAAGTTCAATTAAGCCGTACGGAGACGTTGCCAAAGAAGTTATATGCTAGTGTTCTTGGAGGTGGAAGTAAACCACAATCCATGAAAGAATCAGTTGGGCCTCCGGAAGCTCAAGTTGTGAGCAGAAAATCTCTTGTATTGAAGGACTCTGATCTTATGGTGATTGAAGACTCAGAGTTGACCGTGTTGGCTAAGGTAAGAGATTTCATAGCATGCCACAATTATATGTACTACTTGAAAACGAGGGTTTTAATGATGTGGAGATTCACCACGTCGGTGGATTTTGGGGTTGGATTGAGTTCAAATCCTCAAAAGCTTGTGCAAGGTTCAAGAACACGGAGTGGAAATCTTATTTTTCTGTCATCCAACAGTTAACAACAAATTTTGTGGTGGATGAAAGAATAAGTTGGATTGTAATAGACAGCCTTCCCTTGTGTAAATGGGATTCTGATGTGTACAAAAAAGTGGGAGGGTTATGGGGTAGTTTTCTATTTTTAGATGAGTTTGATGACAATCCGAGTAGAGGAAAATTATGTGTGTAAGTATAAAGGATCGGTTGATTATTTCTGAAGCAATATATGTGATTGTTGAAGGCATTACGTATACGGTGAGGGTGCGTGAAACAGAAGTGTGGAAGTGCAACATTCTGAAACCTCATTCTGACGAGGAGTCAAATGAGAGCCGTATGGATGGGGAGGAGGGTGATGATACAAATGATTTTATATAAGATATAAATGATCTCCACAAAACACGTTAATCTGATTTGGAAAGTGAGGGGGTGGATTTACAAAATAAAAAACCATGGGGAGATGAAACCGAAGTTAGTGTGAAAGGTGGGGTGTTGGTGGATCATATGCATGAGTTACCAAAGGCTAATGTTGAGAATGGCGTGCCTGAGGTATCGAATGGGAATGGAAATGTGAATGAGAAGGAAGTGTCAGAATCAGCTAGTTGCCCACCGGGTTTTGAAATGTTCAAAAGAAATAAGTTAAATGAAGAAGCAGGAGAGAAATCTGTACAGTCGTGTGGAACGCTTTTTGGACAAAACAAAAGTGCTAATTTGTTTTAATCGGAAAGCGATCGTATTGGTGTATCCATTGTTAATGATGAAAGTTCTCTCAATTAATATTCGAGGTCTCGGTGATATCGATAAGAGGAAGTGGATTAAAAGACTATGCCTCCAACATGGGGTGGTGTTTCTTGGAGTTCAAGAAACATTGATGACAAAGGTAGATTTGTTCAAAATCAAAGCGATTTGCGGGAATTATAAATTTGATTTTGCGTGTAGTACGGCTCGTGGTCACCGGATCCATCGGTATTTAGTAAAAATAAAATTCAATGTGGCGCAAATTTTGTGATTGTCGAAGGGCATTAGATGGGGTTGCAAGGAAAGATGCATCTAATAAATGTGTACGCCCCTCAAAGTACCGAAGCTCGTAGACAACTGTGGGTTGAAAAATAGCCTATATATTCAGGATATTGAGGAACTGTGGTAATTGTTGGAGATTTTAATGAGGTTCGAATTGATTCTGAACGGTTCGGGTCAAATTTTAACGAACAAGGGGCATTGTATTTTAATCAATTTATTGATCAAAATGAGTTGGTTGATCTTCCAATCGGGGGGAGAAAATTTACGTGGATGAACAAAAAAGCTACAAAAATGAGCAAGCTTGATAGATTCCTTATTTCGGATAATTTATGTCAATTAGAACCAGGGTTGATAGTAACTGCTTTGGATCGGAAGTTGTCTGATCATATTCCGTTACTGTTGCATTCAAGTATTGTTGATTACGGTCCTATACCGTTCCGTATATCACATTCTTGGATGGAGTTGGATAATTTTGATGATATGATAAAAAAGGCATGCATGGAATTTGAATAGGAGCAGAATTCGTGTATTGTAAATTTGAAAAACAAATTTAAATATATAAAGGACAAATCCGAAATTGGAATAGGGATAAAAAAGACATAAGATTGTGTCGTATGCAGTGAATTTAAAACCAAATTAAGGAGATTAATATTAAAATTGATGATGGTTGCACATCTTCAGAAGAGATTGATCAAAGAATCGATTTCTTAAATGAGTTGAACGAGAAGGAACGGCTAAAAAATATTGACCTAATTCAAAATTTGAAATTAAAGTAGGATGTGGATGGAGATGAAAACTCTTCGTTTTTTCACGGTCTTTTGAAGCAAAGAAGGAGATATCAAACGGTTCAAGGTGTTACGGATGATGGGATTGGGCAAGTTGAACCAAAAGTTGTAAAAAAAGTATTCTTGGATTATTACACTAAGAAATTTCAAAGTTAAAACTTTGGATATCCGACTTTATGTTGTGATCATATTGCGCAATTAAATGTCGGGGATGTAGAAGAAATTGAAAAAACGTGCTCTATGGAGGAAGTAAAAGACGCGGTGTGGAGTTGTGGTAGTGAGAAAGCCCCGGGCCCAGATGGTATTTCTTTCAAATTTATAAAAAAATATTGGGATTTGATAAAAGATGATATTTTTAAAGCACTAGAAGAATTTATTTCTAAAGATAAGATTCCGGGTGGGTGTAATGCGTCTTTTATTACACTTATCCCGAAAATTCCAAATCCTACTTCTGTGAAAGATTATAGACCAATCTCTCTCATTGGATACCAATATAAAATTATTGCGAAGATTTTGGCGTTACGGTTAGCAAAGGTGGTTGATAAATTGGTTAGTAAGGAGAAATTTGCTTTTATTAAAGGGAGACAAATTTTAGATGGCCCGCTCATGATTAGTGAAATTATGGATCGGTGCAAGGCTAAAAAGAAGAAATTAATGTTGTTTAAAGTTGATTTTGAAAAGGCCTATGATTCGGTTAGTTGGGACTATATGGATTTTGTTATGTTAAAAATGGGTTTTGGGACTAGATGGAGAAAATGGATTCAAGAATGTTTAAATTCGGCTAGATTTTCGGTTCTTGTAAATGGGAGCCCTACGGAGGAATTTCAAATGTTTCGTGCTTTACGTCAAGGTGATCCGTTATCCCCATTTGTATTTATTCTAGCAATGGAGGGTTTACATTTATTGATAGACAAAGCGGTACACGATAATCGGTTTAGTGGTGTGTCGATGGGGAATGATAATCTAGTCATTTCCCATCTATTTTTTGCGAACGATGTAGTGTTTATTGCTGATTGGAATCATTGTAATCTCCAAACCATTGTAAGTCTCCTGTCGGAATTTTACTCATATTCGGGCCTTAAACTTAACTTACAAAAATCGTGTCTTATTGGTATTGGAGTTAACTCGGTTGAGCAAGAGCAAATGTGTTTGGCAAATGGTTGTACTTGTGGTTCGGTTCCCTTTAAATATTTGGGAATCACGATACGCCAACATAGACGAACAAATCAGAAACGGAATCATATTATTGAGAAAGTTCGGAATCGGTTGTCGACATGGAAGGCAAATATGATTTCTATTGGGGGCGTCTTACACTTATCAAATTAGTGTTGGGGAGTTTGGGTATATATTGGTTGTCCATCTTTAGATTATATCGCTATTAAATATATATTAGTGAGTGGGGACATGATAAATTTTTGGACGGTTTCGTGGAGTAGTCCGATTCCGTTTTGCAATTTATTTAATAGACTTTATCGATTGGAGGTTAATCCTTTTTGCAAGATTAAAGATAGATGGGAAAATGAAGAGTGAAATTTCAATTGGAGGGACCTATAAGAGGCGGTTTAGAGTTTTCTCTTTTTCAAAGCATGCTATCGACTATTATAGAATTTTGCCAACCGAAGGAAATGACAAACTGGTGTGGAATATAGGTGACCAATGTGAATTCACGGTTGGTGATGCGAGAAGACATATAAATAATATTCTTTTCCCGGTTTTTAATTCTTATTGGAATCGGTGTAAGTTAGTCCCGAGTAAAGTGATTGTGTGTATTTGGAGAATTATGTTGGATCGGCTTCCTACTAGATTAAATATATCGAAAAGGGGTATGGAAATCGGGTTTATTATGTGCCCTGCTTGTAATGTCGGGGTTGAATCGATTTCGCATACATAGTTTACGTGTAATATTGCTAAGGATGTATGGTCCTCGGTTTGTTTGTGGTGTGATCTGGTAGATTCCTTTCACGATAATTTTGAGTCTTGGCGGGATTTTTGGAGTGCAATGCCGGTTTCAAATAAAAGGAAAGAAAAATTTCAAGTGATTGGTTGAGCTACGTGTTGGAGCATTTGGAGATTTAGAAATTCTTTTCTTTTTAATAATGGTAGTTTTCGTACGTTGGATATAGTTGATAGAATTAGATCTTTTTCTTTTGCTTGGTATACCCATCGAAATCATGTTAAGATTTATTGGGTCAATTGGTTACAGTGTCCTTTGTAATTGTTTTGTTAGTCTAGTTTTTTGCTAGACTCAAGTGTTTTAATAATAGTTTTCGTGGAGGTCTTCGGGAGGGTGATGGAAATGCCGAAGGTCGACCCGTTGCCTTCTTTTTGCTATTAAAAAAAATCAAGTTTGGGTTAAACCTCAAACCCTAGCTCAAGAACAACAATCAAAGAGAAGAATACTCACATCCTTTTAGTTTTGATTCTAATTTTACTCTTAGAATCTCCTCCAATTTGTTGAATCTTTCTTCCTCTCTTTTAATTTCATTTTCTTCCTTGAGCTCTATCAAAAATGACGACCAAAACACACACACACACACACACACACACACACACACTAATACGTCTGCATACTTCCACCTACTCAAATACTTACACATTACAATTCTAAGAATTGCACTTTAACATCTTTCCCCCTTATGGTTTCACTTTTAAGTTCCTTCACCCAAAACTAAACTTAAATGAAACATTTAGTCCTTTACATATTAATAAAGTTACCACCAGTCACCAAATATTAATATTGCTCTTCAAGATTGATACTGATCAGTTACTAACGAGATCAGCACTAACTGATCAGCACTAACGACATCATCACTAATTGATCAGCACTAACGGGATCATCACTAACTCATCAGCACTAACAGGATCAGCACTAAGTGATCAACACTAATGAGATCAGCACTGATCAACAATAACGGGATCAGCACTAACGGGATCAGCACTAACTGATACGCCTGATTAGTGCTGATAAATTTCTGCTTAAATTTTGCGGTTTTACAACTCTCCCCCACTAATCTAGGATTGTGTCCTCACAATCCATTCTTGTAATAATGCCGGGTATACTTTGCAAGTATTATGATACAAGAACTACTACATGACACCCCTATTTATAGGGTAAAGGTTGGTTGTAGGCTTTATGTACATAAAGCCTACTTATGAAGGTCATAAATCCTAATCAACCACATTACAATATGAGTTACAACACTCCCCCTTCATTGCTTAGATTTATACCGAACCGTAGTTGTATTACTTCGTCTTGTATCTTCAGACAATCCTTCAGACATTCGCCTCGTTAAAACCTTGTCGGAGAAAAAACCCTTTGGGATAAAAACTCCAGTAGAAGGAAAAAGAGTATGATCAGGATGTCTTGAGCGATGGAAGGAACCATATATGGTGTGCCTCATTAAAACCTTGTTTAGAGAAAATTCAGTGGGACCAAAAACTCTAACGAAGGACAAAATAGTGCACAATGGTTAATAAGTATTCAACTAGATACTCCCCCTGAATTCTACAATTCTTAGTGAGAATGGGGTATTGTTAGTGTTTCATTAAAAACTTTGTCAAGGTAAACCCAATGGGATAAAACCCTTGAACTAAAGGAAAAAGAGTACACAATCATTCATCGGGATGCTCCCCCGCACATGCATTCAACAGGGTGCGAAACATACGTCGGGATGCAATCATTATTCTCACTCAACATGGTGCAAAGCATATATCAGGATGCAATCATTATCCGCATTCAACATGGTGCAAAGCATACGTCTTGATGCAATCATTATACACACTCAACAGGGTGCAAGACATACATCAGGATGCGATCGTTATTTGCACACAACTGGGTACATGATACATGTCATTTAGATATCTCATAGTCTTTTCTAAGTCAAATAGATTTGACATGTTTTGGAAATAATACTTTGGCAATGACTTTGTGAACAAGTATGCATGATTCTTATTTGATACAATATGTTACACTTCAATCTTTTGAAATTCTTGTTGTTCCTATGTAAAGAACAATATCGGCGAGATGTGGTCGTGTTATTCCCTTTGATGTAACCATGTTTTGCTCAGTCGATGCCAATGGTGTTATCTTCATATATGACAACTGGTTAATTGAGATCATAAGTCAAACATATTTACTTCGAATATGGTCACTTACATCTCAAATCCATACACACTCTCTAGTCGCCTCAACGAGTGCGAGTAGTTCGAAGTAATTTGTCGAAGTATCTACGAGAGTCCATTTACAAGACCTCTAGGATATCACCACATTCCATATGATAAAGACATAACTAGATTGGGAACGTCCCTTGTGCAAGTCTGATAAGTAAACTGCATCAACATAGCCGACAAGGGTCGCGTTATCTCGAGTATTAATCACACTTGATCAACTCGATGACGGGTAGGGATAGAATAAGCCCATATCCTTACTACCTTTAAAGTAACGGAAGATGTCTTTAATACCATTTAAATGGTGGCATGTTGGCGCATTGCTATGCCTAGTAATGCATATCACAACAAATAAGATGTCCGGTCTAGTACATTGGGCCAAGTACAGTATTGTGCTTATTGCACCCAAATATGAAAACACATGGATCAATATCTCATCATCATCCTCTTTTGGATGGAATTGGTCCCTTTTAATTTCTCGAGAATGTATGATCATGGGAGTAGATGGAGGTTTTGTGGCATGGCAACTAAAGCGTCTTAACACCTTTAGGGTGTAATTCTGTTAATGGAGGAAAAACCCATCTTTACGGTCCTCGATCTATAGGCTGAGGCAATGCCATATTTTCCCATGATCTTTCATCTCGACTTCCTTCTTCAAGATTTCAGCAGTGAAGGGTTTCATTGTAACTGATTGACCACTTGGGTCAACCTCCTAGTATGCTTGGTTCGAACCATACTGTCAAGAATATGAACTTGTTCTTTCCGGTTAAACCAACTAGCTAGTTTAATCCCTAAAAGCGGAACTGAGATTAAACTTAATCCTTAAACCCTAAAGGATTATGGGATGTTGGAAATCTAAACTAGATTAACAAGAAAGAAACCTTGTACGAAAAACTCGAACACACACATGGCTTGTGTGGTTCGTTCGACCATCAACCAAAGAACCCTAGGGTTCTTTGGTCAAATTCGTCCAAGAGGGGAGAAGGGAGAAAAGGGTTTCCCAAAACATACCTTATTGCTTGCTTAAGAAAGTCCACTGATGATGAACACGACGAGCGACCTTCTAGTTGATCCTTGTAATGATCTTAAATCTTCAAGTCTTCAAGAATATGAAGAACGAACGAAGAACACAATGCTTGTGTTCTTGGGGATGTGTTCGGCCGAAACCAAGGGGAGGAGGGGGAAGGAAATTCGTGGGTAAGCAAGGAGGAATTATGGTTACCCTAAGCCTCTTATTTATAGATAAATAAGTTGCGCTTAGGACCCTCTAGTTTAATTAAGATCAATTACTTAATTAAACTTTCTTTTTTACGTTTCCTTTCCTTATACTTTACTATTCTTTTATTATTGCACTTAACTATTAAATGTCTAGTATTAATACACTTTAATATATATTTCGGTATAATACATATACACGAAATATATGCCTTGTATAAATACTTTTAATAATTAATTATATAATAACCTTTATATAATTTACACAATAATATTATCCGACACCATATGATTTAATTACTTTAAATCATATTATGGATAATCTTTAATTAACACATTGTATATTTACTCAACTAGTAAATGTACAAATAATTGTATTAATTAGTTAGATAAACTAATCTAGTAATAAATTGAACTTAACTTAATACTTAACTTGATTCATAAATGACTATTATGAATCAATCCTCTTCCAAGTATCATTACATATCTTACTCGTATTACATGCACTCACCGGTGTGACCCTTAAGTGTTTCGTAGGCATGGATGTATCATAATGGGTTGACTAACTGTGCACACAAATCCTTCAGACTCCCACTTGTGCAAGTTCGTAACCTTTATCTTAATGACACGAGATACAGTGGCCTTCTAGATGGGCATGTAGGTAACCAACCCCATAAAAACAGCTTATGTAACCCTGGTATAGTTTTTGTGAAAAACTTTTAATAGCGTGTCCTAGCAAAGAACACTCTATCTTTACTTCTTGGGCAACGTTGTTAGGTTCATCCCTTGCAGCACGATATTTGTGATAACGAATACGAGCATGGTAGAAATTATCAACTCCTGTACTCGAATACAGATCAGTTCGTTCAGCACGACCGTGCATTTTCAGTTTATCATCATGTCAAGGGACCCTTAAATATCTCTTTTAAGAAGGAGGCGCAATTACCATCTTGTTATATTTCGATTCAAAATACAACTTCCTCTGTACCCAGTAAGGTCTCGTATGACAATCATGTTTTAGAGTTGTCTAAGACGAACCAAAGCACATTAGTCATTGTATCCCAAACCAAATAACTCAGGCTTAAGGACAATCCTAGTGAATAATACTTTTCAACCACGAAGTATTATCACGGTGGTCAATCCAATATTCGTTGAGCTCCAACAGAATATCACCGATATTTGGTTTACCCAAAAACTTGTGTAGCTATCTTCGAAGAACTTCGAATCTACCACCAAATACCGCGATGATGTTAACGTCCCATCAAGGTTCCCACCAAGACGAGTAGTCACGGATTTATATCTTTTGAATAAAGAGACTTTTATTCATGGATATTGTAAAACATACAAAGTCTGAATAACAATGATACTAACTCATGTATTATTCCTCACTGGACATAGATACCAAATTATTACTGGATCATTACTTATTCCTTTTGTTCGTGTTGATTACTTAATGACTTTTACAACCTTAATTGTAACTTTATCACTAAACCAGTCATTTCTATTAAACTAAAGACATAAGACAAGTATTTGAAAAATACTATTACTTTTATCTTTGCTAGATTTTGTTCTTGCAACATTCTAGAACATATTCTAGTCTTGCCTTCTATGCAATTTGGTAAACATAGGAGGATTGGAAAGTAACTCCTTAGTTTCTTGAATTCATAAAATTCGCCTTGTAAGTAAAGCCTCTTTTAGTCACTTGATTTGTAGATATATCATTACTAGTTAAAGAAATTTCCTTAAATGATTAACTTATTCACCGGAGTGTGAATATCCTATTAGATTTGCAATAATTAATCACAAGACTTGTGACCACGCTATTAGGCTTGCAATAATCTAATCAACGATCATTTATCATTTCTCTTAACTCTTTGGCTAACGACTTGGTAATATCTTGTTGTTAATATCCTAACTAACTTACTATATTTATTAGTACCTCTAATGAATATGTTAGTCATAGCTCCCACTAAATTTTATGAAAATAAGCATCACTTAAACTACTACTTTTGACCTAGTCAAAACTTATAGTTCAACCCTTTAAGAATTAATCATTTATCAAAGTCCTCCTTTGGATTTGCGAATATCCAACATTCATTTGAAGGGAATTATGACTTTCATTGATTACTGTATCTAACAAGTATAAGACACTTGAAACGATTCTTCCAATTCTTAAGTGTATTAGTATCTTTTAAGAATCTCATTTAATGCCAAAGTCATTTCTTGGATTTCTCAAATATCCATTATTCCTATTAGGGAATTATGACTTGATCAAATGTTGTATTTATTACAAGTATAAAAGACTTGCAATAATACCATTTAATTCTTAAATTCTTTAATATAGTTTGTCCCTTTTAAGAGTTCATTCAATGTCTAAGTCATTTTCCTTGGATTATACGAATATCCAATTATTCCTATTAGGGAATTGTGACTTCATTAAATTTCTTTATCACAAGTATGAAAGACTTGTAATAATACTCTTTAAAGTCTATCTTGATTATATCCAATATAATCATACTATATTAACACTAATACTTTAAAACTTACTATTATAAGTAACCATTACTTAAGATGTTTTAAATAAGTTCAATGTACCTTGAACTTTATGCTTTCCATAAAAACTTTTAAATACTTTCATTAGAAAAACTTTCTAATTACTAGCATCTAAGTAATTTGAGCTTCTAAGTTATTCACACAACAATCAAACAAATATAAACAATGAGATCATTATTAAGTCAATACTTGACTTTATAAACTAGTCATAAAACTTGACTAGTATAATCAACACACATGCACACACAATATAATTCAACCATGGATTCAACGATAAACTTAAAATACCAAATTTATCATAAAAATAGAAAATGTAATTTTTGCTGAAAACAACTTAAAAACGAAAATTGGTTTACTGAATCCATACGAAAAATACTGAATTAAAACGTGGTGCTTGTGGGATCATTATCTCATGTTAGTCCATCTAACTTTTCATCATCTCATGCAACAAACAATTGCTAAAGTTGAGTTACTCATAATAACTTTTACAAGTAGGAAAAGGAGTATCTCGAAGTTGGTCAAGTCAACTGAGTAGCAAGCATGGCCTCCTACCCTTTGACCCTCGCCACAACCAAGACACCATTTCTCAGTCCTTGTCTTGTTTGGCTTTACCTTCTTGACCTTTTGTTTGACTCTATTACCCTTGGGCCCGTTTTGGCTGAGATCGGTTTTACCCTTTCCCTTTCCACTGCGCCTCTTTCTCTTTTTCACTACCATTATCAGTTACTACGAGATCATACTTAAACTTGGTCCCTAAATCAACTCAGTAGTCTTGAGCACGGAATGTAGCTCAACAATGGATTGCTCCATGTTATGCATGTTGTAGTTGACTACATAAGACTTATATGAGAGGTGAGACCGCTACCCTGAGCTTCTCCCGAATGATGACTTGGGGGCGAAGTCTATTTCAAGTGGAGTTGAGTTGTAACGCCCTGAAATTTTAATAATGGGAAGATCAAAATTTATATGGTCAATGGTGATTATTTAAAAAATTGTGGATGGCAATTCTATAAGGGAATTAATTTTTTTTAATTGAGATGACAACAAGAATATGGTTTTGGAGTTAAGTCACAACAAACCCCTTTCTGTTTCCTTGCTCGACGACTTAGCCATGGAGTGTTTAGCTGCTCGTTTTGGTGGTGTTATTGAGTATTCGATAATTCTCGCGTTATAGCTCGTAGGGTATAATTCTTAACCCTCTTTCATATTTTCTTATAGATTATTTATTGTGACATTTTTTATACAAACCACATTATTTGATTTTTGGCTCGTATTGTGTCGGTTTTAGCAGCTGAGTTTGAGGGGTGTCGGGTTTGGTTTGGGTAAAAACCTTGTTGATTATATTTAGACGTTTTGTTAACCGAAAAACCCGGAAAAATAAGTTTACTAAATTAGGTGAATATAAGCTTCTACAATAAAAAAGGATATTTTGGGGTTGTCGGGTGTGTCGGGATTTAACGGGTTGATGTCGGGATTCAAAACGGGTTTTTAATCAACAAGCTGAATTTTGGCAGAATCTGTCTTCTGAGTTAGAGTCTATTTTTTTCATGCTTAAGATATATTTCTGGAATTTTTGCCTGAGACGGTCTCTAGTTTTCTAAGTCCTCTTTCCGTTGCCGCTGACGGCTCGTCAATCTGATTTGTCGTTTAAAAGATATCCTTGTTTTGGTAAACTGTCGCTAAAGAGTTTTCGGTTCAGCCTTTTCTGACTTGTGAGTCTGTTTTGAGATACTTCTGTTCGGATTCAGTTTCCGAGGTCTTCTGATGAACTGTAGTCCTCTGAGTCATTTAGCTACTGTAAACATTTGAATAAAATCTAGGGAGCAGTTTGAGAGTTATGACTGTTTCCGTGATTGTGCTGAGTGCTGTTTAGTTTCTGCTGAAACTACCTTTGAGTCTAATCCTGACCCGAGCTTCCTTGTGCTTTGTAGGATCTTCTAGGACTTGAGTAGAGACTCACCTTCATGCAGAGGATCATTTAGGAGCATACGTTATTCGAGGTGGGTGATCTCACTCTAAACTTGCACTTACATTTGATTCACGATTACGTGCTATATGTTATGAACTGTGATTGATTGAGCTAAGCTTGTTGTTGTGAATGATCTGTGTACTTGAGTTTTGATTATGAGTTGTTATGCACTTGGGTTGTGTTATGTGGTTATATATCTATGAGATGATATACTTGAGTTTGAGCTGTTAGTTTTATATGAGTACATGTTGTAATGGGTCAACACATTAATAAAACAAACTAACTATATTTGAGATTCATGAGGTAGCCAACTCTTCCCGAGCCAAGTACAATTCACGACTGTCAGCGTTGTACTGCGGGACACTGGTGGGTGTTGGAAGGGGGTGCTAGTGACGAGCGCGAGAGCAGGGGCACGCGTTGTGAATTCGTCACGGCATTGGCTAACCAAGTGAAATTTAATAAAAGGCCTAATAATCGAGAATTGAGTAGAGTCTTTAGGGATCACTTATGTGGTGTTGATCGTTTGTATGTGTATGTTTATTGTGTTGATTATTCACTCAGCGGTGGCTGACCCCAAACACTCCCCCCATTTTGCAGGTACTAGAGCAAGTACATTGGATGAGCTGTTACTCGATGAGCTTTTATGGATTTTGATTCCAAACGTTTATTTTGAGTCAAATGTTTTTAAAACAATTATTTTATTTATTCCGCATCTAAAAACCATGAGACGGTTAAATTTTGATTTTAATGAGATGAGACCGTTTGTTTACTTGTACTTTTGGGAAAAATGTTTATTTTATTTATTAATTTTTTTTTAATTTCCCCTAATCTTTGGGATGTTACAAGTTGGTATCAGAGATCTGGCTTGAGAGAATTGGGTTCAAAAGGGGTGGATTTCAAACTCAAGTCGAAGCACGAGTTTTCAAAATGAGTTTTCAAAAGTGTTTTTAAATGAGTTCAAATCCAAATCGAGAAGCAGCGCATCACGACGACCTTATGCCTCTAGTACTTATTTATGAGTTATTTAGTTTATTAAAAATGTCGCGAGTGACATTGATTACTAAGAGAATAAAAGAGAATTAACTCGAGATGAGCGTGAATCGTACGACTATATATGTTTATATACTATATACTATATGTACTGTTGTGAACTACTTGTTATGTGGATGGTATGAGGATGGGAGATCGTGGAATTTTTGAAACTGGTTCGAAAACATGACAGGGGTAGGTGCAGATAAAAATAGAGGGCCCCTATTATTATACGCACATAACTCATGCCTATGTTTCGAAAAGGATTCAAGGAGCCCATTGGTCAAGCATCTAAGTATCATTAAAAACCCTCAATTATTATATTTAAGTAGATATAAAATCACTAAAAGAGAATTATGAGAAACCAGTGCAACCAATTGAATAAGAGAATCATCAAACACGAACAAATAAAGAGTTATCAAAACATGTCAAAAGAGAGACCAATAAATCAAATTGGGTTGAATTTGTTGAATGATTTAATTGACTTATTAATACCTCGAGGACGATTGAGCAATCGAGAAAATGATAAATTCAAATTAATGAGAAATTTGGATGTTCACATCCCTAAGTTGATCATGAGAAAATATGAGAATAAATTAAATAAGAGATTACTGATTAATAAACAAACAAAGTGAGAGTTTATTAAACCAAATTGAGTAAAAATCATTAATGATATATTGTTGAGCTGGGTAATGAGGAAGTAAACTAAATGTTTGAAAATAGTGAATAATAATTGAGTAAAAGTAAAAGATTGAGAATAATTAATTCGAATTAAATGAGAAGTTATGAATTATGAAAAATTAATAAATCAAGAGATGAATGTACATTTATTTAAAATATATAAATGGAAAATTATATTTAAAGTTATAAGTAACTACTAATTTAAGTCAAGGTGTTTGATCTAAGAAATAATTGTGTTGAATACATATGCTCTATTTTTAAGAACTATTAATTGAGTAAGAGACAAAATTTTAATACCAAATATGCTATGAGTAAACCAAAAGGATGATTAATACTCGGTTTTGAACAAGAAATAATCGTGAATGCGTAACGCAAAATAAAGAGTTGTGATGCTACTAAATGTAACAACCTTGACTTATGAGGAGTCATAAAATGACTAATTGTCAATGAGACAATGATAGAGAAGAGTTATAATTGGGAAAACTTAATGTGAGCATCCATGAGAAGCTTAATGAGAAAGCTGACACCAAATATGAGCAATGAATAATTTTTATAAAGAGATAAAAAGTTTATGAGTTGGGACCGACTCACACTTGTGCATAAGAGTTCGATTATCGAGTAATTAAATGAAACCTTAAAATATGTATCGTGATTAATTATTTTATGATGGTAGAGAGTGTCAGTTCCAAACTCGGGGACGAGTTTCCTCCAAGTGGAGTTGAGTGGTGGTAAAAAGGGAAAACCGCCAATATTATGAGTTTGAATAGAGAATAATTATAAAGTTGTGAATTATTAAATGCGTATTACTGAGCCAACATATATTAATAATCGAATTAAATGTGAAAATAAAGTTTGTAAGGAGAACGAGTCGAGAGAATTGTTGAGCCAAATTATGGTGTTGAGTAATTTTTATGCATGTGATTAGAGAATTTATAAGAGTAATTGAGAATAATTAAATTCATGTTATGGTGTAATGATCAAATTGTAAGAAATTAATAACCAGGAGTAATAATGCAAATGAGAATTTATTTATGAATCATTCAAATTGAGTTAAAGTGATAAATTATTATAATAAGTTTAAAAGATAAGGGTTTAAACCAATGGAGAACTACTAAATCAAGTTAAGCGAATAAATTATTAGAAATCAAATGAAAATTTTTATTGTAAGCAAATACTAAATTTGAACTATGAGGATTATCAAGTTAAACTATCAAGTTGAATGTCACCAAAAATTATGCTTTATTGAGTAATTATTAAATCGATAATAGTTATTAAAATGAGCACAAAAGAAAACAATAAAAATGAAATACTATGAGTTTCTAAATCGAGAAAATAATACAAATATAAAGTAACGAGGAAACTTTATGTTGGGAATGAGAATTAATTGAGTAACTGAATACACTAGAATTAATGAGTTAAGTAATTAATGAGTTAATTAATTGAGAAAACATTGAGTTGAGACGGTTGAAACTTAAAATAAATAAATAAATAAATAAATGAGATTATAGTGGACTTTGGTCAAATTAATTAAGAGACAAATTAAATGAGAACAAAACGAGAAGTTAACTAACGAGCTAAATGATAAAATCAATAAACAAGATTTGAGTTAAAATGGTCATATAGCTTGCGTTGAGTTAAAAGCAAGTTACAGAAATTTGAGATGAGTGCATTTTGAGTATATGCAAATTGAGTAAGAGGCATGAGTTGCTTACTATCTGCGATTTACATGTGATAAAATACATTTATGTGAATTATTTACTTGTTTGTGAATTGTTTGATAGCGGTGTGAACCGCTAAATTGTTCATTATTTTATTTTTATTTTTATTTTTTAAATAAACCGATGTCGCATAGAGTAGATGACCTTTAGGTGTCATTACTGGCTGAGAATGGCAATAATAAAACTTTATTTGGTGTTAAAATTATATAAGTGATCATGTGATAGAGTAGTACGGGAAGAGATTTCCCATAAAAATTAAATATTTATTGCCGTGACATGACCAAGTATGATTGCGAGCACGAGTTGGACGACCGACTACCACGCCGAGATCATCTACCGCCACAAACCAAACCATAACAAATCTCCAAGTGGTGTTTACCAAGTATGATTGCGAGCACGAGTTGGACGACCGACTACCACGCCGAGATCATCTACCGCCACAAACCAAATCATAACAAATCTCCAAGTGGAGTTGAATCGAAGATTCAACGCAACGTTAACCGCTGGGTGCAGCAACTGTGCCCGACTACGAGAGCGAGGAGACACCTTCAGCAGAGTATCGGGAGCTACTTTGTGTTATATCGACACCATTTTTTTCGATAAACTCAGATCCTTAAAGAGCGTTCCAATTTTGAGCCTTGTCATCTTGCGTCACCAGAGATTTCCTAGTTATGTAATCGAGTACAAGAGTTCATCTGACTGAGTTGTTCACCCTGAAGAGCTTCGTTTATTCATAACCTCCTTCGTGTCTTCCCATTCTGAAGATTTGTGTCATTGGCAAGCCCGAGTATGAGAGGTGAGACCCTACACTGAGCTTCTCCCGAACGATGACTTCGGGGACGAAGTCAATTTCAAGTGGAGTTGAGTTGTAACGCCCTGAAATTTTAATAATGGGAAGATCAAAATTTATATGGTCAATGGTGATTATTTAAGAAATTGTGGATGGCAATTCTATAAGGGAATTAATTTTTTTTAATTGAGATGACAACAAGAATATGGTTTTGGAGTTACGTCACAACAAAACCCTTTCTGTTTCCTTGCTCGACGACTTAGCCATGGAGTGTTTAGCTGCTCTTTTTGGTGGTGTTATTGAGTATTCGATAATTCTCGCGTTATAGCTCGTAGGGTATAATTCTTAACCCTCTGTCATATTTTCTTATAGATTATTTATTGTAAACATTTTTTTATACAAACCACATTATTCGATTTTTGTCTCGTATTGTGTCGGTTTTAGCAGCTGAGTTTGAGGGGTGTCGGGTTTGGTTTGGGTAAAAACCTTGTTGATTATATTTAGACGTTTTGTTAACTGGAAAACCCGGAAACCGAACCTTAGGGTTCTTGGTTCCTAAACCGAATAGTTTCTTAAATAAGTTTACTAAATTAGGTGAATATAAGCTTCTGCACTAAAAACGATATTTTGGGGTTGTCGGGTGTGTCGGGATTTAACGAGTTGATGTCGGGATTCAAAACGGGTGTTTAATCAACAAGCTGAATTTTAGCAGAATCTGTCTTCTGAGTTCGAGTCTATTTTTTCCACGCTTAAGATATGTTTCTGGAATTTTGGCCTGAGTTGGACTCTAGTTTTCTAAGTCCTCTTTCCGTTGCCGCTGATGGCTCGTCAATCTGATTTGTCGTTTAAAAGATATCCCTGTTTTGGTACACTATCGCTAAAGAGTTTTCGGTTCAGCTTTTTCTGACTTGTGAGTCTGTTTTGAGATACTTCTGTTCGGATTCAGTTTCCGAGGTCTTCTGATGAACTGTATTCCTCTGAGTAATTTAGCAATTGTAAAAATTTGAATAAAATCTAGGGAGCGGTTTGAAAGTTATGACTGTTTCCGTGAGAGTGCTGAGTGCTGTTTAATTTCTGCTGAAACTACCTTTGAGTCTAATCCTGACCCAAGCTTCCTTGTGCTTTTTAGGATCTTCTAGTACTTGAGTAGAGAATCACCTTCATGCCGAGGATCATTTAGGAGCATACGTTATTCGAGGTGGGTGATCTCACTCTAAACTTGCCCTTACATTTGATTCATGATTACGTGCTATATGTTATGAACTGTGATTGTTTGAGCTAAGCTTGTTGTTGTGAATGATCTGTGTACTTGAGTTTTGATTATGAGTTGTTATGCACTTGGGTTGTGCTATGTGGTTATATATCTGTAAGATGATATACTTGAGTTTGAGCTGTTAGTTTTATATGAGTACATGTTGTAATGGGTGAACACGTTAATAAAACTAACTAACTATATTTGAGATTCATGAGGTAGCCAACTCTTCCCGAGCCAAGTACAATTCACGACTGTCAGTGTGGTACTGCGGGACACTGGTGGGTGTTGGAAAGGGGTGCTAGTGACGAGCGCGAGAGCAGGGGCACGCGTTGTGGATTCGTCACGGCATTGGCGAACCAAGTGAAATTTAATAAAATGCCTAATAATCGAAAATTGAGTAGAGTCTTTAGGGATCACTTATGTGGTGTGGATTGTTTGTATGTGTATGTTTATTGTGTTGATTATTCACTCAGCAGTGGCTGACCCCAAACACTCCCCCCATTTTGCAGGTACTAGAGCAAGTGCATTGGATGAGCTGTTACTCGATGAGCTTTTATCGATTTGGATTCCATACGTTTATTTTGAGTCAAATGTTTTTAAAACAATTATTTTATTTATTCCGCATCTAAAAACCATGAGACGATTAAATTTTGATTTTAATGAGATGAGACCGTTTGTTTACTTGTACTTTTGGGGAAAAATGTTTTATTTTATTTATTATTATTTTTTTTAATTTCCCCTGATTTTTCGGATGTTACAAACTAAACTTAAACCTTATTCCAATTTTAATCTTTAATTTTAGAAGACTTGCGATTCGTGTACTTTATTCCACAAGACGCCTTTCTAAAATTATCTTTAAAACTCTAAGTTTTAAACTTGTTCGATTTTATTTGTATACCTTAAAAACGAGGTGTACAAAAGATATTACTAGGTTTTGTGAAAAACATTATCTTAATAAAACGTACTTGTTTTATTTACTTGAAAAACTTCAAACCCTATGTTAAACTTTAAAATAGAGATTTTAATTCTTTATGACTTACGAACACAAGTCATAACTCAAATTTAACATAACTAGTTTTTCTATTTTTAATAATAAAATTAAACATTTACTTATTAGATTCTCCAAAATATGTCCTAGGGACACATTTATAAACTTTGTGACTTTCTCGTGTAGCTCCCACTAATTCCAGCAACCATGATGGAATTTGAGCATGAACACAATCACTAGTTTAAACTTGGTGAACACTAATAATCTTATTATATAAAAACTATATATAATAATCGTAGTTTGTTTGAACCATTCTTATATTCAACTTAGACTTAGTTAAATATAGGTTTTTAAATTTCCTATGTTATTTTACCCTTGATCATTAATCTAGTATTTTACGAATCTTGTGAAATACTTTGTATAATTAACTAGTTATAATTACTTATAACTTTATACAATCTAATATTTATAACTTTCGTATTATTATCTAATTATAAAAAAAAAACTTACTTTGTACAATTTCTAGTTGTTTACAACTTTTTACATTTCTTAGTTTAATTATAACTTAATACAAATACTAGTTATTTTAATATTACAACTACATGATCAAAATAACATATTATTTAATGTTCCAATTTAATCTTGTATTTAATATATATATATATATATATATATATATATATATATATATATATATATATATATATAATTTATTTCTTTAAAAACTTATAACATACTTAATAAGAATATTACACCTAATTTGTACATTTTTATTTTAACTTAGACTAATTAAAATACGTACAAACTATTTTATCTTTTAAAATCACTTTTAAATAATTTGAAAAATCCGAAAATTATATATGTAATATAATATAAATACATCTTGTTAATTTTACGACTTTAAAATTAACACTTCTCTTCTATCCTTAATTAAATTTAATTAATTAAACCCTTATCTCGTTTTTGATCAATTAAAACCTAGTTTTAATTTACTTGATCAATTAACGCCCTTTTAGTTAAAGATTAATTCTAATCGATCGTATTTAAACAATTATTAAACTTTGTTTAAATTCTAGGATAGATTATAACTTTAATAATTTTATTTAAACTCATTTGATTTAAATCTTCTAAACAAAAACTTTGTCTAGATTTCTAGATTTAAAGAGCTAGTTTTAATAAACTTACTAAAACAATAATCAAACCTTATTAAACATAAACTTTTTTAATATTCTAGGTTCTAGATTATGTTCTTGATTAATCCTATTAACCAATTAAACTAAACTAGTTTAATGTTCTTGGTCCTAGGTTGAATCTAGGGTTTTGAAAAATTTCCTTAACCCTAGGAAACTTTTCCACCAATTAAACTAAACTAGTTTAATCAAACTTGGTGTCCAAGTATCCTCCATAATTTTCGAAATCTTGGGAGAAAAGGAAAGAATCTTTTTTGACCAATTAAACTAAAAACTAGTTTAACATACTTGGTCCTAGATTTTGAAGATCAAAAGAATAAGGAAAGAATCCTCTTGACAAACATTTTTGACATTCTTGATCCAAGGGTTCTTAGAATTTTCAAAATATCTAGGGTTAGGGAAAGAAGCCTTTTGACCAATCAAGCTAAACTAGTTTAATGTTCTTGGTCCTAGGGTTCTTTCTAGATCTCGAAATTACTAGGGTTTAGAATCCTTATGACCAATTAAACTAAACTGTTTAATATTCTTGGTCTAGGGTTCTTTACCCTTTCCGAAATCTACAAGGAAGAAAAAGAAGAAGGAACAAAAATAAAAACTTGGAAATTTAAACAAACAAAAACTTTGTTATTCTTGTTTAGATTTCTAAACCAACGCTCTGATATCACTGAAGGGTTTCATTGTAACTGATTGACCACTTGGGTCAACCTCCTAGTATGCTTGGTTCGAACCATACTGTCAAGAACATGAACTTATTCTTGCCGGTTAAACCAACTAGCTAGTTTAATCCCTAAAAGTGGAACTGAGATTAAACTTAATCCTTAAACCCTAAAGGATTATGGGATGTTGGAAATCTAAACTAGATTAACAAGAAAAAAACCTTGTACGAAAAACTCGAACACACACATGGCTTGTGTGGTTCGTTCGACCATCAACCAAAGAAACCTAGGGTTCTTTGGTCGAATTCGTCCAAGAGGGGAGAATGGAGAAAAGGGTTTCCCAAAACATACCTTATTGCTTGCTTAAGAAAGTCCACTGATGATGAACACGACGAGCGACCTTCTAGTTGATCATTGTAATGATCTTCAATCTTCAAGTCTTGAAGAATATGAAGAACGAACGAAGAACACGAAGAACACAATGCTTGTGTTCTTGGGGATGTGTTCGGCCGAAACCAAGGGGAGGAGGGGGAAGGAAATTCGTGGGTAAGCAAGGAGGAATTAGGGTTACCCTAAGCCTCTTATTTATAGATAAATAAGTTGCGCTTAGGTTCCTCTAGTTTAATTAAGATCAATTCCTTAATTAAACTTTTCTTTTTACGTTTCCTTTCCTAATAGTTTACTATTCTTTTATTATTGCACTTAACTATTAAATGTCTAGTATTAATACACTTTAATATATATTTCGGTATAATACATATACACGAAATATATGCCTTGTATAAATACTTTTAATAATTAATTATATAATAACCTTTATATAATTTACACAATAATATTATCCAACACCATATGATTTAATTACTTTAAATCATATTATGGATAATCTTTAATAAACACATTGTATATTTAGTCAACTAGTAAATGTACAAATACTTGTATTAATTAGTTAGATAAACTAATCTAGTAATAAGTTGAACTTAACTTAATACTTAACTTGATTCATAAATGACTATTATGAATCAATCCTCTTCCAAGTATCATTACATATCTTACTCATATTACATGCACTCACCGGTGTGACCCTTAAGTGTCTCGAAGGCATGGATGTATCATCATGGGTTGACTAACTGTGCACATAAATCCTTCAAGCAGTTTCAAACAACTCGTTCGAGGATCCTATGAGATTCAAATGATCTACATAGATTACGATAATAACATATCCTGAAGTGGATATCTTTATAAACACGCATGGGCATGTCTCAATATTTTTCTCATATGGATCCCCTGACTGCACATCATGATAAGGATGTGCACAAACTTCTAAGTCTACAAAATGTTTATAAAGATATCCACTTCAGGATATATTAATATTGAGACATGCCCATGCGTGTTTATAAAGATATCCACTTCAGGATATGTTATTATCGTAATCTATGTAGATCATTTGAATCTCATAGGATCCTCGAACGAGTTGTTTGAAACTGCTTGAAGGATTTATGTGCACAGTTAGTCAACCTATGATGATACATACATGCCTACGAAACACTTAAAGGTCACACCGGTGAGTGCATCTAATACGAGTAAGATATGTAATGATACTTGGAAGAGGATTGATTCATAATAGTCATTTATGAATCAAGTTAAGTATTAAGTTAAGTTCAACTTATTACTAGATTAGTTTATCTAACTAATTAATACAAGTATTTGAACATTTACTAGTTGAGTAAATATACAATGTGTTAATTATAGATTTTCCATAATATGATTTAAAGTAATTAAATTATATGGTGTTGGATAATATTATTGTGTAAATTATATAAAGATTATTATATAATTAATTATTAAAAGTAATAATACAAAATATATATTTCGTATATATATTTTATATACATGAAATATATTAAGTGTATAATACTAGACATTTAATAGTTAAGTGCAATAATAAAAGAATAATAAACTATAAGGGAAAGAAACGTAAAAAGGAAAGTTTAATTAGAGATTTGATCTTAATTAAACTAGAGGGTTCTAAGCGCAACTTATTAATCTATAAATAAGAGGCTTAGGGTAACCCTAAAACCCCTTACACCATCACACGAATTCCCTTCCCCTCCTCTCCCTTGTTTCGGCCGAGAACCCCAAGAACACCAACCTTGGTGTTCTTCGTTCTTCGTGTTCTTCAAGTATTTGAAGATCAAGATCATTACAAGGATCAACTAGAAGGTCGCTCGTTGTGTTCATCATCAGTGGACTTTCTTAAGCAAACAACAAGGTATGTTTTGGGAAACCCTTTTCTCCCTTCTCCCCTCTTGGCCGAATTCAAACCCAAGAACCCTAGGGTTCTTGGTGTTAGTCGAATACACACAAGGTGTATGTGCGTGTTCAAGTTTTTCGTACCCAACACCGGTGAGTGCCCACGTCATGAAAATGAAAGGTCACATGGATCACCTTGCTAGACTTGATCATCCCATACCGTTGCAAATGGCAACAGACACTATACTCAATTCATTGTCTGATGACTACAAGCCTTTTGTGGTCAACTACAATATGCATAATATGGAGAAATCCATTGCTGAGCTACATTCCATGCTCAAGAAAGCTGAATTGAGTTTGGGGACCAAATCTAAGGATGTTTTAATGATCAGTAATGGAAGTGGTGGTGGCAAGAAGAGAAAAGGGCATGGTGGTAAAGGAAAGGGTAAAACCAATCCTAACCAAGGAGTGCCAAATGGTAAAGCTGTCAAACAAAAGGTCAAGAAGGTTAAGCCTAACACAGCGAGGACTGAGAATCGGTGCTTCAAATGTGGCGAGGCTGCGCATTGGAAAAAAAATTGTCCAAAGGGTGCAAGTGGTGGTGGAGGAAACGCAAGTTCCTCAGGTAACACAACCACACTTCTTAATCACTTTAAGATACTTGTAAAGTACATGACGAGTAATCTAACTTTTGCTATCGCTTATTACAGGAGGAGATGGAAAGTGATGATGACCGGCATGAGATGGTGATGATCTCACGAGCACCAAGATTTTTATAATTCATTATATTATGGATTCAGTAAAACAATTTCATTTTTGTTGGATAATTTTTTTATTTTACGTTAAAACAAGTTTTTCTTTGGTTTTTAGTAAGAATCCATGGTTGAATTATATTATGTTATGTGTGCATGTGTGATAATTACACTAGTCAAGGTTTATGACTAGTTTGTAAGTCAAGTTTTTGATTTACTTTATATTTCATGTTTTATACTTGTTTGATTGTTGTATGAGTAATGTCTTAGATATCTCAAATACTTAGATACTAGAAATTAGAAGTTTCTTCTAAAGTATTTAAGAGATTTTATAGAAGCATAAGGTTCAAAAGTTATTTAACCTAGTTAAAACATCTTAAGTATTAAATTACTTATGATAGTACGTTTTAAATATCAGTATTAATATAGTATGATTATATTGGATATAGTCAAGGTAGACATTAAAGAGTATTATTACAAGCCTTTTATACTTGTAATAAAGGAATTTAATGAAGTCATAATTCCCTAATAGGAATATCCAAGTAAAATGACTTAGACATTAAATGAACTCTTAAAAGGGACAAACTATATTGAAGTATTTAAGAATTAAAGGGTATTGTTGCAAGTCTTTTATACTTGTAATAAATACAACATTTAATCAAGTCATAATTCCCTAATAGGAATGATGGATATTTGAGAAATCCAAGAAATAACTTTGGCATTAAATGTGATTCTTAAAAGAATACTAATATGTTTAAGAATTGGAAGTATCGTTTCAAGTGTCTTATACTTGTGAGATACAGTAGTCAATGAAAGTCATGATTCCCTTATCAGGAATGTTGGATATTCGCAAATCCAAAGGATGACTTTGATGATTGATTAAATTCTTAAAGGATTAAACTATAAGTTTTGACTAGGTCAAAAGTAGTAGTTTAAGTAATGCTTATTTTCCATAAAATTTAGTGGGAGCTATGACTAACATATTCACTAGAGGTACTAATGAATATAGTAAAGTTAGTTAAGACATTAACAACAAGGAATTACCAAGTCGTTAGCCAAAGAGTTAAGAGAAATAAATGATCATTAATTAGATTATTGCAAACCTAATAGCGTGATCACAAATCTTGTGATTAATTATTGCATATCTAATAGGATGTTCACACTCCAGTGAACAAGATTAATTATTTAAGGAAATTTCTTTAACTAGTAAGAATTTCTACAAATCAAGTAGCTAAAAGAGATTTAGTTACAAGGCAAGTTTTATAGATTCAAGAAACTAAATGAGTAATTTTCCAATCCTCCTATGTTTACCGAATCATATAAAAATGGCAAGACTAGAATATGTTCTAAATGTTGCATGAACAATATCTAGCAAGGACAAAAGTAATAGTATTCTTAAATACTCATCTTATGTCTTTAGTTTAATAGAAATGACAAATTGTAATTAGTGATAAAAGTTGCAATTAAGGAGTCATTGAGCAATCAACACAAACGCAAAGAATAAGTAATGATCCAGTAATAATTCAGTATCTATGTCCAGTGAGGAATAATACATGAGTTAGTATCATTGTTATTCAGAATTTGTATGTTTTACAACATCCATGAATAAAAGTTTCTTTATTCAAAAAGATATAAATCCGTGACTACTCGTCTTGGTGGGAACCTTGATGGGACGTTAACGTCATCGCGGTATTTGGTGGTAGATTTGAAGTTCTTCGAAGATAGCTACACAAGTTTTGTGTAACCCAAATATCGGTGATATTCTGTTGGAGCTCAACGAATATTGGATTGACCACCGTGATAATACTTCGTGGTTGAAAAGTTCAAAAGTATTATTCACTAGGATTGTCCTTAAGCCTGAGGTATTTGGTTTAGGATACAATGACTAATGTACTTTGGTTGGTCTTAGACAATTCTGAAATATGGTTGTCATACGAGGCCTTACTGGGTACAGAGGGAGTTGTATTCTGAATCGAAATATAACAAGATGGTAATTGAACCTCCTTTCTAGGAGAGATATTTATAGGTCCTTTGACATGATGAGATAACTGGAAAGTGCATGGCCATGCCCAAACGAACTGATTTGTTCTTTGTCGTTTATCACAACAGTTTGAATCAAGAAGTATGAAATGATTTCGAATACAGGAGTTGATAATTTCTACCATGCTCGTATTCGTTATCACAAATATCGTGCTGCAAGGGATGAACCTAACAACGTTACCCAAGAAGTAAAGACAGAGTGTTCTTTACTAGGAGACGCTATTAAAGAGTTTTTCACAAAACTATACCAGGGTTACATAAACTGTTTTTATGGGGTTGGTTACCTACATGCCCATCTTGAAGGCCATTGTAGCTCGTATCATTAAGACAAAGGTTACAAACTTGCACAAGTGGGAGTCTGAAGGATTTATGTGCACAGTTAGTCAACCTATGATGATACATCTATGCCTACGAAACACTTAAGGGTCACACCGGTGAGTGCATGTAATACGAGTAAGATATGTAATGATACTTGGAAGAGGATTGATTCATAATAGTCATTTATGAATCAAGTTAAGTATTAAGTTAAGTTCAACTTATTACTAGATTAGTTTAACTAACTAATTAATACAAGTATTTGTACATTTACTAGTTGAGTAAATATACAATGTGTTAATTATAGATTATCCATAATATGATTTAAAGTAATTAAATCATATGGTGTTGGATAATATTATTGTGTAAATTATATAAATATTATTATATAATTAATTATTAAAAGTATTAATACAAAATACATATTTCGTATATATATTTTAGATACACGAAATATATTAAGTGTATAATACTAGACATTTAATAGTTAAGTGCAATAATAAAAGAATAATAAACTATAATGGAATGAAACGTAAAAAGGAAAGTTTAATTAAAGATTTGATCTTAATTAAACTAGAGGGTTCTAAGCGCAACTTATTTATCTATAAATAAGAGGCTTAGAATAACCCCTAAAACCCCTTACACCATCACACGAATTCCCTTCCCCCTCCTCTCCCTTGTTTCGGCCGAAAACCCCAAGAACACCAACCTTGGTGTTCTTCGTTCTTCGTGTTCTTCAAGTTTTTGAAGATCAAGATCATTACAAGGATGAACTAGAAGGTCGCTCGTTGTGTTCATCATCAGTGGACTTTCTTAAGCAAACAACAAGGTATCTTTTGGGAAACCCTTTTCTCCCTTCTCCCCTCTTGGCTGAATTCGAACCCAAGAACCCTAGGGTTCTTGGTGTTAGTCGAATACACACAAGGTGAATGTGTGTGTTCGAGTTTTTCGTACAAGGTTTCTGTTAATTCACAACAACCCTGGATTGCTAGTATAATTGATAGATTAATTAAACCTGAGACAATTAAAGTGACTAACACAATATTAGAGTCAAATGTATAATTCCACTAAGTGTGGCTTGTTGCGGAATAACAAGACCACTGATTAATTACAAGATATGAAATATGAAAGCGTAAATTGGTGAGTACTCCTTTGCCAAGTGATCTCTATTTATAATGTTATAGAGATCTTACGAAAGAGGCAATGAGTAACGGAAGGACTAAGAAAAGGAAAGTGACCGAGATCAAAGGGATTTGATCTGGTCTATTAAACTTGGTAATGTTTAACTCAGTCCTTGTACTCAGTATTGGATGTCAATACTGAGTCCCAACACTGAGTGACCAATACTGTCTACTCAGTGTTGGACCAAGACTTAGCTAAATTATTCTACAAACTATTCTAAGCTAGTCTAGGTTGTCTTGTTATCTTAAGATCCCAAGGGGTAAGGTTTTTTGCCTTAACAATCTCCCCCTATCTAATGATAACAAGACAATATTACAAAAGAGAAGTACAAGAATAAAATTACAGAGTCTTCTTCTTCATCCGTTGCTGATGGCTTCGTGCTCATAGAAGACTTCTTGCTTGATGTGAACAAATTCTTCTTTCTTTTTGAGTTCTTCTCTTCTGTTCCACATCACATCAACAATCTTCTTTCTGAACCAAGCATCCTCCTTCTTGGTTATCAACCACTTCAACCCCACCAGATGGCTTATATTTGCTTTTGGAAGATCTTCTTCTGTTATGAAGCATTCTCTGTCATCTGAGTCAGTGTACATATATCCAGAAGTTGGATATATAGTGCTCTTTGGATCCCGAAAGACAAGGTTGGGAGGTACATGGTATTTATTTAAGAAACTGAATGTGTTAAGACACTCATGTCTGTTGTTTCTGTACGCCTCAATCGTTACACTGAGTGCCCTGTACTCCCCTGGAAATAAGATCCCTTTCTCAAAGTAAACTGCAGAAACTGCCCAGATTTCATCTATAATCAGTTGGGCTTGAGAGGATCTTGAGGGCAACTCCTTGATCATTTTGGTGATCTTGATCCAGTCTTGAAGTCCCATATTCTGGATATCATGAAGAAGAATCTTCATGGGAGGACTGACTGGTCCAGTATAGATAGAAACAATTGAACCATTGATCATTTTTACCTTGATTTTGTTGACATCAATTTTCAACCAGTATATGTCCCTCACACTGAGAATGACTTTGTTTCTCAGTATTTCCATTCTTGTCTCTCTGTACCTTGTTCTATGAGCAACTGAGTTCCAATACTGTTCTCTAAGATCTGCTCCTTTCAGTCTTCTTCTGTGAGATGTTGATGGAACATCAGTCTCAGTATCAGGATCAGTCTCATGTTCCTCTTTGATACCAAGAGCATGTAGGTAGAAGAATTTTTCTGCTTCATCTTCTAATTGTTGTGCAGTCTTCCTTGGAACCTGCTCATCATCATGAACTGACCTTCTAGGTCTAGTGATTAAAGGAGCTGGAGCAGGTTCTTCACTTGATTCAGAAGACATGACCACTCTTGACATTCTTCTAGTTGATCTTCTAACTGGTCTTGGGTCACCCTGAGTTGGCATTTGTGGTTTTCTTGGAGGCTCTTCATCATCTGAGGATGATGATGAGGAGCTTGGTTCATGAGCCATATCCAGTGCAAATTTTATGAAGTTCTGAGTTGGCACTGGATTTGGTTCTTCATCTTCATCATCAGCAATTGGCCATACAAAAGGCCTGTACACAATGATTTACAGGTTGTTCTCATACTGAGCAGATGGCACAGTATGAGCCTGCAGAGGTTGGTCAGTGTCAGTCTCCCCCTGAGCAGATGGCTCAGACTGGTTCTCTTCATGTTGTTCCAGAAAAGACCTTTCTCTTTCTCTTCTTCTTTCAAACTGAAACCTAAGAGGTTCGGTATCAATGACTTGCTGTGATTGTTGTTGTTGTGGATTTTGATCTTCATTTATTTTTCTTCTTTTCTCCCCCTGAGCAGATGGCTCAGGTTGATCAACCTCATCTTCTCTTTTTCTCTTCTCCCCCTTATTGTTATCATTAGATGGGGAAGGAAGAGGTTCAGTATCACCACCTGCATCTCCTTGAGTGTCATCATGAGTAGGAGATGGCATAGGCTCAGTGGCAGCATCAGTATCACCCGTTGATCTTCATGTGTGGGGGATTGTCTGGGCTCAGTATCATCATCGCCACCGTGATCTTCATTATCTCCACTGTGTTGTGATTGTGGAGTCAGTGGAGGTTGTTGATGTTGTTGTTGGAGTAATGCAACAGATTCTTTTAATGAATCAATTTCATTACTCAGCGTTTCCATCCTGGCCAGTATAGTGTTTTGTGTGTTCTGCATAGCCAAGATTTGTTGCATGATTGTCTGCATGGAAACCTCTTCCACTGGAGCCTGCTGGACATGAGTACCCTGCACAGATGGTGCTAAAGAAACAAAAATTGTAACTGGTTAGTATGGAATGGCTTATCAGTTAGAATTGTTGTGTTGTTTAATTCAAAAATCATTTAAACAGAGTTTTTGAAGTCTGTATTTCATCTGGTGTATGATGAAATATTGTGGACTTGTGCATAGCATGTGTAAGAAAGTTTTCAGTATAAGTGGGTGTGATGTGTAGTAGCTCAGTGTAGGATAAGTCACTTTTTCTGAAAAGGTTTGGGTTTAGGGAAACGAAGCCTGGGATAAGCTTCTTTGTTGTTTCAATGTTTATCACTCGGTGTTAGAGTGATAACAGTAATGTGGCTTAAACCCCATGAATTTTATTTGGATAGTGTAGCTTTAGGGTTTTTGATCATTTCTTAAATCATGTTATCCAATTTAACATAAATTGGGTATGATAGAAGCAGTACCAGTGGGTGTCAGTGTGACATCAACCACCATTGTCTTTTTATATGTTAAGACAACTGTAGGCTGGCAATGATCTTTTGTTCTCAGTGTAGGATTTTTTAATAGTAGCAGTGGGCTAACTATGTTGGCCTTAAGAGGATATATATTTAAAAAATCGTTTGTGGTCAGTATTGAGTTGGTACATACCAATACTTAGTCTCTGGGTTTTGAAAAAAATAAAAAAAAAAAAAAAATATATATATATATATATATATATATATATATATATATATATATATATATATATATAGGAGTTTGAAGGCTTTATTAAAAATTCATACCTGAGGCTTTGTCAGATTCCCTTCTCCCTTCAACAGATGGGTGCTGGATCATTTGTATGTTGATTGGATCCTCCAGCACCTTCTTGATTTTGGGGTTCTCTGTGTTGTGCTTCTCCTCCAGATTTTGTTGCTCATAGGCAATTTCAACATCCAATGGAACATGTTGTTCCAGTTTTGGTGGTGGTTGGGCAGTGTTGGCTTGATCTGGTTCTGGAAGATCAGCATGTGATGCTATTTGTTGTTGCTCTTCTAGAGAGGGAGTCAGTGTTGGATGTAGACTGTGCAACACTGAGTCCGTTGACAGCGCAGCCATAATGAATGGACTCACCCTTCTTCTAAGTCTTCTTCGGATAATCAAAGGGTGTTCTTCAGTATCAGAAGCTGATGCAGTTTTGGGAACATCAGGTTCTGGTTCTTGGACTGGAGGGGGTTGAACATCCTCCATCTCAAGATCATCATTATCATTAGCATCATCATCACCATTATCATCATCTGCATCAGTATCATCATCATCTTCCTCATCATCCATATGAGCCTCTGCAATGGCTAGCATGGAGGCACTGAGTGGTGGTTCATCTTCCCTAGGCTGATGAAAGAATATCTTTTCATGGATGGGGGGAAGATCAGCTCTAACTCCATCAAAGTCATCATACATATTCTCTGGCATGGAGTTTTGGAAAATGATAGATAAAAACCTACAAAAAGGAACATTAGGATTCCTTTGTCGTGCCTGAACTTGAGAGGCTAGCTAATTGACGATCAGTCTAGCATAATCAATGTGCCTGTTGTGGTACATGGCATGTACCATCTGCATTCCAAAATCATTAATTTGGTCAAGTGCCCCTGTTTTGTGGGTCATACACCGAATTATGGTAGAGATCATAATTCCCCACATAGGACTAAATTCGTGCCTTTTTATTGTTCCTGTGGTCCTTTGTCTTCCAAGAAGCGGCAATACTGATCGTGCAGTATCACGATCAACAAATTCATCATACTGGACATGTGCAGGAAGTTGAAGATCTCGTCTAATGATTTCAGTAGAGACGAAAGCTCTTCGTTGATCTCGAATTACCCATCCCGCAATCATATCTGGTGAGTCCAAGAGAGCGGAGTACCAGAATTCACACAGCATTGAGGGATAGATTGCTCTGGGAGAAGCTTGAAGAGCATTAGCTATTGGGAAATGCCTGAGATATGTAACCATTTGTCGAAATTGAGGGCATACCCAACCCTGAGGAATCACGAAATTTGCAGTTATGTTGTTCCTCGTAAACTTAGGGAGTTCATCCATTTGAAAATCTTCAGCTGGTGCGACGAGGTTTGGGGCAACAAATTGAAAGTTTGCCATTGAATCTGTGATTATAAATTGAAGTGTTGCTTGCAAATGGAGAGTGACAACGTTAATCGCAGAGTGAAATTTGAGAGATAGAGAGTAAATAACAGAGAAAATGATTTAAATTTGAAGAAAATGATTATTTAGACTCTTAATTAGAAATCATTACAGTATTGGGAAGTAAAAACGGCGAAATGACAGCCTTATCCTATTCCAACGGTGACTTTTCTGTTAAGGAAAGTAACCGTTGGGGAGTATGAGATTTTGAAATCAGTGTTGAAACTCCAGGACCCCAATACTGTTTTAAAAAAAATTAAATTTAAAAAAATTTATAAATAATAAAAACATTTAATTTAACGTATAAATTAATAAAAAATTTACAAAAAATAAAAAAAATATACCAGACGAGCTATACTAAAAGGTTCAATATTGGGTCAATACTGAAAAATCAATCTAGGAAAGAATTTTTAGGAGAAAAATTATTTGAAGGGTTGAGCATGCCCAATTGTCCTAGTTGTAGGAAAACCTTGTAGGATTCACATGGCGGAACTTGAATCCCACATATCGGATCTCTACTAAACAATGAGATCACAAGAAGAAGAAGATTAAGAACATTACCTTTAGATTGCTAAAGAATGATCCACCTCTACTGCACCACCTGAACACGGTGCAAGACTGCGTTGTACCAACAAAGTATCACACAAGAACTTGTGTGTGTGTGTGTGTGTTCTTCGTCGAACACCAAACCGAAACCCCAAGGGGTTGTTTGTTCGAGTTCGGCCGAGAGAGGGAGGGAGTATTAGGGTTTTGAGTGTGCAAAGTGTAACCCTTAACCCTTAACCTTAGTCCCTTATTTATAAGGGATTAAGTTACCGTTAAGTCCTTGGAGTTTAATTATGTTTAATCTCATAATTAAACTTCCTATTAACACTTTAAACCCTTGGACTTTTACTAGTTAATTAATTACCTATTAATTAACTGTCTGTTAAATATTTAACTTAATATTTAACTTTCCTCTTAAATAATAATTAACTTATTATCATTATTTATTCTCTTCTTTATAATTAACTTAACTAGTTAATTATTCCACATAACTTACTATATTCGGTTGTCCATTATTGGGTGTGTAGTGGTGTGACCCTTTAGTGCCTTATAACATTAGACACGGTGACACGTGTACTTATCTGTACACATAAATCCTTCAGACTCCCACTTGTGCAAGTAAGTATCACTTACTGATCATCGTTGGCCTAAAGCGGTCCCTAGCCAGACATTTAGGATAACCACGTTATAAGAACTCTTACATCCAGAGATAATATTCATAAATGAATAACACTAACAGATTTTCCTTTCGCATCATGATATTTCTTAATTTGAGTAATAGACATGGAGCAGGGATCTTGTTCTATTTACTCGAATTTTCTCGACACTGATTTCGACTTTCTGCAGTAACGGATTACCGAATGATCTAATCGATCTCCGAGCGTGGCCACGCATTTCAGTAGTCTTAATCGTCGAGCCACCATGCAATATCTCTTCTAGTTAAAGAAGGTGCAAATTCCATCTTGACAATTTGCGTTATCTTGCCCACGACTTCCGCTGTCTTAGTCAGGTTCCTTATGATCACCCTTTTACGGTGTGACGTTAGATAAATGCTAAAGATCAGAAGTTGTCGCGTCTCAAACCAAATGTCTCAGGTCAGAGGACATCTACTCGAAATTACTCATGCTTGGGCTCCATGAAGTAATCTCGGTCTTTTGGTCACGTCTAATGTTTAGCAAACTCTGTCAACATCTATGAATATTTATTTTAACAATACTTGTTTCTCTATTCAATAACTATGAATAGATAAATATTCATAATGGTATTAACTCTTGAATATAGATCCCATTAAATTCAAGCAACCACAGACATTTAGATACTCAAAACTTTGTGTATCAAGGATAGGTTTAATACATGTTAAGAATAGACAATTTGAAAATATTACGTAAAACCTCCTATTTCAATCCCACGAAATGTTATTACATAATGTATCGATTTCAAATATATCTATGAATCTAATCAAAATTACTAGCTACCAATATCTAGGTACTGCATGCCTATAGCGTGCGCATGCGCATGTTTCTCATGCTTTGGTCCAGCTAGTGGTTTTGTCAACGGGTCAGCAACGTTGTCATCTGTTGGTATTTTCTTAATTGTAATATCACCTTCTCTAACATACTCATATATGAGGTGATATTTTCTGCGCACATGCCTGGTCTTTTGATGCTCTCTTGGCTCAACAGCTTGCGCTATTGTTCCACTATTATCACAAAATATTTCGATGGGTCTAGAGATACTGGCAATAACTCTAAGATCCCCAATAAAATTCTTAAGCCACATGGCTTCCTTTCCAGCATCATTTGCCGCAATGTACTCAGCCTCTGTAGTCGAATCTGCTATCGTATCTTGTTTCTGACTCTTCCAAGATATAGCTCCTCCGTTTAGTGTGAATACAAATCCCGATTGTGATTTGTAATCGTCTCTGTCGGTTTGGAAGCTTGCATCTTTGTAACCAGCTACACGCAATTCTTTCATTGAACCTCCAAAGACCAAGAACATTTCTTTGGTCCTTCTCAAATACTTGAGAATGTTCTTGACAGCCACCCAATGGGCCTCACCCGGGTTCTTTTGATATCTGCTCGTAAGACTTATGGAGTAAGCAATATCAGGCCTAGTACATAACATGGCATACATTATTGATCCAATTGCCGAAGCATATGGTACCAAACTCATCCTAGCTATTTCCTTGCTAGATGTAGGACTCTGAGCTTTGCTCAGTGTAATGCCATGTGTCATTGGAATGAGACCTCTCTTGGAATCACTCATACTAAATCTCTTCAGTACTTTGTCAATGTATGTACTTTGACTAAGTCCAATAAGCCGCCTAGATCTATCTCTGTAGATCTTTATACCTAATATAAATGCGGCTTCTCCCAAGTCTTTCATCTCGAAACATTTACCTAACCAGGATTTTACTCCTTGTAATGCTGGTATATCGTTTCCTATGAGCAGTATGTCATCAACATACAAGACTAGGAAGATTAGTATGCTCCCACTGAATTTTGTGTAGACACACGCCTCGAACTCGCTCTTGACAAAACCAAATTCTTTGATTCTTTTGTCAAAGTGTAAGTTCCAACTTCTAGATGCTTGCTTCAATCCATAAATGGATTTCAGCAATTTGCATATGTTATAAGGATTCTTTGGATCAGTAAAACCATCCGGTTATATCATGAATACGTCCTCATTCAACTCCCCATTAAGGAAGGCGGTTTTAACATCCATTTGCCATATCTCATAGTCGTAATATGCTGATATGGCCATAAGAATTCTAATAGACTTAAGCATGGCGACTGGCGAGTAGGTTTCAGAATAATCCACACCATGTGTTTGCGTGAAACCCTTCGCGACAAGTCGTGCTTTGTAAGTATGCACTTTCCCATCCATGTCAGTTTTCTTCTTGAAAACCCACTTGCATCCAACAGCACGTGACTGTGGTGGCAAGTCTGATAACACCCAGACTTGGTTGTCATACATGGATTGCATCTCTGCTTGCATAGCCTCGAGCCATCTTTCAGACTCTATGCCATCAGCAGCCTCGCTGTAGGTCAATGGTTCTAGTAGACTTCCATCATCTGTTGGAAAGAGTCCAACACATCAAATAAACCGGTATTTCGGTTCGGGTATTTTAGAGTCCTATTCGGGTTGCCCTCGAGGCGTCAACGAACACGAGAAATAACGTAGTGTTTAATTAATAGTTTAATTAAATAGACTATCGGGCTAGAAGGGCTAAACTAGTTAACGGTATTGGGCCACAAGTATTGGATTAATAGTTTAATAATACTTGTGGGCTTAATAGATGGTGGGCTTGGACTAATTAGAGTTTGACTTTAATTAGGTTTGGCCAAGTATAAATAAAGGTTAAGGGTATTAACCTAAATACTTAATCACTTGTACCCTACAACCTTTGGCCAAGCACCACCTCCACCGTCCGACTGCCGCCGCCTGCCCCGCCGTCGAACCACCGCTGCCGCCGCAGCTCCGCCGTGCACCGCCGCCGGAAAACCGAAATAGTTTTCGGTTTGGTTTCTTTCGGTGATCGTTTTCTCAAGAGTGCTTTGTACTACCTCGTGGTACATCGTCTCGTTCTTGACCAACCTTGGGTGTGATACGATAGAGGGATTCTTGCTTGAATCCTAGTGCGTTATTTGATCTGGCTCGTACTAGATCACAAAGTTTATCTAGTTCTCCAATTCGTGAAGAACAAGTAAGTTATTCGAATTGATCTATTTAATTACATTAAATATCTAGTTGCTTTAGAGTTGTAAACCTAAGGGTCCAAAAGTTTTTAATCGGGTCAATGTTCTACCAAGTTGCTTTTGATTTCCGCCTTAAGCAAAGTGTGGCTAGATGCATAGAAAACCCAACAGTGGTATTAGAGCGCCATTGGTTTACAAGTCTAATTGTGCTAGACAAGAAATTCGTAAAAATACATTAAAAATTGTTTTTATTAATTTCGGTAATTTTAAAAGGGGTTTTAATATTTTCCGAAAATTCGGAAATATTATTTTAATATTAAAAAACGTTTTTTTATTAAAATAAATAAATTAAGATAATTACAAAAGTTGGAAATTATCTAAAATTTAAACCAAAAGATTTTATCAAATCTAGATATTATTTAAAAGAATTTAAATAAATATTTTATATATTTTTATATATTTTTCGGAATATATAAAAGGTTATATAAATATTTAATTAATATTTAAATAAAATAAATCATATTTATGAGTATATATTTTTCGGAATATATATTTGCCATAAATAGTTGATTTAGCAAATCTAGATAATTATTTAAAAGAGTTTTAAATAAGGATATAATTTGGAAATTTAAATTAGGGATATGGGATATATCCGAAAATTTTAATAAGATTTAAAAAGATATGATTTAAAATTCAAAAAGGATTTTAAATATGGATATATATATATATCCGAAATTATTTTCGGTATATATATATATATATTTAAAATTATTTTTCGGAAATTTTAAAAATTAAAAGGGTATTGGATTTTTCGAATATTTAAATTGTTTTATCTAGTTTTATAATTATTTATAATTTAGATAAATATTTAAAAGTGTTATATATATTATATATTAATTAAAAGTTTAATTAGAATATATATATATATATATATATATATATATATATATATATATATATATATATATATATATATATATATATATATATATATATATATATATATATATATATATATATATATATATATATATATATATATATATATAAGTGAGTTCCATTGAGAATTAATATATTAGGTGAGAATGTGAGAATAGATCTCAGCCACTCATCTCCTTCCAGCCCTAACGCGCGCGGTGTCATTTTTGTAATTAAGTCCAACTTTCTTTCACGCGCGCGGTGGCATTTTTGTAATTAAGTCCAATTTTCTCTGTCCCACACGCGGTGGCATTTTTGTAATTAAGTCCAACTTTTCTTTAATCATCGATGATTAAACTTGGTTTTATTAAACTTTTGAGATTGTTTTAATCATCGATGATTTAAACTGGGTGTAGTGTTCAATCATCAATGATTAATAGAACAATTTTGTTTTTAAAATCAAAGATGCTGTTTAATCATCGATGATTAAACTTGTCTCCGTTTTTTAGATTCTTAATTCTTTATAAGATGTTGTTTAATCATCGATGATTAGCGTGTTTGCTTTCTTTATTATTTGATTAAACTTTTCTTTAATCATCGATGATTAAACTTTAATCATCGATGATTAAACTTTAATCATCGATGATTAAACTTTAATCATCGATGATTAAACTTTAATCATCGATGATTAAACTTTATCTGTGTAATAATCATAAGATGCTCTTTAATCATCGATGATTAAACGTTTTAATCATCGATGATTAAACGTTAATCATCGATGATTAAACTTTAATCATCGATGATTAAATTTTATCTGTGTAATAATCATAAGATGCTCCTTTAATCATCGATGATTAAACGTTTTAATCATCGATGATTAAACGTTTTAATCATCGATGATTAAACGTTAATCATCGATGATTAAACTTTATCTGTGTAATAATCATAAGATGCTCTTTTAATCATCGATGATTAAACTTGATAATGTGTTTAATCATTAACGATTAAACCTGGGGTTGGGTTTAATCATCGATGATTAAAAACAATCTCAAAAGTTTAATAATTGATGATTAAACACTACACCCAGTTTAATCATCGATGATTAAAGGTTTTAATTACAAAAATGCCACCGCGTCTGGGACAGAGAAAGTTGGACTTAATTACAAAAATGCCACCGCGTGTGGGACAGAAAAGTTGGTCTTAATTACAAAAATGCCACCGCGCGTCTTTTTGCCTAATTCTCACATTCTCACCTAATTATCAATTCTCAATGGAACCCTCCCCTATATATATATATATTTCGAATTCCTATATATATCAAATATGATTTGGTATTCTTCCCCCATATATATATAATATTATGTAATAATAGTTTATTAAATATTATATATAAGATATAGTTATAATAGGATTTAAAACGTCGCGTCCTCGCGCGTATATAAAATTAATTATACTATATAGAACTTTAGTAAATGTAATTAAAAAGTTTTAATTAACATAGATATAATTATATAATAGTTTATATATATTATAACTAAAGTTAAATATATCGTCGCTTATGTCATTAGTAGGCTCACCCATAGTCTAAGACATCTAAAGGATGAAAAGGAAGAGATATAGATCTCTAAACGGGGTTGCGTTTTTAACACGTCTTGCGCTGACCTGCCCCGCCGCTTCCCTTGTCTTAGAATGGAGCTACCGAACGGGCATAATAGGATGATGTTAAGATTACAAGTATAATCATAAAATTAAACAAATCCTTCCCGTTTAATTAAATGTGAACATTGTGTGCTCTCCATTGAATGACACGCGCTCGTATCATAGTCTGATTAACGGAACTCGTGTGGTTAACCGGTACGTTAATTGTGAGATTATTTTACGAGTGAGACGATTCTCGCGATACTCAAGCGAACTTGAGCCGAGAAGTCCACGTGGGTATTCCATGGTTGTTTCACCTTCTAATATATGATCCACGGTATCCCTGTCATATAGATTAGAATGAGCATTGATTTGAGATTAACATGCCATTCTCCCACGAGAATGAATCTCAAAGAACTAGGGATTTCATAAGATTGAAATTGACAACAGTTTGCCTACGACACGAAATTGTTTGGTGTGAAATACGGCATCCCTCTTCACATCAAATAACTAGTGGGCGTATCCTAGCCTTATGAATAAAGATTGGGAAAATTATTATAAGGATTAATTATTGAATTCACTGACAAAGAACTTGTTTCTTTTGTAGATGGGTTCAAACCTAAATGACAACATAATCCCACTTCCTCCTCCACCTCCACTTCCACAAGGACCACAAAGCTTTGCTCTTATCTCCACCTTGAATCGTGAGAAGCTCACTGGACCCAACTACATTGATTGGGTTCGTACGCTTAGAATCACGTTAAGGTACAAGGGCAAGGAGTATGTCCTCGATAACGAGATTGCTGAGTTGACTGATGATTCGAGTGACATAGACAGAGCTGCCTATAATCTCCATCGTTCAGAGTCGGAAAAGGTTGCTTGCCTGATGTTAGCCACTATGTCTTCTGATCTCCAAAAGAATTTTGAGAAGATGAGTTCCTATGACATCAATCAACAGCTCAAACAAATGTTTCAAAACAGAGCTAGGCAAGAACGTTTCGACGTGGTAAGTTCCCTAGTAGGATGCAAACTACAAGAAGGACAATCTGTGTGTAGCCACGTCCAAAAGATGAAGGGCTACATAGACAAACTAGCAAACTTGGGTGTCCCTTTACCGAAGGAGTTGACCACTGATATGGTTTTGAACTCGCTTCCACCATCCTACTCACAATTTATAGTTAACTATAACATGGGTGATATGGATAAGACACCCATGGAACTGCACGGTATGTTGAAAACTACCGAGGCTAGCTTGATGAAAGCTAAAGGTTCCGCCCCTGCTGCTCCTGTCTTGTCTATTCGATCTGAAGGTGTTAAAAAGAAACACCGTCCTCCTCCAAATAGCAAAGGCAAGGCCAAAGTAGGTCAAGCCAAACATGGCTATAAGAGGAAGGCTGATTCTGATATAACACCTACCAAAGATCCGAAAGATGATGTTTGCTACTATTGTCAAGGAAAGGGTCACTGGAAAAGAAGCTGCCCAAAGTACTTGGATGATCTGAAGAGTCAGAAAGTCCAAAAGTCTGGACCATCAGGTACTTTTATGATTGAACTCCATCATACTTCTATGTCTAATTCTTGGGTTCTAGATACAGGGTGTGGTACTCACATTTGCACTGATATACAGGGACTTAAGAATTGTAGGAAGTTGAAGCATGGAGAGCTTAATCTGATCATGGGAAACAGAGTCTCGACTATTGTCACCAAGATAGGAGATTATGAGCTCATGCTTGGGAATGGATGTTCTTTACTTTTATTAGATGTTTGTTTTTCGCCTTCTATGGCACGCAACATTATTTCGTATTACGCATTGTTTAAGGATGGTTTTAACCTTGTTTTTGATAATGAGAATGGTTCTATTTTAGTTTATAAAAATGATGTGTTTTATTTTAAAGCTATTCCTTGTGCTGGTATATATGAAATAGATGGTTGCGTAAACAAAAGAAATCTAATATTGAATGTTGATTCATCCAAAGGTGTATTGGATAAGTCATATCTATGGCATTATCGCTTAGGACATATAAACAAGAAATGCATAGCTAAACTCCAAAAGGATGGAGCGTTAGAATCATTTGACCTCAAATCGAATGATCTGTGTGAATCTTGTTTACTTGGCAAGATGACAAAGGCGCCATTCACAGGGTCATGTGAAAGAGGCAAAGACTTGTTGGACCTCATACATACTGATGTATGTGGACCGTTCAAGTCTAACACTAGACATGGTGAACGATACTTCGTCACGTTTACTGATGATTTCAGTAGATATGGATATGTTTATTTGATTAAACATAAGTCTGATACTTTTGAAACGTTCAAAGAATATCAGAAAGAAGTAGAGAATCAACTGGGCAAGAAGATTAAGATGCTCCGTTCTGACAGGGGCGGAGAGTATCTTAGTCAAGAGTTTATCGACTATCTAAAGAGTTGTGGAATAGTATCCCAACTCTCACCTCCTCGAACTCCACAACTTAATGGAGTGTCAGAAAGGAGAAATCGAACCTTGCTTGACATGGTTCGATCAATGATGAGTCGATCAACACTTCCAGTGAGTTTCTGGGGATATGCCTTAGAAACTGCAGCACATATCGTTAACCTTGTACCAACTAAGAAGGTTGCCAAAACTCCCTCTGAAATGTGGACAGGGAATCCTCCTTCTCTCAAACATTTGAAAATCTGGGGTTGTGAAGTTTATGTAAGACATGAATCTCACGACAAGCTAGATAACAAATCAGAGAAGTGCTACTTCATTAGCTACCCACGACAGTCTTTTGGATATCGGTTTTATAATCCGAAAGAGAACAAAGTGTTCGTATCTCGAAGAGGATTTTTCCTCGAGAGAGAGCTATTATCCAAAGAAGACAGTGGGAGCAAAATTGATCTTGAAGAGTGTCAAGAATCAAGCAATGAAGATGTAGTGGAACCTATAGTTGACACTAGCACTCAACCAGAGGATGAGACTCCTGTTGAACAAAATGATGTAACTCCTACCGTTCCACGTAGATCCTCAAGAACTGTTCGCCCTCCTGAGCATTTTGGTGATTATTATGATTTCCATATTGCTGAAGGCGATGCATCTACTTGTAATAGTTTACCAGTTGATGACGATGAGCCATCGAGTTATAAGGAAGCTATGGAAGGCCCTGAGGCCGAAAAGTGGAAAGTGGCTATGGAGAGTGAGATTCAGTCCATGTATGACAATCAAGTATGGAACTTGATTGAGACTTCTCCCGGTGTCAAAACCGTTGGATGCAAGTGGATCTTCAAGAAGAAGATAGACATGGATGGGAATGTGCACACCTATAAGGCTAGGTTGGTTGCAAAAGGTTATACTCAAACTCATGGGATTGATTATGATGAAACCTTTTCACCAGTAGCCAATATAAAGTCTATCAGAATATTGCTTGCCATAGCTGCGTTTCATGACTATGAAATTTGGCAGATGGATGTTAAAACTGCCTTCCTTAACGGAAGACTTACTGAGGATGTCTATATGGCACAGCCAGAAGGTTTTATCAATAAGAAATATCCTGATAGAGTGTGCAAGCTTGAGAAATCCATTTATGGATTAAAACAAGCCTCTCGAAGTTGGAATCTTTGCTTCCATGAGAAAGTCAAGGAGTTTGGTTTCTCTAGAAGTGAAGATGAGTCCTGCGTATACATCAAAGCTAGTGGGAGCGTTGTAGTCATCCTAGTACTGTATGTGGATGACATACTCCTTATAGGAAATCATATTCCTACACTGCAAGACGTGAAGTCTTGGTTGGGAAAATGTTTCGCTATGAAGGACCTAGGAGACGCAGAGTACATACTCGGTATAAAGATATACAGAGATAGAGAAAGACGTCTAATAGGATTGAGCCAGAGTACATACTTGGATAAAGTACTAAAACGTTTTAGTATGGTTGATTCCAAGAAAGGGTATCTACCCCTGAATCATGGCATAACATTGTCTAAGAGTCAATGTCCCAGTACTGAGCAAGAACTGGAGAAAATGAGTCGAGTCCCTTACGCCTCGGCGATTGGATCGATCATGTATGCCATGGTATGTACTCGCCCGGATGTCTCATATGCTCTAAGCATGGTGAGCCGGTTCCAGGGCAACCCTAGCAACGATCATTGGACTGTGGTGAAAACGATTCTCAAGTACCTAAGGAGAACAAAGGATATGTTCTTAGTGTATGGTGGGAAAGACGAACTTGTTGTGGAAGGGTATTGTGACGCGAGTTTCCAAACGGATAGAGATTACTCGTGCTCACAAACTGGGTGGGTATTATTATTGAACGGAGGAGCTGTCACTTGGAAGAGTTCCAAGCAGGAGACAGTAGCTGATTCAACTTGCGAATCTGAGTATATTCCTGCATGTGAAGAATTTCATTGGGGATCTTGGTGTCGTAACAAGCATCAAGGAACCAATGAAAATCTTCTGCGACAATGAAGGTGCAGTGTAACATACGTGTTTTAAATCCATGCATTTTAATTGTTAAGTTCGGTATTAGTTGATAAGTGATAAGGAATTAAGTCTTGGTAGTTAAATTTTCGATGAAAAATCTGTGTTTTGTGTATTGGATTAAGTGGTATAAGTTAAAAAGGAAGAAAAATACGAAATTGCAGCCTTTTGGGAAGATAGCGGCGCTATCTTAGAGATAGCGGCGCTATCTTGTGCAATTAGAATAGCCACTCATTATAGCATTGGGCAAAACGCGAAAAATTTGGGAGATAGCGGCTCTATCTTGAAGATAGAGGCGCTAAAAAGCAAGGGGTGGCAAGATAGCGGCGCTATCTTGTGCAGGGTAGACATAAAAACGGGATTTTTGACCCATTTCAGCTCATTTCTTCCCTAAATTTCTCTCTCGACGGGTGTGGACGATTTTGGACAATATTGGGTGTTCTTGGGCAGATTTTGACTAGAAATCAAAGGGTTTTCATCACTTGTGTCTATAATTAAGGTAATTCATCATCTCTATCTCTATGCATGTGTAGAACTTGAAGTATAAGGCTAGTAGGTCAAGAACCCTAGTTAGGGTTTGAGTTATAAATCTGAAAATCGATATTGTATACTTGTATAAATGAGTCTCTAGTAGCGAAAGTTGTGGTAAGCATGTGATTATGCACTTAGATGAATAGCTAGAAGTTTAGGGTTTTGGGTTAATTCCCGATTTGGGAAAATTGGTGATTAAAGGTCATACTAGTTGTGATTATGAGTTTGTATATTGAATAAGATAAGTATAATTGTGATAGGTAAACAATTGGGAAATTGTGGTGATTGTATCAATCGGTGACAATGGAATTTGACTAAAGGAAGTACTTGGCTCGTATTGGCAATTGCTTAATCCCAGGTGAGTTCACTATGTGCAATGTGTATACTTTTAATTATATAAGTGCAATGTGGCTAGATAGTGTTCCTTTTGATTGGATTCCTTGTGTTTTGCCTTGATCATTGAGATTACCTTGTCGAACCGTAACATTTCCTTGACCCGTATGAGTGAAATGCTTTGAGTGATAATTCATTTCGTGAGGACCCATGGCGGTCCGAGTATTACTTCGTGTAATATGTCAGGTGGTGGACGCGGGAGTACCTTGCGGAGGAGTGGTATGGACCGTGGTGGTGAAGCTGGATCTTGGACTCATTTAGGGGTGCCTTGATCACCTTCATCGGCCTCATTCCCTAATGGCCTAAGAGTGAATGACGCACTTTGTTGAATCCGGAATTGTACCTTGATCATTGTTGACCTGAAATTTATATGTGATGCATTATGGTGAAATAATTGTGATAACCCGGTACTTTGACCCGTTGATATTTGTTTGATTATTTATGTTGATTTATATAATTATTTAGTATAACATTATGCATTGTGGAACTCACTAAGCTTTTATAGCTTACCGTTTAGTTGTCACCATTTTTCAGGGATAGATAAAGGCAAGGGCAAGTGTGAGTAGGTATTCGAAGTTGGTTTGCTTGAAGCTTGAAGAAAGCTTCTCTTTTGGTATAGATTTGTAGTCATTATACATTTATGTTTTTGGGTTGATTAGTTGGTTTGTATCCGGTTTGTAGTTGGTCTTTTGGAATGTATATGGTTATGGTTTAGTACTTTTAAACTTGTATTTTGGTTAATTTCAAAAGGTTTGTTGTAAATGGGATAAAGGTGGTCGTTTTTGGTTTCGGTCCTTACAATATGGTATCAGAGCATTGGTTTGAGTGAACTAGGTATCATTGAGGTACTAGACTCAAACTTAGGCGTTGATGGTATAGTGTATAGGCTAGGAGTTTAGGTCGGATACAAACCATAGGTTGGATATGTAATTGTGGGTCAATAGAAATGCTAGGGTGAGTGTTATTTAATTCCTTCGTTATATTCTTATAAATTTCAGCTAGGGATGGATCAAGGAAGTAGTAACAGTAATAATGATGGCTCGAGAAGTGCGGAGCGTCCCGAATTAAGCCCCTCGGTTCCTCGAACCCAAGGAACAAACCCTATTAATCATGAAGAAGAAGAGGTGGTATCTCCGAGGGAGGAAAGGTTGATGAATAGGATGGCGGACATGGTTCGGGCCACCTTTGAACAATTTAGACGAGAAGAAAAGGAAAAGTCAAAAGAAAAGGAGAAGGTAGTAGATGAATCCCCGAGTAAGAAATCGGGTTCGGTCTCATTCAAAACTTTTCGTAGTAGCGGGGCCACAGAATTTTCTGGCGTGTCTAATCCTGTAGAGGCATTGTTGTGGGTTGAAATCACGGAGAAAGTATTTCGTATTTCTCGTGTGGCAAGAGATGATCAAACCGTTTATGCCACCGCCATGTTTACCGGTAAAGCCTTAACTTGGTGGAACAACACCTTCAAAATCCTTGATGAGGAAGAAAAGGATCATATGGCATGGGATGCCTTTAAGACTCGTTTCCTCGAACAATATTGCCCGAATGATATGAGAAGAAGGTTGGAGAAGGAGTTCCTAGAACTTAAACAAGGAACTTTATCGGTAGACGAGTATGAAACATTGTTTAATCAAAAGGCACAATTTGCCACGAAGTACATTCCGACTGAGGTTGAGAAAATCCAAATGTTTGTGGAAGGTTTGCGGTATGAAATCCAAGACTTTTTGAGCAACCGTGATATTCCGTCGTTTGCTAAGGCGGTTGAATATGCTCGAAGAAGAGAGCATGATTTGAGTCTTCGTGGGGAATTGACTCCCGAATCTAAACGTCAAAAGGTCGAACAAACTACTTCGTCTCGATCCGGTCGTCCTAATCGATTTCCCTCTAACCGTAGAACCCAATCTCAAGGGTCATTTCGGCCTCGTGGCCAATCGCAATCATTCTCTATTCAAGTAAGATTGTAGTTAAATTCATTATCATGTTATGTATATTTTGTGAAATGTGTTTAACCGTTGGAAGTATTTTAGTCGGATGCTAACCGAGATTGCCAATCTTGTGGCAAGAACCACCGAGGACGGTGTACTAGTGATCGTGGGCCCGTGAAGTGTTTTGGTTGTTATGAGGAAGGTCACATAAAATCGAGGTGTCCGAATAAAGATGTTGTTTGTTATGGTTGTGGATTAGTGGGTCATCGGAGGCGTCAATGCCCAAATCCTTCAAATCGAGCTACTGAAAGTCGAGGTTCGGTACAACAACCTCCGCGAGTGGGGGCATCAAGTCAAAAGGAGGAGGTTCCCAGGGCAAGAAGTCGTGCCTTTCAGTTGACCCCGGAGGAAGCCCGGGAGGATCCAAATGTCGTTTCTGGTATATTTCTTGTTAATTCCCAACCCGCCCATATATTATTTGATTCTGGAGCTTCTGACTCCTTCGTATCTGTAAAATTTGCTAAATTGTTATCTGTGCTTCCATATCCTTTGTTGAATCCATTCTGTGTTGATACTGCGGGTAGTGAGACCCTGGTGGCCGATCGTGTATATAAGGATTGCTCGTTAGAGATAGATGATCATAAGTTCCTAGTAGATCTAGTGATGATAAATTTGCCCAATTTTGATATTATTATTGGAATGGATTGGATGTCTAAGTACCATGCTGACATCATGTGTTATGAGAAAATGATTAGAATTCCCGTACAAGGAAAAGATCCTTTGTATGTGTATGGTGATAGAAAAATGAAGAAAAGGCGGGTGATTTCTTTCTTGAAAGCTAGAAAATTGATGTCCCATGGATGTTATTCTTATTTAGCTTATGTTCTAAATCCTGTTGTAGATGTTAAGAAATCAGTGAAAGATGTTCCCATCGTTAATGAATTCCCGGATGTATTTCCCGAGGATTTACCCGGATTGCCGCCTGATCGAGAAGTTGAATTCCGAATTGATCTTGTGCCGGGTGCGGCTCCGATAGCCAAAACTCCTTATCGTTTAGCCCCGGCAGAAATGAAAGAAATCATGAGTCAATTGCAAGAGTTGCTTGATAAAAGGTTTATTCAACCGAGCGTGTCACCGTGGGGTGCACCGGTTTTATTCGTTAAAAAGAAAGACGGGACGATGCGGATGTGTATCGATTATAGAGAACTTAATAAGGTGACAATCAAGAACAAATATCCTTTGCCTAGAATTGATGATCTTTTTGATCAATTGCAAGGTGCAAGTTATTTTTCTAAGATTGACTTGAGGTCCGGTTATCATCAGTTGAAGGTTTATAAAGAAGACGTACCAAAAACCGCATTTCGAACTAGATATGGGCATTATGAATTCTTAGTCATGCCATTTGGCTTAACGAATGCTCCGGCCGCTTTTATGGATATGATGAATCGGGTATGTCGTCCAATGTTGGATAAGTCGGTTATTGTTTTTATCGACGACATCTTGGTATATTCTAAATCCGAAAGTGATCATGCATCACACCTTCGTGAAATTCTTGATTTGTTGCGAAAAGAGAAATTGTATGCCAAGTTTTCCAAATGTGAATTTTGGTTGCGCCAAGTTCAATTCCTTGGGCATGTGATATCAGGTGAAGGTATATCGGTCGATCCTTCCAAGATCGAGGCGATTAAGAATTGGGAAGTACCTCGAAATGCTTCCGAGATCCGAAGTTTCTTAGGTCTTGCGGGTTATTACCGTCGATTCATTAAAGATTTCTCTCGTATTGCCGTGCCTCTCACAAGTCTTACTCGAAAAGATGTGAACTATGAATGGGGTGAGACACAAGAAAAAGCTTTTAGCATGTTAAAAGATTGTTTGACAAATGCTCCAATTTTGTCATTACCCGAAGGCTAAGAAGACTTCGTTGTATATAGTGATGCATCGAAAATGGGGCTCGGGTGTGTTCTCATGCAACGGGGAAAAGTCATTGCTTATGCTTCCCGTCAATTGAAGGGGTATGAAAAGAATTACCCGACTCATGATCTTGAGTTATCCGCGGTAGTGTTTGCACTAAATATTTGGCGACATTATTTGTATGGGACTAGGTTCCAACTCTTTACCGATCATAAGAGTCTTAAATATATATTTAGCCAACAATCGTTGAATATGCGACAGCAACGTGCCATGGAACTCATAAAAGATTACAATTGTGAGATTTTGTACCATCCCGGTAAAGCTAACGTAGTCGCGGATGCTTTAAGTCGTAAGCCTTATCATTCGAGTATGTGTTATGCAATATCCACCACTACGTTGAAGTTTATTTTACTCGATGATCTTAAGAAGTGGCAAGATGAGGCGTTAAAACCCGAAAATATTAAGAAGGAAAGGATGGTGAATTATGGGAAAGATTTGGAAGTGGATGGTCGAGGTGTCAAAGTTTTTAATAACCGATTATGGATACCGAGAATCGGAGATTTGAGAATTGATGTGTTAAAAGAGGCTTATAGTTCAAAATTCTCAATTCACCCGGGTATGAATAAAATGTACCATGATATGAGATTGGATTATTGGTGGCCGGGAATGAAGAAGGATATCGGGAAGTTTGTGCAAGAATGTAAGGTTTGTGCACAAGTTAAAGCCGAACATCAAAAACCTTATGGGAGTTTACAACCACTTAGCATTCCTGTTTGGAAGTGGGAAGAAATTTCCATGGATTTGATCACCAAACTTCCGAGAACCGCTCGTCAACATGATTGTATTTGGGTGATTGTTGACCGTTTGACCAAAAGTGCACATTTCCTTGCTATGAGGGAATCGGCACCGATGGATTCATGGGCACAAGTATATTTAGACGAGATAGTTGCTAGACACGGTGTTCCTTTGAAGATTGTATCGCATAGGGATTCTCGTTTTACTTCAAATTTTTGGAGTAGCATGCAAAAAGAATTGGGATCGAAAGTAGCTCTTAGTACCGCTTATCATCCTCAAATGGACGGGCAAACCGAGAGAACGATTCAAACATTGGAAGACATGCTTAGGTCTTGTATTTTAGAATTCGGGGGAAGTTGGGATAAATATTTGTCATTAGCCGAATTTTCATATAATAATAGTTATCATTCGTCGGTTCGAATGGCACCTTATGAAGCGTTATATGGAAGAAAGTGTCGAACACCTTTGTGTTGGCGAGAAGTTGGAGAAAAGGTGTTGGTGGGACCCGAGTTGGTTCAAGATACAAGTGATAAAATTCGGATTGTTCGAGAAAGAATGAAAACGGCCCAAGATCGTCAAAAGTCATACGCGGATAAAAGGCGAAAACCGATAGAGTTTTCGATAGACGATTTTGTGATGTTAAAAGTTTCTCCATGGAAGGGTGTCATGAGATTTGGGAAGAAAGGTAAATTAAGTCCTCGATTTATTGGCCCATTTAAGATCATAGAACGGGTCGGAAAACAAGCTTATCGACTCGAATTACCAGAAGAATTGGCGGGTATCCATAACGTGTTTCATGTTTGTTATTTAAGAAAGAGCCTTAGAGAACATGAGGAAACGGTACCGTTGACCGAAGTCAAATTCAACGAGAAATTGAGGTACGTAGAGGAACCGGAAGAAATAGTTGACCAAAAGTCGGTCAATCTCAAAAATAAGGAAATTCAGTTAGTATTGGTGAAATGGAAACACCATAGAGGCCCGAATTGCACATGGGAAAGGATAGATGATATGATTGAGAAGTATCCGTTCTTGTTCAAGTCAACATAATTTCGGGACGAAATTCTCAAAAGGAGGAGGTAATTGTAACATACGTGTTTTAAATCCATGCATTTTAATTGTTAAGTTCGGTATTAGTTGATAAGTGATAAGGAATTAAGTCTTGGTAGTTAAATTTTTATATGAAAAATCTGTGTTTTGTGTATTGGATTAAGTGGTATAAGTTAAAAAGGAAGAAAAATACGAAATTGCAGCCTTTTGGGAAGATAGCGGCGCTATCTTAGAGATAGCGGCGCTATCTTGTGCAATTAGAACAGCCACTCATTATAGCATTGGGCAAAACGCGAAAAATTTGGGAGATAGCGGCTCTATCTTGAAGATAGAGGCGCTAAAAAGCAAGGGGTGGCAAGATAGCGGCGCTATCTTGAAGATAGCGGCGCTATCTTGTGCAGGGTAGACATAAAAACGGGATTTTTGACCCATTTCAGCTCATTTCTTCCCTAAATTTCTCTCTCGACGGGTGTGGACGATTTTGGACAATATTGGGTGTTCTTGGGCAGATTTTGACTAGAAATCAAAGGGTTTTCATCACTTGTGTCTATAATTAAGGTAATTCATCATCTCTATCTCTATGCATGTGTAGAACTTGAAGTATAAGGCTAGTAGGTCAAGAACCCTAGTTAGGGTTTGAGTTATAAATCTGAAAATCGATATTGTATACTTGTATAAATGAGTCTCTAGTAGCGAAAGTTGTGGTAAGCATGTGATTATGCACTTAGATGAATAGCTAGAAGTTAAGGGTTTTGGGTTAATTACCGATTTGGGAAAATTGGTGATTAAAGGTCATACTAGTTGTGATTATGAGTTTGTATATTGAATAAGATAAGTATAATTGTGATAGGTAAACAATTGGGAAATTGTGGTGATTGTATCAATCGGTGACAATGGAATTTGACTAAAGGAAGTACTTGGCTCGTATTGGCAATTGCTTAATCCCAGGTGAGTTCACTATGTGCAATGTGTATACTTTTAATTATATAAGTGCAATGTGGCTAGATAGTGTTCCTTTTGATTGGATTCCTTGTGTTTTGCCTTGATCATTGAGATTACCTTGTCGAACCGTAACATTTTCTTGACCCGTATGAGTGAAATGCTTTGAGTGATAATTCATTTCGTGAGGACCCATGGCGGTCCGAGTATTACTTCGTGTAATATGTCGGGCGGTGGACGCGGGAGTACCTGGCGGAGGAGTGGTATGGACCGTGGTGGTGAAGCTGGATCTTGGACTCATTTAGGGGTGCCTTGATCACCTTCATCGGCCTCATTCCCTAATGGCCTAAGAGGGAATGACGCACTTTGTTGAATCCGGAATTGTACCTTGATCATTGTTGACCCGAAATTTATATGTGATGCATTATGGTGAAATAATTGTGATAACCCGGTACTTTGACCCGTTGATATTTGTTTGATTATTTATGTTGATTTATATAATTATTTAGTATAACATTATGCATTGTGGAACTCACTAAGCTTTTATAGCTTACCGTTTAGTTGTCACCATTTTTCAGGGATAGATAAAGGCAGGGGCAAGTGTGAGTAGGTATTCGAAGTTGGTTTGCTTGAAGCTTGAAGAAAGCTTCTCTTTTGGTATAGATTTGTAGTCATTATACATTTATGTTTTTGGGTTGATTAGTTGGTTTGTATCCGGTTTGTAGTTGGTCTTTTGGAATGTATATGGTTATGGTTTAGTACTTTTAAACTTGTATTTTGGTTAATTTCAAATGGTTTGTTGTAAATGGGATAAAGGTGGTCGTTTTTGGTTTCGGTCCTTACATGCAGTCTCATTGACTAAAGAATCCAAAGATCATTGTCGCACCAGGCATATACTCAGAAAGTTTCACTACGTGAGAAAGCGAGTTGAAGATGGGGACGTGATAGTGACAAGAGTATCGTTGGAAAATAACCCGGCTGATCCTTTCACAAAAGCACTAAGTCATGCCAAGCATGATGTTCATGCAAGGACGATAGGAATTAGATTTCATAGTGACTTATCATAAATTGTCATTCATTTGAAATTGTAGCGAATATTAAATTGTATGAATTGATGATTTATTTATAGAGATTAAATAATTTTCAAGTGTTCTATCATTCATATAGTATTTAATTATTCCATTTCAACCTTTTGCATGTTTAGAACCTATTCCTAAGTAAACTAAGAGATTACTTAAACGTCCACAGTCGATCGTTCTTATGGGAATAAGAACTGAATTAAGATGTCATGGGAGAGTGAGTAGATTGTTCAAAGTTGTGAACATTGCATAGAGATTGCTGCTACTCTCATGAGCATTTAAAAGGTGTATTTAAATGTTGGACCAACCCACGCTCAGAGTATTGCCCCATGGACTTTATCATGGGTAATAGTGAGGCGATAATATCGTATGAGTCTTCAAACCAAGATGCATCGTTTCCTTAGTACGATTTCGTGATGCATTGGTCTAACTCAAACGCTATTCGTAACTGGTAGTTATAAAGATTAGTTCCATGTATCATGTGATGACTATGAAGGAAGATGATGTAGTTAAGGTTTATTCGTTCCCTCTGATCAAAGTGATAGAGGAGATATCCATGGGCCCCCTGTTGATTTGATGTGACACTGAAGTACCTGTGCAGGTCATGACTAGATTGAAAGTTCAATCATGTAGTCAAATCGTCATCATAAATCTCGAATCAGGAAACATAATCGTAACTAGAGTGATTGACATGTCCATGTCACTAGTTACATGATATCACGCAACGAATGACATATGATCACTTATCATAGGATTGTTTCTGATAGTTCAGAATTCAGTAGCTGCACATGACATGCACACTCTAAAGGTTACACGAACGCGTACCGGTTATAGTTGATGAGGTGTCCAAGTGGGAGACTGTTGGAAAGAGTGTCCAACACATCAAATAAACCGGTATTTCGGTTCGGGTATTTTAGAGTCCTATTCGGGTTGCCCTCGAGGCGTCAACGAACACGAGAAACAACGTAGTGTTTAATTAATAGTTTAATTAAATAGACTATCGGGCTAGACGGGCTAAACTAGTTAATGGTATTGGGCCACAAGTATTGGATTAATAGTTTAATAATACTTGTGGGCTTAATAGATGGTGGGGTTGGACTAATTAGAGTTTGACTTTAATAAGGCTTGGCCAAGTATAAATAAAGGTTAAGGGTATTAACCTAAATACTTAATCACTTGTACCCTACAACCTTCGGCCAAGCACCACCTCCACCGTCCGACTGCCGCCGTCTGCCCCGCCTAGCGCCGCCGTCGAACCACCGCTACCGCCGCAGCTCCACCGTGCGCCGCCGCCGGAAAACCGAAATAGTTTTCGGTGAGGTTTCTTTCGGTGATCGTTTTCTCAAGAGTGCTTTGTACTACCTCGTGGTACATCGTCTCGTTCTTGACCAACCTTGGGTGTGATACGATAGAGGGATTCTTGCTTGAATCCTAGTGCGTTATTTGATCTGGCTCGTACTAGATCACAAGGTTTATCTAGTTCTCCAATTCGCGAAGAACAAGTAAGTTATTCAAATTTATCTATTTAATTACATTAAATATCTAGTTGCTTTAGAGTTGTAAACCTAACGGTCCAAAAGTTTTTAATCGGGTCACTGTTCTACCAAGTTGCTTTTGATTTCCGCCTTAAGCAAAGTGTGGCTAGATGCATAGAAAACCCAACATCATCTTCATCGAACATGAACCCAAGATACCTAATTGGTTCTTCTTCCTCAACCGGTGGGTCTGGTTGGGGATCAAAAATTCTTTGTTGAACTACTGGTTCGACTGAAGTCATAGGTGGATCTTCGTTCTCTTCAACTTCTTGAAGTTCTATTTCTTTTCTTGGAGTTTCAGTTCCTAGAAACTTCTCCTCCAAGAAGACACCTTTCCGAGCAACAAAAACTTTGTTGTCTTCTTGATGATAGAAATAATATCCGAAGGTTTCCCTTTGATATCCAATGAAGATGCACTTATTTGACTTGGGTTTTAGTTTGTCTGTGAAGTTACGTCTAACGTACGCCTCACAACCCCAAATCTTGAGAAAAGACAGTTTTGGCTTTCTTCCCGTCCAGTGCTCGAATGGAGTCTCTTCTACTGACTTGGTCGGAACTCTATTCAGTGTGAATGCTGCAGTCTCGAGTGCATGTCCCCAAAATGATAGTGGTAGGGGAGCGCGACACATCATTGAACGTACCATGTCTAACAAGGTACGATTTCTCCTTTCTGATACACCATTCATCTAAGGTGTATACGGAGGTGTGCGTTGTGAAACAATCCCACATTCTTTCAAATGATCATCGAACTCTTGGCTCAAATATTCGCCTCCTCGGTCCGACCGAATTGACTTTATTTTCTTGCCCAGTTGGTTTTCTACTTCCATCTGATATTCTTTGAATTTGTCAAAGCTTTCATACTTTTGTCTCATAAGAAAGACATAACCATACCTACTGAAGTCGTCAGTAAAGGTAATGAAGTAGCGGTATCCACCTCTGGCTTCTGGAGTGAAGGGTCCACACACGTCACTGTGTATAATTCCTAACAACTCGCCTGCGCTTTCATTGTAGTGATTAAAAGGGTCTTTTGTCATTTTGCCAGATAAACATGATTCGCATATGGCATATGATTCCAAATCAAATGGCTCTAGAATTCCATCATCGTGGAGCTTCTTAATGCGAGTCTCGTTTATATGACCTAAACGACAATGGCAAAGATAAGTTTGATTCAAGTTACTCTTGGATCTTTTACTTATATGATAAACATCTCGTTCTATGTTATTTAGATTTAACGTGTATAGACCATTATGAGAATTTGCTTTAAAATATAAAATGTCATCTTTTAAACAATAAATCGTTTTTCCATGAAACTAATAATAAAAACCATTGTCTATAAGTAATTCAAAAGAAATAACATTTTTAATAAGTCTAGGAACATAATAAAAATCTTTAAGTTCCAAGACTCTTCCTGAAGGCAACTTGAGAAGATATGTTCCTACGGCTTCGGATCCAACCTTGACCTTCGCCTACTCGTAGTTCAACATCCCCTCATCCCAGCCTCCTGTTCTTCTTAAATCCCTGCAAGTGATTGCAAATGTGATGACCACATCCGGTATCCAATACCCAAGATTCACTAGAAGTAACGAGACAATCAATCATAAAGATACCTGAATCACTGAAAAAATCAGTGTCCAACAGTCCCACATCGGACGTGTGCTCGCAAATATCCTTGCTGCCAAAAGTTGGGCAACACAAATCAGCAAAGTTCTTCAACCAATCATCGAAATCATCCTGCTGAATCTCAGGGAGAGATTCTTCCTCTAGCCTTTGAACATCGCGTATACACAAGAGATTCTCGTGTAGACCTGCGACAGTCAAATCAAAATTCTCAACTAAACGTACTACCTTATCCTGATAGTACTGAGTGAGAGATCCAAACAGGAACAAGACTTGTTCTTGCTGGTTTGGTGTGCCAGTAAACAGGGTGAGATAATCTAGTAACCTTCTTATGTTAATAAGATGGTCACTCAATGGTTGATCATCCTTCATCTTTGACAAAAAGATTTCTTGCAAAATGAACTGCTTACTTTCTTCAGTACCATCTTTAAACGTGTCCTCAAGATACTGGACAAACTCATAGCATGGTTTCTTACGTAGATTATCAGTAAGCTCTGATAATGAAGTAAGAATGAGAATCGACATAACTTGTGATTCATCTGCCAGATACAGATAATAAGCGACAAGCTCATCATCCTGGACATCTTGCCCTGGTTGTCCCTTGGGCACATCGTCTATCACGTACAGTAGATTCTGTGCTTTTAGGTGACTCCTAAAATGCACTTTCCAAACTTTGTAGTTCGGACCAGTAAGCTTCCATTTTCCAGTGATGAGCCTTCGCGATTCAATCGGTGAGTAAAATGGAATTTCTGACAGTACAGACATCTATAAGAAAAACAACAAACGGTTAGTATGATTAGAAAAAGTAAATAACTTCTAACATTATTACCTTTTAAGAATAATAGTTAGACTAGGATCCATATTTCACGCCCTCTAATGCAAGGTTTGGGCACTTCCCATTAGAGCCACGCTATTTCTGGTAGGTATAGCCATACCGATCGCCTCTTGAACTAGAAATGATTCCTAGATGTTCGGGATATCAAGTTGAACAACAAAGTTGTACATGTTTTAATCCCTCTAGTGCATTTTGGGCCGGGACTCCCGATTATCACCAAAATAGATCGTACCACCTAAGACAGTGCGATGCCTTGCGCCGGGACTCCCGATTATCACAAGACCCTACGCACCCTAACACTCGCAATGATTTGAATCCACATCTAAGGTTCTTTCTCCTTACAATGTGAATATCGTTGAACAAGTGAGGTGTTCCATTAGGTGGGTTGCACTCTGATCTAAGATTTTCTAAAATGGATTTTCATTTGTTCGAAAAATGTTAGCTAGTTTTTAATCTTTTAAAATTGCTTGGTTTTTATAAACTAACTGTTTATAAATTCCACTTTTAATTTTGTTTTTATAAAACTTGGTTTATAAACAAACTTTTTATATCGCCATTGCAATTTTAAACTTGGTAATCTAAACAAACTGTTTATAATCACCATCCTTTATTAAAACCTTGGTATTATAAACTAACTGTTTATAATTACCATCTTATGATTAAACCTTGGTTTTCTAAACAAACTGTTTATAATCACCATCCTTTTATTTCAAATAAAGTAAATACAAGAAATAAAAAATAAATACATGCAATTATTTAAAATTGCTTATGTCATGACCCCAAAGACTTGGTCTTGTGTTTTGTGTGATTTTAATAAAATAAAAAAATAAATTTCTGAAAATTAAAAAAAAACGAAAATTTTAAATAAACACAATGTCACTTCTTTTGGGTTATGTCATACTAATTAAATAAATAAACTGATAATTTAAATTACCAAACTGATAATTATTAAATTACCCATAAACTGGTTTCTTATTTCCCCCTTAATTTCATAATTAACTTGATTTTAATAAACTATTAAAATCATTAGGTTTAATAATTTTATTATCTTTTATTATTAATTAAATAAAATAAAAAAAAAATATGTAATCTAGTCAAGATCCATGTAAATCTATCCCTTTGATTTAATGTTTGATATTTAATCATAAATCAAAAGATTCACATAGATTGACTTACCATATAAAAGAATATACATAAAATCTTGTAGATTCTTTATTCCCGATTTAGGTTACATAAAATCTTGTACCCTAAATACGATAACTTGGTCACCAAGAAACCATCACCCAAACCGAAAACTTGGTGGGTTCGGTTTCGGCCGACCACTCGGTCGTCGAACTGAGCCCCAACCGAGTCTCGGTTGGTTCGGTTTCGACTACCGTTTTAAATTTTAAATTAATTAATAATAATAACCTTTTCCCTTTTTGTCTAAAAATCCTATTCAATCCAATTGTTCATAAACTTGAATAACTTTTCTTGGATCAAATATTCTAGGGTTTTCTTACTAAACAAAAAAGGCCTAATTTCTTTTATCTTGAAACCTATTCAATCCAATTGTTCATAAAATTGAACAATGTTCTTGGATTAAACTTACTAGGTTTCTTTCTAAGATAAAAAAAACTTAATAATATATATATATATATTTACGAAATTTCGAAAAAAAAGAGAAGAAAAAGAAGAAACCTAATTTCTTTTTATCTAGAACCCTATTCAATCCAATGATCATTCATGAACTTGAATAACCACATACTTGGATTCAAAATTCTTAGGGTTCTTTTCTAGATGAAAAAAAACTCAACCGAATCTCATTGAGATTAGTAGGAAGCTCTGATACCACTGTAGGAAAACCTTGTAGGATTCACATGGCGGAACTTGAATCCCACATATCGGATCCCTACTAAACAATTAGATCACAAGAAGAAGAAGATTAAGAACATTACCTTTAGATTGCTAAAGAATGATCCACCTCTACTGCACCACCTGAACACGCTGCAAGACCGCGTTGTACCAACAAAGTATCACACAAGAACTTGTGTGTGTGTGTGTGTGTGTGTGTTCTTCGTCGAACACCAAACCGAAACCCTAAGGGGTTGTTTGTTCGAGTTCAGCCGAGAGAGGGAGGGAGTATTAGGGTTTTGAGTGTGTAAAGTGTAACCCTTAACCCTTAACCTTAGTCCCTTATTTATAAGGGATTAAGTTACCGTTAAGTCCTTGGAGTTTAATTATGTTTAATCTCATAATTAAACTTCTTATTAACACTTTAAACCCTTGGACTTTTACTAGTTAATTAATTAACTATTAATTAACTGTCCGTTAAATATTTAACTTAATATTTAACTTTCCTCTTAAATAATAATTAACTTATTATTATTTATTCTCTTATTTATAATTAACTTAACTAGTTAATTATTCCACACAACTTACTATATTCGGTTGTCCATTATTGGGTGTGTAGTGGTCTGACCCTTTAGTGCCTTATAACATTGGACACGGTGACACGTGTACTTATCTGTGCACATAAATCCTTCACTAGTAAGTACATAAACCTTTCTTCTGAAATAGGTTTAGTAAATACATCAGCCAATTGGTCCTCGGTTGGGACATAGTCTACTTGACCCTTACCCTTTTCCACATTATCTCGGATAAAGTGGTGTCTGATATCAATGTGCTTTGTTCTTGAGTGATGGACTGGATTTTCAATGATACCAATAGCACTCTTCTTATCACAATGAATGGGTGTGTTGTTAAAATCAAATCCATAGTCCATGAGTTGATACTGCATCCATAAAAGTTTAGCACAACAACTTCCTGCTGCTACATATTCAGCTTCTGCAGTTGAAGTTGCTACTGAATTTTGTTTCTTGGATGACCAGCCAACTAATCTTCCACCAAGGAATTGGCATCCTCCACTTGTGCTTTTTCTATCTAACCTGCATCCTGCATAATCTGCATCTGTGTACCCTTCAAGCTTTTGATCAACTTGTAAACCTAGAAAATATGTAAGTTCTCCCATCATACTCATCTGATACTGAGATGACATAATCTTGGAAAACCAATCACACATTGAATTGTCAGTGGAACCAAAGATAATGTCATCCACATATATCTGAATGAGTAAGATGTCAGACCCTTTTCTTTTTGAAAATAATGTTTTATCAATTTTACCACGTGTAAATTTATTTTCAATTAAGTACTTAGAAAAGGTATCATACCAGGCTCTTGGAGCTTGTTTGAGCCCATACAAAGCTTTATCAAGCTTGAAAACATAACTAGGAAATTTAGGATCAACCAAACCTGGGGGTTGTTTAACATAAACTTCCTCTTGCAGTTTTCCATTTAAAAAGGCACTTTCGACATCCATTTGATAAACCTTGAAGTTCTTAAAGGCCGCATATGCAAGATATAGCCTAATAGCTTCAATCCTTGCAACTGGTGCAAATGTTTCATCATAGTCAATACCTTCTTCTTGCCTGTAGCCCTGAGCAACCAGTCTTGCTTTGTTCCTGATGACAACACCATCTTTGTCCATTTTATTTCTGAACACCCACTTAGTACAAATGATAGTTTTTCTTGCTGGGGGTGGTACTAAGTTCCAAACTTTGTTTCTTTCAAATTCTGTAAGCTCATCTCGCATAGCTTCTACCCAGTCTTCATCTAGTAAGGCTTCATCAGCCTTCTTGGGTTCAATGGTAGATAAGAAGCTTGAAAAGAGACAAAAGTTTGCAGTAGCCTGAGGTTCAAAATTCAGTTTTTTTCTTGTTTGTACTCCTTCTTCAACAGGACCAATGATATTTGTATGAGGATGGTCTCTGTGTTCCCTTAGATTTGATCCTAAGGTAGCATTTGAAGTAGTATCAACAACTTCTTGTTGGACTGAGGGGTTTTTAGTCTCATACTGGTTAGAGTTTGATTCAGTATTGGACTGCTCAGGATTGCTGGTTTCTTCATTTTGCAGATTTATGGTTGGTTCAAGTGATGGATTTGGAGTTTCTCCTGCTTCATAGGTGGAATGATTGGGATCAAGATTTGTAGACTCAGTGTTGGAGTTTTCATTGTTGGGAACTTCAGTATTTGTTGAAGTTTTAGCATACTGAGTGAAGTCTTGATCATCACCACTTGTGTCATCATTTGCTGAAGTAGAATGCTCATCCATTTGTTCATCAAAAGTAACATGGATAGATTTGTCAATCACCTTTGTTGAAAGAACATACACTCTGAAGGCTTTGGAGTGTGGTGAGTAGCCCATAAAAATACCTTCATTTGCTTTGGGAGCAAACTTGTTGAGATTTTGCTTAGTACTGAGAATGAAGCATTTACTCCCAAAGATGTGGAAGTACTCCACATTAGGAATTCTGCCATGATATAACTCATAAGGAGTCTTGAGATGTCTCTAGACTACAGATGCTCTATTCTGTGTAAAGTTTGCACAGTTTACAGCTTCAGCCCAGAAGCTCAGTGCCAGTCCAGTATGACATAACAAAGTTCTTGCATCTTCAATCAATGTTCTATTCTTTCTTTCTACAACACCATTTTGTTGTGGTGTGTAGGCTGCAGAGTAATTTTGTACAATTCCTTTGTCTTCACAGAAACTTGCTAATACTGAATTCTTGAATTCAGTACCACGGTCACTCCTAAGTTGCTTGACTTTGGCACCTTTTTGAAGTTCTTCTCTCTTGATAAAAGCAATTATTTATGTGGTTGCATCTGATTTTGTCTTCAAGAAGATGACCCAAGTATATCTTGAGAATTCATCAACCAAGACCAAAGTATAGATCTTTTTGCCCAGAGATGGTGTGCTGATGGGGCCAAAAAGATCCATATGTATCATTGCAAGAGGTTCATTAATGGAGTGATTAACCTTAGATTTAAATGAACTCTTCTTCTGCTTGCCCATTTCACATGCTGAGCATAACTTATCTTTTGAATAAGTAATAGTGGGCAACCCTCTCACCAGCTTCTTAATACTGAGTTCATTGATATTTCTGAAGTTGATGTGAGAAAGTTTCTTGTGCCACATCCAGTTCAGTTCTGGATTGAATTTAGACAGCAGGCACACACGGATGATGGGGTCAATTTCTGAAAGATTTACTACATAGACATCTTTTTATCTTCTGGCAATGAGAACAGATTGTCCACTTTCATTATAGATAATGCCAGCAATCTTTCTGAATCTTGCTTCTTTGTCATCATCACACATCTGACTGATACTGAGCAGATTGTGTTTTAGACCTTCCACATAGGCAACCCTTTTAAAAGTGATGTTTCCAGCTTTGATTTCCCCATATCCTCTTGTTTTCCCTATTGAATCATCCCCAAACCTGACAGAAGGACCCTTCTCTGGTGTATAATGTTGAAGGTACTCCATTCTGCCAGTCATGTGTCTTGAGCAGCCACTATCAAGGTACCATTTTCTATCACCCTGCACAAGACACAAAATAAGGATTAGTTCTTTTTAGGAACCCATTTAAAAATGGGACCTTTGGAAGGAATAACATTATTTTCCTTTTTAATCTCTGTTTTAGTGGGAGTCAGTATCACTTTAGGAGAACCAGTATTGGTAGTCTTTTGTGGCACTGACTTTGGATCCCTTCTTTTCTTTGGTACTCAGTACATTTTCTGGGTCTATTTCTAAACATGTTTTCAAAAGGAATTTTAGAAAATTGTTTATCTTTTGGTTGATCAGTATGAGTCAATTTTGCAACCTTCTGACTTAAAATTTTGATTTGATCACCAATAGATTTCAAAAGACTATTTTTATTATTTTTAATAGGAGGGTGAACTTCCTTTTTAACAGTCTTTTTGGGAGATGAGTTTTTCTTTTTGTCTGGTAAAGGTATCTGTTTTTGTTTTTGCTTAGACTTAGTTCCTTTACCAGTTTTGGAACCTGTTGAAAATGTTTTAGGTTTAACCTCATTTTTTAACTTTATCACTTTAACAGGTTCATGACATTTTTGAGTATTTGATCCAGATGTACTTGCATGTTAGGGCAAAGCCCATGCCCCTTGTGATCTTAGGATAACAAAACAAACAAGTGGGGTTTACTCAGTCGAGCTGCACTGACTTGCTCAGCGCAAGTCTCACACTGACCTACTCAGTGTTGATCTGACACTAAGTAGATCCGGTATGGCAGCTCAAATCCTTTGAAGATAATCACAACTGAGTTGCACTGACTGAGTTGCACTGATCTACTCAGTGTTGGTCTCACATTGAGCTACTCAGTGTTGGTCTGACACTGAGTAGAAGGACTGAGTAATCCGTTATTGATTCCACATGATTTACTTAATTAGTCAAGTCCTTTAATCATGGGATGTAATCTATTAATCCCATTAAACATGGGATACACTTTATTAGAATTGGGAAGTTACATTTTTACTAGGGTTAATTGTAAAACCTCTATACTTATAAATAGAGGTTTAGTCTTTAGTTGTTAAGTATCCTTTTGGATCCCGGTTGATCATTTGTGTGGATCACCGGTAACCCAATTCTAAATGTAACACTTTGTGGAGTGTTCTTGGTTATTCCGCAACCAAGAACACATATTATACGTTTGTGCTTAATAAGAATAATCATATGACGTATATGATCTTGTCTTTACCGATGTTAACAACAATATTGGGGTTGTTGTGACCTAACATTGCAACTTCAGTATCAGTCTTTTTAGACGAAGTAGAAGTAGTTTCCAAAGTTTTTAAAATAGTATTTTCAGAGTACGGAATGACATTAAATAATACTTCAAAAGGTGGAACAGCTGAAGTGTCATACTGATCTACATGGATTTCAGTATCAGAATTTTCTGTAACAGGAAATTCAATACTGAGATCTTGTAATTCAGTATAGCACTTAGAGCAGATAGAGGGACCAATAGGTTGAACTTGGTCAGAAATGTTTTTATCCTCATCATCAAAATCAGTTTGACAACTAGCTTCACAAAATGTTTTTGATTTCACAAAATTAACAGGGTTTAAATGATTAACTTCTTCAAATAAATCAGCAAAATTATTTCTAGTTTTAAACTGAGGATCCACACAAAGTGGAGCCCTCACATTTTTAGGAAATTGTTGATTTAAACATTTATTTAGCTTAATTGAAGCATTTCCCCATGATTTACATTGATTTTCAAAATTTTCTTTTTCTAATTTATGTAAATGTGCTTTATCAGCTAATCTTTGATTCATGTCTTGAAAGTTTAAAAAATCATGTTCCAAATCTTTTAATCTTGCTAATTTATTTAAATTTTCATTATTAACCTTTTCAAGTTGTAAGATTGTAAGTTTTAAAGTTTTTTCTCTCTGTACTAAAGTTTTAAGATCAACAATCATATACTCAAAAAAAAATTCTTTTTCATTTAATCAATAAGTTTGAAAGGCACTCACCTTGTACAACTGAGTAGAATCCCAATCACTGTGGATACTCATCCTTTCAGCCTCTTTGAGATCTCTCTCAAAAGTGCTCTTCAAATCTTCTTCATTGAAAGCCATGAAGGCTTTGTTCTCAACCTCTTCCTCATCATCACTGAGGTCTTCATCCATCCAAGCCTCAGAATAAAGTGCCTGATGAGGTGCTCCATTTCCAGCAACTCCATTTCCCTTACTTCGTGCCTTCAACTTCACATATTTGTCCGTATACCGTTTAGCACGGTATGCAATTTTGTTATTCTGATCAGTTTCAGAAGACTTAGTGTGACAGTTGGCAGCAATGTGACCAGGCTTTCCACACCTGTAGCATAGACCAGATATGGGGTCAGTATTGGAAGAGCTAACACCAAGCCTCTTCTTTTTCAACTGATCCAACTTCATGGACATGAGGCCATTTGAGTTTCCAGTTCTTCTGCCTCAGCATCCTCAAGATCACCTTCTGGCTCATCTGGCTCAGTGACAGTATAGGCCTGTTTTACAATTATGGCCATGCCAGTAGAGGTCTTGTAAGTCTTCTTCCAGTTGATCAGTCTAGAAGCATTGTTCTCTTCATGATTCAACATTAAGCCATACAGTGTTTGAAGAGTTTAGGACTCAATGTTATTAGCAGTATTGACAGAATTTGTCATGTCAAGGAAATGTTGAGGAAGACTGTCTAGAAATTTTTGACAGAGTTCTCCCTCTTCCTTCTCAATTCCAACACTGATAAGATCATGAACAATGGTGTTGAATCTGTTGTAAAGAGCAGTGAGATCTTTATTTGGGTTAACAATGAAGTTCTCATACTTTCTTCTCATGTTGCTTTTTCTTTGCAACTTCACCTTTGGTGTGCCTTCATAGGTGACTATCAAGTTATCCCACATAGCTTTTGCAGTAGGCAATTTCATGATTGCATTCAGAATTTCTTTGGTGATTGCATTACCTATCACACTCTTGGCTCTTGAGTCTAGACTGAATAATTGACGATCAGTATCAGTCCAAGTATGTTTCAACTTTGGAATTGTTCTTGTGGATGCAGGAGCATTATCTGTAGCTGCAACAGGTTCAGTGGTCAGAGGAATGATGGGACCATCAGTCAGTACAGTGAGCATTTCATCATGAATGGACTCAAGGTACCACTGAGATTTTAATTTCCATTGATAGAAATATTTGCCATCAAAGATTGGCACTCCCTTTCCTGACATCACTGGTGCAATGATTGTAGACATTCTGGTTTTTGATTTTTGGGAAGGGTAGGTATATGGAATGGCTGCCAGGGTAATAGATCGACTAAATAAAAGTTAATTTAGCCTGCTCTGATACCAGTTGTTAGGTCACAACAACCCTGGATTGCTAGTATAATTGATAGATTAATTAAACTTGAGACAATTAAAGTGATTAACACAATATTAGAGTAAAATATATAATTCCACTAAGTGTGGCTTGTTGCGGAATAACAAGACCACTGATCAATTACAAGATATGAAATATGAAAGCGTAAATTGGTAAGTACTCCTTTGTCAAGTGATCTCTATTTATAATGTTATAGAGATCTTATAAAAGAGACAAGGAGTAACGGAAGGACTAAGAAAAGGAAAGTGACCGAGATCAAAGGGATTTGATCTGGTCTGTTAAACATGGTAATGTTTAACTCAGTTCTTGTACTCAGTATTGGATGTCAATACTGAGTCCCAACATTGAGTGACCAATACTGTCTACTCAGTGTTGGACCAAGACTTAGCTAAATTATTCTACAAATTATTCTAAGCTAGTCTAGGTTGTCTTGTTATCTTAAGATCCCAAGGGGTAAGGCTTTTTGCCTTAACAGTTTCTTTCTTGTTAATCAAGTCTAGATTTCCAAGATCCCAATCCTTTAGGGTTTAAGGATTAGGTTTAATCTCAGTTCCGCTTTAGGGATTAAATCAGCTAGTTGGTTTAACCGACAAGAGTCATGTTCTTGTCAGTATGGTCGAACCAAGTATACTAGGAGGTTGACCCAAGTGGTCAATCAGTGTTATGAAACCCTTCACTAGTGACGAGCGCGAGAGCAGGGGCACGCGTTGTGGATTCGTCACGGCATTGGCGAACCAAGTGAAATTTAATAAAAGGCCTAATAATCGAGAATTGAGTAGAGTCATTAGCGATCACTTATGTGGTGTGGATTGTTTGTATGTGTATGTTATTGTGTTGATTATTCACTCAGCGGTGACTGACCCCAAACACTCCCTCCCATTTTGCAGGTACTAGTAAGGGCAAAGAGAAGGTCAATGGTTGATGAGCTGCGTTTATATTTTTATATTTATGGATTTGGATTAAAACATTTATTTCGAGTCAAACATGTTTTGTTTTAAAACCTTTAATTATTCTGCATTTAAACCATGAGACGGTTTATTTTATTTTAATGAGATGGGACCGTTTGTTTACTTGTAATTTTGGGGAAAATGATTATTTTATTTATTTAAATTTATTTTAAATCTTCCCTGATTTTTGGGATGTTACATAATATCTTTCAAGTGAGCATTGAATTTACTATTATTATTTAACATAGAATTTACTATATATTTTTAAAAACAAATTAGAGTTTATAATATGTAACTTCTAGTTAAATGAAAAAACTATTATTTAATTGATTTTACTACCATTATTTATGTTATTCTTTAATTGAATTTACTACTATTATTTAACATAAAATTTACAACCATATATTTTTAAATTTTTGTTATAGTTTATAATATGTAACTTCTAGTTAAATGAAAACACTATTATTTAATTGAATTTACTACTATTATCTATGTTATTATTTAATTTAATTTACTACTATTATTTAACATAAAATTTACTTTTATAAATTTTATAAGTTTTATTGCTACATTTAAATATCTATGTAATTAATGCTACTTCATACTTGGAACTTAATTGTTTTTAATTGAATTTACTACTATTATTTATGTTATTATTTAACTTAATTTACTACTATTATTTAACATAGAATTTACTACTAAATATTTTATAATTTTTGTTATAGTTTATATAATATCTAACTTTTAGTTAAATGAAAAGACTATTATTTAACTGGATTTACTACTATTATTTATATTATTATTTAATTTAATTTACTACTATTATTTAACATAGAATTTACTATTATATATTTTATAAACATTTAGCACTACATTTAAATATCTATGTAATTAATGTTACTTCAAACTTGGAACTCAAATTCTATTTAATTGAATTCACTACAATTATTTATGTTATTATTTATTTAATTTACTAATATTATTTAACATAGAATCTACTATTATAAATTTTATAAATTTTTAACACTACATTTAAATATTTATGTAATAATGCTACATCAAACTTGGAACTCAATTAATATTTATATATATAGATGATTTATTTAATATTATAATAAATTCAACATCAAATCAAAACCTATTAATTGTATTAAAAGAAAAATAACAAATCAAATGAACAACAATTGTAACCTTTAACATGATAAGACATTCATCTTAAATAATGTGTGATAATATTACACACAATCTTATATACTATAATAATGATATTAGATCATTATATAATATCATCTTTATACAAAATGTACATAAACAACGAATAATAATTTTATACATATATAAATGAGGTTGTGTAATTTTAAACAAAAACAACTAACATACTCTATATAAAACAAAACCATAAAGAGTTCATCTCTATGACTTTTTTTACTTTAAAAGATACAAATATAAAGTTTATGTTGGATTGACATTTAATAAAGATGATAAAGAACAAAATCCCTAAAGGTCTTGGTTGTTGATTCCACTTGTTAGATGTTTCTTTTTGATGCACCTTCCTAAATTTCACCTCATATGCAAATGTGAAATTAGCTCCCAATTATTTCGGGATAAAACCATGAGCTCCTATCATAAACTTGATTACAATATAAATTATATTAGCAATACCACAATTGGATTATCGAAGAAAAATAATATTTAGAGATAAAACATAAATTTACACAATAACGATAATACGTAAGCTTACAACTTTATTAGATGACGGATAAAACCATGAGTTCCTATCATAAACTTGATTACAATATAAACTATATTAGCAACACCAAAATTGGATTATCCAAGAAAAATAATATTTAGAGATAAAACATAAAATTACACAATAAAGATAATACATAAGCTTACAACTTTATTAGATGAAGGTCTCAATCCATTGTAAGTAAAATTGTTTCTCTTGGATGCACCTTTAGAGTCTTCAAGTTTTTTCAACATGAAAATGAGTATTTATAGATTTTAATGTCTAAGATTTATAACACTTGAAAAGTCTTAATTTATTGAATTTTTTATTATTAACATTATTTAATTAATTTCAAAACTCTTGGTCTTACAATTTAGTGAGTTTGTTAAATTGTTATTAATATGAATTTATCACTATAATTTATAACTCTTGATTTTACAACTTTTGAGCTTCTCAATATTTATTAACATGATTTATTCATATTAAAATAAAACAATATCAAAATGGAACTCAATTTTTAATAGATGGTAACAAATGCAACTCCATCCATGAAACTCATTATATATATATATATATATATTGTGCGCACACACACACATACATTAATTTAATTTATATTAAATTATTAATTCACCACATGACCACCCGGTGACCACAACAAATGCGTCCCAGACCCAACACAACCCTCCTCCGCACATTAATGTGCCCAAGATGCCACGTCACCGGTACCCGCACCTAATGTGAAAGTGCCTCAACACTTCCCGAGAGGAGCAATCACACGGTTCTTCATTAACAACATAACACAACACATGTCATGCACATCATACCAACATCATAATCAACATAGCACAAACATGCCACATGTCATGCACATAATACCATCATGATAAAACATTCCATAGTCATAGCATATAAATCACAAATCATAATGTAACCACATTAACACATATATAACTTCAGGTACACTACTAATGTAAAACAGTGAGGAAACTCACATTAGATTTGCTAGCAAATCCGTTAATCTACAAATAGACTAACCACCTTCCCGAGACAATTTATCACCTATTAGCATTCAAATATATCATTATTAAAACTATTTCTACCGACTCAACCGAACGCCTTCTAAACAGAATCTGCATTTCAAGACACATCTACCGTTCTGCCGTAACTTCCAAATCGTAAAACCGATTAAATCGAACCCATAATTTTTGGAAACTAGATTCGTATATGGACAAATAATTGTGAGATAATCTATCTCTAATTGGAATGTAAGATCCTCAATAGCAAGCCACAACACAGGCTATTCGCACATCTAAAAGCTATTGTAACACCCGTATTTTTTAAAACATCGTTTAAAACATTTAAAATACATTTTCTCAATATTTGACATGTTATCCAAAATACAGTTTAACAAAAACTTTAAAACCTTTATCAGAGTTTACAAAAATACGGTGTCACCAAGTATATCAAACCATAGGCAAACGGGATCTACCTATGAGCTCACAAGCTAAGCATCTCTAAGCCCCTTCTAGTGCAACCTTCTATCACTTCAACCTGTACCTAAGTACATAGCCACAAAACAAATGTAGTACGTGAGATGAAATAGTCTCGTGACATACATGGGTTTTAGACCCCCAACAATAATAATCATTTCATAAATATATAAACATATACATAAACTACATCAATACCGCCTAGTCGCCTTATTGCGACCCTAACGATCTTGCTTCCCTAGCAAACATATCTAGTACCTAAACATATAGGTACCAGAAGCACAAACATGTCTAATACATAAACATATATGTATTAGAACCTAACATACCTAGTACCAAACATATGCGTACTAGAAGCACCCGTGTGCGTAGTGTATAAACATATATACGCTCGGTGTATAAACATATATACCACCGCTCAGTGACCGGGGGTCCCCCGCGTCATCACCATCTATCTCTTCTCATAACCTAATAGTTATGTCAGTCAATGCCTTCGGCTATCACATCAAACATCAAACAAGTTAGCCATCTAATGATAACTACATATAACTAGTTCAGCACAGTGTGAACGTACCTGTATGGTCCCATGGACCCGATCATAAGCAACCCACATTGACTTCTACATCCATGAACCCAGGAGGTCCATCATTACTTATTCTCATACCATACATTTCTTAATTATCGATAACGTAATACTTTTATCTCTTCCTGACTATAGTACATATTTATTACCAGTCAGTTCATATTCATTTACATGCATATTCGTTCCTCACTCTTATTAGTAATTCTTACCAAATAGGTACTCATTACTATAAAATCATTACCAATTGCTTTACTAATACATATCTATTAATAAAGAATCACTATCCGTTCTTTTAATCAATAATCTTTATTATTAAGGTTCATTAATAAGGATTTCATAATTACCTTAGTTTATCATATTTACCTCCAATATCGTCAATCATACTAGACATATTCTAGTATCACAACATACCTATTTTCCTACCTTTTCAGTCACTATCATTATCAAAACATTATTTAATTAAGTCCCATAATATTATCATAAGAATTTTCACAACTATTTACTATGTACCCAGTTTAAAGGTCTCATGTACTCACCTTAGCAATGCTTTCCGGTTCTCGTTTATCAGCACGAATCCTTGTTTCCCGCCTCTTCAATAACTCCAACATATAGGTCTTTGAAACCTATCAACACAATCATCACATTTCTAGTTATCATCCATAACTAGACATCATCTAACATCATCCTAATTAACCCCAACCACCAATTTCATCAACTTGGTGGAGATCCATAAACCCTAGTTTATAAAACTACTTTCAAGTTACAAGCAAACCATAGACCCATGGTCTACATACTTCCTATGGGAGTTCTACACCCTCAGAACCCATCTTTAACAAGATTCCAACCCATCACATTCAAAATCAACACTTCCCCAAAATCTAGTTTACAAAACTAGATAGGAGATGAAAATACCTTAGATCCTTAACAAGGTTTGAAGATCTCCAAGAATGGTGGTGTTCCATGCTCAAGAACGCCCAAAATCGCCCTCATCTTCTCCCAAACTCGGCTGCACCTTTGGAGTGGGGAGAAAATGAGCAAAAACCCTAAAATCCCGACTTTTATGCTGCAGCGACGAAGATCGCGTCGCTATCTCCCAGATAGCGCCGCTATTTATGAACCCGCGATAAATCGCGCCACCAGATAGCGCCGCTATCTCTGACGCTATCTCGAAACTTTGATTTCGTGACCTCTATTTCGGGTCGCTGTCCCAACACGCACTAGATCGCGTCGCGATCTCCAGATAACGCCGCTATCTGGTCCCTGCAGCTAAGGCTGCATTTTTCTTTGTTCTCTTCGACCCGGTTTCTTCCGTGACTTTTTCATACGATGTCCAAATGACACGAAACCAATTCCCACGTGTTTTAAATGATTTATCCTCATTTATCATATTTTTACATAATTTATTTAACACCAAAATTTCGGGTCGTTACAACTATTCACCCCTTAAAAGGATTCCGTCCTCGGAATCACTAGAAACTTCCAACCCACTTTCGACCGAGCATTCCATTCTCATTTCCTTGTGGTTACTGCCATCAAACTTTTCCCACTCCAATTTAGTCAACAAAATGAATGTAAACATTCACTTAACCCCGTTAGGCTCGAACGGGTCAAAAATCAATCTTAAACTCATTTTTTAAACGGGTCTAAATTTCACAATTTAATCATAACACTTCCAATCCTTCAACCAATCCCGCTATACACATAGGGATGATATGTCCCAATCGTCAAAATTAGCTACTTGATTCACGTGGATATCAAAATCTAGCTTCGACTAAGTCGCTACAATCCAACATAGTCTAATCTTTGACTTAAGCACAAAGTCAACTATACTTTAACAATTTCTTTAGTTGCTAAAGGTTTCATTAATAATCATTTCCTTTACCATCGACCTGTAATTTATGATCCATCAAAAATCATATACTCGATTCCCAAATTCAACTCCAAACACCCAACGGGTCAAAGTCGCACACTCCGACTATAACTCTTTTAATTATTCCATTAACCTTTTCACATACATACAATCGACACATTATGTTCTCAACATTCACTAGTCGTTCAAAACGAGAGTCAAAGCCTATCTTTGACCAAGTCAACCAATTACAAATTGACTAATCTTAACTTTTGCATAAAGTCAACCATACCTTTTTCAAACTAACAAATTTCGTACTCACGGGGTACCATTACCAATTTATCGCTTCTGGTTCTACTCATTATTGTTTCCTTAACCATCATCCCCGTTTTTCCAAACCTTCAATTTCTCCCCAATTAATCAGAGATTCGCACCTTCACTTAAGGTCACACCGACCTTTACCGATTCTTGACCATCATTTGTCACTTATACCACCAGCTAGTATTCTTTCAACCATCCTTGCATCACATCGATCAATTTCATAACTTTTATTCTCGATTATCGGTATTAGATCTCCTACCGCAACACATACCACAATTTCATACAAGTTTACCATATCCTGGTTACCAAATAATAATTTGCTCACTAGGAGTTTCTCTTTCCTCCTATTATATAAATCGTAGGCGTCTCCTACACATACATGACCTAAATGCAACCCGCATTTCAAACCAAATTCTCATTTACCATAACATAATAGTAATACTCATTAACCACATGGTTCTACATTCGTCCTATATATACATAAGCATATACATTTATATGTATATACATATACATCCCGCCAATTCCATCTAAACATCTCTATCGTGCACACATACAAGCATATGTATATGCCACACCAATATCATCTAAACATCTCTATCGTGCACACATACAAACATATGTATATGTCACACCAATATGATCTAAACATCTCTATCGTGCACATATACAAACATATGTATATGCCACACCAATATCATCTAGTATCCATATTTTCGCATCATGTAGCTTTGCTACTTTCTTACTCATTTGATCGCTCAATTATCCATCATGCATTCTAGCACCTCTCCCATAATATCACATTATCGTTTTTCTTTCATATCTAACATATTTCTCATTTGACATATTACTCAACACGATCCACATGACATTACCTTTTCATTGTCGTATGCCTCCGAAGGCCATCACATAATGCACATGCATTGTACTCCGCGGGTAGCTAATAAATTCTCCGATTACTATTTAGCGTTTCACTTACACATTAACCACTCTTATCCGGTTCATTTCCTTAACAATTTCCAAATCTTTTGTCACCACCGGAGTAACTACCACTCCATCCCATTAACCATAATTCACCGACCAATCCAATCATCCTTGAGTCAAACAATCGACTCTGGTCCACACTTGCAACCCATGACTTAGCAACCAATGGCCCAACACTCGATGTTCTACCCTTTCACATCGTGGGACTTAGGAATAGTCCTTTCCCAATCATAGTCTTACACTACACTATGTCATACATTATCACACTATTACTAAGTCATTTTACTAACAATTGTCTTCTCCTCCTTAATACCGAATCCATCAATCCTGTCACAAAACTTGATAGGGCTATATGCCAACTTATACTCAATCGTTTTCAACGATTAGAATTCGTCATTCCCGACACTTATCATTTTCCACATATTTTCCATTTATGGATTCTAAGGTATCACTATACCTTTAGTCATTCTTCTCTTTTACCATTCACGTATAATAACATTACATTACCTATTCGGATTCCCGCCGAATATCCAAGTTCCATTTCCAAAGTTTCTATTTCTGTAATTCCCATCCAAACTAACAATTCTTACCAAGACTTAGTACTTCATTATACTATCACTCTTATTGGAAACATTCACCAATCTCGTGTCTCATCCTTTTATGCTACATAATAGCATCAACCATTATATCCTTACTACATGCGACACACCGGTCTATATCCTTCCCAATATACAATTTCTATACACATACTAACCGGGAAGACTATTCCCAAAACAAATCTACACATCATACAACTTATCTCCAATTTCTATAAAAACTAATTCGTGCAATAACCAAGCAATTATGTCATAATCTCATATCTTCCATTTTACCTAAGATCTCCGAGGTGTCATCATGAACCCCCCTCTAGATCTCCTTTCGGGAAGACTTCCCCTTTCAACTCACTTGTGAGTTCCTTTCACAACATCTTGTACCGTGCTCTTCTTCACAAAGTTTCATACAACACATTCCACCGTGTCAACACCTCATCCTTCAATAGTGGTGACGCCGAAGTCACCATATCGTTCTTCCTTCATTTTCTACTCTCTAGCACTTGCTCAATCTACCGAATCCACCACATCCTGACCTCCGGCTCAGAACATCCGAATTACATAAAGGTTTTACACGATATGAAGGCCCTATACAACATCCTTCAAATTTTTTTTTCCGATTAGATCTTGCTACCTTTTTATGTAGATAACTTCCACTATAGACTCCTCCATTCGATGACTCTTCCTTCATACGGGTATTGGAATCATTCCGCCTACCCACATTCATACGGTTATCAAAAGTCTGGTTCACATTCTCATTCATAACTTTTCCCAATTTAGTGGAGCTCGTCCGCTTTTCACATTCATTCTTTCGTCATACCAATGTATCCAACAAACAAGATTCAAACGGTAACTCAACAGTCAAAAACAACACGATTAGATCAAAACATGGCATTTCTCATAGGGGTCGACCCTATCATACTAATGCCCTACGGTCTCAAAAGACTCCACATTACACATTTCATAACAACATCTATAGGTCCCCTAGGTTCAACCCTAAACTTAACATAAAGTCTCAAGGTCAACCTATCGATCTCAAGGAATCTTACATTCCTATTGCTACAGTCTAAGACTAGGATGGACATTCAACCTAATTCACTTAGACTATAGCTCTGATACCAAGTTGTAACACCCGTATTTTTTAAAACATCGTTTAAAACATTTCTAATACATAAACATATATGTATTAGAACCTAACATACCAGAAGCGCAAACATGTCTAATACATAAACATATATGTATTAGAACCTAACATACCTAGTACCAAACATATGCGTACTAGAAGCACCCGTGTGCGTAGTGTATAAACATATATACGCTCGGTGTATAAACATATATATACCACCGCTCAGTGACCGGGGGTCCCCCGCGTCACCACCATGTATCTCTTCTCATAACCTAATAGTTATGTCAGTCAAAGCCTTCGGCTATCACATCAAACATCAAACAAGTTAGCCATCTAATGATAACTACATATAACTAGTTCAGCACAGTGTGAACGTACCTGTATGGTCCCATGGACCCGATCATAAGCAACCCACATTTACTTCTACATCCATGAACCCAGGGGTCCATCATTACTTATTCTCATACCATACATTTCTTATTTATCGATAACGTAATACTTTTATCTCTTCTTGACTATAGTACATATTTATCACCAGTCAGTTCATATTCATTTACATGCATATTCGTTCCTCACTCTTATTAGTAATTCTTACCAAATAGGTACTCATTACTATAAAATCATTACCAATTGCTTTACTAATACATATCTATTAATAAAGAATCACTATCCGTTCTTTTAATCAATAATCTTTATTATTAAGGTTCATTAATAAGGATTTCATAATTACCTTAGTTTATCATATTTACCTCCAATATCGTCAATCATACTAGACATATTCTAGTATCACAACATACCTATTTTCCTACCTCTTTAGTCACTATCATTATCAAAACATTATTTAATTAAGACCCATTATATTATCATAAGAATTTTCACAACTATTTACTATGTACCCAGTTTAAAGGTCTCATGTACTCACCTAAGCAATGCTTTCCAGTTCGCGTTTATCAGCACGAATCCTTGTTTCCCGCCTTTTCAATAACTCCAACATATAGGTCTTTGAAACCTATCAACACAATCATCACATTTCTAGTTATCATCCATAACTAGACATCATCTAACATCATCCTAATTAACCCCAACCACCAATTTCATCAACTTGGTGGAGATCCATAAACCCTAGTTTATAAAACTACTTTCAAGTTACAAGTTAACCATAGACCCATGGTCTACATACTTCCTATGGGTGTTCTACACCCTAAGAACCCATCTTTAACAAGATTCCAACCCATCACATTCAAAATCAACACTTCCCCCAAATCTTGTTTACAAAACTAGATAGGAGATGAAAATACCTTAGATCCTTAACAAGGTTTGAAGATCTCCAAGAATGGTGGTGTTCCATGCTCAAGAACGCCCAAAATTGCCCTCATCTTCTCCCAAAATCTGCTGCACCTTTGGAGTGGGGAGAAAATGAGCAAAAACCCTAAAATCCCAATTTTTATGTCGCAGCGACGAAGATCGCGTCGCTATCTCCCAGATAGCGCCGCTATTTATGAACCCGCGATAAATCGCGCCACCAGATAGCGCTGCTATCTCTTACGCTATCTCGAAACTTCGATTTCGCGACCGCTATTTCAGGTCGCTGTCCCAACACGCACTAGATCACGTCGCGATCTCCAGATAGCGCCGCTATCTGGTCCCTGCAGCTAAGGCTGCATTTTTCTTTGTTCTCTTCGACCCGGTTTCATCCGTAACTTTCTCATACGTTGTCCAAATGACACGAAACCTATTCCCACGTGTTTTAAATGATTTTTCCTCATTTATCATATTTTTACATAATTTATTTAACACCAAATTTCGGGTCGTTACAGCTATTACATCAACTCACTATTTGGCTAACAACTTTCTGACCGTAAACCCGATTGACGAGTGGTCAGACTTTCTAGAAGGTAAACTCGGACAGGCACGTTTCTCTGTGATACGACCATCTCCCAAATTGGACGCTAAGACCACAAAATCTGCCAAAACTAAGAACAACCTAAACGAAAACCCCCGACACGAACCCCTCGATAATATAACGAGATTTCCAGAGGTGACGTGCTCTCGGGTTCATCAAGCTCGGCTTGGATCGACTCCAGAGCAATTAATATCATACGAAAAAGGATTAAGAACTATACCCTACGAACAATCCGCGAGGACGACTTTTAAACTCGAATATCGAACAAAAATACCTGACACACCAACTCGGCTTGATTCTCCTGGTCTGTTGCTAAGGTTGACGGACGGTTGTTGGGACCACTTAATTAGGAATAAAGATGGATACATCGAATTAATTAGAAACCCATCAAAATGAAATTTCTTATTTCTCACTTGGGTACACATCCAATTAATTTGAAGCCTTCACTAATTTGCCGATGGAAAAAAAAAGGCTCATCATTATTGCGGCCACCACATGCACGTAAGATTTCGAGATAATGAGGGGATTAGGGTTTACATTCTCTAATCAATTAACATAATAAGACTTAAAAAAGCCTTGGTCGGGCCCCCTTCTTGGCCCACTCGGCCTCACCCGACGACTCTTCTATTTATTACTCGTTAAACCCGACTCAATAATTTGAACAACCGGGTTGGAACCCGAGACACGCTCACACTCACGCTCGTTAACTAACTAATTAAATCGTCTTCACTTAATTATGATTATTTTCTACGAATTTAATAATTAATATCAAATAAATAATTATTTAATTACTTAAAAATTTCTGGGCGTTACATTTTTGTTCAATAGTGAACAGTTTTTTGGATTTGTGGTTTTGTTCGGTAATGATATGTTCAGATTATGATTATTCGTCAGTGAACACAATATTTTATTCATCATTTTGAGTTCTTCACCGTTGAACAGCCGACCAATATAATTAAATATGGAAATTATATTTTAGTATTGATTTATTAATTTAAATAATTTGATTAAAAAAGTTAAAAAGACCTTATTACCCTTTTTAATTAAAAATATAATTAAAATAAATGAGTGGATATAATTAGTTCTAGCAAAAAGAAGGTATTTGCATGAACCCCTAGTTATATAATTAGATTGATACAATTAATGTTTGATTAATATATGATATATCTTTCTATTATATGAAGTAGAATGAATACTCCATCTTACTATAAGTCTAATATATACTGGATATATGCACTTAGGTGGTGTTTGGGAAGACTTATTAAAGGGACTTGTGCTCGTTAGCCTATAAGCTTATTAACTTATTTAAGTTAATGAGCTTTTTTCAAAATAAAATTTCTGAAAGAACTTATTTAAGCTTATTGTAAAGTACTAAAATGGACATGTTATAATAAGCTAATAAATTCAACTAAATAAGCTTAAGTGTTTGGTTAGTTGAGCTTATATAAGAAAGTGTTTAATTGTTTATACTAAGGGTTAAAAACTTTATCATATTAAAAAAATATGTTCAACGCAGTCATTATTTTTTTATAATCTCAAGTAACAAATCTCAACCATTGATAAAAGTTTAGTAGTCAAGACTAATCATATCAACCATTTATTATTTTATTTTTTTAAAATTATTTTTTTTAAATATACTTCCTCCGTTTCAAAATAAGTGATACACTTTCCATTTTTGGGTGTTTCAAAATAAGTGATACACTTTGAAATTTTCCTTATTTGGTAAAATATAGTGGGACCCATACCCACTAAATATCTCCTTTAATAAAGTGAAATGACACATTTACTCTTACTTTTACATTTAAACATTATTAAAATCACTTTAATCATAATATGTGGGACCTATCACTCACTAACTATCTAATTTAATCTAATTTAACCTTCATTATAATCTTTTGCCTCAAAAAACGTGAAAGCTAATTTGTATCATTTATTTTGAAACGGAGGAAGTATATTTATTTAATTTTACTTTTTTTCGTAAAAAACATCATGTGATTGTATACTTGATGACATGTGATTGTATAAAAACATCACATGCGATCAAATATATAATCACATCTGATTATCACATAATATTATTTTTAATGGAAAAGTAAAATTAAAAATTACAATTAAAAAATTAAAATTAAAAATAAAAAAATATTAATTTTCAAATAAAAATTGAAAAATGAAAAAGATATAAAAAAATTGGATTAAAATTTATGTAAGTGTAGAGGTGGCGGTAGTGATGGTGGTGGTCACAGACGGTGGGTGGTGGTTGTGGTGGGTGGTAATTTCAACATTTTAAGGTTTAAGAGATTAATAAACAAAATTAGAGAATAAGAATTGTAGAGGAGCTGGCTTCACTCGGACCTTTTATACCGGATTCGAATGCTTGTTACTGCCTTTTATTTTGAGGTTGAAAAGTTAAGAACTTTTTGGAATAGAAAGTTAGGTTTAAGACCTACAATTTTTATAAAATCTCAATTCTTTATTAATAGATAATGGATAATAGATTTAAGAATAAACATTATCAATAATCCCTTGTGGTTGAGATGTCAAAGCTTGAAGTTTGTATACGCAAGGTCACAGGTTCGAATCCTGTCGCCTGCTGAAAAATTCAGACTTCCCAGAAAAGACAAGATATGATTAAGACCTGCCATATTAGGAAATGTAAGGGATAATGCAATGATAATGATAAAGTGCTTAAACGTATTAGTGAATCGAAAGATTCATAACTGACTAATTGTCCTTGGAACCACAACAAAGTTTTAGGTTATTCTCATTGGTGTGATGGATAATTAGTTTGACATCAAGGACTTGATTGAGAAGCTTAAATTTGTAACCAATAAATGGATTATTTTTTACTGCAATATTAGCGATTTACATGATCAAGGAAAACCTTATTTTTACTAACATGAGAATTGCCACAACGTGTAAGGGTAACCGAAATACGATTCATCCAAGTCGTGTCATTTTAAGGATAAGTCGATCTGCTAGTTGACCTCCAGATGATAATGTATGTTTGTTTTTGAACACTCCAAAATTGGCTAATAGATAAGTCAATTTATTTTGTTCACAAAAAGGGTTAAAATTGATGGCCCACGTTACCCATCACTTTAATGGCTCATTCATTTTATCAGGGTCACAAAAATAGTCATGTTGATTTCGTTTTTGCTGCTCTATCCTGCATATTAATGCGTCGGTGATGACCGGTGGTTGCATTTTATTGGTGCCAGCTATGATCAAAGATTCGTGTGGCTGTTACAAAATCAATTAAAAATGAGAGATATTATTTGAACGTGGGATTATGAGAATTCCAATTATATCCCTTAGTAATATATTTTATATTTCTAGGGCATAAGTTAGAAAAAACTTTTATATTAAAACGCTTTGTATTTTCTTTGATAATTGTATGTTAGATCTCTTTTAACATTTTATAATAAACAAAGATAAACAACTGAACATATAATACGTGGTAAAATGTAGGAATCATCTATATAATAAACAAACTTAAAGAATTGGGATTGTAATAGGTGAATAAATGATTAAAAAAAAAAAACCTTCCATGTAATTTTCTCATGAAGCATGGGGCATGTGGTGGCTCTCATTGACTTGAAAAGGAAAAAGAAATGCTAAGATAATTGTATAAAGTATAAACGTGCTGATAGACATACACCTTTCGTTATTTCTCTATGTATTTTACGTACCACCAATTATATACTATAGAAATAGAAATAAGATACTCCCCCCGTCCCAAATTAATTGTCCATTAAACAAAAGACAAAGAGTTTTATAAAAATGCAATTATTGCATTGTCCACCAATAAAATCTCATATTTACCCACTTATAATTCATATGATTGGTTATAATTTGAAATTAATACTTATTTTGGGACAAACTAAAATAGTAATATGGACAATAAAAATGGGACGGAGGGAGTATGTAATTTGTTGTAGTGATTTAGGCCCATTTAATGGCTATATATACATACCATCTCCATATAAATCTTACCTCAATTAGCAACATCATGAACCCTTTAGACCCCGTAGAATTTAGAAGGCAAGGTCATATGGTCATAGATTTCCTTGCTGATTATTACCAAAATGTTCAAAATTTCCCTGTACGAAGCCAAGTGAAACAAGGTTATTTACAGGAAATTTTGCCTGATTGTGCCCCAGAGCAACCAGAGTCTATAGAAATCATACTTAAGGATGTGAAAAACGATATAATTCCGGGCATAACACACTGGCAAAGTCCAAACTTTTTTGCACACTTTCCAATCAATGGAAGCACCGCAAGCTTTATAGGTAATTTTTTATGTTAGTTTTTAAAGAATTAAGTAACTATTTTGCACATGTATATTATATACCATGCCTCAAGTTCTCAACTGAGGCTTAAATCCATAAACTCTAATTTATTGATGGGTCACTCACATTACCAATTTTTTATAATGATCTAAAATTTTTAATACTGATCCAAATTTTTTAATGATTGGTTGAGAATTTTCTTTACAGCCCTCACCCAAATGAATCCTCAGCTGATCCCACTTTTATATATATATATTTATATATATCATCCTATGTTTTTACAAAAATAGAAAAAACTCAAAAATTATAAAATCTAAAAAATTTATTTGATTGGTTGGTGTCTAGAATGACCATATTGTTGGGTTGTTGGATTTTCCTTCATATAATTAAACTACATTTCAATGGCTTTAGTCTCATTCTCTTCTAACTCTCTGCTTAAGCCTTCTGAACCGGATCTTTCGTAAGTGGATCCCTGGTTTTATCCTTTGACTTTACATGGACAATCGTGCCAACTTTTGCTAAGAGTAGTTTTCGAATTGAATTGTGTCTACATCGAATATGCCTTGGCATACCATTGTACATTGCACTTTTGGCTCTATAAATAGTCAATTGATTGTTTCTGAAAATTGAGTTTTTCTCTCCCGAAAAATGTTCTTTGTGTTTGAACAACTTTTGAAGACCACTTCACGGAATTCTTTTAATCAACGTGTTTTGGGTTAGATTAATCCGGTATTCTTTTGAATCAACGGATTCTAATCTATATTATCATTCTAGTCTACATCATAAACCAATTTGGAATATATTCTACAAATTGACATAGCCCCTCCACATCAACACCACTTTTATCCAAGTTGAAAAGCTTTTTATTGTGGATCTAGTTGTAACCATTTGCTTGGAAGGCTTTCAAAGATATAGCTTCACCTGTAAGGGTGAACACGTATCTACTTGCAGATTTAGAATACTTTATATCATATATCCAATTTGCATCACTTTATCCATCGACAAAAGTTGCATATCTAGTATAGCCCATTCCATAATCAAGAGTATACCTTAAATACCGAGTACTCTAGTAGTAATTTTCCAACATTCATTACCTTGATTAGTCGTATATGTACTTACCCTACTAACCGTATATGTTAAGTCTCGTCTTATACAACTAATATTAGAAAACAACTCATAATAGTCATTATTTTATATAATTTATGTTTACTTTACGATTTGATTACATGTATATAATTCTTAACACCTTCACCTTTATATTTGTATAGATCTTGAGTGGTGTCAATCGAAGTATGAAATGTATGTTGGAATTAAACTAGAACAAACCAGAAGAATAAAAAAATGGACCAAACTTTCTGTGTTCTTATTCAATTCAAGTTACAATACTAAACATAAAACAAGTATTTAAACTCAAACACAACGATCTTCCCATAATCTTCATATATGGCCGACGTGGTGTAGTGCACAAAACTCGGTCAAATATTGACTGATTACAATTATTATATTTAGTGCATTAACTACTTTAATCACTAGATAAAACAAATAAAATATCAAATCGAACCGTAAGCTTTAGACTTGTGACCCGGTATAAACGATTAAACCAACAATCACTGAACTGTATTTGTATCTCTGGCATTGAAGTTCTCAAGGATCTTATCTATATAGTTTTTTTTATTTAACTCAAGTCTATCCTGTGTTAACGTGATCTTAATTCCAAGAATTACATCTGGTAAACCCATATCTTACATATGAACACTAGATTAATTCCAACATGTCTTTTGTAGATTATGTCATCTTATCATTGCTTCTAGTGATAAGCATATTATCTACATAAAAAAATAGGATGACATATTCATGACTTCAATGAAGCCAAGGTCATATGGCCATAGATTTCCTTGTTGATTATTACCAAAATATTCAGAATTTCCCTGTACGAAGCCAAATGAAACTACCTCCCTATGCCGTTCCGGTTGTGGGAAAATGTATCAAACTGCCAGAAGAAGGATTTTTCTTCAAAGGTGCCTACGGGGAAATGAGGTTTCAAAGGATAGCTGAGCTAAAAAATGCAAACTTCAATCATCTAAAGTCAGTCAGATACATTCCTTCTTGTTTCTTCGTTGTCGATGGCAGTGTACCAAGCTAGCAGCCTTCCAAATGATATACCATAATACTTTATATAGTTCTCCAGAGATATTTGTACGTGTTGAGCAATCTTTTTAATGTGGTTGAACTCGTCTGAAGATTTTGGTAGACTTTTTAACACTTCCATCACGTTGCTTGTTTCTAAAGCTTTCGAAATCCCTTCTTTTTCATGCTGAGGAGTTTTTACACGTTTTGCCTCCTCTTCTTCTTCTTCCTGAATTCTGTAAACCTTATGAGTTCTTCTTTTCTCAGCTACCCAGATTTTATAACGTCAGGTTGTAGGACAGAGATTCTTGGTGGTCTGACTGGAGGTTTAGGAGCTGAGAAAACTGCATCGCTACTTGTGCCAGTACCACACATGCTCTTTTCTTTCATTTTTACAGCCATGAATCCTTCAAGAGAGAGACATGCTGCTTGGGCTGCACGAAGATAGTCTTCCTGGTTCATCCGTACCAAACTCATACCCTTTAGTTTTAATTTTTGTTGGAGATGGTTGCTTTACTCCTTTTCCTTTGTCTCCAAGTGCCAACATGGAGATCTTTTCTGCTGAGAAGATGCCCGTTGGAGCATGTTCTTTGTTTCCACCTCGAGGATTTGCAGCAATTGTAGACCAATGCCTTCGAATCATTTGTTGAAAATTTATGACTTCACCTCAGCACCCTGATCAATCTGCACACCTATCTCCCCCTGACGAACTGGGGAGGCTGATTTATCACCTCCACAATTTCGACAATTTGGGTGGCAGGCTCAGGCTGATGAGCCGGTTGAATGAAGAATGCAAGGTTTTGAAGGGGCCCAAGAAGGGCTTGCAGTTGTTCATTTATGTTATCGAAACCGGTATTCATCTCTGTTCGAATATCATTGGATGTTTTCACTAGATCAGCTTTCATATCAGCTACTGTGGTTGTGAGATTGCTAACCTGATCGATCAGAGTACTTTGGGTAGGACACAGTTCATCATGGGATGCATTTAACAGATCGATACATTTTGATTGTTTGTTGATCACATCATGAACAACATCTTGATTCTTTGCCAAAGCATCTTGACATGCCATTATCACATGCTGATGTTCATTTAAGGCTTTCATGTCATTCATGATGGTCAGATTTTGTTCTTCAATTGATTGCTGAATTTTAAAAACTTCTTTATTTAAATCTCCCAGAACTGCCAAACTTCCAGAGAAAGCATCAGGAACGGTGGATAGAGTTTTCACACAATGTTCCATTCGATCAAAGGCTTTTCCAATGTTTGTCAGAAAGAAGTTTTGCTGATGTTGAACTTGATCCATCTGACTGGATAGCAGAGACTGCACGTTCAGTTTGATGAATAGCCAGATCAATTTCTTCATCCCTGATCTTGGATCCCTCTGATGAAGGCACTCTAGTAAGCCCAGAGTCAGCAATTGGTGGCTTCTGAACCATTGTAACTTCAGTTGCATGCTCAGTTTGGGTTGATTTGACATCATCTCCTTTGATCAGACCAAGGGGATCTGATGACTCATCGATGTCATAATTAAAATGCAGAGGAGTGGGAGATCGATGAATCATATTTTGGTCATCATCATCGCCATCATCATTATCAGAGTAGTCTGACGGTCTTTCGAATTGTTCAGCATCTTTGTTCAAGTTGTTGATAGGCTGAGATAAGATTGCGTTAGCTACAGAGAAGTTAAATTCGCAGTCAATTTTGACCTCGTCAGGATTCCGATCTGTTTCTTCATCATCTGTTTCAGAAATAGTTTCTGGTGGAACTTTTAATAAGTCCTCATCAGATGCCTGCAAAAACTGATTAATGACTGGAGCATACTCTGGTGCAAGTGATTTGGTTTGTGTGTGTATACTAGACTCCGGATGGGTTTGGAATTTACCTTGAACTATATCATCAGTATGTTAAGAGACTGTGATATGATGATTAGGAGATCCCATTTTCTCGTCAGACACCATCTCAGTGTCTGATGGGGTTGGTGAGGGTTGATTTACCTTGTGCTTAAGGTTTTTCTTATGTATTAGTTTAGCCCTTTTTGTCCTGGAGAGCCCTTTTGTCAGGGAGACTCCAGTTGGTGATGTTTTCTTAGTGCGAGTTGTGCACAACTTTGGTGGGGAGACTTGGTCAGAATCTGATGGGTTTTTCAGATTCATGGTCTCTTTGGGGAAAGAGCCGGTGTCCGAAGAAACTGAAGGAAGTGCGTGCGAAGCCACCTTTTCAGGTCTCTTCTGATCCTCGTTAGAGGGACCGGTTGGAGGGATTAAGGAAGAAAAGTTCAATATACCTTGGGGAAGAGGCTTGACCTCCCTTATAGTAACGCTTGAGAAGTTGGTGTCGCCCGCCTCCATTTTGACTTATCAGCTCGTAATCCACTTTTCCAATATAGTGTTAAAAAATCAGAGATAAAAACCTTGGAAAATGACAATTAAGTCTCGCTTGACATATTTTACTTTTGACACAAGTTTGTCAAAGGTTAATTTTCCAAAATCAACTCTCCGGTTGTTGACAAGAGAATCACCCAGAATTAACTCATGTGCAGAAACACACTCCATACCCCCTTTTTTGTTGTAAGACACTGAGAAATTGTCATGAAGAATGCAGACCAGATGCTAGACATACCCTGTCTTTTCACGTTAGTTTAATGTTCCTTGTTGTATGTAATAAAGCTTAATACAGACTGCTTTGCTTTTACCGGAGATGGTGGAGGTTCATAATTTGATTCGTCATCTCCGTAGTAGTTCATGCTTGTAAGTCGTTTGAAGGATTCAGGATTTAAGGAGATAGTACGTTTTCCTCCTAAGATACTTCTTGAAATGACGTCATCACCTTCATCTTTTGTAGAATGTGTACAGGAGTCCCAAAATTCAACGAGTACGAATTTTGAAAGAGGAACATCTTGATGAAGAGCCATTTTTAAGGGATGTGCGTTGAAGAGTTGCAAAATTGGTTTGAAATTAGCATCAAGGTTTGATACTCGTGGGCTCACATTACTCCGACGATTGTTCTTTGTTAGCTGATTGAAGAGACGGTAAAATCTTTTTGAATGTGTGAAGTTCTTTTTACTTCGTCTGAAAGTTCGACCCCATGAGGTTCAATCGTCTCTCTCTTTGGAGCCATTTGATTTTTAGAGAGGAAATTTGAGAGAAAGAAAGTGAAGGATTGAAGACGGATGAGAGCAAAAGGATTTTGATAAACGAATTTCAGCAAAGGGTTTAGGGTTTATATAAGATGAAGGATGATTAGTACGAATGAGATCAACGGATGAGATTTGAAGATGTTGATCTATGGTGTACAACAGAGAGACAGTTGAGTTGCTTGCCCACGATGAGGTTGTCCAATCAAATCAAAAGAAAAATGGGGATGGAGAGGACTTTGAGGTGTCCGCATTAAGTGCGTACACTGACAGCTTAGCAGAAGCACAGTGGGTCCAATAAAAATGGTCCACCTCATCAGATACATGGCAACAAGAAACGACAAGTGTCTTTATCAGAGGAGATACACTATCTGAAGATTTTGACTATCTGAATGCGTCCACTATCTGATAACGAGGGACATATTAGCTGAAAATTGTGACTATCTGACAATTTTAAATTATTATTTTTTTTAAACCAGTAACATATGAAATACCCTGTATCTGATCCTAATGAATTACTGAAACATTGCTAATAACTCAAGAGATGTTTTAGTGTTTCAAAAGATAAGATAGATACAACGGAATAATAATGAATGGTTGAACTAAATATTAAAAGAAATTACACTATTGGTTGGCTTCCAGAGAATGAGAGAATGTTGTGTCATGCCTTATTTGATGATAGGGACGTAGGGACTTACAACTGGTCAAGAGTCAGATGTTGTCATGTCGTCTGCCCTGCATAGATTCTTAAGACATTTAGGTGCATTTAGGCACCCACTGAGGTACGGGTACCGAAGGGTTTTTGGTGTCTTCCAACTGAGCCTTGTCCTGTTTTGGTGTATCTTATGAGATTATAGATTCTGAAGATGAGATTTTCTTGTGAACTTGATTGGGGCAGTCTTTTGCTTCATGACTTTTATCATTATAGTGATAACATTTCCTTTTGTGAACCTGAGTAGGTGAGAGATTGGTTTTTGAGTCATATTGAACCTTTACATTTTGAGCTTTTTCTTTGGAAATTTGGTATAATGTTTTGATTGGTTTGGTGACTTTGACTCCTTTGTTCTTCAGTTTTGGCTCATTTATCTTTATTGCTAAAGATTTTTCAGTTGTGGGATCTTCAGGTTTCGATTCAGTTTCTTCAGTTTCTGTATGTTGAGATGTTTCATCTTTTTGGGTTTCTGATGATTTTTCTTCGGATTCTACGCTTTGAATATTCACGATCTTTCTTCAGATTCTGTACCATGGTTGTCTGAGATCGATTCAGATTTTTTAACGAAGAAATTTCCTTTAGGGTTGGAGACATTTGATTTGGAAGTGTAATCTTTTGGTGGTCCGAACATGGGATTTCTATGATTTGAGTTCAGCTTGTATACCTCAGAAAGAATTGTGGCGGTCTTGTAATTTCCTTCAAGGACTTCCTGAACTTGAGCTGGAATTTGTTCTTCTAAAACTTGCTTAGAGAGATTAGATGACTTAGACCAAGAATCACAAATCTTTTGGAGAGTTTCACTCTTCTTTATCAGCTCTACATTTTGTTTTCTTAAAGTCTAGTTTATCATCTGAAGCTCGGCAATCTTGAGTTTTGAATATTTTAGTTGAGATGATTCTTGCTTGAGTTTTTCTACTTCTTCGGTCAAATTCTTTAAGGTGATTTCTGACTCAGCATATCGATTATGAGCACATACTAAGTTTCGAGTGAGCACTTGAAATAGAGATAACTTTTCTTCATCAAACGCTTTACTAAATTTTCTTACTCTTTTTAGAGTTTCAGCGTCCCATTTCTTTGAAGAAGAAGTTTCTGCCATATCAGATTCTTCAGAGTCATTTGAAGATGGTTGTATCTCAGATTCTTCAGTTCTGGCCATTAGACATTTGACGATTTTGTGATTCTCTGGCTCAACTTCAGATTCTTCTCTTAAGATAGCAGAGACTTCCTTATCGTTGAATATTTCTTCGTCAATTGACTCTGAGTCACTTACCCAGGATTCAAATGTTGCTTTGAAAGCTTTTGCATCTTTCTCAGCCTTTGCAATTTGTGCTTTCAGATTTTGGTATTTCTTTTCGGAATCTTCCTATCTTTTCTTATAATTTGATGACGAGTTTGAGCTTGATCTTTCAGGTGCCGAAGTTTCCCTGACTCTACAGTCGGATTTGATATGACCGGTTCTTCCACATTTGTAGCAAGTAAGTTCTTCTTTTTCCTTTCTCCCTCTTTACATGTTTCTGTTTAGAAATCTTTTGTATCTTGTTTCAACTAATGCCATACTTTCAGATAGCTCCTTTATATCATCACTTTCATATCCAGTAGAATTCGATTCTTTCTCTTCTAGATTTGTATCTTCAGCATCTTTGTATCTTTCGTCATCAACATCAGTTGGATCAGCACTACCTTCTACTTTAGACTTTTGAGCTCTTCGAGATGAGGAGCTTGAAATGAGTGCAGTGGAATTGGGAGCCTCATTCAGATCATCATACATCTTATTTTCATTTTTAAAGTTCATTAATGTGTTGTACAGGCTGCTCATGTTCATATCTCTCATCTGCCCAGAGGTTCTCAGTACTGTAGACATAACAGCCCAATCTTTTGGAAGAATTTCCAAGAACTTATACATAAGTTCCTAAACTTCTTTGTTGATTCCAAATTCCCTTAACTCGTTTATCAGAATGGTGAACCTTCTGTATGACATGTTAAGTGATTCACCTCTGATAACCTTGAAAGCTTCATATTTGCGATTCAACATTGTTTTCTTGCTGACTTTAACTTCATCAGTTCCTTCATATGAAGTTATCAAGATATCTCATATCTCTTTAGCAGTTCTGCATTCTTTTATTGTTATAAGAATGTGATTTGGAAGGGACGTTTAAAGGAGAAACCGGATTTCAGCATCCAAACCAGCTAGCTTTTTATCCACCTCTGTCCATTGATCTTTGGGTTTGGGTTCTTCAACATCAGATAGATCTTCTTCATCTTTATCATCACCTTCTTTCTTCTTTTTCTTTGAAATAGTTGTACTTGGAACGAACATTTTTGGAATGTATGGACCATTGATAAGAATATCTGGTCCCATATCATTTTGATGTTCGACAAATCCCAGAAAACGGATTTTCCACATACAAAAATCATCATTAGTAAAAACTGAGGCATTTGTCTTAGAATCAAGGTTCATTTGTGATAGCTTTTCACCCATTTTGATCAGTAAGTAAGCAGATCAACAATTATGAATTAATTGTCATGCTCTGATACCAATTATTAGTCCTGTGATAAGTGAATTACTGCAGTTATACGCTTTCACTGACCAAATAAAAATTAAAGGTAACACTCAACACTTTTTAAACTTTTATTTATTAATCAATAATGATACAATAAAGCAACAAGCAGTTTGCGGAATAGCTAAGAACAAATCCTAACTAAACTGCTTGTAGGAAATAGACAATAACTGATTACTATCTAAGATAAGTTCTGATCAACAAATGATCAGGCACAAGACCAGATATCTTCGTTACAGAGATTCAAATTATCGAATCAAGTAACTAAGATAATTGGTGGTTTACACTCTGCTCAAAGAAATGAAAGTATGGAGTAATTTTAGTAGCGTGTAACCTTGTTGGGTGCACACCGAAATCGATCGCTAAATCCTCAATTTATAGCATTGGGAAACGTGGTGCCAAAGGAATGATCGATCGATTCCACGTGTGAGAATTCCGTTGGTGCAGAGGATATTGCATGAGACGAGCACGACTAACGGAATTCTGACAGTACTTTATGTCGTCTTGTGATCGCCGATATCTTCTAGAAGATTTGCAAGATATTCCCTTTAACAACAATCCAGTAACTTGTGCTTTACTTGTGTCTTTCTGTGACATTGAAACTTCAGGCCTTTGTACGCTTCAGCTCGCCATGAGTCTTCGGATACTCATGCTTCTTCATATGGCCTTCAGCTGCAGTGACCTTCATTAAGAGTTTTGCTTAGAGATGTATCAGTTCAATGGTTCAGTGTTATTGTCAAGTGTGCACTGAATCTGCTACAACTATCTGATCTGTTGATCAGTATTTGATTCCGCACGGGGAACTGATCGTTGTTTCAGATAGTGATCAGATAGTGTAGCTGGGTAACTGAAATCCGAACTGATCAGATCCACTTACCCACAATCTGAGGAATTGATCCTCCAATTTGTCTTCTAACTATTTGCCTTGTTGTCTTCATTAAATCCCTTCAGTGGGGGATGTTTTTCAGTGACCCAACAATATTCATGACTTCAATGAAGCCAAGGTCATGACCATAGATTTCCTTGTTGATTATTACCAAAATATTCAGAATTTCCCAGTACAGCCAAATGAAACTAGGTTATTTACTAGAACCAAACTTTTTTGCACACTTTCCGATCAATGGAAGCACTGCAAGTGCAAGCTTTATAGGTGATTTTTTTGTTTATTTTAAGAAATCAAAGATTTATACATGATTATTATATACGCACATGCCTCCACTTAGGCTTAAATCCACGAACTCTTTGTTCATGCGTACTCACATTACCGCTAACCTAATGGCGTGTTAGTTTTGTAGGTGAAATGCTTATAAACGGATTTAATGTTGTTCCGTTTAATTGGATATCTTCTCCTGCTGCTACTGAGCTAGAAATGGTGGTTATGGAATGGCTATTGAAACTCCTTCAACTTCCAAAATGTTTCTCATTTTCAAGTGGCGGAGGAGGTGTTTTGCAGGGTACAACGTGCGACGCCTTTCTTTGCACCGTGGTTGCTGCTAAAAAGAAGATTCTAGATCAAATTGGAAGAGAAAATTCCGAGAAGCTTGTTGCCTATTGTTCTGACCAAACTCATTTTTCTTTCGCAAAGTCGGCCAAAGTTGCGGGAATCAACCCAGCCAATATTCGACAAGTTCCAACATCCAAGTTAACAAACTTTGAACTATCTCCAAAGTTATTGGATGACATGATTAAAAAAGATGTTGAAGATGGTTTATTTCCATTCTTTATATGTGCTACTATAGGGACAACATCAAGCAATGCAGTGGACCCACTAGGACCCTTGTGTGACGTGGCACGAGGGTATACTGTGTGGGTCCACGTGGATGCTGCTTACGCCGGGAGCGCGTGTATCTGCCCCGAGTTTCGTCATTTTCTTGATGGTGTAGAGGGCGCAAACTCGTTTAGTTTTAACGCGCATAAATGGATGCTAACACAACTGGCTTGTTGCTGCCTTTGGTTGAAAGACAGATCTGCCCTTATCAATTTTCTCTCTACAAATTCGGAATATTTGAGAAACAAAGCCACTGATTCCGGGCAAGTTGTCGATTACAAAGACTGGAAGGTACAATTATCACGAAGATTCCAAGCCTTAAAGTTATGGATGGTGTTAAGAAGCTATGGGGCAACTGGTTTGAGGAAATATATAAGAAATCATGTAAAAATGGCTAAGGATTTTGAAGGTCTTGTAACCAAGGATCCGAGGTTTGAAATGATCGTTCCTAGAAACTTTTCTCTTATTTGTTTTCGAGTTTCTCCTCATGCAATTTGTCTGAATTACCATGAAAGTGATCTCCATGAAGTCAATGAATATAACCAGAAATTATTGGAATCGGTGAATGCAACGGGTCGTATTTACATAACACATGCGGTTGTTGGAGGAGTTTATGTTATTAGATTTGCTGTCGGGGCCACTCTCACCGAAGATAAACATGTGCACATGGCTTGGAAGTTGATCCAAGATCAAGCAACTTCCATGTTGTCAACATCAACTAATTTAATAAAGAGCGATTCTTAAGATGAGTTACCAGGGCAAATCTAAGAAGAATATAAAAAGAAGTAAAGTTTGTATGAAGTGTTAAACATGTTTATGTTGGGCACATAAATAATGGTCATATAGATTTATAAATTCAGTTCTTCAATAATTAGGAGTCCTGATGAATAAGATGAATATATAGATTGATGTATATGTTACTACAAATTACTATTCATATATATATATTTTTTTTTTTTTGTGACACCTGAAATTTATCTTGAGATGTGTATTACAAACTCGTTTAAACCACAGCGTTTTAGATTCTTTCCTTAGATGAATCTTGGCTGAAAAAATTGAATGTATGGCGATGGAAAATTAAGTAGTAATTTACCGTAAATCTCTAAAACGGATTTAAATTGTCACGTTTGCTATAACATTTAGAATATTAATACTTGTTCAATAAATTGGAATAAAAGAAAATAGAATTAAAATCACAATTACAATTGTAAATTAATGAAGTAATATGTAAAATATAGGGGTAGAAAACAGAGATGACTAAGTCTCGTGTTTGAGACAATCCTCATTAAAGAGATTTTCCGACAACAACCAAAATAGTTTGTATAGCCTGATATGATCCACTACCTAAAATATTACCGGTTTATCTTTGTTCTTTTTCTTAGGAACGTGAAAGTCTATTTGTGTTGTATGTGTTTCAAGGCGTGTCTTCCCATTAACCAAATGATTATGGGATTGTTTAATACTGAAATGAACAAGATTTAATCAAAGTCATCAATTCATAACTTTTATTCATCATCCACACTTGAAATGTTTAAATTTGATACACATAATAGATATTGAAAAGGTGTGATGAACCAACACACCTTGATTGTGACAGTTATTTTTGGTGACAGGCGATGGTGTCCCTTGGCACATGTTCGGTCATTTTGCATTCTTTCACTAACTAAAGTTATAAACTAAGTTATTATACCGTAAGTTATAATTACAAATACTAATACAAATGATATTAATGATCATCTTGATTTCAGTGGTGTTGAGATATTCCTGTGTGCTGGTAATCCTTTATGGTTCCAATTGTACTTACACATATTTGATCAAACATAAATTACGATTAACCATGCATTTTCTTTACCAGACATTTTATCGAAAAAATGAACAACTCTTGAGATTGTAACAGTTAATTCTCAAATGATTTTGGAACTTCCTTTATATTACGTGTTACTCTTTTCCTGTAAATCTTTATAAGAATTATATTTAATTTTTATAAAATTTGAACAATAAGAATGTTTATATTTATTAATCTTAAATTAAAATGATTTATATTTTTAACATAATAGTAGTGCATCAAATAATACTTCCTCTGATTCAAAATAAGTGATACACTTTGGATTTCACGGTTTTTGAGGCAAAAGATTATAATGATGGTTAAATTAGATTAATTGGATGGTTAGTGGAAAATGGGTCCCACACTTTTTGAATAACGTGGGTTTGATGATGTTTAAAAGTAAAAAGTAAGGGTAAAGGGGTCATTTCACTTTGTTAAAGTAGATAATTAGTGGGTGAGGGTCCCACTTTTTTTGCCAAATAAGGTAATTTTTCAAAGTGTATCACTTATTTTGAATCACCCCAAAAAGGAAAGTGTATCACTTATTTTGAATCGGAGGAAGTATATATTATACTTATGTAAGAGTAGATTACACCAATTGTCCTAATGGTATATGTCAAATTTCCCCGATAGTCCTTTTTAATTTAAAAAATTAGACTGATAGTTCTTATTTTAGAAATATGTTGCACCCATGGTCCTTTTAGCTATACAATATTAATGTTTTCTGTTAAGTGGCTCATGTGCAATCTACGAGGTTACTTTCGTCTTTCCCCATTTTATTTTAAAGAAACTAACACCACCAGCATTTTTGCGGTGTACGGGTTACTTACGATTTGCAGATCGATCCCACCGATGGTCGGTGGTGGCCGTGGTGGTGGATCTCACAAATTGCCATAATTTATTTGCTCATTATTTTAAGCAAATAGATAATGGGTTTTATAAATTTTACGCGATGAACAAAGAGGGTTAATTATAATTGCTGCATAATATTGTATGATAAACATTATATGCATTAAGTCGACACTACGACTTATTTACTCAGATATTTATTAATGATCATGCTCATATAATCATAACAATATACTCATTTCATATTGCATATCTCAATCTCATATATTTCATAAAAACATAGCATAACTCATTTCATGCATTTTATCTCAACATATAAGTCTCATATAGACATGGTAATAATTAATTCATGCATATAAATTCAACACATATCATTCTCATAACAAATCGCAATAACAATCCCAATGTACACAATAGCGCATGAACACATAACACATAATACGGTATAATTACTCGCGTATATGGTGAGGAACCTCACCTCAGTTTGCTAGCTTCCAATTAAACAACAATTAACCTCAATACAGTCCCGATACTCTCACGAGCTTTTGGAACACATAAAAGAAACACGTACCAACATTTGGCACAAAATCACTAAAACTCAGAATCTGAGTTTTCTTGTTAAGTTTACTAAACTGATCATAACTTACAAACCGTAAGTCCAATGGACTCCCAATCAGATTTTCCAGAAACTAAACTCTGAGCCCTACATTTCATTGTGAGATGACCCATCTCCAATTCTGACCGTAAGGGTCTCAAAAATGGCTCACAAGATGAAACAGTTGTACAACTCAAGACCCATGCTACAGGTACGGTTCTGACCGTAGCTCTCAGACCACTGACCCGACCAACTTGTGATCGGTGAATTTGGAAAGCTAACTCAGAGGGCTACAAATCTCTGTGAGACAGTCATCGCCCGATTTAGACTCTAGAATCATCAAAAACAAACCACAATGTCGTCTCAATATTCTGCCAGAATCGTTCAGCATAACACAAAAATAAAAGAAACGAATCACCAACAAAATCCGACACTTTTCGCCAGAGTGCCTATCTAGACATCCCGAAATCCAAATTTTCTGGATTCTTCGAGTATGACTACGTATTATACAAGAGTACGAAAAACATTAGAACTATACCCTTCATAAAACAATACGTAACGATTACAAAAGCACCACTAAACCGAGACCTCCTATTGATCGTATTAAGTAATACCCGTAAATATATCAATTGCATTTAATTGATTCTCCTAATTATTGTATTCCATTTATATATAGATCATTACTTAGAATAGAGACTCGATTTGCTCTTGTAATTTCTCTTCCTCTTTGTATATATATGTACCATTGTTCTTGAATAAAATACACAAGATTTTACAATAATATCATTCATATCTCATTCTTCATATGGTATCAGAGATTGGCTCAAATCCTTCTTCTCGATCTTCATCTCCTTTATCTTCTACTCGCCTAGAAACCCCATCAAAATGTCCGACCAATCATCTTTTTTGGTTAACACTTTCATGAAAGATCTCACTGCTGTAACCTTCCCCGCAACCCTTAAACATACTTCCTCTAATTTTCTAGCCTGGAAAACTCAAGTTCAGGCACTCCTCTACGGCCTCGATCTCTTCAAATATCTCGATGGCTCTCACCCTAAGCCGTCACCTACTGTCGGTGCTGATGGAACCCAGGTTCCTCACGACGCCTACCCGCAATGGTTCCGGCAAGACAGGCTGATTTTTGGTGCTCTTGTCGGCAGCCTCTCTGAATCGATAGTGGCTATCATTCAAAGTTCTGCATCTTCTTGTGATGCCTGGAACATCTTGGAAACAACATATGCATCTCCAAGTCGTGGCCACATAAAACAACTCAAACATCGTCTAAAACAGACTACAAAACTCCCAACCCAATCTGTTTCTAACTATATGCAGCAGATCAAAACTATCACTGATGAATTGGCCATCCTCGGAAAGAAGATGGACAATGAAGACATCATTGACGCCATTCTTGATGGCCTCGATCAGTCTCAATACAAACCTATACTCGATGTGATTCATGCTAGAGATACCCTGATCTCATTCAATGAATTGCACGAAAAATTGATCAATCATGAGCTTTCTTTGGCACAACAAACCCAAGTTACCGGGCTTCACCAACCTGCGGCCGTATTCCAAATGCAACAAAACTACCGACACGACTCCAGTCATCGTTCTTGGCCACCGAAGAACCAAAATGTATCTTCTGGTCATAATAATCGTCCTCCTCATCATGGCCAAGGTATATTGCCTACTCCCAACACAAATGTCAATTCTAATACAAGCTCAAAACCTTTTCTTGGCAAGTGTCAATGGTGTCACCACTGAGGGCATTCTCTCACAAACTGTCACGAGTTCAAGAAAACATGCTCGATCACTCCTCCACAATATGAACGTAATATGCAGGCAAAACATGCTCAAGTCAATAGCATGGGCATCGCTTCTGCTCCGGATCAAACTAGTTGGATCTTTGACAGTGGAGCATCACATCACGTCACCACCGACCTTAACAACCTTTCATTCCATGCACCATATGATGGAACGGAAGAACTCGTTATAGGCGACGGAACAGGTCTTGAAATCACTCATATTGGTTGTCTTTTATTACACACCACACACACATCCATTATTCTAATAAACGTTCTATGTGTCCCTTCCTTAGCCAAAAATATAATCTCTATTTCATGTCTTTGCATTGTGATATTGGCATATTTATACATATATTTATATGGCAATATACCTATTTTTATATGTGTTTATCGGTTAGAATACGATGTTATCACTCAAAATGTAGTTTCCATTGTATTTTGCAGGCTATAGAAGAAAAAGTGACAAAAACGGGTCAAAATGACACAAGAAAACGACAATCCCAGAATCTGAAGAAGATAGCGCCGCTATCTATAGATAGCGACGCTATCTACCAACGCAATCACAACCGCTATTTTTCTTTGCATCGCGATTTCGAGTCTCTGTTTGCCGAAGAAAAGAAGAGATAGCGACGCGATTTAACGTGTGATTCACTTTAGCGACGCGATTTCATCAATAGAGATGGGATTTTGAGCGATCTGACACATATTTAAGCGAGATTGCAGATCTGGATTCATAACTTTTGACCTAATACGAAGAGCAGCCGAAAAATACCCTAGGAGCACTCAAGATCAAGATTTCAAGCATCAAACATTGGTTTTCTATCATCTTTGATTATTACTATGTTTATGAATACAATTCTTCACGTTTGTTTGATGATTTTTAGCATGTCTATGTGCTAATCATCTTATATTCGCTATGATTGGATGAAGTTTAGGTTTTAGGTTTGGATATTTTTAGGATTTATGATGATTGTTTGAATACTTGTGCTTTTAACAAAGTACCTTTCTGTTAAACCTTTACTTTCGCATTATTTAATCTGTTTCCCGAAGAAAAGAAGAGATAGCGTCGCTATCTCATAGATAGCGACGCGATTTAACGTGTGATTCACTTTAGCGACGCGATTTCATCAATAGAGATGGGATTTTGAGAGATCTGACACATATTTAAGCGAGATTGCAGATCTGGATTCATAACTTTTGACCTAATACGAAGAGCAGCCGAAAAATACCCTAGGAGCACTCAAGATCAAGATTTCAAGCATCAAACATTGGTTTTCTATCATCTTTGATTATTACTATGTTTATGAATACAATTCTTCACGTTTGTTTGATGATTTTTAGCATGTCTATGTGCTAATCATCTTATATTCGCTATGATTGGATGAAGTTTAGGTTTTAGGTTTGGATATTTTTAGGATTTATGATGATTGTTTGAATACTTGTGTTTTTAACAAAGTACCTTTCTGTTAAACCTTTACTTTCGCATTATTTAATCTGTTTATTGCTTGGTTGATAAAATACTGACAATATTGAATTGATCTAGTAATTCCCCTGACTTTTCATACCATTTGACGTAGTCAGCGTCTCACTAGAAATAGGGGTCCGAGATTAGATACCGATAACCTAGGTACAACTTAAAGTCTAATCTTTAGAGAAGAAATTCCTAGGATTAGAAGGTCTCGGAAAGCTGGACCTAGTTAAGAATAACAAGTAGGAGTGTGGCTTTAAACAGGTCTTTTGAGAAGAAATTCCTAGAGATCATATTAGAATCATTGTAAGGTTTTGAGAGAAATCTAGTTCCTTAAACTCCTAGAACATGAATTAAATCGGTACTTCAAAACCAAACCTAGACCTAGACGGATTCGACTCATAGTGAATATTCTCCTTAATATTAAAACACTTCCTCTTTGTTTTTAGTTGATTGTTTACTTTTAAAATCAATTTTATTTATATTAATCAGTTTGCAAATACAAATTCTCAAAATGAAAACCCTTTTTAATTATATGTTCAGATTAGTTAATTAGTTTTATTTTACATAATCAGCTTAATTGTTCCCTGTGGAGACGAAAATACCCGAACGTACTTACCTGAACTGTATTACTCACGATTAGGTCATACTTGCCTAAGAGCGTGGTAATCTAGGAAAGGTGTATTTAGGTGATTTATTTTATAACTAGGTTTTACACATCACATTGATAACAATCTTCTCATGAAATTTTATTCTTCTGTTTTTGTTCTTAAGGATCGAGCAACCAAACTAAAAATCCTCCAGGGAACAGCCACCAAGGGCATGTATGAACTTCGCTCAAAACGTGTCTCAACCTCATCACCATCTCCACCTGCTATCTACACAATGCAAAAATCAGACTCCACTACCTGGCACCACCGACTTGGACACCCACAAAATAAAGTGTTCAAGCTTTTATCTTCTCATATTTCTTTTAATTCAAATTGTCCACTCTATTGTAATGCATGAAACATTAATAAAAGTCACCAACTCCCTTTTGGAAATTCATCTCTTACATCTACTTCCCCTCTCGAATTAATCTTCTCGGATGTTTGGTGTTCACCCATAACCTCCTTTGACAATTACAAACACTACATCATATTTGTTGATCATTACACAAAATATATATGGCTTTACCCTCTCAAAAACAAATCTAATTCCTTCAATGTCTTTGTTAGATTCCAAAAACTTGTTGAAAACTTTTTCAACACCAAAATTAAACGCTTTTTCTCTGATAATGGTGGCGAATTCATCAAACTCGCCTCTCATTTCGCATCTTGTGGAATTTCTCATCTCACTAGTCCACCTCACACTCCTCAACATAATGGTTATGCCGAAAGAAGACACCGTCACATTGTCGAAACCGACATTTCCTTACTATCTCATGCTAAGCTGCCACTTACATTTTGGCCCCTAGCATTCACCACCGCCACATACCTTATCAACCGCCTTCCTACCTCCACATTAAACAATCAATCTCCATACTTTTCCTTATTTCAAACACATCCTAATTATCGTAAACCACGTTATTTTGGTTGCCTATGCTACCCTTGGTTACGACCATACTCCCCTCACAAACTACATCAACGCTCCACACCTTGTATTTTCGTTGGATATTCTCCCACTCAAAGTGCCTATTATACTCTTGATCCCACATCTTACATAATATACACTTCACGTCATGTTACTTTCATTGAACATATTTGTCCTTTCTCAAAAATGACAAACACCACACATCAAACCGACCCTCCAAACCTAGATATTTGGGCTCCTTTTTTGGTTTCTATTACTTCTCAAACTCACTTCCCATCTAACTCAACCGTGACCCCTCCCTCCTCCCCTCTCCAGTCACCTATTCCATCTACCTCAAATTCGACTACTACACCCTCACCTATATCACCTACTCCCTCTTCAAACAATTCACCCACCTCATCTACATCCACCCATCCACAACCCTCCACTCCACCATCACCAAAACGTATCACACGTCAAAATCCAAAACCCAACTCTAAATATCATAACTCTGATTATCAATTTTACACTTTACCTTTAAACCCATCTACTGAACCCCCCCCCCCCCCCCCCCCACCACCACTATTGCTCATGCTCTTAAACACCCCTCTTGGCGTGCCGCCATGCAACTTGAGTTTGATGCCCTTCAACGCAACCAACCTTGGACATTAGTTCCCTCTACACATGCACCTAATCTTGTATGTTGCAAATGGGTGTATCGAACCAAGTATAATCCCGATGGAACAGTCGATCATTTAAAGGCACGTATTGTTGCCAAGGGCTTCATTCAACGACCAGGCATTGACTATCGTGAAACTTTTAGTGCCGTTCTCAAACCCGCCACCCTTCGTTTAATCCTTACTCTTGTTGTTTCACAAAACTGGATTCTTCATCAACTTGACATCAACAACACTTTCTTGCAAGGCACCCTCAATGAAGACGTGTATATGGCTCAACCACCCGGTTTCATTGACCCTGCCTTCCCTTACCACGTATGTAAATTAAACAAGGCCATTTATGGCCTAAAACAAGTATCTCGAGCTTGGTATGATGAACTAAAAACCTATATATTATCTCATGGTTTCAAACCCACCAATTCTGACTCCTCTCTTTTTGTTCTCACGGTTGGTTCTTCGCCCATCTACATCTTAGTCTATGTTGATGATATCGTCATCACAGGTCCTTCTACCTCTTTAGTTACACGTTTCATCAATCTCCTATCTAACAAATTTTCTCTCAAAGATCTAGGTCCTCTTTCTTAATTTCTTGGTGTCGAATGCATTCCACATTCACATGGTCTTCTTCTCTCTCGGCAAAAATATATTAATGATGTTCTCAAAAAGGCAAACATGAATGATTGTCGACCTGTATCCACCCCCATAACCTGTTGTGAAAATCTTACTCTTACTGGTGCTCCTGCATATCCCTCTCCCACGGAATATCGTGCCATTATTGGAGCTCTCCAATATTTATCCCTTACCAGGCCGGATGTTGGCTTCAAAGTAAATAAACTCTCTCAATTCATTTATGCTCCCACCTTTCAACACTGGTCAGCTCTTAAACGACTATTACGTTATCTCCAAGGTACAAACTCTAAGGGACTTCTACTACAAAAAGGTTCGGCTCTTAATTTGCAGGCCTTTACAGACACTGATTGGGCGGGTGACAAAAGTACTTATCGAAGCTTGACGAGTTATATAGTTTTCCTTGGTTCTAACCCTATAGCTTGGAGCTCAAAACGCCAAAGTACTTTAGCTAGGAGCACAACGGAGGCTGAATTTCGAGCTGTTGCATCAGCAACAACCGAGGTTCAATGGCTAGCAAACCTTCTTCAAGAACTTGGTTATGATTTGTCTACTGCCCCCACCATCTATTGCGATAATTTGAGTGCTACCACATACTCTGCTAATCCAGTTTTTCACTCTCGAATGAAACATCTAGATCTAGATTTTCATTTCGTACGTGAAAAAGTCAAGGTTCTAAAAAACGCGCCATGGCGGCGCCAAGGCGTGAGGCGCGGCATCGACGTTACGAAACAGACCATGGTGGCTAGACTAGGCGTTGCGTGAGATAAGACGTGATAAGGCGCGCCTTATGACGAGTTTTTTGTAAGGCGGCTGAAAAAATTAATTTTTTTAAAAAAAAATGATAAAATATTTAATTATAAATTGAGATGTAACATTTTTTGTACGCTTTATATATGATAATTAATAAATCAATATATCTACAATTTTTATTTAATTTGATATACGTATATATATAAATTATATAAAAAAATTTCCGCCTTAAGTCACGCCTTGAAAAACACCATGGCCCGCCATGGCTCGCCTTGGCTGAGGCTTGATGGTATCGCCACGTCACGCCTTACGCTTTCTAGAACCTTGGAAAAAGTACAACTTGGTTCTTTACAAGTTACACATGTTTCTGGGGTATATATATAAATTATATAAAAAATTTGCCGCCTTAAGTCACGCCTTGAAAAACGCCATGGCCCGCCATGGCTCGCCTTGGCTGAGGCTTGATGGTTCCACCACGCCATGCCTTACGCTTTCTAGAACCTTGGAAAAAGTACAACTTGGTTCTTTACGAGTTACACATGTTTCTGGGGACGATCAATTAGCGGACGTACTTACAAAACCTTTATTAAGGCCTCGTTTTCAACTATTAAATTCCAAGATTGGTCTTGCTTCGCGTTCGTCCATCTTGCGGGGGAATATTAAGTAATACCCGTAAATATATCAATTGCATATAATTGATTCTCCTAATTATTGTATTCCATTTATATATAGATCATTACTTAGAATAGAGACTCGATTTGCTCCTGTAATTTCACTTCCTCTTTGTATATATATGTACCATTGTTCTTGAATAAAATACACAAGATTTTACAATAATATCATTCATATCTCATTCTTCATAGATCGAACCTCAGTCTCTTTCTATCGGCTGTCTGGACGGTCGAAGGGGGGATTTTCGAAAACGGCAAGGGAGGGTGGGAGAGGGAGCTCGGCCCAATACAAGAGGATGCAAGGGGGATTAGGGATTAAGCCGTAGCAAATACAATTTAACCTTCATAACCCAATAAGGCATAGAGCACGTCGATCCCTATAGCCCGGTTCTTCCTTGGCCTTTAGCCGGCCCCATATCGGCTCACTCTCACGAACAACCCGGCCCCAAATACAAACCCGACTCGCAAATACTAAACCGGGTTAAAACCGAAACACAATAACTCACAAATTAATTAACGACTTGTTAATTAATTAAAAAATCACCTAATTAATAATAAAGTCTATAAAATAATAAATTACAAATAGTAAAGGTAATTAATAAATTACCTGATTTTCGGCGCGTTTATTGTTGATAATAAACTGGTCATAGTCCTTGGATAGTGAGGTAAGAATCAAGCACACTCCAAGAACAGGTGGCATGGGATAACAAAGACACTCCATTTGGTAAAGATAGCCTTCCATCTTCAAGATGTAAGAACTAACTGACTGGTCATCCTCCTGCTTACATGAGTGGAATGTTTTGACTGTTTCAAACTGTTTATGGTCTGCCTTAAGGTTAAACATCGTTTTCAACTTTCGTAGAATTTCAAATGTAGTGAATTCCTCCAAGTTCTTTTGGATCTCAGGGGTTATGCTCACTATCATAAGAGCTACTATCTCTCTTTGTTCGTTAAACCTCTTAGTATAGGCTTGTCAAACGGTGGCTGTAGCAGTAACAGGAGGTTCCTCATGTAAGGCCTCTTCCAAATGGATCAACTTATTTTCAACTCTGAGTACATTCCTCAGATTTGGATACTAGTTGATAAAGTTGATCCCACTCCATTTTTTCTTTTTCAAGGATTGACCTTATGGTTGAGTTATTTAAGTTTGCATTTGTTATTGTTATCTACATAGATACAAAGTTCAATATTAGTATTTTCAATAATTAATCCTTTTAAAAATTAACTACCCAAGTTTTATTATTAAAACTATTTATTTTAGAGAAAAGACTAAGATCCTAGTTGACATTCTATCAACACATTAGTTGATTGCTAGAAATGATAGATTCAATAGGTAGACGACGTTCACCAAATGCATTACAAGTGCAATTTTTAGACCATTATGGGACTCATGGCATATAGTGAACGAGCAACTAGTGCCAAGTGACATGTTTTGTCGCATCATTGCCTCAGGTTAAGGTCTCACCGCTTAAGGATTAAGTCATCCAATTTGAATTCATGTCAAGATAAATCTAGGTCTCACGCATAGACAATGATGACCTCGGATTTACAACTCAAATCACGTCTCATGCGAATTTAGAAAGTAAAAGCAAGTGATTTCAAACGATTGAGTGACTTGACTTAAATTTATGGGTATATATTTGATAAATGTGTCATCAATTATTAAGTTACAAAGAAATCGGAGTGGACGTGTGTCACACCCCGCCAAAAATGATTTTGTAGTATTAAATGATTTGCGGAAGAACGGGATGTAACATTTATGAGTAACACAACTATGATTATTGTAAACAATAAATGTTTAAAAACTTCATTTAATATTTCCATTAAAGTATATCTCGAAATTTAATATAATTGAAAACACTTAAAAGTAAAAGTTAACGTTTGGAAGTGAAAAGACGTGCATGGCATCTTGACAATATGCATGCTCATGATCCAATGCTACTAAGACTCATGCTTCAATGAATTACCTGAAAAACATAAGTAAAATGATCAACAAAAATTGTTGAGTGAATCCACAGGTTTAAAGAATGTTTTGAGTTATCTATAATGTTTGTGAGCCATCAAGGCTAAAAAAATATGTTGTGATGATATGATGTTTGAAAATGATTTGCACAAAGGCAATATTGAAATGATGTTTGACATGTAGAGACATGAAAAATAATTTAATAAAATGTATAAACTGATATCCTCAAAAGGATATTAAAATGTAGTAAACTGATATCCTAGAAAGGATATTAAAAATCAACATGAACTGATATCCCCCAAAGGTTTGCAATGCCTTTGAGTTAAAATGCCGACCCTAAGCCCATAACCAAACTACAACTCCAAAATGATGTTACTGAATCTAAGATATGCACTCCCATGACGGTTCGGTAGACCGTTAAAACTGATCAAACAAATGTGGGAGGGTGAGTCTCAGTCGATAGTACTATCTGCATATCCAGGGTCTAGTCGCAACTAGCTAATGGTTACAGTATGTAGACATCTACCAATGTCACTACATCTTGTCTTAGTTCGAGCATAATGGACTGAATGTCATGTTCTGAGTAGTGTATCATCACAATAAAATATGAATAGTAAAAGTGATTTTGTATGTTTTTCACCCCTGTTGTAAAATAGTATATAAAAATACAATAAAAAGTGGGGCTGTGGACTTACCTGATGGAAAGCTTCGAATAGATGCAAATAATGAAATGATGATTCCATCCAACCAATGCTAACCTCCTATATGCATAGAAAGACAATGAAATAAGCGATATGTTGGTGACACTTAATATTAGATATTGCACTCGAATTTCAATTGATTTGACCTTGATAATCTTTGATGACATTATTTACCTTAATCGAATTGGTAGGTATTTATACAAGGGGTAATTATTTGAATAAAGTATATTTAAATAATTAAATAAATCTTAAATACATAAATAACAAGTAAAAACATATGTTTAAATAATTGTATTATTTAATAATTAATCAAATAATTAGTAAATAAAAATTAAATAATAAATAATAAATTATTTATAAAAATCAGTTTCAGGAGAACTCCGAATATAAACAGTAATATTCCATTATCAAGTAATTGAATAAATCTGATTTTTAAATAATATGTATCTGATTTTTATTCTATAAAATAAATCCGGTTTTTCTTACATTAAAATGTGTGGGCTAGATCTCATTCGAATGGGCTTGGCTGGCTGAACATCTGCGATTTACTTTGGGTCTCGGTATAGACCTTGGCCGGCCGAAGGCCACGGCCCAAGGTGCCAACGATGACGGTCTTGGAGTTTTTGTCGGCATCTTCGCCGGAGACGCACACTGGAACTCACGCCAAGATCATACAAAACACATTTAGTACTGGAAAACACAAACGAGAGAGAGACGAGAGGCTGCCGGAGGATTACTTGTGTCGCCGGCCGGAGTTACGCCTGAGTTTCCGGAGCTCGGTTGTCTGGTTTCGCCGGGGTTATACTTGCCGGAGGTGACAATAGGAACGAAGAGAGAGAGATGATCGGCGAGTGTTGCGGGTTCGACTGGTCACCGGAGTTACATCAGAAATGATAGCGGAGGTGGTCCTCATGCTCGCCGGAGATGAGGTTGTGGCTGCCCGAGAGGGGGTGGGTTTTTTTTTTTTGTTTTAAAGTGTATAGAGGGAGATGAGAGAGACGAGAGCAGCGAGAGGGATGGGGATGGGTTTTCCTTTACTGGTTCAAGTAGTGAGAGAGTTGAATCCATATTGTTTTTGAAGATGACATAGTAGTAAAAATAAAAGGAAATGGGATTTAGGAAGGTTTTGTCTAATTGGTGAATATTTAAGGTACAATTATTATAATTAATAAAAATAAGCAATCTGTCATTCACAGAGAAAAGGGAAGTCGGTTGGATTCTTTTAACTTTTGAATTGAATTAAATTGGTGGATATTTTTGGAACTTCATAATAATTAAATTAAATTCTTACTAAAATAATAATAATTTTAAATAGGAAAGGTTATGAAGATGGAAATGATCGACTGCCATCAAGGAATTGAGAAAAATATAATTATATAAATAATAATTAGGTGTATGTAAATACTTATATTGTTGTCTATAAAAATATTTTCACTGAGGTTTTACTCAATTTAGACAGTGATTATTTCCTGATAGAAAAATATTACTTTGAATATTTATTTTGTCACTTTCAGTGTTCGCGTATTAAACTGTGTGTTTACTTGTGATTTATAAATGTGTGAAATGTTTCGATTGTTGCTTTTTGTACCAATTGACTTGCTGAGCTAATTATTTATTATGAACTACTATGATTTAGACTTGATTCATAGTTATGTTGTGTCACCAACTCGCTACCTAATCGACTGGTGATTTAATGCAACAAAATGTTTAATGCATCAAAATGTTTAATGCATCAAATGATGATGTGTATTGATGAGACATGATTTCTAGGGTTTCACCAAACTTAAATGCAACCTACTTTTTATCATAAATGATATTAGGGTTCTTTGTTAGACATAAATGCGAATAAATGTTTTCATAAATTATTTTAGGGTTTTAGGGCACTATTAGGGTTATAATAAACTTCGAAATAAATGCCCAAATTTTAGGGTTGTCACAACGTGGGGGACCAGAAGCAGAGACGCGGTATGTATGAGCCAAGTAGGGAGAGTTTTAATGCCCCGAAATTCATAATTAACTAAATATTACTCCGTAATTCATAGTTAACTAAATATTACTCCGTAATTATCTGGTTTATATATTTTATTCATAGGAAATAATTTTAAGTAATTATTTGACGACCTAATATAATTAATTAATTAGAACGTTTAATTAATTTGTCGAACGACATTATTAGACATTTAATTAATTTGTCGTATGACAGCGTGTACCGTGCTCAGGTCGACATTTTTATTAATGGTTTTGGGCGGGTCTAGCAGAGTTCATTAAAATGATTGTTGGGTCGGGCCGAACGAGCCGGCCAAGGGAAAGGGGCCCTCGGGGCTTTGGAAGGTGATTAAATTAGGAAATTTAGGGAAAGACATTGTCCCCTTTTTCTTTTTGATTATGTCGGACGGCCAAAGATGTTTTCAAGAAATTGTGAGTCAGCAAAAAAATTGCATAAGTGTTTTTTTTATATTTTTTTTGGTGTCTTTATCAGCAACAAGGGTGGTAAGTCAGCCAAGAGCAAGGATTCCCAGTCAAGATAAACAACTGTTTGGTGGTATCGTACGATTTGTATTCAGGTGTAATCTCTTTTCTCGTGAATCGTTCGTAGGGTACATTCTTAACTCTTTTATTTATGTGTTCGTTAGTTCTTGATATGATCCCAGGCCGAGCTTTAAGAACCCATATATATACATGTTTTCCTTGAACTCTTGGTATTCGCGTCGGGTTGTTTTGGTAAATTCGTTTGTAGTGTTTTTAATTTCCGGACAGATTCCGTGGTTGGCCTTGAGAGCGGTTTTTAGTAGTCTTAGATTCTGTTTAGAGGGAAGGCCTTATCACAAAGAATAGTAACTTTCTGAGTCTACTTTCCAAAAAGTCCGATTTCTCATCAATTGGGTTTAAGGTTTAAAAGTTACGAGCCAAACAGTGGGCTTATGTCAAAGCGTTTAACTACGCGATTGTGCCGTGTTGTGACTCGTTTTTGGGCCCTTAGGGCCCAAATGAGAGAAAGGGTCAGATCACAATGATTTGTAAGAGTCTAGTTTCCAGAAAGTTAGGGCTCTATGTATTCGGGGTTATTTGGAAATTATGGGCAGAACGATGGATGTTCTGATGTCTTGAAACACATATTCTATTTGAAGCCGTTTGGCTGCGTTCGCTAGCAATAATTTTGATAGATGTATTATTGTGTGATATTAGTTTGTGTTGTGTCTCGTGCAAGTGTTGGACATTGTTATTCGTGAGCTGTTACGCTAAGGACTTGACGTGAGTTTCCTCACCAATATACATTAGTAGTGTACCGGATGTTGTGTTATCTGTTATGTGTTTTACATTATGTTGATAAAGTTATTGGTATACTATGTTGATGATATATTGATTATGATATTGGTAATATGTGAAGGATTTATGTGCACAGTTAGTCAACCTATGATGATACATCCATGCCTACGAAACACTTAAGGGTCACACCGGTGAGTGCATGTAATACGAGCAAGATAAGCAATGATACTACGAAGAAGAATGATTCATAATAGTCATTATGAATCAGTTAAGTATTAAGTTAAGTTTAACTTATTACTAGATTAGTTTAACTAACTAATTAATACAAGTATTTGTACATTTACTAGTTGAGTAAATATACAATGTGTTAATTATAGATTATCCATGATATGATTTAAAGCTATTAAATCATATAGTAATTGGATAATATTGTTGTATAAATTATATAAAGGATATTATATAATTAATTATTAAAAGTATAAATACAAGTACATATATTTCGTGTATATGGGTACCGAAATATATTAGTGTATTAAATACTAGACATTTAATAATTAAGTGCGACAATAATAAACTAGTTAAACTATAAGGGTTGGAATTGATAAAAGGAAGTTTAATTAAAGATCTAATATTAATTAAACTAGAAGGGTTCTAAGCGTAACTTATTTGTATATAAATAAGAGGCTTAGGGTAACCCTAAAACCCCTTACAACATCACACGAATTCCCTCTCCCCCTCTCCCCTTGGTTTCGGCCGAGAGCAAGAACAACACCATCCTTGATGTTCTTCGTTCTTCGTGTTCTTCAAGTATTGTAGAACAAGTTCATTGCTTAGATCAACTAGAAGATCGCTCGATTTGTGCATCATCAGCGGATCTATCTTAAGCAAACAACAAGGTATGTTTTGGGAAACCCTTTTATTCCTTCTCCCTCTTGGCCGAATTCGAACCCAAGAACCGTAGGGTTCTTGGTGTTCGTCGAATACCACAAGGGTATGTGGGTGTTCGAGTTTTTCGTACAAGGTTTCTTCCATTGGTAATCTAATCTAGATCTCCAAGATCCCAATCCTTTAGGATTTAAGGATTAGGTTTAATCTCAGTTCCGCTTTTCGGGATTAAATCAGCTAGTTGGTTTTAACCGGTCAAGAACAAGTTCATGTTCTTGGTCAGTGTGGTTCGAACCAAGTGACTAGGAGGTTGACCCATGTAGTCAATCAGTGTTAATGAAACCCTTCAGTGGTATCAGAGCGTTGGTTTTTAGAGATCTAAACTAGATTAACAAAGTTTGTTTGTTTATTTTTTTATTATAGTTTTTTTTGTTCCATCTTTTTCTTCTCCCTCTTAATTCACGAAAAAGGGTAAGAACCCTAGGACCAAGCATGTTAAACTAGTTAAGTTTAATTGGTCAAAAGGATTCTAGAAAAACCCTAGAAATTTTCGTGAATGGGCAAAGAACCCTAGGATTAAGTATGTTAAACAAGATTTGTTTTATTGATCAAAAGGCTTCTTTCCCTAACCCTAGCAATTTCCGAAAATTAAAGAACCATAGGATCAAAATTATCAAAAATTTTGATCAAGAGGATTCTTTCCTTAATTACATGATCTTCAAAATCTAGGATCAAGTATGTTAAGCCAAGTTTTGGTTTAATTGATCAAAAAGGATTTTTTTTTCGTTTTTCCTCAAGATTTCGTGATCAAAGAGGGTTACTTGGACACCAAGTTTGTTAAACTAGCCTAGTTTAATTGGTGAAAAAGTTTCCTAGGCTTTAAGGATTTTTCAAAAAAACCTTAGATGTAATCTAGAACCCTAGAACATTAAACTAGTTGAGTTTAATTGTTTAAAAAGAATTAATTAGGTTAATAATCTAAAACATATATAATTAAACAAGTTTATGTTTAATAGGTTTAATTATTATTTTAATAGATTTATTAAGACTAGTTCTTTAAACCTAGAAATCTAGACAAAGTTTATTGTCTAGGTTTAAACTAAAAATTCTAAATAAATTTATTAGGGTTATAATCTATCTTAAAATTTAAACAAAGTTTATTGTTTAAATAGGATTGATTAGAATTAATTTTTGATAAATAATGTTTTTGATCAAGAAAGTCAAAACCCTAGTTTTGATTGATCAAGAACAAGATTAGGGTTTAACTAAATTAATGAGAATTAAAAGAAGTGTTAATTTTTAGTTCAAGAAATTAACAAGATGTATTTATATATATATATATATATATATATATATATATATATATATATATATATATATATATATATATATATATATATATATATATATATATATATATTATTTCGGATTTTTTAAATATTTATAAAGGATAAAATGAATTTTAATAAATAAAGTAGTTTATACGTATTTTATTAGATTAATTTAAAATACATACGTATAAATTAGATGTAATATTCTTGTTAGAATGTTACAAGTTTATTTTAAAAAAGAGAATTTGTATGTATATATTAAATACAAGATAAAATGGAACAATTAAAAGGAATAATGTTATTTTGATCTTAAAGGCTTAATAATATAACTAGTTATTGTATGAGTTGATTATATAATTGAAACTAGAAAGTACAAAGTTATGATTTCATTATAACTAGAAATTGTACAAGTTAAGATTATATGATAAACTAGAAATATACACAGTTATATATATTATTATTATTATAAGGTGTATAAAGTTATAAGTTATTATAACTAGATAATTATACAAGTATAATATAAGTATTTTACAAGTCATGTAAGATACTAGATTAATGATCAAGGGTTAAAAAACAAGATAACTTTAGAACCTATATTTAACTAGTCTGAATTAAATATAAGAAATGTTTAAACAAACTAAGAATCATTATATATAGTATTTATATATAATAAGATTATTAGTTTCACCACGGTGATTGTGTTTGCTCAAGTTCCATTATGGTTGTTGGAACTAGTGGGAGCTACACAAGAAAATCACAACGTTTATAAGTGTGTCGTTAAGACATAAGTTTTGGTCGAATCTAATAAGTCAAATGTTTGATTTCATTATTAAACATATGAAAAACTAGGTGTGTTAAACTAGATTTATGATTCAAGTTTATGAATCGTAAAAGAATTAAAAGTTTAACATAAGTTTTAAGTTTTTCAAGAAAGATAAAACAAGTAAGTCTTATTCTAGATAAGGTTTTCCACAAAACCTAGTGATACGTTTTGTACACCTCGTTTTTTAAGTATACACATAAAACGCGCAAATTCTTGAAACTATAAGTTTTAAAGAAAGTCCTTAAGGTTTAAAAAGGCGTCTTGTTGAATTCTTGAATTCACAAGCTACAAATTTTAAACGAGGATTAAGATTGGAATAAGGTTTTAATGGAGATTTTCGGTTATTACAAGTAACAAAACGCAGCGGAAAAGTTAAATCACCATGAACGGATCTAATATTGATAAATACAATTAAACTATAAATAAAATCAAAGAGTTAGGAAGAACAATTCATACCCTTGAAGCCTTTGATTATAGGGATTCGGTGGTGAAGATGCACGAACGAAACCAAGAATTCCAATGGGGAATTCCTCCAAAGCTAGTCCACACAACACTTGCTTGAACACCAAAGGAGGATGCTAGTCCTTGTGCTTGGAGAAGAAGAATAAAAGAACCCTAGAGAGGGATGGTAGGGGGCGGCCGAATATGTGTGTGGGGTGAAGGGATTATGGTTGCCCTAATCCCTTTTAATTAACTTCCTTATCAAGTTTGTACACTTTGCACTCTAGCCCCTTTCCTTTAGTTCTTTTAATCAGCACACAATTAGTTTCAATATTAACATTTAATATTAATTAAACTATAATATATATTAATGTAATTACACTAATTACACTAACAATATATTAGTGTTTAGTGTTTAAGTGTGTGACCCTTTAGGCTCACATACAACTAGCCATATAACTATATGTTATACACGTGAAGCATATTCCAACAGCTCCCACTTGCGCGCGTGATAACATCAAGTAGTTATACAAGCGAAGGTTAGAGTCTAGCAACCCGCCAATGCCCCTAGGAGTACATGAGGAGTTTCATAAAATCTTTGTTCAAAGTTTTTCGAGCAGTTATCCTTTTGTTACTGATACTATGTTGAATCTTAGACAAGGATCAATGTCAATCTAAAACTTCAACGATTCTGTTTCTCGATCTATATAATGAAATAGATTACCAAAACCAATCAAGATTCATCTTGATTACCTTTTGGGTGTGGCCACACATACATCTATTCAAGATCATCGAGGGGCCCAGTAGTATCTAATCCACATACGTGGAGGAACAAATTCTTTATTGACTGCACGTGTCTGTCATATGCTTAATGATAAACCCGATAATGGTTGTTATAGCAGCCTTATTCAGGTCAGCGTTTAACCACATCAAAGTTTACCCCTCTACATACACAAACCAACTTGCATCTCAAGTCAGAGGATAAGTGACAAAGCCTTTGTGAGATTCACTTGTGACATAAATCCAGGAAGTGATTTCTCATAGGTTGGGTCAGTCCAATCGTGCATCGTTATGAACGACATGTGAGTTTGATTTCATCATCCTTAGTCATACTAAGATAATGTCGTCAATGCCCTCAGATTTGTCTTAATAATATTCCCATATTATTAGTATGATAAAGGACAATTTAGAATATAAAACACAGTAAATATTCATGGATATAAACATGCAAATATAGAACACAGTTGATATTCATATAAAAACGATCATATCAAATATATCAATTTATTCCAATAAAAACTGCTCAATGTTCCATTATTCAAATACTAAAACAGATTACATGAAACTACTAGCTGGTCGAAGCCTAATGTTTCCAGCATGCTCAATATGTTTTGTACATGACATTGGCTTCGTGAAGGGATCAGCTAAGTTGTCATTTGTATGAACTTTGAGTAAGCGTACATCTCCCATTAGGATCGCATCTCTAATGTAGTGAAGCTTCCTCCGATAATGTCTGGCGCCTTTCTGAACACCGGGTTCGTTGGCAATGATGATAGCACCTGTGTTGTCACAGTACATATCCATAGGTCTTTCATTACTGGGGACAACTCCAAGCCCGGAAATGAATTTCCTCATCCAAACAGCTTCCATTGCAGCTTCAGTAGTTGCAATGTATTCAGCTTCTGTAGAAGACATAGCGATAGTGCTCTGCTTTGCACTCTTCCAATCAACAGCGCCTCCGTTCAAAACGAAAACATACCCCGTTTGAGATTTGGAATCATCTCTATCAGTCTCAAAACTAGCATCAGAATAACAAGTGACGCTCAATTCATCTTGACTTTCACCACCATAAACAAGAAACATATCTATAGTATTCCTAAGATACTTCAGTATGTTCTTAACAGCAGTCCAGTGACTCTCACATGGATTCTGTTGATATCGGCTTGTAAGGTTCTGAGAGAACGCTACATCAGGTCTTGTGCACCGTACAACATACATGATTGACCCTACTGCCGAGGCATAGGGGACATCACGCATACGTTTCATCTCATCAGGTGAGGACGGTCCTTGAGTCTTACTCAAGTGTACATTGTGTTGCATAGGGAGGTTTCCACGTTTGGAAGCATCCATTCTAAACCGTTTTAGAACCTTATCAATATACGCACTTTGACTTAGTCCGATTAACCGCTTAGATCTATCCCGGTAGATCTTTATACCAAGTATGTATGCCGCTTCCCCAAGATCCTTCATAGCGAAGCACTTCCCAAGCCAGGATTTTACATCTTGTAGCATTGGAATGTTATTTCTTATGAGTAGTATGTCATCGACATATAGGATTAGGAAGACGACAATGCTCCCACTAGCTCTTACATATACGCATGGCTCGTCGGGATTCTGAGTGAAACCAAACGTTTTGATTTCCTCGTCGAATCTTTTGTACCAACTTCTGGATGCTTGCTTTAGTCCATAAACGGACCTTTGAAGCTTACATACTTTCTTAGGGTGCTTTGTACTTACAAATCCCTCAGACTAAACCATATAGACATATTCGTCGAGGTGTCCATTCAAGAAAGCAGTTTTAACATCCATTTGCCAAATCTCATAGTCATAGTACGCTGCCATGGCTATGACGATCCTAATAGCTCTAACGTCGGCAACAGGCGAGAAGGTTTCATCGTAGTCAATCCCGTAGGTTTGAGTGTAACCTTTTGCTACCAACCGAGCTTTATAGGTGTGTACATTGCCATCCATGTCGGTCTTCTTCTTGAAGAGCCACTTGCTGCCAACAGTCTTACTGTTAGGAGGAAGATCAACCAAAGTCCATACTTGGTTATCTTTCATGGATTGCATTTCCGCGTTCATAGCATCAAGCCATTTGTCAGATTCAGAATCTGCTAATGCAGCTCGATAGTTAGGGGGTTCATTATGATCCCCTAAACTTAGCTCCTCAGCATCGACATGGAATCCATATCGTTCAGGTGCATGAGGTGTCCTTGCGGACCTTCGAACGGGGACTTCATCATTTTGAGGTGCAACAGGAACAGTTTCATGTTCAGCCTCATCTTGATGTTTGCTAGTATCTACAATAGGTTGTGCATCTTCATCGCTTGGAATCTCGTCAAAGTCGATGGTACTCCCACTTGCTTCTTGTGAAATGAGATTGCTTTCAAGAAACTCAGCATAACGAGCAATAATTACCTTTTGCTCAGGTGGGTAGTAGAAATAGTAACCCATCGTTTCCTCAGGGTATCCTATAAAAATGCACTTGACAGCTCTGGGTTCAAGTTTGTTCAGCGTGTCTCGTTTCACGAGAGCATCACAACCCCAGACCTTCAAGTAAGACAAGTTTGGGACTTTCCCATGCCATATCTCATATGGTGTCTTTTCAACCTTCTTGGTGGGAACCATATTCAGTATTCGAGCAGCCGATTTGAGTGCATAACCCCAAAAGGATAGAGGCAGAGTGGTAGCACTCATCATCGATCGGACCATGTCAAGCAAGGTGCGATTTCTCCTCTCTGATACACCATTATGCTGTGGTGTATAAGGGGGGGTGAATTGTGAGACAATCCCACAATTCTTTAGATGGTCTTGAAACTCATGGCTCATGTACTCTCCTCCTCGATCGGACCGGAAAGCTTTTATCTTCTTGCCGAGTTGATTTTCTACTTCATTTTGGAAAGCTTTGAACGTTTCAAAGGTTTCATGTTTATGTTTAATCAAGTAAACATAACCATAACGACTAAAGTCGTCTGTGAAAGTAATGAAGTAGGTAGCACCTTCCCTAGTTCGAGTTCTAAAAGGGCCACATACATCGGTATGTATGAGTCCAAGTAGATCATTGCCCCTTTCGCCTACATGGGAGAAAGGCTTGCGCGCCATTTTGCCAGCTATACAAGAAACACATTTATCAAATGATTCAGAATCATCTGATTTTATAAGTCCATCCTTTTGTAATTTTAAAACACGTTTCTTGTTAACATGGCAAAGGCGACAATGCCATAGGTAAGTAGAATCCAAGTTCAACTTGGATTTCTTATTGCTACACGTATAAATAGAACTATTGTTTGTAATATGATTATGCATGTCAATCTCAAAGATACCATCACGAGGAATAGCATTAAAGTAATAAACATTATCCTTTGAAACTTAAATACCATAATCCGTAAATGTATGAATATAACCATTATCCCACAAACAAGAAAGCGATACTATACCCCTAGTAAAACTAGGCGCATAGTGACAATTGTCTAGTACAATAATTAAACCACTAGGAAGGATTAAATCATACCTTCCTATAGCTTCAACCGGTGCACGCATTCCATTGCCTACGTACAAATCCAAAGCTCCATGGTTTAGCTTTCTATTTCCCCTTAGACCCTGCATGGTATTACAAATGTGAGTTCCACAACCAGTGAGTGTCATATACCCATGATTTCTTAGGGAAAGCATATAGTTCTATTGTGAAGATACATGATGTGCCAATCTTATTGGATTTGTTCTTCATCAACTCCGCCAGGTAGGCAGGACAATTCCTCCTCCAGTGGCCTGTTTCACCGCAGTGATGGCAAGCAAGATCCTTAGCAGGATGCTCCTTATGAGTAGGTGGGGAAACCTTTGGCTTGGGCTTGTAAACTTGCTTTCCCTTGCCTTGGCCCTTAGCAACTACTTTCGGTTTTGGTTTTTGGATCTTTCCTTGCCTTATGGCAAGGACAGTAGGGGTTGGAGTTTTCTTGGGTAGCCCAGCTTCCGTTTGTTTCAGCATAGCATGTAATTCGGCGAAAGTCTTCCCCATACTATGCATATGATAAGTCATGACAAACGGTGCATAGTCCTTGTGGAGTGAGGTTAGAATTAACCCAATCCCAAGGATATGAGGCATAGGGTAGCCAAGTTTCTCCATCTGGTCTAGGTAACTCTTCATCTTCAAGAGATAAGAGCTAACAGACTGTCCCTCCTCCTGCTTGCAAGCATGGAAAGCTTTGACCGTGTCAAAGAGTTCCTGATCAGCTTGCTTTTGATATGATGATTTAAGTTCAGCCATCATATCGAATGCTGTGAGGTCCTCGAGATTCTTCTGAATCTCGGGGGTCATGCTCACCAGCATGAGCGCGGCGACCTCTTGTTGTTCGTTGAACCTCTTGGTATAGGCCGCACGAACAGCAGCGGTGGTGGTAGCAACAGGGGCAGGGGGCATTGCCTCCTCCAAATGGTTGTACTTGTACTCGGCCCTAAGGACAATCCTTAGGTTACGAGCCCAGTCCACGAAGTTCGTTCCATCAAGTTTCTCTTTTTCGAGAACGGAACGAACGGTAGTGTGAGTTAGGGTTTGATTAGTAGAAGTCATCTACAAAATTAGAAAATTCATTAATTAGTATTTTCAATAATCATTTCTTTTAATCAATTAACTACCCAATTAATTTCAATTAAAAGCTAAGATCCCATTGAGCTTCTATCACCGCATCAGTTGATCTGCTAGAGGTGATAGATTCAATAGGTTGGTGACGATCAACAATTGCATTACAAGTGCAACTCTTAGATGTATGGGACTTCATGGCACCTAGTGAACAAGCATCTAGGGTCAAGTGGCATGTTTGTCGCATCGTCGCCTCGAGTCAAGGTCTCACCGTTAACTCGATTAAGTCATCCAATGTGAAATCATGTCAAAATAGCTCTAGGTCTCACGCGTAGAGAATAATGACCTCGGATCTAGATTTAAACCACGTCTCACGTGAATTCAAAAATAGAAGCAAGTGATTTACAACCGATTGGACGGCGTGACTTAAATTTTAGGTATGTTAAATTTTAATTAAATAAAATTTTATTAAGATATGAATGAATCATGTACTTCATTCATACCACTTCATAAGTCGTTTAATAAATGGTAAAAACTTTTAGCGATTATTAAGTGATTAGTTTCAAATCATATTTAAACTTTGTTTAATCTCAAAATGATTTTAGATTAAAGGTTTAATCATCAATGATTAACTAGTAATCATCGATGATTAAGGGTTTGGATGTTTTAATGTTTGTGTGTAAAAACCATTTTTAATTTGTTTTACTACTTGTATCTTATAGAAAAGAAAACAACCACAAACAAAGAATAAAACATGCAACAAAATTTTGTGCAAACCTCGACCGATGAAATCCTAGGTTCGGTCACGTGAGTCATCACGACGGACCGAAGGATCAAATTAGGGGACGGGCCAACATGAACCCAAACGGGCCTACATAAACCCAATGGGCTCCCACTTGTTCCAAGACATTCTTGAGCAAGTAGAACCCAATACTTGTGAAAAATTGCATTCTGCCAGAAAATTCCAGCAGCCTTTGAAGCCCGAAAAGTCACTGAAGGAATCTTCGTTAGTCTTCCCGGCCTTCTGGAAAGTTGTAGGTCTCTGAGCTGCGGAACTTTTGGCGGTGGTTTCAGGTCCAACGGATTAGCCAATCTCCGGGAAAGTCTGTTTTCGTGCAGCTGCGCAGGAGGTGCCGAAAATTGTTGTTTTGTGTTCAAATTTTCTTCATCTTTGGTCAACAAATTACAAAGTACAAAGAAATAAAATACAACTATTCTAATTACTTTTACAATGAAATTGCCCCAAAAAACTGGCACCAAACATAAAGGAAAAAATTGAAACAAAATACAACAATTAAGCCAAAAACACGGCTTTTCCCAAATCAATCAAACAACCAAACAACAACACATTCATCACAAGGTCTAGGCTTTCATCGGTTTGCACAAACAATCAACAATTGACAAGTTTTTGGCTTGGGGTATGGCAAAAATACATGTTTTGCCATATCAACAAAACGGAATAAAAATTAAATTCCAAGCCAAATAATCAAAAAAACAATAACAAGATTAATTTTTTATTAGTGTTTTTGTAACAAGTAGCATTTAGGGTTACTAAAAATCATATTTTTAACCCTTGTTTTTCAAAATATTCGAAAAAATTAAAGAACCCTAGGGGTTCGAAAATTTCCGATCGGGTATTAAAACAACATCAAAAAATCGAATTTTTTGCTACTTTTACAAAAACTAGTTAATTATATCATCAATATAATGACTCGTGATACCACTAATGGAGATTTTCGGTTATTACAAGTAACAAAACGCAGCGGAAAAGTTAAATCACCATGAATGGATCTAATATTGATAAATACAATTAAACTATAAATAAAATCAAAGAGTTAGGAAGAACAATTCATACCCTTGAAGCCTTTGATTATAGGGATTCGGTGGTGAAGATGCACGAACGAAACCAAGAATTCCAATGGGGAATTCCTCCAAAGCTAGTCCACACAACACTTGCTTGAACACCAAAGGAGGATGCTAGTCCTTGTGCTTGGAGAAGAAGAACAAAAGAACCCTAGAGAGGAATGGTAGGGGGCGGCTGAATATGTGTGTGGGGTGAAGGGATTATGGTTGCCCTAATCCCTTTTAATTAACTTCCTTATCAAGTTTGTACACTTTGCACTCTAGCCCATTTCCTTTAGTTCTTTTAATAAGCACACAATTAGTTTCAATATTAACATTTAATATTAATTAAACTATAATATATATTAATGTAATTACACTAATTACACTAACAATATATTGGTGTTTAGTGTTTAAGTGTGTGACCCTTTAGGCTCACATACAACTAGCCATATAACTATATGTTATACACGTGAAGCATATTCCAACAGGTTTAAGTTTAGTTCAAGACTTAAACAAACCCAAGAAAATCTAAGATCTAAGTACTATCCACCTAATGGAACACCTCACTTGTTCAACGATATCCATATTGTAAGGATAAAGAACCTTAGATATGGATTCAAATCATTGCGAGTGTTAGGGTGCGTAAGGTTCTGTGATAATCGGGAGTCCCGGCGCAGAGCATCGCACTGTCTTAGATGGTCTGATCTACTTTGGTGATAATCGGGAGTCCCGGCCCAAAAAGTACTTGAGTAGAATAAACATACTAGACTTTATTACTAAACTTAGAAATGTACAACTAGATTGTACAAAGTTGTAATAAGTTACAAGTCTAAAGATTCTACGACCCCTAGGAATCGTGTCAAGTCTTGATACGATTGGTAAGGATGTTACCTACCAGAAATAGCATGTCTCGTCGGGAAGTGCCTAAACCTTGCGGCGAGAATGTGATATATGGATCCTAGGCCTAAAATATTAATTATGGGTTTATAATATATTTTAGAGAATGTTTATTGATGATTACTAATTAAACTGGGTTTGATTTGTAGATGGCAGCAACAACCACAACGACAAGTACCAATAATCTCTCACTTCGCTCAATCCTCGAAAAAGACAAGTTGACTGGGTCAAACTTTCTCAACTGGGAGCGCAATCTTCGCATTGTGCTCAGGCATGAGAGAAAGTAATATGTCTTGGAAAGGGCAGTACCTAATGTCCAAGCCGCTAATGCTAGAGCTGAAGCAAGGCAAGCTTATGATAAGCATGTCAGTGATGCGATCGATGTGAGCTGTTTGATGCTCGCAACCATGAGTCCAGATTTACATGCGGGACTTATGGACGTGCCTGCATTTTGAGATGATCCAGCAACTTAGGGATTCATTTCAAGAGCAAGCTCGCACTGAGAGGTTCGACATCAATCGAGCCTTCAACTCTTGCAAGATGGTCAAAGGAACACCGGTGAGTGCCCACGTCATGAAAATGAAAGGGCACATAGATCACCCTGCTAGACTTGGTCACCCCATACCGTTGCAAATGGAAACAGACACTATACTCAAATCATTGTCTGATGACTACAAGCCTTTTGTAGTCAACTACAATATGCATAATATGGAGAAATCCATTGCTGAGCTACATTCCATGCTCAAGACAGCTGAATTGAGTTTGGGGACCAAATCTAAGGATGTTCTAATGATCGGTAATAGCAGTGGTGGTGGCAAGAAGAGAAAAGGGCATGGTGGTAAAGGAAAGGGTAAAACCAATCCTAACCAAGGAGTGCCAAATAGTAAAGGTGTCAAACATAAGGTCAAGAAGGTTAAGCCTAACACAGCGAGGACCGAGAATCGGTGCTTCAAGTGTGGTGAGGCTGGGCATTAGAAAAGGAATTGTCCAAAGAGTGCAAGTGGTGGTGGAGGAAACGCAAGTTCTTCAGGTAACACAACCACACTTCTTATGATTCAGTAGTTTATGGATTCAGAAAAACAATTTCATTTTTGTTGGATAATTTTTATTTTATGTTAAAACAAGGTTTTATTTGGTTTTAATAAAGAATCCATGGTTGAGTTATATTATGTGTGTGCATGTGTGATAATTACACTAGTCAAGGTTTTATGACTAGATTGTAAGTCAAGTTTTGATTTACTTTATATTTCATGTTTTATACTTGTTTGATTGTTGTATGATAAATAATGTCTTAGAAGCTCAATACTTAGATACTAGAAATTAGAAGTTTTTCTTCTAAAGTATTTAAGAGATTTTGTGGAAAGCATAAAGTTCAAAGTACATTGAACTTATTTAAAACATCTTAAGTAATGGTTACTTATGATAGTAAGTTTTAAAGTATTAGTATTAATATAGTATGATTATATTGGATATAATCAAGATAGACTTTAAAGAGTATTATTACAAGTCTTTTATACTTGTAATAAAGAAATTTAATGAAGTCATAATTCCCTAATAGGAACAATTGGATATTCGTAAAATCCTAGTAAAATGACTTAGACATTAAATGAACTCTTAAAAGGGATAAACTATATTAAAGTATTTAAGAATTAAAACGTATTATTGCAAATCTTTTATACTTGTAATAAATACAATATTTAATCAAGTCATAATTCCCTAATAGGAATAATGGATATTTGAGAAATCCAAGAAATGACTTTGGCATTAAATAAGATTCTTAAAAGATACTAATACACTTAAGAATTAGAAGTATCGTTTCAAGTGTCTTATACTTGTTAAATACAGTAATCAATGAAAGTCATGATTCCCTTATCAAGAATGTTGGATATTCGCAAATCCAAATGATGACTTTGACATTTGATTAATTCTTAAAGAGTTAAACTATAAGTTTTGACTAGGTCAAAAGTAAAAGTTTAAGTAATGCTTATCTCCAGAAAATTTAGTGGGAGCTATGACTAACATATTCACTAGAGGTACTAATGAATATAGTAAGTTAGTTAGGACATTAACAACAAGGAGTTACCAAGTCGTTAGCCAAAGAGTTAAGAGAAATAAAATGATTATTGATTAGATTATTGAAAGCCTAAATAGCGTGCTCACAAGTCTTGTGATTAATTATTGCATATCTAATAGGATGTTCACATTCCAGTGAACAAGTTAATCATTTAAGGAATTTCTTTAACTAGTAAGAATACCTACAAATCAAGTAAGTAAAAGAGATTTAGTTACAAGGCAAGTTTTATAGATTCAAGAAACTAAAGGAGCAATTTTCCAATCCTCCTATGTTTACCGAATCATATAAAAAGGCAAGACTAGAATATGTTCCAAGTGTTGCATGAACAATATCTAGCAAAGACAAAAGTAATAGTATTCGTAAATACTCGTCTTATGTCTTTAGTGTAATAGAAATGACTAATTGTAATTAGTGATAAAAGTTACAATTAAGGAGTCATTGAGCAATCAACACAAACGCAAAGAATAAGTAATGATCCAGTAATAATTCAGTATCTATGTCCAGTGAGGAATAATACATGAGTTAGTATCACTGTTATTCAGAATTTGTATGTTTTACAATATCCATGAATAAAAGTTTCTTTATTCAAAAGATATAAATCCGTGACTACTCGTCTCGGTGGGAACCTTGATGGGACGTTAACGTCATCGCGGTATTTGGTGGTAGATTTGAAGTTCTTCGAAGATAGCTACACAAGTTTTGTGTAAACCAAATATCGGTGATATTCTGTTGGAGCTCGATGAATATTGGATTGACCACCGTGATAATACTTCGTGGTTGAAAAGTTTAAAAGTATTATTCACTAGGATTGTCCTTAAGCCTGAGGTATTTGGTTTGGGACATTGACTAATGTGCTTTTGTTTGTCTTAGACAATTCTGAAATATGGTTGTCATACGAGGCTTTACTGGTTACAAAGGAATTTGTATTTTAAATCGAAATATAACAATATGGTAATTGCACATCTTTTTTATGAGAGATATTTATGGGTCCTTTGACATGATGAGATAACTGGAAAGTGCATGGCCATGCCCAAACGAACTGATTTGTTCTTTGTCGTTTATCACAACAGTTTGAATCAAGAAGTCATGAAATGATTTCGAATACAGGAGTTAATATTTTCTACCATGCTCGTATTCGTTATCACAAATATCGTGTTGCAAGGGATAAACCTAACATAGTTGCCCAAGAAGTAGAGACAGAGTGTTCTTTACTAGGAGACGCTATTAAAGAGTTTTTTTATAAACTATACCTGGGTTACGTAAGCTGTTTTTATGGGGTTGGTTACCTACATGCCCATCTAGAAGGCCACTGTAGCTAGTATTATTAAGACAAATGTTACAAACTTGCACAAGTGGGAGTCTGAAGGATTTATGTGCACACTTAGTCAACCTATGATGATACATCCATGCCTACGAAACACTTATGGGTCACACCGGTGAGTGCATGTAATACGAGCAAGATAAGCAATGATACTACGAAGAGGAATGATTCATAATAGTCATTATGAATCAGTTAAGTATTAAGTTAAGTTTAACTTATTACTAGATTAGTTTAACTAACTAATTAATACAAGTATTTGTACATTTACTAGTTGAGTAAATATACAATGTGTTAATTATAGATTATCCATGATATGATTTAAAGCTATTAAATCATATAGTAATTGGATAATATTGTTGTATAAATTATATAAAGGATATTATATAATTAATTATTAAAAGTATAAATACAAGTACATATATTTCGTGTATATGGGTACCGAAATATATTAGTGTATTAAATACTAGACATTTAATAGTTAAGTGCAACAATAATAAACTAGTTAAACTATAAGGGTTGGAATTGATAAAAGGAAGTTTAATTAAAGATCTAATATTAATTAAACTAGAAGGGTTCTAAGCGTAACTTATTTGTATATAAATAAGAGGCTTAGGGTAACCCTAAAACCCCTTACAACATCACACGAATTCCCTCTCCCCCTCTCCCCTTGGTTTCGGCCGAGAGCAAGAACAACACCATCCTTTTGTTCTTCGTTCTTCGTGTTCTTCAAGTATTGTAGAACAAGTTCATTGCTTAGATCAACTAGAAGATCGCTCGATTTGTTCATCATCAGTGGATCTATCTTAAGCAAACAACAAGGTATGTTTTGGGAAACCCTTTTCTCCCTTCTCCCTCTTGGCCGAATTCGAACCCAAGAACCCTAGGTTCTTGGTGTTCGTCGAATACCACAAGGGTATGTGGGTGTTCGAGTTTTTCGTACAAGATTTCTTCCATAGGTAATCTAATCTAGATCTCCAATATCCCAATCCTTTAAGGTTTAAGGATTAGGTTTAATCTCATTTCCGCTTTTAGGGATTAAATCAGCTAGTTGGTTTTAACCGGTCAAGAACAAGTTCATGTTCTTGGTCAGTGTGGTTCGAACCAAGTGACTAGGAGGTTGACCCATGTGGTCAATCAGTGTTAATGAAACCCTTCAATATGTGCATAACATGTGGTATGTTTATGCGTGTTAATAAATAATAATTTTGATTATATCTCTCGGGAAATGGTGAGGCACTTTCACGCCAAGTGTGGATACGGTATGACGTGGCACTTGGGACACCGCATGTGCGGAGGATGAGGTGTGTTGGGTCTGGGGCGCATTCGTTGCGTTGTACTGGTCCGTATACCTAGTGAAATAATAATTTAAATATAATATAGATTAATGTATGTGTGTGAAATATGTGGTTGCATACAATATGTGATTTATTATGTGTGGTGCATAATTGATGGTTTCGATGAACCCTGTGTACGGTTAGAGAATTCACTAAGAATTAGCTTACCCAAACTCCCCTCGTGTGCAAGTATTAATAGTGTGAATGGCAAGGAGAAGGTTGACGCATGATACTGATGGCGACGACTATTGGGATTCGATTCGCTCTTATTTAGTTATGTTTAATGCTTCCGCAACTATTATACTTTAGATGATTTTTAAACTTGGTTTAAAAGATAACTTCCAAGCACGAAGTCTCACTTCACTAGGAGCCAATGTTTTAAAAATCGTGTGAGGCGTACGCCTCGAGGCGAGGCGGGTAAAAAACGTATCTGAGGCGGCGCCTCAGAGCCTGTTTCTGAAACGTACCCCTCTGCGGTCCGAGGCGGCCGAGGCGGTGAGAGGCGGATCCGAGGCGGTCAGGACCTGAGTTGGGTTTTTTTTAACTTTTTTTACTGTTTTACTTACTTTCCCCTACTTTTACCTGATTTTTTTGAAATCCCATCAACTTTTCTTGACTTTTTGCGAAGAATGCTTTGCTTAAAGCAAAAAGGGTGACCAATATCTATCCAAAATCATGAATGGGTCTTGAGTTTGACAAAAAAAATTGCAAAAAATGGTCTTTTTGAGAGTATAAATGACCTTTTAAACTTAATATTGGGAGTACATAATATTTTGTGTTGCTTTTTATGAGTTATATAATATTTTAGATATTATTTGTTTTTCCGCCTCGATGTTACGCCTTGGTTCGCCTCGAGGCTTACGCCTCCCGAGGCTAAAGAAAAACGCCTCGAGGCTCGATTCCGTATATTAAAACCTTGCTAGGAGCTGGGATCTCAAAATCTAAAGTGCGCGACTAGGAACACATTGTAGGATACTGGACCTGAAACATCATTATTAATTTAAATGAACAGAAAATAAATGAGAATTGCGGTCGACTACTCTTATCAAGTCATTAAAATTTCAGGATCCATCTTGTAAATCTGATTAAAACAACCAAAAATAAATTTGTTCTCTTGTAATCCATAAGATGGCCGCTTAGGAGGACTGTTGAAATCCAATACATCAAGAATTTTCCAATCCCAACAATAAAGTGCGTCTTTTTTCAGAATGGATTGATACCACAAAAACAACTTCTCACACCACCAACTTATGTTTTAACATAGTTGTACAATCTGCTTCAAAACTTGTACAATATGGTGGGAGAAATAATCGTTGTAGTGTGGATATCACCTCCCTTTCAGAATAACCTAAAATGAAGGGTTGAAGAAGACGAGTCAACAGACTCCTCATTCAAATTTTCTACATAAACACATGTTTTGATATCTTCTCTTATATCAAGATTTGTTTGACCTAGATCCATGAAATCATTAATATGTTTAGTGTATATCTGCAAATACAATGTTTCACTAAGAAATAAGTCGTTAATTTGTAATTTAAACTTATTTCTTAGTGAAAAGCACCGATGAATGTTATTTAGCTAGCTAGCAATAGAACAATCAAAGGAATTGAGAGATCTAATGCAATCGAATTCAAGCTAATTCATGGTGATTTGATCAAAGTTTGAAGATTCAAGTGTGTGTGTTCTTGGTGTTTTAGTGTGTGTAGTTGAGAGAGAAAGATGGAGGGAAGGAATGCTTTCAAAAGTGTAATTCTATTAAGTGTGAGAAAGCTTACATCATAAGTCATCACAAGGGGTATTTATACCCTAACCTCTAAACTAGTTTAATTATCCCTAATTACATGCTTAAAGCTTAAAACTAGTCCTAACAGGAATATGTCAATTTTAATAGATTAATTACCATAAAATGATACTGATATGCATAATCGGTTCCAAAATCAACATGTATTACAATAACTATTCATGAAATAAAGTTTACACAAAAAAAGCCCTTACAATTCGAAGAAGTCGAACAATAACAGATACAGTTCATTAGCTAATAGAATCATTGATTTCAGTGAGCGAAACACACCCAGTTCTACAATTTAATTCGAGTTTAGTATATGAATTATACCTAAATAGAGTGACCGACGACTGGATATGATGAGATTTGGAGAAGATAAGTCACATACCCACGATGGAAGATGAATAGTGACGATTGGGAGATTTGGAGAAAACGACCGGTGACGACTGGAGTCGATTGTAGCAGTGTGAGATGCGAATGTAGATGAGAGCGTCATTGATCGGGAATGGGGTCGAGGGAACAGTACACATCACTAAGACCGTGCGTATCGGGCAACCGGTCGTTCGGTCACGACCCGCCAACTCGACAACCCCGACGCGTCCTCCCCGTTACAACCCGGCCTCCCCGACGCGTCGACCTCCTCCAACGGTCGACAATTCGACCGTTCCCACTCGACCGTTCAACGTAAACAACACCCCCTCCAACGGCTCTTTTACCCCTTCAAATTTAATTTTTACCCCTTTTTTTACCCTATAAATACCCAATTCTTCTACCAAATCATTCACAACTTTCATTTCTCTCTAAAACTCAAACACACACTCATTTCTCTCAAACATCATCTCTAAAAATGTCTTCCTCCAAGAACAAAGGAAAGGCTACAAAATCTCGCCGCGAAGCACCCTCTACTACACCCTCTCAATCACCCTCGATCAACTTTCAACCACCCGGTTTCGTACACCAAACTAGGCGAAGAAGAAAGCAGCGGCATCGTCATCAGCTGCTCAAAGTTCAGAATACGGTGCCCCCCAGCCATCATCGGCTCGAGAATTAGTCGGGCATTGGAAAGAGGCCACGGACGAATTTTTTGACTTCCGCAAAGCGAACATATCTGATTTCATGGAGATACAAAAAGATACCCAAGAGCTCAAGCACATGGAATTCTACAATTCGTCCCATGATCACCTCACCGGCAGAAATCTTGAGTGGGTTTTGGCAAAGAAGGCGAAAATCAGGGCCAAATATAATTTGGACTGATAGTTTATTTTTTTTAGTATTTAATGTAATGTTATTTTTATTTATGTTTTTTTTTTAATTATTAATGTAATGTTTTTTTTTATAATTAATGTATTTGTTTTTAATTTAAATTAAAAAAAAAAATTTTCCGAACGGTCACCCATTACGGGCATTTGGTCGCTGTCTGGTCGTGTGATTGATCAGGAGAGAGAAAGCTGATGTGGCGCAGATGTGGCAGGGGTGACCAAACTGCGAACGGTCACCCATTACGCACAGTCTAAGGAATTGAAAGAGTGATAATTTGACCTAATTATTTTAGTGAGAAACGTAGTCCATCTTTTTGTGATTCGATATGTCAACACCATCACCACCTCATGTGTATTAAATCGTATGTGATTGCACAGCTCCGACCACTACCACCACCACCTCATGTGTATTAAATCACATGTGATTCAACACCACCGACCACCACTACCACCACCACTAACCTCTGCTGGACACCGACTCCACCACTGGCAACCCCTCGCCACCGTCGACGTCTTTCAATCACATGTGATTGCGTATCCAATCAAATTTGATTGCGGCGGCCAGTGATTGGAGGTGGTGGCTAGCGGCGCTGGTGGTCGGCGGTGGTGGTTGTGTATTCAATCAGATGTGATTTGATGATGTTGGTTGTAAAGGGATTTTTTAATCCAATAACTAGGATTTTTTAAAGATAGACTACCTAGAACACAACTCTTAGTTTAGTACTTAGAAGTAACTAAAATTTACTTTCAAATTTTTTAATTATTACCTCCAAAATAATTTGAAGTACAATATAAAATTTAACTATCAATTTAATTTAATAATACATATACAATAAATTTTTTATATTATATACTATTATACATGTAACTAAAATTAATTTTTCATTTAATAATATAATAAATATATATACTAATAGTTTATTTAAACTCAAAGATTAAATAGCATTATACCTTATGCAACCTTTTAAAATAAAAGTTGCCTTTAAGTTATAGTAATGAAATCTTTTAAAAGAAATGTTACATTTTTTAATAAAACTTTGCAACTTCAAATAAAAAGGTTTCATATCCTACTCTAATGCACCCTTTATATCTGACAAATTATTATTTTTTTAATCAAATGTAACTCATTTAAAAATATTGTTTCTAAAAAGGTTGCATTAGCCTCATTTTATAGTAGTGTGGTTTTAATGATTAATTATATAATTTAAAAAGTTTAAATTTATATGAAAATTTGGGACGGTACAAATCCATATCACCTTTTGCCAGGGGTGGCAATTTCTGCACGACCTGCAACCCGACAAGAACCCAACACAAAAAAGGTCGGGTTTGGGTTGACCATAAATGGGTTCGGGTCAAATACAGGTCGACCCGTCCAACTTCTTTATAAATCAGGTTGGGTTCGGGTTGTCTTATGTAAACCCGGGTCGACTCTTTTAATTTTTAAAGACTTTTCAAAAAATATGTAAATACTAAATACCATAAATAATATAAGACACCCCCTTAATATTTCAACTTCTTTTGACTTTTCAAGCTTGAATTCACCTTCAAATCTCACGCAATTAAATTTTGACATATTTTATATAACTAAAGTTGTTGTAAATTTGGAAGGTGCAAGAATTTCTTATTTAATAGTTTCAATTTTGGCACAATTTTTCTATAAATAAGTAAAGCAACTTCCATCATTCTACGTGATTGCAATTTACGTCAACCTGGTTTTGACCCGCAAACCCACTTGACCCACTAACTTGTTAAGTTATATGGGTTAGACAGGTTGGGTCTGGATTACCTTAGTTTAAACGAGTCTGGGTTAGGGTTGATAATTTTGACCCAAAACTCTAACAGTGTTGGGTTCGGGTTGACTGATTCTAACCTGCCAACCCGAACCCGCAAAATTCAAACCCAACCCAATTGCCACCCCTACCTTTTTCCATCTTACTTACAGATCCTCTAGATGACTCGCGACTTATTGCACCTTTATATCTTGCAGCAAGTAAAGCCGTAATTTTGGCTAAGTCATCTACATCATCAGAGTATCCAATTAACTGTGGATCCTCTTGTTCCGATTTTTCATCTTCGGAATCTCTAAAGTGTTCATTAACAGCATCCTCAGATTCAGGTTCACTTACAACCTTAGTTTTCAAAGCTCTTTTTGAGGAGCTAGTGGCAGACACAAGTGAAGTGGATGGAGTATCATTCAGATCGACATACATTTTTTTTTCATTTTCGAATTTCATCAACACACTGTACAAAGTATTCATATCCATGGTTTTCATCTGACCAAGTTTTCTGAGTATAGTCGACATAACTGATGTAGGGAAAAAAGAACGATAGAATAGATTGACCCGTTGATTCTACGAATACCGGATAATCTAACCTAAAACACGTTGATTCCAAAGAATGTCGTGGATTGGCCTTCAAAATATGTTCATACACGAAAAACAATCTTGGGAGTGAAAAACAATTCACACAAACTTAAAGTTTTTTTATATAACGTTCAACTTCTTTTCTATTACAATAAGAATGACTTATATAAGCCAAATGAAAATCACCTAATAATAATTACTTCAAAATGGTTATAGAAAATGAAAAGACTAATGGCTTAAAAAGCCTTCTTAAAAGCTAAATTAAAACTATCATTTATTCCCATCACTCCCATTATAGTTTTTTTATTTCCATGACTACATCTTTAATGATATTGTCTTCATTTTCTAACCCACACCAACCTTCCACATCCATACATGTATCACTTCCACATCCATGCATGTATCAACAACCATCCACATCCATGCAATAATCCATTATAGTTTTTTTATTTCCATGACTACATCTTTAATGAAATTGTCTTCATTTTCTAACCCACACCAACCTTCCACATCCATAAATGTATCACTTCCACATCCATGCATGTATCAACAACCATCCACATCCATGCAATAATCCATGGCCACATCATGCATGCATCAATAACACTCCATTCTTTTGTAAGAATTTCAAGGAATTCATAAATAAGAGATAGGTTATCCTTTTTTATACCCTCCTCTCTCATATCATTGACTAGAATGTTAAATTTTCGATAAGACATTCTCATTGTCTCACATTTGATGACTTTAAATGCTTCATTCTATTAAGGATTTCCATCTTGCTAGCTTTGACTTTTTTGGTTCCTTCATGCGAAGTGGTCAAAGTGTCCCACATCTCTTTAGTTACTACACATTCTCAAACGACATTCGGCAAAGAGGTGTGTAACAAGAACTTGAGCTCTTTGTTAAGTAGCACCTTCTTTCTGTCAGAGTCAGTCCACTAATCCTCAGGCTTAGCAGTCTCAATCTCAGAGAGATCATCCTCTCTATCGTTAGCTACTTCACCTTCTTCTTTTGATGGTTCCTTTTCTTTATCATCATTGGATTTCTTTTTCTTGGTGACTATTCTACAAACATACATTTTTGTAACATATGGCCCATGCTTGAGAATGCATTCAGAAAAAGGATTTTGCATGTCTGTGAAGCCAAAGTGTTAAAGGAAATAATAAATGATCATTGATTAGACTATTGCAAGACAAATAGCGTGGTCACAAGTCTTGTGATTAATTATTGCAAATCTAATAGGATATTCACACACCAGTGAATAAGTTAATCATTTAAGAATATTTCTTTAACTAGTAAAATTATCTACGAATCAAGTGGGTAAAAGAGGTTTAGCTACAAGGCAAGTTTTATAGATTCAAGAAACTAAGGAGTTAAATTCTAATCCTCATATGTTTACCGAAATATATAAAAAAATGCAAGACTAGAATATGTTCTAAAGTTGCAAGAACAAAATCTAGCAAAGACAAAAGTGATATTATTTTCAGTAAATTACAGTTTTTGTCCCTGTGGTATTCCCGATTCTGCGTTTTTGTCCCTGTGGTTTTTTTTCTGTTTTTTTGTCCCTGAGGTATGCAAATTTCCGTTTTTTTGTCCTTCCGTCCACCTTCCGTCTCTTTTTAGCCGTTAAACCCCTCACGTGCTGAAAACGTGAGGGCATTTTGGTCATCCTTCCTAAACTAGATGTACTATGTGCTTAAAATGTTGTACTTTATTGTACCTTCTTCGTCAATGAGAGCAAATGGCAGCCATGGCCTAATTCAAATTCCTATGTTTCTTACTTCATCATCCCAAAATTATATTAAAACAAAACAATCACCATAACATTCAAGCTCATGAGTAGTTCAGAAAAAATAACCAAACAACAAAATTTCGAAAATCAAATCTAAGAGTGTCGATTAACTAGGTGATGAAGGAGGGTTACCGGTGACGGTGGTTGTGCCGACGCTTGCTCGGAAAGATGGAAGAAGGGAGAAACTGCAACGACGAACAACAGCAACACAGACAACACAAACACCAGTCGATTTGTGCCCGTTCTCAAGTCTCTGTTCTATAACTTTCGTCTTTTTCGACTCCTTCCTGTTTTCCGGCGATTCAGTGGTCATCGGAGAAGATGGTGTGAACGGAGAAGACGGCTGGAGAAGATGGTGCGAACGAAGAAGACGGCCGGAGCAGATGGTGCGAACGGAGCAGACGACCGGAGAAGACAGTGTGTGTGACGATGAGCTATGGCAACTGTAACACCGCAAAAATTAAAGCCGTTTTTTTTAATTTTTTAATAATAACGGAAGCGTATAAACAACCATCATAAAAATAGTTAATATATAACAGGCCTTTTACAATTTAACCCAAAATATTATAAGTAGTTAATATTGTTAAAACATCCGGCGGTCCATTTACTTCAATATCAAAATCAGAGTGTTGGTCAACCATTCCTAAAACACCCTTTGACCCGCCCAAAAGATAAACCTGCAAAAAGAGTCAACGAGGTGGGGATTAGCTAACAGCTAAGTGAATGAACTTAAACCAATAAAATAATCAAACAACCGATGATAAATTTCATTATCCCAATTAGTTAATTTTGAAGAGTAACGGTGGTTCTGCCGAAGCCTTAAATCATTGTTGGCCGAACAATGATAACCGATGGCCCTTTACTCAAAGACAGTGTGTACCCCCTTAGAACAACCAGTGCTTCTAAGGGCGATACACCTTGTCAATAGTAAACTTATGCCCAGTAGAATGTTCCAATTACTGACCTCTTCCCCAAAAGTGCACTTAATTAATTACCGAATTATTTATACCGAAGTGTGGGCTTGCAATAACAATTGCAGCCAAGAAAACTGCCCCCAAGAAAGTTCACGTTAGCGAACTCAAGTTCGCGTCGTGAACTTGAGTTCACGATCCGTGAACTTCCTCACGACCCAGTCCCCAAATCTCTGCCTCGAGTTCGCGATCGCGACCCCAAGTTCGCGTCGCGAACTTCCCCAGACACCAAATCCTGCACCTTTTTACCGAATTAACCAGTTTTCAACCAAATTGCACTTCTAAAGTTTGAAGGCTAAATCCACTCACCTGAGCACCTCAATTCGTCAAACTCAGTGGTCTTATATTACTGAGTTTCCTTCCCTTTGCCTGTATTAACAATATAAACCGAGTTAGTAACCCAAAATCGCCAAATAATAACGAATACCAATTTAAGTTCAAAGCCAATATCCCATTCTAATATCTCTACTTTTACTTGCATTCTATCAACAATTCATTGCCACTCATCTAAGACTTTTACAAGTCAAAGTCAACCAACATATTAGCAAGTAAACCTATTTTGACATAATGTAACCAAACGGGTCAAAAGTGCATATTCAAGTCAAGATTACAATTTATCATTTCCAACATGTCAAAGTGCACACAATCAATCATTTACATGATTACTAGTCAAACTACAAGCATGCCAAATATTTACCAAGTCAAAAGTCATATAAACTACTAATTTGACGCATAGTACACAAACGGGTCAAAACTCATAAACTAACTTTGAAACTACCTAATTCATGCCTTGAAATTCTACAATTTCCCAACTTATAATATTTAGACTTCTTAAGTCAAGTGTATACCAAGCAATGCATTTTAATCCAATTTTTAGCACATAGACCCAAACGGGTCAAAACTGAACAATTTATCATAATACTCCCACAATCCGTAACCGATACATCAATTAACATCTACACATCATTTTATAAACATATATGAACCATTTTGATTAGCTAATTATCCAATGTAAGTATTAACCTTTTACTTTGACCAAAGTTAACAATTCTTAATATAACTAGTTATTCTAGAAAACGGGCCAAAACCATTTTATTAACTTCTTATATTTACAAACACATAGTTATCATTTCATCAAGTATACAATTACCATTTTATGACAAACCTCATGTTTACATATATATTATACATCGAAGCACCCAAAGTTTTCAATACATGTTTGACCGAAAAAAAACACATCCAACCTTTTGTACTAACTCAGAAATCTGCACACTTTTATGACCATATCAGTTCAGGAAAATATGATATAATTAAAGTAGACTCATAGACCTTCAAAACGACTGGTCGCACGCCCAAAACGGAGTCACGGTTGATTTTATATGATTTTTACAAAATGGTCAAAAGCTGCCATTTTCTTTGGCTACGGGATTTTATACAAATTTTCATCCAAACACCCAATTACTCAAAACAACAACAATAATTCATTCTATGGTTAATTCCCAGCAACAATAATCATTTTAGCATGTCATTTTCACTAAAAGTTAACTAATTTAAGCATAAGACTTCATCTTCTCAAAATAGGGTTCTAGCATCAAACTCCATTAATGGTGGTTTTATGAAAACTTCACAAATCTATGGTTTCTCTTCTAATTAAGCATGCAATACTTAAACGATCATCAACAAACACTATAGAGTTTATCAATTTCGGTTTTAAAGCAAGAATTCACAAAAAACCCACTAAAAGTTCAAGAACCCTAGTTTCACCAACAAAGATATGAACCCTAGCAATAGAGATGAAGATTTCTTACCTATTAGCTTGCACAATTTTGAGATTATAGCAGGTTTTAATGGAGATTCAAGCCTCAATTAAGAAATAAATGAAGTATAATCAAAAGTGGTGGTGATTTGGGTTGGTCACGTATGAAAGAGGAAGAAAGAAGAAGTCTGCCTTTTTCTTCTAGGCATGACACGCGCACACACACATGGCACAAAGGGAAAATTGTTTAATTTTTAATAAACACAGTGTAATACTGAAAGTCTAGATCGCGTTTGATTTATTTAAAAATACTTATCCAACTCAGATTTTAATAACGAAAATATTTTCGGAACTGTAATTCAAAAGTTAATTCAAAAATATAATTATCATCTTCTTGCTCAATTATATCAGTTAATGCTAATTTTAACCCCTTGGTTAAAATACATTTAAATCAAATTAAATATTAAATTAAATATTAAATAATAGAATATTACTTTACCGAAAGTAATAAAATAATAGGCCGGGTCTCGGGATGTTACAAATCTACCCCCCTAAAAGAAGATTCCGTCCCCGGAATCTCAACATGCTCAAACTAACAAAGTGACATTTTCATCAAAACAACAATAATTTAACATAAACAATTTATCACCTTTAATCATGTTAGTTTAATCTAAAAAAAAAAAAAAAAAAAAAAAAAAAAAACACAACATTCATTTATTTATATTTTTGAACGAGTAATAAATTCAAATTTGAAAACTCCCAAGTAGCGACATCAATGCGATTGTTTAATATCTAATCATTTTGTCATAATCTCAATGTATCTACTATCTCAAAACTATTTCAACTTGCACCAAAATAATTATTGTTCATGGCTCTCTCTTTTTTTTTTTTAAATCATAAGCTGTTACATAATTCTTCTTGCAAACAGTCATAATAATTATTTTAATGTCTAAAATATTACGCCTTGTCCTTTATTCCATTGAAATTTTGAATTCTATTATGGTTTCACTTGTTAAAGATTTCGTAATTTTAGAATTATTAATAATAAATCCACAGTCATAATTCACTAATTCTCAAAATTACACCTTTCGAAATCTAAATTCTAATCAATCTTTACATATAACGGCATTAATTCTCATCTTTTCAAAATTTATCTCTAATAAATTCAAAATCTTATTAAATTTTATATTCCCTCTAAAATTCATCCATTAATATAATCGGAAATCAATTCAATATGGTCAATAACATTGATTCTTTATGTCAATTTTCAATTTTCACATGCGGCATAGGGAACAAGTCGTATATTTAACATTAAATTATTTCATTATTCCTCTCTTTTTTTTTTATATCTTTCTCTAAGATATTTATTTCTATGTATCTTTTATTTAACATCCAAAACAAGGCCAGAACAATTCATTCATATTAGTATAATAATTCCAACATATACTTTAAGAGTTACTACATGTGACTCGACAGGTCACGATTAATAAATTTCTTTCTAAATAAATGTTAGTCCTTCCCAAGACTACTCAGTTTATACCCAATATTACATCAATCTACCCAAAGGCACTATATAAACAGAAGTTCATAGCAAACACTTTTCAAAATCAAATTGATATATCAGTATATCATTAACTACCCTTACTTTTAATGGATAAAACACAAGCAAATAATTTCAGTTCATCACCTAGTTCATAATCATAGATAAGCAACTTTGCTCCAATTTCAAATAATATATGTATAAGTAAGTAGTTTATCAGAAACATACCAGTAACGACATCATCTGTTGTAATAGCATCCTCCACAGTCATTCGAAACGCTCTACCCTCAGGTGGAGGGTAAGTCTTCCTTTTATGGCTTGTTGCTGATAACGATTCCCCACCCGATCCAGAACCCACACCCGTCTTTCTAGCTGAAGGACACTCCCCCGCCCGATGACCCTCTTGATGGCAATTCCAACACACGTTTCTCGGAAAACTACAATCTTTTGCATCATGCTTGAATTGACCACATCGTGTACACCTCAAAGTCTGAATTGTACATGGTCCTGTATGTGATGATCTACACCTAGAACACCATGGCGTTCTCTGATCTGAACCAAAACTCACTTCCTCGCGACTTGAGTTACCTTGTCTTTGATTACCTTGCCCCTTTCGGTTTTGTTGAAAGTTGGATCGCGTTGAATTCGATTTGTGGAACCCCGTCTTTTCTCTATTCATCCGTTCACTCGCCTTGTGATCACTTTCCGCAGACTTAGCCAATGTGAAGGCTTGGGTGAGAGTATTTGCATATCTAACAGACCCTCGATACTGCGGTAGTAGTGCATCAATAAAGTGTTGTAACTGAGCTTGTTCGTCTGGGACCCATTGTTTCACAAAGCGTAATTTCCCATTAAATTGTTTTATCAACTCATCTACACTCATCCTTTCATCCATCTTCAATGCCATAAAGTCTCTTCTTATCTTGTTCATCTCGAATGTATTACAATACTGAGCACAAACTTGTTCATAAAATTGGTTCCATGTAATTGAAGCTAATTGGGCTGTCGAGAAATTTGCGGTAATGGTACCCCACCACTGCATTGCATCACCTATCAATCTTCGAGAAGCATACATTACTCGCCGATCATCATCACAACTACATGCGTCAAGGGCCCTAGACATCTCCATTAGCCTTAAGGTAACACTGGGGTCGGTACTTCCACCATATTCTGAGGGCTTACAATCAAGGAACTGTTTATATGTGCAAGGTTGTTTCTGAGGTGGTGGCGGCGGATAACCAGGATAAGGATAAAATCCTTGCGGTGGATATTGATAATTAAACGTTGGGGGTGGCATGTTGGTAGGAGGTTGTGTGGTGGTATTCACGGGTGGAGTTGGTATTGAGTAGGTATGATTTTGTTCGTATTCTCTAACAATATTTTTGAGATCTTGAAGTTGACCTTCCAACGATTGGACATACTCTTCATTATATACCGGATTACTTCCCGAAGGTTGATCATTCCTGACGTTGTTATTCGGTGGGCTCGGGTGGTTTGTATTATCGTTATCTGCCATACCTGTAACAATCACAACATCTCACGAACAATTAGTGTAATTCGTTAGTACCTACATACTAACTACTAACACCCCAAAAGTTCACTCACTAACCCAAACCTGAATCTAGGAATGTTTGACCAAGCTCGAGCACAGATTTGGGAATGTTACACCTAAATGTGCACACATTGCCAAACCAAGGCTCTGATACCAAATTGTAACACCGCAAAAATTAAAGCCGTTTTTTTTAATTTTTTAATAATAACGGAAGCGTATAAACAACCATCATAAAAACAGTTAATATATAACAGGCCTTTTACAATTTAACCCAAAATATTATAAGTAGTTAATATTGTTAAAACATCCGGCGGTCCATTTACTTCAATATCAAAATCAGAGTGTTGGTCAACCATTCCTAAAACACCCCTTGACCCGCCCAAAAGATAAACCTGCAAAAGAGTCAACGAGGTGGGGATTAGCTAACAGCTAAGTGAATGAACTTAAACCAATAAAATAATCAAACAACCGATGATAAATTTCATTATCCCAATTAGTTAATTTTGAAGAGTAACGGTGGTTCCGCCGAAGCCTTAAATCATTGTTGGCCGAACAATGATAACCGATGGCCCTTTACTCAAAGACAGTGTGTACCCCCTTAGAACAACCAGTGCTTCTAAGGCGATACACCTTGTCAATAGTAAACTTATGCCCAGTAGAATGTTCCAATTACTGACCTCTTCCCCAAAAGTGCACTTAATTAATTACCGAATTATTTATACCGAAGTGTGGGCTTGCAATAACAATTGCAGCCAAGAAAACTGCCCCCAAGAAAGTTCACGTTCGCGAACTCAAGTTCGCGTCGTGAACTTGAGTTCACGATCCGTGAACTTCCTCACGACCCAGTCCCCAAATCTCTGCCTCGAGTTCGCGATCGCGACCCCAAGTTCGCGTCGCGAACTTCCCCAGACACCAAATCCTGCACCTTTTTACCGAATTAACCAGTTTTCAACCAAATTGCACTTCTAAAGTTTGAAGGCTAAATCCACTCACCTGAGCACCTCAATTCGTCAAACTCAGTGGTCTTATATTACTGAGTTTCCTTCCCTTTGCCTGTATTAACAATATAAACCGAGTTAGTAACCCAAAATCGCCAAATAATAACGAATACCAATTTAAGTTCAAAGCCAATATCCCATTCTAATATCTCTACTTTTACTTGCATTCTATCAACAATTCATTGCCAATCATCTAAGACTTTTACAAGTCAAAGTCAACCAACATATTAGCAAGTAAACCTATTTTGACATAATGTAACCAAACGGGTCAAAAGTGCATATTCAAGTCAAGATTACAATTTATCATTTCCAACATGTCAAAGTGCACACAATAAATCATTTTAATCCAATTTTTAGCACATAGGCCCAAACGGGTCAAAACTGAACAATTTATCATAATACTCCCACAATCCGTAACCGATACATCAATTAACATCTACACATCATTTTATAAACATATATGAACCATTTTGATTAGCTAATTATCCAATGTAAGTGTTAACCTTTTACTTTGACCAAAGTTAACAATTCTTAATATAACTAGTTATTCTAGAAAACGGGCCAAAACCATTTTATTAACTTCTTATATTTACAAACACATAATTATCATTTCATCAAGTATACAATTACCATTTTATGACAAACCTCATGTTTACATATATATTATACATCGAAGCACCCAAAGTTTTCAATACATGTTTGACCGAAAAAAAACACATCCAACCTTTTGTACTAACTCAGAAATCTGCACACTTTTATGACCATATCAGTTCAGGAAAATATGATATAATTAAAGTAGACTCATAGACCTTCAAAACGACTGGTCGCACGCCCAAAACGGAGTCACGGTTGATTTTATATGATTTTTACAAAATGGTCAAAATCTGCCATTTTCTTTGGCTACGAGATTTTATACAAATTTTCATCCAAACACCCAATTACTCAAAACAACAACAATAATTCATTCTATGGTTAATTCCCAGCAACAATAATCATTTTAGCATGTCATTTTCACTAAAAGTTAACTAATTTAAGCATAAGACTTCATCTTCTCAAAATAGGGTTCTAGCATCAAACTCCATTAATGGTGGTTTTATGAAAACTTCACAAATCTATGGTTTCTCTTCTAATTAAGCATGCAATACTTAAACGATCATCAACAAACACTATAGAGTTTATCAATTTCGGTTTTAAAGCAAGAATTCACAAAAAACCCACTAAAAGTTCAAGAACCCTAGTTTCACCAACAAAGATATGAACCCTAGCAATAGAGATGAAGATTTCTTACCTATTAGCTTGCACAATTTCGAGATTATAGCAGGTTTTAATGGAGATTCAAGCCTCAATTAAGAAATAAATGAAGAATAATCAAAAGTGGTGGTGATTTGGGTTGGTCACGTATGAAAGAGGAAGAAAGAAGAAGTCTGCCTTTTTCTTCTAGGCATGACACGCGCACACACACATGGCACAAAGGGAAAATTGTTTAATTTTTAATAAACACAGTGTAATACTGAAAGTCTAGATCGCGTTTGATTTATTTAAAAATACTTATCCAACTCAGATTTTAATAACGAAAATATTTTCGGAACTGTAATTCAAAAGTTAATTCAAAAATATAATTATCATCTTCATGCTCAATTATATCAGTTAATGCTAATTTTAACCCCTTGGTTAAAATACAATTAAATCAAATTAAATATTAAATTAAATATTAAATAATAGAATACTACTTTACCGAAAGTAATAAAATAATAGGCCGGGTCTCGGGATGTTACAGCAACAACCTCCGATCTCTCTCTCTCTCTCTCCCCTATCTCTCAATTGAAATTAGGAGATCTGGTTTGAATTTGCAATATGTGAGAAGATCTGGGCTTTTGATTTCTCTCTCTCTCCTTACTCTTGATTTCTTCTTATTTGCGAATGGTGCAGGTAATTTTGAGGTAATTTGCGAATGTTGCAAGTATTGCAGGTCAAAATTGGGGAAGGGATTTGTTATTTGGGATTAGAGTTTATTAATTTGGGAATTATGGTTTGAAGATGAAGAATAAAGTTGGGATTAGGGTTTATCAATTCCCAGATTTGAAGATGAAGAACAAGAAAAAGGAGGGAGAATGACCAAAATGCCCTCACGTTTTCAGCACGTGAGGGGTTTAACGGCTAAAAAGAGACGGAAGGGGGACGGAAGGACAAAAAAACGGAAATTTGCATACCTCAGGGACAAAAAAATAGAAAAAAAACCACAGGGACAAAAACGCAGAATCGGGAATACCACAGGGACAAAAACTGTAATTTACTCTATTATTTTTCAAATACTCGTCTTATGTCTTTAGTTTAATATAAATGACTAAATTATAATTAGTGATAAAAGTTACAATTAGGAGTCATTAAGTGATCAACACAAGCGCAAAGAATAAGAAATGATTCAGTAATAATTCGGTATCTATGTCCAGTTAGGAATAAATACATGAGTTAGTATCATTATTATTCAGAATTTGTATGTTTTAAGAATATCCATGAATAAAAGTATCTTTATTCAAAATATATAAATCCGTGACTACTCGTCTTGGTGGGAACCTTGATGGAACGTTAACGTCATCGCGGTATTTGGTGGTAGATTCGAAGTTCTTCGAAGATAGCTACACAAGTTTTGTGTAAACCAAATATCGGTGATATTCTGTTGGAGTTCGACGAATATTTGATTGACCACCGTGATAATACTTCGTGGTTGAAAAGTTCAAAAGTATTATTCACTAGGATTTTCCTTAAGCCTGAGGTATTTGGTTTGGGATACAATGACTCATGTACTTTGGTTCGTCTTAGACAAGCCTGAAACATGGTTGTCATACGAGGCCTTACTGGGTACAGAGGAAGTTGTATTTCAAACTGAAATATAACAAGATGGTAATTGCGCCTCCTTTTTAGGAGAGATATTTATGGTCACTTGACATGATGAAAAACTGAAAAAAGTGCATGGCCATGCCCAAAGCGAACTGATTTGTTCTTTGTCATTTATCACAACAGTTTTTATCAAGAAGTCAAGAAATGGTTTCCAATACAGGAGTTGATAAGTTCTACCATGCTCGTATTCGCTATCACAAATATCGTGCTGCAAGGGATGAACCTAACACGTTACCCAAGAAGTAAAGACGGAGTGTTCTTTACTAGGCGACGCTATTAAAAGAGTTTCTCAAAAACTATACATGGGTTACAAAGCTCTTTCTATAGGGTTGGTTACCTGCATGCCTATCTAGAGGGCCACTGTAGCTCGTGTCATCAAGCTAAGGTTACGAACTTGCATAAGTGGGAGTCTGTTGGAATTATGTGCACATTTAGTCAACCTATGGTGATACATCCATGCCTACGAAACACATAAGGGTCACACCGGTGAGTGCATGTAATACGAGTAAGATATGTAATGATACTTGGAAGAGGAATGATTCATAATAGTCATTTATGAATCAGTTAAGTATTAAGTTAAGTATAACTTATTACTAGATTAGTTTGACTAACTAATTAATATAAGTATTTGTACATTTACTAGTTGAGTAATTATACAATGTGTTAATTATAGATTATCCATAGTATGATTTAAAGCAATTAAATCATATGGTGTTTGGATAATATTGTTGTTAAGATTATATAAAGTTTATTATATAATTAATTATTAAAAGTATAAAATACAAGTATATATTTCGTGTATGTACAATACCGAAATATATTAAGTGTATTAATACAAGACATTTAATAATTAAGTGCAACAATAATAATAGTAAAACTATAAGGGAAGGAAACGTAAAAAGGAAAGTTTAATTAAGAATTAATCTTAATTAAACTAGAGGGACCTAAAGTGCAACTTATTTAGTTATAAATAAGAGGCTTAGGGTACCCCTAATTCACCCTTGCTACCCCACGAATTCTCTCCCTCTCCCTCTCCTTGGCTTCGGCCGAACACACCCCAAGAACACAAGCATTGTGTTCTTCGTTCTTCATGTTCTTCAAAGTCCTTGAAGATCAAGATCATTGCATCAACCAACTAGAAGGTTTCTCGATGTGTTCATCATCAGTGGACTTACTTAAGCAAGATTAAGGTATGATTTGGAAAACCCTTTTCCTCCTTTTCCCTCTTGTCCGATCGACACACCAAGAACCCTAGGGTTCTTGTTGGCAACATCCGAAATCCCAAATACACACAAGCATATGTGTGTGTTCGAGTTTTTCGTACTGGGTTTCTTTCTTGTTAATCTAGTCTAGATTTCCAACATCCCAAATCCTTTAGGGTTTAAGGATTAAGTTTAATCTCAGTTCCGCTTTAGGGATTAAACTAGCTAGTTGGTTTAACTGACAAGAACAATGTTCTTGTCACTATGGTCGAACCAAGCATACTAGGAGGTTGACCCAAGTGGTCGATCAGTTACAATGAAACCCTTCAGTTTGGTCAGTTGTGAATAATAGACATGAATTTCACATTACCTTGTCTAACATCTTGAAATTTCAATTCCGCGTCATCTTCTAATTGAGTTAAACTATCAGTATCATGTCAAGATTGAAGACCTGAATAACTGCACAAACAAATTTGCTTAAACCAACAACCAGATGTGTCTGTGTCTCACAAACATTATTCTTTCTGAAATGTTACATATTTACAACTAAATCTTAGCAATTTAAAAAAAAACAGTCAAATAACATATAAACACACAACCTGTTCGACGTAATGTACATGAAAAAATATCAAAACCGCAAACTCATAGAGTTTAAATTTCTAAAATATACAACCAATCAAACACACACCAGATAAAGCCCGTAACATGTTTGATGAAATGCCACAAAGAGATTTATACCTATATAAAAGAAAACTGAACACGAAGATGAAAAACAGAGCTTACTTGAGAATCGAAGGAAGGAGGAAGCATTTATCCGTCCGGCTTCAGGCACCGGAAAATATTAAATTGAAATCTTTGGATGTACGATTGTTGAACAAGCACCCATTTAACAGACTCCATTTCCTAGAAGATTCACGCTTCTACCAAGGAGCCGATTTAGCAATTGAAGAAGTTAAGCAGGTTTCGGTCGAAACGTTCAGTTTCCACTTCAAAACTTCTAGCGTTACCCAAATTTCCAGGCTGGTTTAGGGGAGTTGATGAAGAAATTGGGAGGCTATTAGAAACGTTCGCAACCAAGAATTGATGGGTGTTCAATTGGGACGGAATAGACGGGCTTTGCAAAAAAAAAAATCGTAACAGTCAACACACACTTATGATGCTGAAGGAGGCTGGTATTTAAGATGTTTCGGGTAGAACACCAAATATTGGATGTGGTGTAGTGGTAAATCGGATATATGGCATGCGTGAGGTCCCAAGTTCGAACTCCATGCACGCAATTTTTTATTGCAATTTTGGTTGTGGGTTTAAAACCTTCCACTAATGGCAAGGGAGAGTTTAAGATCTTCTATAATTAGAAAGGCATTCCCTTATTATATATAGTAGAGATAGATAGGTTAAAACCAGCGCAATGCGATGGGGTACCCTTTAAATAAACTATGATCATCATAAAGAAACTTCAATAAAAAACAATGGATAGTAAGATAATGCTATGAACAATTTGAAAATTAAAGTTACAAGTTACAACTTCTATTTTAAAGCAAAAAGAAAAAAAGATAATGTTTAGAACTCCTATTATTGTATTCGTTATAAACAACAATTTTGAAGCTAAATCGTATATATTGAAATGGTGTTACGGACAAATTATACAAAACATGATCACTAATATATTTAGCTTTGAAAAGTAGTTTAAACCTTTTCACCCCAATTCTTATGAGTAGTGAGATTGATATACCAATTAACTAAATCTGGAAGATAAATTTGCACATGCAAGACAAAATCGTAAGTTATAATTTCAATCAAACAAATTTGAACCGACCAACAGTATAAAATGTTACCATTTTTTTAATATATCTGATACATGTTTTAATATTGTTCATTACTTGGAATTTCTACAAATACGTCAAAAGATCATATCTTCAATTTCACTAAAATACTCCTTTTTTCTCAAATCTTCACCTTTCGAAAATCTAAATTGATTGAAAATTGAAAAAATTATGAAATTAGCACTGATATTCAAAATCATAAAGTAAGAGTTAATTTTTTAGTTTAATCACAAATTAGTACATGAAATTTGTTTTGAATTTTGACGTAAGAGTTGAATTGTAAGATTAATTGGTGCCCTAAATTGATCAATGTGTAACGGAGTTTGAAGATACTAAAGGACAAACCATTTGTATACTTGTTAGTACCTTATATAAAACAAAAATGTAAATTATTAATTATTAATTATATGAGTTTGATCCGAAATCCACAAACTCGATTTAATTTAATATGATTACAAAAGTCAAATAATTTATTTCTTTAATAAAAAAATGTAAGATATCATATACATTAAAAAAAACACATTTGGGTTTCTTTGATCCGTTCCTTTTAGGATAGTTACTTTTATATTTTACTTATTTGACCTATTAAAAAACAAACATAATCAAATCCAACTCTTACATAAACAAATGGGTAAAAAAGGTACCATTTAGTTTGCATGAGAACACTAACATGTATCATTAAATGATTTTATCACATCCTCATGTAATTATTAATAAGATTTTAACTTTATACTTGAAGTCACTAAAATGTAGGATACAAAGGATACTTGCAGTCACTACATGATTAATTCCCTATTACCTGAATTATTACATAAAATAATAAAATGTTGGGATATTATCATCAAGTCAACCATGGGAGTTTATTAGCATCATTCACCAATATAAAGTAATAGTATTAAAGATTCATCGTTTTATATATAAACAATCTTAATTGACCATTCACTTTTGGAACTTGCTATAACTCATTTATCAAAATGCATCTTCACATAAAAAATTAAAATAATAAGGTGCACATAAAAAGAACTTACCCTAGCATTTTCCAAGTGTTTTATAGCCTCATCTAAAGCAAATGAAACAACAAAGTGAAACTGCTACATGATTCTTCCCTATTACCTGAATTATTATATAAAATAATAAAATGATGAGATATTAGCATCAAGTCAACCATGGGAGTTTATTAGCATCATTCACCAATATAAAGTAATAGTATCCAAAATTCATCGTTTTATATAAAAACAACAGAACTCATTCGTTGTCTTCTATACTAAAACCAACATATCTTACCAAAACTTCCTAAACTTGAAGACGATCATACTTTTGCTAAACGAGTGTTGAGATCATTCTTCATTTGCACTAATTGCTTACCCATTCATATATGTAGTGGGTAAAAAGTGATATACACGGTCATATTAGTGACCCATTAGGCCAAAAGTGTGGTTTATATTTTAGGAAATGAAAATATAAAGTTAATGTTGCAACTCTTTAATTACGTTTAAATCCGTTTCAAATAAAACGTAAAATACGCTCCTACCAATTTGCTTTAATGCTTTAATTCATTATTCTGTTTCATGTATAAAGGTAGGGAAAAAGAACAATAAATGTTACCGACCAATAAATGATATATGTAAAACGTATAAACCTTTTAAGATGGTATTTATAAATGATAACGTTTGAAGTTTAAACGTTTTAAATGTGATCGAGGAATTAAGGCTGAAGTTTTGAATATTAAAAGTAGTATGTTTCCATGTGGAATATGTATAACCGTTTCAAGTTTAAACTGAATTTAATTCAGTACGTTTTAAGATGATATTTAAGTCTACGTATTTAAATTTACATCAAATATGAACATATTATTTTAAGTTGGAATGGAGTAATGTATATCAAATTAGTTTTCTCTTGAAAAGCCAAGAAATCTTGTAGTTGAGTTGGTTATCATTGTTTCTTGCTTTCCAGCTGATCAGGGGTACGAATCACATGCCATCCATTGATTACATATTTTTATAACGAATACAGTACATAAGCATGAAAATTGTGCATAAAATAGAGGTACCACGATAAACCTAATTAAATATAAAATACAGGGAAAAATGTCTATTTATGCATGTTACTAATCATGTAAAACCTCTCGATACACCACGTTTGTTGTGTAAACTTCGTCGAGATTAAAACTTTTTGCTGGAGTTACCAATACTTTTGTATTGTCACGTGAAATTCCTCTTGAAAGGGAAACGTAAAGTTGCCCATGCGAGAACACCGATTCCGGCAGATAAACACCCACGTTTGAAATTATCTGTCTTTGGGCTTTGTTGATTGTCATCGCAAAGCTTAACCTAACCGCAAAGTGTTTTCTTTTCAACTTGAAAGGAAACATGTTGGCTTCACGGAGATAGAGGTATTCTTGGCAAGAAAACCCTTTTTCCAGCATGCTGGCCAACGACTATTTTCGCATCAATTAGGTTTAGCTCAAACTTTCTGCATATAAGTCTCGTGCCATTACATAATCTCTGGGAGCGATCGATATTCCGTAAAAGTATTATCGGGCACCCAATTTTGAGCCGGAGAACATGCGGGGGAATACCACTTACATTAAGTGAGTTCAAAAATTCCATAGGATAGAATCCATTTCTGTCATCCTCCGCTTCATCGAAACTGTAATATATTTGTTCCACCCCACAAAATGTATCGATCAACCTCTCGTTAAGTTCATCAACATGGTCGTTTTTGGTTGATAAGATAGCCCGAGAAATAATTTAATCCGGTGAATTTCCGTTGACCTGCAGAGAAGGAAATATCGCATTGATTAGGTCTTCTTTGGACCGATCCATATCCTTATACGGAATGGTCATGCCATCTGGAATTCGAATATAGTTTTCATCGATGACTTCTTCATCCCCATCTCCGACTCGTAAAAGAAAATCGGAAAACCATGGATTCGTTCGCGCTCGCATATTAAGAGTCAACTTTATCTTCTTAATCACATACCATAACGGTGACATTCTTAGACTGGAAAATAAAACAACATATAAACAGAAGGTGGCATAAGAGTTACACTTGTTTACCTAGCTGCTGCAATGAATGCACCAGTAGACAGTTACAAAATTAATGTACAGTTACAAAATTATGTGAGAAAAATAATATTATACACTTCAAATGAAATGATTTAGCAGGTTTTAAGCTTTTATGTTCGCTTTATACAACTTTCGACCCGTTTAACCCATCCGACGTGCAACCTAGATAGCTATTTTTTATATAATTACACATTTGACCCGTTATCAATAAAACCAGTTTATCTAAAGGGCGCAACAAATTGTTTTAAAAAAATTAATTGATTAAGAGTTGGTTGGTATTGCTACGCCATAACATATTTGAAGTAGTTAAATCCACATAAATGACTCCACCATCTTGTAATTTGCTGATCGTATTCCCAATTTGCTATGAGTGTTGTGCCTTTTGCAAAAAAAAATAATTGTCATGATGGTTAAATATCATTGCTTTTACTTGTGAAGTCAAATTGGCGATGCTTTTTGATTATGTCGTGCTGCTTGTTTCAAATCGTCCGTCTAAAAAAATAATTAAATCATTGATCATAAAAACGATGAATCATCGATAAGATTCCACTTACCACAAAATTTTATTACATAATTTTGCTTTTTTTCTTCTTCCTTTTCATCATTCCATCTTTGTGGTAGTTTTTCAACAATACTACGGGTCCTTAGAGCATACCCTATCAGTCATTATGATGAATAGAATGGAGAGGAATAGTAAAATCAAAGGTAGTCGACTTAGACATGTCACAAATTCATTTTGTAATCGGAAAATTTACTTCCGCTTTAAAAAGAAAAATGATTAATCGACCAGAACTTGTTGATTGAGACCATGTAATTGAGGCACCGACAAGCACAATCCTAACACACTAAAATGATTAATCGAATCATATCAAAGTCAATTTTAAGTTTCAATCATAAACCCTATATTAAGTAATTATGTAACATCCTAAAACTGGTCTAGTAGTTTTAGGTATATATTGGCATATGATAAATAATTATTTGACATTATGTGAAATTATTTGATTTAATGTTAAATGAATTACTTGTCCTTTTTGTCCTTTTGTGATATTTTAATCAAGGGATTAAAATATTCGATTTCTGAAATGTTTAAATGATTTTATGATTTTTATATTTTTAGATTCTCCTTTGAATTTCGTTTCCGGAAATATATTCGTTTTTGAAAATGGAGTCCGTTTGCTATTTTAAATAAATTAACTACTAACCGGACCTTTCGTATTGTATTGCTAAAAAACTAAACTAGTTGGAGGGGGCCCCACCCCACTTTGTTCGACGGTTTTGGATAAGGGGGAGCAGACCCTTATCCACTCTCATTTTGCTTGTCTTCATTTTCTTGAATATCAAAACCCTCCATAAACCACCCAAATCCACTTACTTATTCTTGAAGAATTTTAAAGAATCCATGCTTAAATCTCTCATCTTTTAGTTCGAATCTTGTTCTAGTGCAAGTCTTGAAGTAAGCTCTTACTCCTTGTATTGTTCTCCAAGCTTTTACAAAAATGATGAACTATATAGTTTTTGTATGGTTGATAAATCTTGCTAAATGTTGTTATAGATAGTATATAATGTGTTTATATAAGCTTTCATTCTAAGTGGTAAGTCTCTTCTTATAAGTTCTGTTTTCCCACATGATTAAATAATCAAATGCTATGCTTAAATATATGTAAATGAATGTGTGTGTGTGAAAGTGTGAATCTGTGTGTGTGTCTTGGATGCGTGAGTGTGTGCTTTATGTGTGTGGGTATATCATTTTCTAAGTAATTCAACACAAGGTACAAGCATCTTAGCAAAAGGTACAAGTGTGTGTGGGTTTGTGAACTATATGCGCAGGTGTGTTGAGGGTGTGTGTGGCTTTTGACTTTTGTGTGGAGGAGTTAACAAGTGTACAAGTGGAGTTAGCATATTGTACTACTAAGTTAAGCATGGTTCTATTGTACAAGAACCTAGAGATTTTCCAAACAAGTACATAGAAAAAGATAAATAAAACTTATTTACAAAACATGAATTTATTATAAATTAAAATACTTAGTTTAGAAAAGTGTGAATCTTATTAAATTGGTTAACTAGTTATGACTTGCTAGTTGTGGTGATTATATGGTTGTTTATGAATTCAAATGATGAAATTGTTAGTTATATTGTTTGTATGGATTTTATGTCAAAATATGAACTAGTTATTGGGTTTAAGTGATTAGTTGGTGTAAAATGTCATTTGTATGTTTTATGACTTATATTACTATTTATGTTAAAATAACATGTTAGATATGTTATTTTTTGTGTTTGTTAATATTAGTCAAAAAATAGTTAGACTTGGGTTTTGACCTTGATAAAATGACTAGTTAGCTATGAATGGCTAAATGATATTACTATAGCTTTAAAGTGGTGTTTGGAAAGTGCTAAAGTCAAATATAAAGTTTTGACCCGTTTGGGTAAATATTGTGAAAGTTGATTAAATGAGTTTTAGTATGCTTTGACTTGAACTAGGAATGTCAATAACATGATAATTACATATTTTGGTAAATTGTAAGATGTTGACATGTTATAGTTAAACTTGGGTTTCGGCTCGTTTTGGTGTAATATGACAAATTGGTTAGCTATGGCTTAATGGTATTCGACTTGAATTGTGAAAGTGTATGATAGCCTTGACATGAGTAGTTAATATGACAATTAATTGGATATTAAATAGGTCAAGAGTTAGTTTGTGAACTTACTTGACAATTGTTGTAAATTTATAGTATTGATTACTAATTCGGTATTCCTTTGGATTCACAGGAAACAGGAGGACAACTCAGTGACATTAGACTACTGAGTTGGTGACAAGGAGAAGGTTATGGTGAGTGGATTTAACCTCCAACTTATGTTTGGTTACAATTGGTTTTGGTATTTGCATACTTGTTAAAATGCAGGAAAGCGTTGGCAGCTATGGGAGTTCGCGACGCGAACTATGGTTCGCGGTCGCGAACTATAGACAGTGAGTTTGGGTTTGGATCGGGAACTCTTCGCGGGCCAATTCGCGGACGCGAACCACAGTTCGCGACGCGAACTTGAGGTTGGCGACGCGAACTTGCCTGCGATGCTTTTTGACGCGATTTTTCGTAACTAGCTTGCTTGTTTGGTACCTATTTACTTGTGTTACGTTAAATAGGTTATGTGCACATATGTGAAGAGGCTTTGCTTAATTGGTAGCAACAACTCGGTTAGTGAGCAACCAAGGTTTGAGAAGTCAGTGCGCTGGGCATAGTGTATCGACTAATGGGTGGAATGGACCTTACCTGTATGCGTTAGACGTAAGGGGGTTTACCCGGGGAGTTGGGTACAGGCCTTCGGTTACCATTGTTAGGCCAACAATGGTTTAAGGCTCCGGCAGGACCCCGAGCTTCTCGAACAAACATTGATTATGTGGTTATGTGGCTTTTCGATCGTGAAGATGTTTGTGCTTGCTTGTTGTGCTTTACAGAATTTGTAGATTATGTTCATTCACTTAGCTTTGTGCTAATCCCTCCCTCGTTGACTCTTTTCAGGTTGATCGGTGCTTTGGACGGAATGTGTGACCAAGCTCAATTGGATATGTTTTGTAAAATGAGCCATGTCGTTTATTAACACCGTTTAAATATTAATTATTTGGAGTTTATTTTGGGACGTTTGGTTTGTAAACCTAAACCTAAAACTTATTATTATATTTATGCTTCCGCACACCTTTAAAAAAAACGCTTTCTAAATTTTACGGTGTTACAAATTAATAGGAACTTACAAAGCAATCAGGTGAAGATAATAAAAAGGTTTTGTTCACCTGCAAATGCAACAATTCCACATTATAATTGCGCCACAGAACTCAAAACCTCAAACTTTGAGAAATAATTGATCGCCAAAAATGGGTCCAATGATAGTGAACATAATAAAAAGGTTTTGTTCACTGCAAAATAAATCGACACCTTGAATCAAAAAACTCCATTGAAGGCCTTTTTTACTCGTATCATCACTCCCGAGCAATAATCTATTTGTATAGGAACATTGAGAGATGTAACGTTTTATTGAATTTATCACATAATAAACAAAAAGAGAGTTATGATTTGTCTCCATAAAATTAAATTGATAATCTATTTAAGAGATTACCATTTATGGAAGAGAAAATCTATTTGTCTCCATAAAATTAAACCGATAATCTATTTATGATTTGTCTCCACAAAAAGACAGTTACCATCTATTGACATAATATATGAAGAAAAAATCATTTACAACTCACCATTAGAAAGTAACTGAAACTATATCTAATTCAAAAATACGTTTTATAACTGACCATTATACACGTTTTTATAAGGAGTAAGGAAACGTCAAACTTTGAGGATTCTAAACGGATAAATACTCCTTTATAACTGACAATTACAATATATACTTCTTTATAACTAACCATTAAAATCAGATGTGAATTTAATGTCTTGATTTGTAATAATTATTAACATTTAATGGTCAGTTATAAATGAAGTCAATAAAACGTATAAATAATTGTGGTTTGAATTAACAATTAATTCATATAATTAATTTAGACATGGGATATTTAATTTAGACATGGCAAATAATGGTGATTTGCCGAATCTCCATGAAAGATGTTGATGTTAAGACCCATTGGTGGTTTTTGGGAAAAAGAAAGGGGCTAATTTGTAGGTCTTTGAAAAGAAACTGATGTTGCTATTTAATACTCCGCGTGAAGGGTATTACATTTACAAGAGTTAAAAGAGAGTAGGATGGTCGTTATTACTCTTTAATGTGATTTTAATACGAATACCAAATATTGATCCGCCCCACTTTAAATCATCTGGTTGGTTAGAGTAGAAAATATAGGATGTGGTGTAGTGGTAAGTCAGATATATGTGTTGGTGGAGGTCCTAAGTTTGAAACTCCTTCACATTGCAATTTTGTTGAGGATTTAAGAGCTTCCTCAAATGGAATGGCTAGTTTAAGACATTTTAAAATTAGAAACACATTGGTTGATTGTATAGATATAGATATTGGTATAATGTATATACGTAAACAATCTAGATAATAAACAATTCACATTCAACTCATAACATTAATAACGATGACATTGTCATCACACCTTTCTCATCCTACTTACATTCCCGAGCATTTAGATAGGTGGTGTTACAAATGACAAGATGCAATAGAGTTGGTCATGGTCGTCTTTATAACAAGTAATAATCTAAGCATGCATCATAACAACAAGATAAAATTCCAACTCACACCCTTTCAATTCTACTTATACTATTATTGGGTGGCTCCCTTTTTAATCGATTTTCCTTTTAACATCGAAAGAGAAACCCCAGGGACCTCATCTAAACACTTGAATCGCAGCGCCAAAGCTTTTCCCACACGTTCTTTCCCTTGCGTTTCGACTGCCCTACCACTCGTAACACCACAAATCATGAGGTAAATCTTACATTTTCTCTCAAATTAATTCACCAAATAGATAAGATTTACGATATTTCTCTATTTTAATCCCCCTTTTGTTGTTTTAGATATTAAACCCTAGGAGCTCTATGTGGTGGAAATGGAGTTTGAATCCAACGGAATCCATGTAAGTATTCAGAACTGCTTTTTGTTGATTCCGAGACAGGCGTTTGAATTTCGGATTTTTGTTGAATTGCTAATAAACAAGTTTAGGACTATGTTTGACTCTTAGATTCATAAGTGCTGTTGTTTTGCCCTAATTTGAATCTGAGAATGTCAACTTTTAGACTATTGATCAGCATTCTGGACTAGCAGAACCAGTGAGTTTATGTCTAGTAGCAACAGTGAAATTATTATGTTTTTGTTACCATATAAATCAAGATACACTTCTTAATTGACAATGTTTTTCCAAGAGTAAAAGACATTATCTGAAGTTAGAAGTTTAGAACTATAACTTGTATAACTAACTTTACATTGAAACATATTTGACTATTATTTATGGTTTGAAACCTGACCAAACTTTTTATGTGATTGGGCACAAATTCTTATGAGATATTGTCCAGATGACAACTACTAACTTTCACCATTTCTTAATTTGGAACTCTAACCACAAAGAAAGTTTTGGAAATACGTATGCGTAACATCCTCATTTTCCAAAATAGGGTTTCGATTTTTTTCTCTTTTTAAAATAATATAACCAAAATAAATGGTATGTTCATAAAGTATAACGGGTTCATGCATATAAATAGTTGAAATAATCTATAAAATTTTTATGTCATGAAAGTATGGCGAAGAGACCATATTATGGAATCCTAGACCGTGCCTATCTTTATCCTTCATGTTAGTCTTATATCTTATATGACGTCTTTCGTGATTCTTTATGGTATTTCCTTTATTTCATTATTTCTTACATTATTTATTTCATTCTCTTTAGTTGGTACCATTGAATGTGTATCTTTTTCTATTTCTTAACTTACTTTATCTTTATGTTTGTTATCATATTCTATATCATGTTTAGTAATTAGGGCCCCTAACTTCATAAGAATCATGTATCATATGTACTTATTTCTAATCATGGAGTACAAGCAGTGTTGTAAAACTCAGTGGTGTGCCGAGTCGAGTTGCCCCAAAATGGGTCAAAACTCGATCAAATTCTCCAAAATGCTTACTTTCCCACCACCACACTCTCCAAAATACATTTATAGTTATTAGTCTTATTATTATTGTTATTCCTTTCTAAAAAAATTTAATATTATTATTATTATTACTTATATTCAATATTAGTGTGATACATTTTACTTATAGGTTTTAAAATATGGTCTATTTTTAAGAACGAGGGAAATTATATGTATAATATATATATTTATACGAATTTATATGTAAAAATCAGAATCTGAGTCCTTGTTGAGTAACCGATTACAGGCTCTAGGGTCGGCGGACAAACGAGCACCGATTAGCGAGTTTTACAACACTGAGTACAAGTTAATTGTAAAATATCCGAGGGTTTTGATAGTGTAAATCATTATCTTACCTAATTCGACATATATGGGTGGAAGATGTAATTTAGCTGCTTTTCTTTGGTTTTTGACTTTTGTTTTATTCCTCAAGATATGAAAAAAATGAAATCTTTAACCATTTACTTATTATAAAGTATTAACAAATTAAATTCATTTGCAAACACATGACTTCATCAAGAGCTATTTCACTATCTTAGTTACAAAACAGGCAAAGTTTATGGGCCGTTTCACAAATAAGATAATATTTACAGTCCTGTTTCCTATTTGGCTTAAAGTTCATAGGCCCAAGTATTGTTATTCCTTATGCTTTATGGAAAAACTAAAGAAATCCTTTATTTGGGACCAAAATTTACACCCATTATCTCAAAACCCTAATTTTCTGTGAGCTGATTGATGGAGAACATGCAATCCCAAAGTTCACTTTTGGGTAAAAGAGCAAATCACAAACTAGCTTTTCGCAGGAAGGTTTGTTTGCTCTATTCTGTTTTTGTTGTCGATTTAATATCCCCATCAATTTTTACAAGTTTTTTTTTATTAGGGTTTAATTTAAATTTGTTTATTTGATTTTGATTTTGATTTTGATTTGGATCTCCCATGTTCAATTTTGCTTCAATTAGCACATATGTTGTTGATACCTTATCGGTGTTTCTATATACCTAGAGTTAATTTTCCTTATTTGAAGGAAGATTTGGTGGTAATAGATTTTGATCAATAAATGGGAATAATTTATAGTGAAAGTGAAGATTTTGGTGTGTTATTTAGATCTAACTCTGTGAATCTTGTGTTTAATTAAGGTTCAGTTACCTGAAGGAGTGACTCCATTCACACATATTACTCGAAATGAACGTTCAGGCCGGAAGTATGTTATTTTAATATTTCTTGTTCAATAAATTATAGAAATTTTTGATTTTTTTTTTTTTTTTGATGTTTTTTTGGACTAGCTTTGAAGTTGTGAATATGTGATTGTAGGCAGATAAAGAAAAAAGAAGAAGATATTGCAGTGTGTGAATGCAAATTTAATCCAGAAAATACTAACCTTGCTTGTGGAGAAAGGTGTTTAAATGTATTGACCAATACCGAATGCACACCTGGATATTGCCCATCTGGCACCTATTGCAACAACCAGGTACTGTTATTTATATGTCTCATTGCTGCTTCTTATATTTTTATAAGAGTAAATTACACAAATGGTCCTTCAGGTTTGTACCATATTACATATTTGGTCCTTTAGTTTCATAAATTACACTGGTAGTCCTTATTTCTGAAACAATTGACACGTTTCGTCCTTTACCTAAACAAACGTTAACTTTTCCCGTCAAGCAGGCGGGTTTTTATGGGTTTCAAATTGGTGAAAGGAAAGGGAAAAGGACAGATTTACCCCCTCGTGCGTCACAAATAACCATACTTGACGGGAAAATTAACGTCAAATAAGGACTATCAGTGTAATTTATGAAACTAAAGAACCAAATATGTAAAGACCATTTGTGTAATTTACTCTTTTTATAATATTTGATGTTGTGTGCCAAATATATGTATCTTTTCATCATTTTCAGAGGTTTCAAAAATCTGAATATGCAAAGACAAAGTTGTTCAAGACCGAGGGCCGTGGATGGGGTCTTTTGGCTGATGAAAATATCAAGGTAATCATTTTATACAAAAAAGATTAATTTTATCATAAATTTTATGCACTGCTCATGTTTTTTTTGTTTTTTTTTTAATTAAAAAAAAGGGTGGACAGTTCATTATTGAATATTGTGGAGAAATAATATCTTCAGAAGAAGCAAAGGAAAGATCTCAAACTTATGAAGCTCAAGGTAGAGTGTTTGAACAACCAATTAGCACACACTTTTTAACTGCTAATTATGATTTAATGCAGGTTTAAGGGATGCTTATATAATCTCTCTTAATGCTAATTACTTCATTGATGCCACCAGAAAAGGAAGCCTTGCTAGATTTATAAACCACTCTTGGTAACCTACAATTTACAACAAAATATTTTTTTTTTTTATTTTTGGGCTATTGTTTTTGTCTCTAAAGTGTATTTATAAGGCCTAAAATTTCATTATAATTTCCAATTTGTTGCAGCCAACCGAATTGTGAGACAAGAAAGTGGACGGTTTTGGGGGAAACAAGGGTGGGGATTTTTGCAACCCGAGATATTTCTGTTGGAGCTGAGCTGGCATATGACTATAATTTTGAATGGTATGGTGGTGTTAATGTGCGTTGTCTATGTGGGGCCCCCAATTGTTCTATTTTTCTTGGTGCAAAGTCTCAGGGTTTTCAGGTAAACAAACATCTTTTTCAAGAATTATTGTAATTAAACAAAGTGTTTGCATGTTAGCCCGACCCGTAATGAAAATGACCCTTTTTTACCCGAATAACAAAAGGGTTGAAAAGCATTTGTACAAGAAACAGGATCATTAACTTGCATTGAACAGGATCAACATAAGTCATTTGGTCTTCTATTTTTATGTCCCCTTTTTTTTGTTTATGTTTGACCATGTTGACCATGTTGACCATAGTTTAGGGATTTAATTGCCAACCATTTTATTTTGCATTCTTAATTGTTAGACAGAAATCTTTTGTCAAACTTAAGATTATATTTGAGGTGGCAAAAGGAGCGAGTCAGGTGCATTGGGACATCGCATAGCAGGTTAAAAAGGACAAATTTTATGTACTGGTTGAAACGGGCCGGGTTTCAAAAAAAAAAAATTAATAATATATATGTGTGTCAAATGTTGATTGAAAAAGACAAATATTCCAATACTAACCTGATTTTTTTGAAGGTAATGATTTAGGATATTTTGTGCATTAAAAATATGTTGTTGGCCACTTTTGACCCGTTTGATCGTTTCTTTTTATGCTAATTTTTAGTTTATCTGCTGACCCGTTACAGATTAAACATAATTTTTTGAGTAAATGTGTCAAAACTGCTACCTTTAGGTTATATGATGTGTTGACATGTATCTTGCTGATGTGGCACTTGTGTTAAAGACAAGTGATTAATACTTCTTAATTATTACACCTCATTACATCATCATTTCCAACTCATCTAAATTTTGATACGTCAATCTCAAGTCATAATCATGTTAGGATCCCCATGTTTTTTTTGACATTTTTAATATTTGCTATAGCTTGCATTTATATCTTGTTTTTATTTAATTATTTCTTGTTTAAAGCATCTCATATTGTTTTCTTAACAGGAGCATAACCATGTCTGGGAAGACGGTGATGACAGGTAAAAATCGCCACTCGCTTTATTTAAAACAAATTATATTATCATTTAAATAATATAGTCTTTAATCTATAACTATTAACAAAATTAAAGAAAAAAAAAAGTGTCAGCCACCTCGAATATTAGTATATTTTATTCCATTTCAGATATACAGTTGATCAATTCCCCCTTTATGATTCTGCTGAGGATGAACCTTCAAACAATCTCAACAAAATTACAGATTCCACCATTCAGAAAGCCTCAGTAACTGTAAAAACTGAATCTGTTGGACTAAACAACAACAATGGTTTTGGATATAAATACAACACCAAGACCAGTAATTTAGGGTTAGGTGGCAGTGGGCCCGTTGGTAATATCAAGGGTGAAATGGGAGGGAAGAAAGAAGGTGGTGATCAGCATGCTTTGGTAGTTTCTGGAACAAGAAGTAACAATGCTTTTGGGGATTTCAACAACGGGCTGGGCCCAAAACGGGCTGCTAAACGTGGCCCGAATAGAAAACAAAAGGTTTCGGGTAGGAAGCAAGTGAATGGAAAAAATGTTGCTCAACTCTTTGCTTCAAAGAGAGTACAAGATGAGCTCATTAAGTGTGAGGTACAAGTGGCTTCAATATCTGTTATTTTAATAAACAATTTTTATCTATAAAGAGCAATTTTATGTCAAAGGACAATCATACCCTTACGTTGTGTTCTTAAATTTTTAATTAAACGAAAAGAAAAGAAGAGAAAATTTATAAGAGGAAATAAGAGATATTTAGAAGGAAAACTTTTCATTTCGTGATCCCGAGTTGGAAAGAAAAGAAAAGATAATTATTAATATTATGTGTTTCTAAATGGAGAGAAAGTAAAAATATTATTAAGTTTACAGTTTTACCCTTGATATGTAAATTAATTAGGATAGATTAAGGCTAATTAGGTAATTGAGTTTTTTTTTTTTTTTTTTTTTTGTAGATAATTAGTGAGTACTTTCTCTCCAAATCTTCCCACTTTCGAAAAGAAACTTTTTCATCTTCTTTTCTTTTTCAATTAAAAAATTATTTTGGATCACATAACTTCTTTTCTCTTCTTTCTGAATAAGTTCTCAGGAACACAGCGTTAGTGGTACGGGTGAAAGGAAGGGCATAATTGTCATTTGGCATGAAATTGCTTTGCATAGTTAAAAATTGTTCTGTAAGAATCAATCTTTGGTGGGTGGATAAAATTTACCTTTTTTTTTTTTTTTTTTTTTTTGTGTTATTGTATTTAGGAAGAACGAAATGAAGCAAATGCAAAGCTTGAATGTGTGTATGACGAAATAAGGCCAGCAATTGAAGAACGTGAACGAGAGAGTCTTGATAGTCTTCCAACAAATGTAGCAGAAAAATGGATAGAAGCATCTTGCTCTAAATTAAAAGCAGATTTTGATCTTTATTTTGCAGTTGTTAAAAATGTTGTCTGCCCTACTCCAGTTACAAGTCAACCAATTCCTGATGATTGCTTCAAAAGTCAATGATTCTAATCAACTGACCAACTGAATTTCTTTTATCTTTTTTTTTTTTTAGAAAAATTGTTGTTGTTCATGTTATGGAGGATACATCTAGTCAAGTACAGATTCTTTGCATATATACATGTTCATGCATCTATTTGCAAGGTTTGCAGCAGGTTTCAACTTTTTATTGTTTTTCTTTTCTCTAATTGTTATAAAGTTTGGATTAGACCAGTGTGCATGAATCATGATTCTGTATAATCATTGGATTTGTCTTTCTTGGAGTCTTGCAAATATTTCTCCAATTTTCATTGTGACAATAAAAGCTCAGTCTAACATGGTTGTTTTTAAGGGTGAGCATTTGACCTGAAAAAACTGAACTGAAACGAACGAAACTGAAACTGAAAACATGTATCGGTTTGGTTTTCAGTTTTGTAATTTTATGATTTCGGTCTTGGTAATATCGGTTTGTCTGGTCCTTGGATAAGGGTGAAAATTTGGGCTGAAAAATCAAACCGAACCGAGTGAAACTGAAAACATGTAATCGTTTCGGTTTTAAAAATTTATCATTAATTGTTTCGCTTTGGTTTCCGGACCGTGCTCACACCTGGTTGTTTTATATACAATTGATATATGATAAGTAAAAAAATAAAAGATTTCGTTTTGACCTTTAAGAAGTTTGATTTAACTCATCGAAGAAGGTCAGAGTTATGTGTATAACATAAAATAATTCCTTTGAAATGCCTGTGAAAAACAAAGTAATGGTCTTGTTATGAACTGATAGAGGAAGGTAGCTTTTAATTCTAAACTTTGTTCTTTTTCTTTTCATTTTCTTTATGTTTTTTTTTTCGTTATTTCCTGTCTTGATTGTGTCCGGATAAATAAAGGTTGGTTATGACTTAGTTTTTTTTAACTTGAGTCTCGTTTTGTGAGCCGACTAATATCAGTACGACCACCCACTAGTCCGGAATCAGCATGGGTGACCCTCAGTGGACACAAAGGGTATTTCTTTTGCTCCTAGCTGAGATTGAACCCTTGTGGTTGTTTGTTCAGATAGTGTAGTCGGGTGATGAGTATCTGAACACATCAAATACTCATACGCCGACAATCTGAAAACACATCTTCAGATTGTCTTCTAATTATTGTCTATTTTTTTTTCATTAAGTAGACCCTTTAAATTTAAGAATGAGTACTTTTTGTGGAACAAAAGTTTAAGAAGAAATAAGAATTTTGTGTGAGATTGTCGAATACTTTTGTTTATTTTACTTGCTGAATAGTTGAGTAAGTAGTATTGTTGTTTGATTTACATGCTAAGAATATAAATGTTTGAATTTTTTTAATGGTAAATTATAAGTTACTTTTAAATATTATTTATGTCCACTTTGGGACTTTAACTTTCGACCACAAGTATGGAGGGTAAACATCATACTGATAGGACAAAGACCCTTTGGTATAAATGTTTGATACTTCCTCCCAATTCAAAATAAGTGATACATTTTTCATCTTTGGTGTATCAAAAAAGTGATATACTTTGGAAATTTACCTTATTATTGTAAAATGTAGTGGAGCCAACATCCATTAACTATCTTCTTTAATATAATGAAATGTTATTTTTACCCTTACTTTTACTTTTAAACATCACTAATCTCGCTTTATTCAAAAGGTGTGGAACTCATTTCCCGCTAACTATCCAGTTTAATCTAATTCTACTCTCATTATTACTTCCTCCGTATCAAAATAAGTGAATCACTTCTCTTTTCGGGGTGTATCATAATAAGTGAATCACTTTAATAATTTATCTAATTTGGTAAGTTTTTATATATTAAATTACTCATTTACCCTTACTTATCCCTCTTTAAACATCATTAAAGGTGTGGGGCCCCATCCATTTTTGTCATCATCCTATATTTGATTTTTTCACCATTTAGAAAAAGCAACAAAATAGTAAACGGTGTGGGGCCCATCCATTCTAATAACTATTTAATTTCACTAATATCTTATTGTATTATTTTGACTCAAAAAACGTAAATTTTAAACTGATTCACTTATTTTGATACGGAGGAAGTATTATTTTTTCTCAAAAGCCATCAAACCAACAATATATCACTTATTTTGAATCGAAGAAAATATATGTATGGTTTGAACCAAAATTAAAATAATAAGAGATACCAAAATATGAATTATTTTCTTAAAAATCTAAATAACATAATGTGATATAAGTTCAGTAACAAGTTACTCAAATCTTGCAAGTCTTGCAAATGTTGAATCAGGTAACCCAACTGGCCTTATTGAATCCAGCCTCCAAGGGTAATCAATAAGGGGCATATTTTGACTAATCTAACGGTTGAGAATCATGGGAGCCGGGGCGTGAACCCCGCGACCTATCCGTTGTCTTGTAAGTCTCTTCATGTCCTTACCATATTTAAATATTCAACATAAAACTAATTAAACTCGAGATAACAGAAATATGAGATTATGTAGAAAATCAAGATCTAAATAATACGACAATAAAAATTGAGATTTATAGTTTACCACCATATAATATAAAATTTTGAACTTAAGATAAATTTTTATTCTTTTTAAAGGTATATAAATCAAACAAGAGAATAATATAAGTAACACTCTCATGACTTTTCCGGTGAAGTCATACTTTTTCGATGCATGATCTTCAAAAGGACGGCATAATTGATGTTTGCCAAATTCGTTCAAGCAACAACTTGGCAGACTTATTCACAAAAAATTGCCGACAAAGGTTTTTGAGCAACTTGTATACAAGATTGGCATCCGATGCTTGAAGAACATCTGTTAAAATGAGTTTTTTTTTTTTTTTTTCTTTTTCTTTTTTTTTTTATCTTTGCATGGTTTTTAATAAGGCAGCATTTTCAAACGTATTGAAAGAATTACGTAGTTATCAATAATAGACGTGTGTTACGGATAATTATTAATGAATGTCTTCCTGATCTCTTGTTACTTCGTATGGTTATCAAATAGATTTTCAGCAGTTATTTTTATGTCATGTAACATATAAATACACATATATGGTGTAATTAATAAATTATTCCAACTCGTTTTCTGACTTTCTCCCTAGGTCTATAACACAAACGGTATTCCCTCTATTATTAATTAGTTAATAAATCAATAGTATGTTTTCCGTTGGAGAAATATTTCTCCCGCACAAGATTTGATAAAGTCCAAAGCATTACAAAACTCTAAATGAATCACTTAAATAAAAGGGGAACGTTTACTCAACAATTTTCAAAAAAACATTAAATTATAAACATAAATTTACAGTCACTTTCGACGTATTGGTGAACATCCGTGGTCTTTTAGGGATTTTTTTTTTTACTTAAAGGAAATATCTTGAAACCTATGTTATTTCTTTTTAATATAAAATAATATCGAATATATAAAATTAGTATGTATATGAGAGTTATGCCATCAGAAATGTATTGGAACATATATATATTTTTTTTTAATATAAAACAATCTTTTGAGTATCGTATGAATATTATTAAACAATTTTTTTAGTATTATTACGTGGGTTAAAACATACTAGTTTATTTATAAAAGTCAAAAGAAAATCTTTATTTTTAACACTCATTTGTTGAATGGTAGTGATTTTTAACATTCAGGCATTTTTTGGGACTTCTTTTTACTAGTTAAAAAAACTGCACGTGGCATTTTTATAAATTGAAACATGTTTTAATCCGCAAAAACATCTGAACTGAGCGGGTGAAGGGCTTGTTCCAACAACTCCTAAATACTCTGATCATGTCACCGTCAAATTCTTCAAATATCCGGTAGACAAGCAACCCATCCCAGAGTAATTTTTTAATGTTTTTTATGGTTTAATGTTTCTTATTTTAAAAACGGATGAGTTATTCATGAGTTATGATAAGTTGCTGTTGGCATAACCTTGTCAGTAACTCGTTAGTAAGGATGAGGGTGATGTGGCACTGATGTGGCTCTACTAGCGAGTTTGGAACTTGACACTGTTAGGAGAGGCCTAAGACCTGCAACACCTCATCAGCTTTCTCTCCTAATCAAACACGTGACCAAACTGTAACCAAACCTACATAAAGGATGACCGAACCTTTAGTTTACAAGTCTGATCCTATAAACATTCAAGACAATATTCCAAAACAACTATAACTAGTTAAATCACATACATCACGAACATAAGTTCACTCATTTTAATAAGAATACCCTTTTATTATATTAAATAAAATAATTAACGTAGATAAAATTTGACTTGTATTCTATGTCTCTAAAATTTAATTGGCATTCACTTGTTAATATAAAGCACTCGACATTAGTTAGAAAATAAACAAAACATTCATATTACGTGTTCGCCAACATGATACACGCAAAAAGTAGCTGAAACAGTTATTGAAAGAAAACGCATTTAACATCTTATTTAATAGGGAAAACATATTAAAGTTACTTGATCAACATTCAACTACTATACAAACATCCATCCGCAAAGTGTTTATGCATGTACTACATTACATGCACAGAGTACAAACTCATCAACCACTATTAAGACCCATTACCAGTAGCCTTGGCCAACGATGTAAAACTGAACCTGTAAAACAAAAAAATTAAAATTAATAATCATCACCAACATGTCAAACAAAAAACAAGTTGTTAACATTACACCAAAATATGAGGAAATTTCAACTCTTTTTCTATAAATTTATGTTGAAAAGTTAACTAAAAAGGAACAAGTCAAAAGTCAACCCCAAGTTTAGGTAGACTTTTTCTACTTTTTTGAAGTTGAGATTAGATAATTAGTCGTTGGATATTCTGATTTTTTGATACTCCTCTTTTGGATGTATCAAATGATATACTTTGATAATTTAACCTTATCTGGTAAAAACTAGTGGTATAGCCCACTAACTATCTCTTTTAGCATAGTGAAATGACCCATTTACCCTTACTTTTAATTTTAAACATCATTAACCTCACTTTTTGAACTAACTATACAATTTAATTTAATCTAGCTCTCATGATAATATTTTGCCTAAAAAACAGTGACACTAACAATGTATCACTTATTTTAAAACAGATGAAGTAGGTAAAAAGGTCAGATAATTAGATTGCAGCTACTAGTCTTTCGATTGTACAAAACTGATAATTGGATCATATATAATCACATAGGGGTAAGTATTTGGTCTGAAATGAAAACATGTAATCGGTTTGGTTTTTGGTTTTCGGTTTTGAAAATTCATCATTATCGGTTTCGGTTCAGTTTCTGGACCATGGCCACCCTAATAATCAAATAATGAAAACCGGCAGTTGGAACCAATAATTTGCAACTTGTAAAATGTATGATCATAAACACCTCTTTATTATTAGATAAATAAAAAAGAAAAGAAAAAGTAACCTGAGAATTGGCTTTTTCTGTGATGCAGCTGCAGCATGAGTCGCCCTCGGTAAGGGCACAGCAAGTTCACAAGCCTTTATAGCAATTAAAACATTTAAATATGTCAACTTTTAATAAAAAGAAAAATTACTAATCCAAAACAAAATCACTTATTATTAAATAAACAACTAACCTCAAGTTCTTCTAGGTTATTCAACTGCAAACCACCTGTTGCATCATTAATCATCACAGCACTAGCTACTTCTTTATCAGGTGAAGATTCTGTTACAATTCCTTTTGCACTCTCACCTAAATTATTATTACTATTATTATTATTATTATTATCAATTTCTTCAAGTTCATCAACTTCCTGTGGGTGAGATTCATATGGACCAACAGACATTAACTTCTCAATTGCAAGCTTTTCTGCATCTTTACAAATTACTGGACTGCTGACATCATCATTACTTTGGTTTAAATCACCACTTAAACCTTCATTCATTACAGCTGTAAACTTATCTGCCACATCATCATCATCCCTTTTCCGTTTCTTACTATCATCATCAGGCCCATCAACAACATTAACATCAACCAAAATTCCTGTTTCCACACTTGCACTGCTGGCAGCACTTGTTTCTGGGGCCCGCCTTGGTTCTAGACTCAAACGGGCGGGTCGGGCAGGTCGGATACCGCCCGGGAAAACAAAAGAAGGAATGTCTCTTCGTTTTATATGGGTCACATTTATCTCCATTCCAGGCTTCCAAGATGAATATGAACCCACATTTGCTTTGAATTCTTCAACTGTTGATCGAATATCAAATTGTTTTGCTTCATTTACAGGAACACCTTCTTTTCTTTGAAGACCTAAAAAGTAACTGCAGTGGAATTGGTTTGATCTGTCTGAAAACTCCCCCGGGTGCGGGTGGCATTGCAGCATTTTGAACGTGTCTCTCTCAATCTAAATATATTATATAATATATATACACACAAAAACTGTTACAAATAATCCATATTTTGGAGAAAATGAAAAAAAAAAATTATAATCTAGAGTAAATTACACAAATGGTCCTTTAGGTTTGTACCACATTACATATTTGGTCCTTTAGTTACATATATTACACTGGTAGTCCTTATTTCTAAAACTATTGACACGTTTGGTCCTTTACCTAAACAGACGTTAACTTTTTCCGTCAAATAGACGGGCTTTTATGGTTTCAAATTGGTGAAGGGAAAGGGAAAAGGACAGATTTACCCCATCGTACATCACACGTGAGTGACGTGACCATACTTGACGACGTCTGTTTAGGTAAAGAATCAAACGTGTCAATAGTTTAAAAAATAAGCACTACCTGTGTAATTTATGAAACTAAAGGACCAAATATGTAATACGCTACAAACCTATAGGACCATTTGTGTAATTTACTCTTATAATCTATGACCTTCAAAACAAGGTAACGCAAGCGAGATTCAACCCATCCTTTCCAGTTGAGCATATCATCATCATTCTCTGCAGCTATATCTATCTGCAGATAATTCTTATATGCTTCAAAGAAACGATACGCCTCAAAAAGCTCAAGCCAACTACCATTACTCAACACCATAGCCTACACAAACCAAAAAAATTTAAAATTTAAAATAAAAAAAAAACAAAAAAAAAAAAGTGACAGCGACTTGTTTTAGAAAGTGCATACCTCACAAATATCATGACCTCTTTTAAACTCTTCAGTCATAATCCTTAAAGTACTTGAAGAGACATTATAGCTAGAATTCATACTAGGATAAGCTGGAGTAATAATAGGCATTAAATGAAATTTATCCTTATAATTTCTTCTGGGATCCCAAATTTGCAGCCCTAATGATCCTTCTTCAATAGCACAAAGCATCACTGGATTTGGCCATCTCCACTGAGTGTACACTTTGAAGAATCTAGAAACCAGCATATTTGGCAGGGCGTTGGGGTACAGCTGACAAATGCGTGCAACTAGTAAAGCCCAATTAATACCACCTAGAAATCCTGCAACCTGATTATTCAAAAAAATAAAATAAAAAAAAATAACTGGATTATGTTTGTGGTTAGTAATCAAATATGAAATTTTGATTAGTGGAAAAATGTGTACGTTTGAATATACGCCCCGTCGCTTGGCCCAAAACCTCATGCATCTTAAAGTTGTGCGAAAATTCTGCAAATATGGAAAAAAATAAAAATATATAAATAATGAAATAATAATGAAAATCACATACTGGAACATTAAAAGAGTTTGGTAAAACCTGAATATTAGGCACTAAACGCAGGATCTGATCAGTAACTCTACATCCATTGAGACTCCTAACTGTCTGTTCATCTGCATTTTGCAGTATTGAGTCTTGGGAAATATCCAAATCCTGCAATATAAAACATTAAAACGCATTATTTGCCCTAATTCCTGAATCATGATTATAAAATGGTAATAATTCAGAGCAACTTACTTCAGGTATAACCCAAAGTGAGAGTTTTGCATAAAGAAGATCAATTGAAACCCCATTCAATTTGAATTTCATCACAGGAACATGAGCATCAGGTACTGGATGCATGTCTGTTACATCAGGCATCTCTGTAAGCATCCTTTTAAGCTCACCAAAAAAATCTTCCTGTTACAAAAATAACTGAATTCAGTTAAATTAAATAAAAACAAAGGATATATTAGTCATTTCAAATATTAGGAAATTCAACTCACGTATCGATCTGCATGCCTGGGTCCCACACAGAGTGTATCAATATCTGCACCAGGTCCATGGACCTGTTAATTCACAAATATATATATATATATATATATATATATATATATATATATATATATATATATATATATATATATATATATATATATATATATATATATATATATATATATATATATATATATATAAAATAAGATTAAACTATTTTGAACTCCTAATGAATTTGATCATTATTATATTTTAATAAAAATTAAAAAGATATGAAATTCATATATTAATAATCATACCCCGAGACGATAGGATCCAAAGGTGAAAATTTTGGCATTTGCTTCCTGTACAAGCTGTTCATTTAAGCCTCTAGCTCGGCTCACTTTTTTCACCCAGATTTTCACAATCTGTTCAAATTAGCAACATCAGAGCAACAGAATAACAAATAAAAAAATAATCAAAACAGAAGAATTCAGATTCAAAACAGTGATTAAACCTGATCCAAACGTCCCAAAACCTCTTCCCTACTTATGGCCTCTTCATGACTCTCATATAGTCCAGCATCAGCCAAAAACTACGCATTGTAAAACAAGTATTTACTTCAGTACTTCTTAAAATCAAACAGTTTGCCAATAATGTTAAATATGAAAGAAATATAAAACCTTTTCAAGCTCATTTGTCTTGATTACATCATAATCGCTTGGTCCACCCAAAGATATAGGCTCAGTTATGCCCAATCTTTGCCCATTTTTCTGACTATTAAATCCTTGGCTACCCATATCTCAGTACAATTCAAAATTTTCTTACAAATTTTAATCTATCAACAAAATTATAGAGAAATACTTGAATCTCTCCCCTAGATTTTCATCAGAAAACCAGGAACTTATAAGAAATCAGAAAAGAAATAAACAAAACGTCACTATAAATCATCCTTAATGGTACAGTATGTCTCAGGCCGTTATAATTGAGCCCAATTCTACAATCAGAAACCGATCAAAGAAAAAGAAAAGTTTTCAACAGCTTATTACCAGACCCTACTACCGGAAACCTAACCAAATTAAGCTTCTTTTATATTATTCATAAAATATAATCTCGAAAAACAAACCCTAGCTCTATGATATCGACCGAACAGAAACTATAGTTGATCAACTGAAACCCTAGATTCCAAGTGATCAACAGCGGCCTCCTTTTCGAACAATCTGATGTAGCTCTTCCACAACAATTGAACCACGATTCAGCGATAATTGTTTTTGTATATTTGAACACCTACAAAATTCCGATAATTGAGTGGGATAATTAAATACGAACATAAAAACGATATAGCCAACACATAAACAAGAAATCGAATAAACCGGAAACCTAATCGGAAAAATATAAGATGTTAACTCCGGCGGATGAACATACGTACAATCTGCGGCGACTAAAGTGCTAAAAACGACAACGTATTGCCAGTTTAAGTTCCGTTTGTTCTTGAGAATTGCGATGTCGAGCCGACGAAGGAGATTGGAGAGAAAATTGTGCAAATTACACGGCGGAGACAACGTCGGAGATCGGAGACGGAGGGGATAAACACCGACTCGCTTTTGGTATCTTTTTCCACCCAAATGCAGTGTACAGAACATCTATAAACCAATACGCCATAAATGACGGATGGCCTCCTCTACCTTCCCTCTAATTACATATCTAGTCCCTTTAGATTTAAAAATGCAAAACTTATTTTCCTTCCAAAATTTCTCTTAAAACTAGACCAAATTACATTGAAGGTAATGTAGTTTCTCATTTATTACAACCATAGTCTTATAAGTTTGTTTATTACACTCGGTGTATGAAGTTTGTTACACTGGTGGTCCTTACTGCCGTTAAAATTGTTTGAATGATGAAACTACCCTTTTGGATTGTTGTAATAAAGCGAAGATAAAGGATTGTGCATGTAATGAGTGGTAAACTATGGGGATCATCTGTGAAATTACTTTATTAATTGACTTCTTTTTCTTTTATTTCTCTTTGATTTTAGCTCAATCAAACAAAATTATCGTCGCCACTAAAAGTCAAAAAGCATAAACAGAATTCTGTTAGTAGTGCGTGTAGTATGAAACATCTTTAACAGTAACAGAGTTCCTACACGTGGATAATTCGTACATCTTCTTAGTTGTCATTCATGCAAACATTATAAGTAGAGGAGTCGATGGACGGATTCAATACGACGAACAACACAACCCTTCAACAATTCTCATTGTGCTATATACGAAAACTACAATCCTCTCATAAGTAAGTGAAATCACCACTGATAATTCATCAATTGGATCATCGTGATATTAGTGTCTAGCTTTGTATTCGAATACTTATTTATCAATACTTATCTTAGTTAGCATTTGTGTGTTGTCTTTCTCTCACAAGTAATTTAGTTAGAATTCGCGTTATTAATTATGGCGCACTTACTTGTACTCTGTTAGCATTATTGATTAATAAAGAAGAGTTTGAAAAATATTATGCATAGTGTTTAACAAGGGGTTTTATTTACAACATTGACATAAATTTGAAAAAAATATATAAATCTAAACGGATTGGAGGATTGACCCGTTTATACATAAGTCAACCCTAACCCGACATGATTTATAAACGGGTTGAAAGAACCGATTTTTTTACCCGAACTCATTTATGGTCAACCTAAACTTGATTTTATTTGTGTCTGGTTTATGTCGGATTACATGTCATGTCGAAATTACCGCCCGCCCCTACCCTATAGGATTTCCACTGACTTGGCTCAGCCCTAGGTGAAAGTAAAGTGGTGGCCATATAGGAGATAATATTAACCATGTGACATGTCTACTTAACATAAAGTATTAATTAAGCACCAAATTGTTGTTAATTCGTCCGCTTGTAATAATTTAATCTTCATTATCAAGTATTGTAATTAAATTTTGCTTGTTAAGGAGCAACATTTATGAATTGTATGCATCAATCAAACATATCAACCTTTTCGGCACCAGACTGACATTTGTGTTTCATGATCGATTTATTTGCCCGTATGTTATGATGTCTGTAAAAGGATACATTTCTTTATGAACAATACAAAAATGTAGAAATATTGATGCTTGACCATAAACCAGGAAAATTAATATTGAGAGAAGTTTGCAAGACTAAATTCATATTAGGGTCGGGTTTGATTTTCTTAATATAACTAATAAATATAAATATAATTTGAATGATAACATTAACTATCAAAAAATGAAAACTCGGAATAATCATAATAGTAAAAATTCTTAAAAAACACAACCTAAAATAATTAAAAAAACGCATTTATATGACTATAGGCAACAACATCAACGGTACACCTTTTAGGTTGTAACTTTTCTTAAAATAGACGATCCAACTTTTTTTCTTAATAAAATAAAGAGTAAATTACACTGATAGTCCATGTGGTTTGCTAAAAGTTTTGGATTTGATCCTTAAGTCTCAGAAATTACACGGGCAGTCATTAAATATGAGGGTCGGTCACACTTTTGGTCCCTAAGGCAGACATTTGTTAAAAATAATTGTTAAATTATTTTAAATGACTAAAATGCCCCTAGCCTTTATTTTTTCTTATTTTATAATTCAATTTTGATTTATTAATTCTTTCTCTCCTTCTCTCATCTGTCCCTCTCTCTCACCAAGCACATGATGTACCACATAAAATTTAGAAAGCCTTAACTCCACCAAAAAACATCTAGGTATGAAATTAACACTATCATATCAAGCAAACCAAATCAGTTCAAGCACCCAAAATCCTCTTATAAATCAATTTAAATAAGACATCAAGCAATCTCTGCATTTTCCCCCGATCTCTTTAAACCATAATAAATGAACAAAATGAAATCAAGCAATCTCTATCTCTATGAACTTTTTAAAAATCACTTTATCTCTATAAATGGTGGGTTCATTCACTCTAAACAACATCTCAACTCCAACCATAAACTCTATCAATCACTTCAAAACCCTTTAAAATTAGTGGGACTCATATTCCTCTAACAATTAAACTCACAAAAAAATATGGGATCTATGGATAGAGTGAATTTCTCTCGCTCCAAATATAACGGGATTTTCAACCCACTCTATACTTGAAGTAGGTGATAGAGTTGGATTGAAGAAGAAAAAAACTCTAAATTATAGAGATAGAGTTGGGTTAAAGATGCTCTTAGTTGCAGGTGATGAGTTGCGGGTTATGAGGGATACATAAAGTTTAAACAAGAAATTGCAGTGATGAGTTTAGAAGAGTGACGGGGATACAAACAAAAAAAAGAAATCAATAATATTAAAAAATCAAAAAATTAAGTTTAAAAGTGAGTAGGCATATGCATGGAAAGAAAAGTTACGAAGAAATATCATTTCTCTATATTTGTATCTTTCTAATTTACAAGATAAATCTACATCGAACATCTCCATGATTTGTTACTTATTACAACTTCAATTCTTAAAGTTCGTTTATTACACTAGACATCCCCATGTATGTAGTTTGTTACACTAGTGGTACCAGGTGCAGTTTTAAAAAAATTAATAACCAAACTGTAGGTAGCACCATAAATTTCAAAGCCAGTTTATAAAAAAAAAAAAATATATGAAAGCGTCCCATTTAAGTACTTCTAAAATGATAAACTGGTAGCCCTTTACAATTTGACACAATAAAGCCTTTTTCAAATACAACAAATGCATTCAAGGTCCAAGTATCATTAACCAATCTAAAATGAAAGCCTAGCCGATAGTCCGTTCGACACTGACCTCTTTTCACCGGAATGCGCATATAATCAGATAATTAAATAACACAAATAATTATACAACAATTAAGCAATCTATAAAAGTCGGAGTGAAAATCTGTCCAAATGGATGTTAAGAAAATTTGCAGCCAAAACAACACTCGTGCAGAATCGGAGGAACACATTTTTATTCATTGTCCTTTGGCGGTACATAATATAAAGGAGATCGGGACATGGTGGGTTTTAGAGGTTGCGGGTATTTCGGGGCTCCATGACCTGCTCGCATGGGGGGATGAATCAAACTTGAAGGGTAAATGCGTCAAAGCTTTTACAGCCGTGATATACACATACCTTTGGATCATGTGGAAGGTTCGAAATAGTAAGGTGTTTCTGTCTCCTGGAATGGGCAATATTACTGATATTCTGGTGATTAGTCAGGTTCAGGCTTTCTCATTTTTTTGGATCAAAAATAGATCGAAATGTAATCTAGTTAATAGGTGGGATCAATGGTATAATATGCCTATGTCGTGTTTTTAAGTCCGGTCTTTGTAAGTTTCTCTAGCTTCTCGCTAGTATAATATATTTAATATAATGCTTGTGGCGGGTTAGGTGATGGCAATGCCGAAGCTCAATCTGTCACAAGGTTTAGTTGTTGTTCAATAAAAAAAAAACCTCGCGCAGTGAGTCTACAAACTCGCACAGCGAAACCTTCTCTCGCGTCACGAGTTTCAGTTTTCATGATCTCAAAATATTTCTATCCAAACTCAGCAAAAACTCGTGTCACGAGAACCCTGACTCGCATCGCGAGTCACTGCAAGTTTGGTTCGCAGTTATGGTTCACTGAAAATCTGGTTCATTTAAAACACAGTGTCACACTCAAAGTCTGGTTCGCAATTAAATCGTTTAAAATACTTAACTAACTCAGCTTTTAACAACGAAGACTTGCATTAATTATGACAAGTGTCAAAATCAATTGATAATATGAAGAAAAAGAATTAATGGATTACACATGTCAAATTTAGAAATGAGTATAAATATAGGTATGAATATATATCATTTCTCAAAATAAAATTTATAATATTTAGAAAAATAGATATCTAATGAAATAAATACAAACATTAAATTGTAGTGGTTTATGTAGGTAGGGGTTAGTCCACGTACAGTCTCGTAAATTGACTAAAAGAAGAGATTAGCAGTGAGAAAGAGATTTATTGGTGTGTTTGGCAAACAAGTCGGAGTTAGGTAGTTGAAATTTTGATTATGATAATATTTATTTTAAATTTTATAAAGATCATATTTAATAGGCGCGATTAATTTCCAAACAAAATAGTAATAAAAAAGCTCGTTGCCACCAATATTTGACTAAAGTGTAGGGTTTACAGCCTTGTATTTCTCTTTCTTGCTTGCTTGCTGATTCTTTCCGGTGAGCAAACCATGGCGAAACCAAACTGAATGAAGATGAAATAAACCATTTTTTTGAATATTAACCGTTTCTTCACAACCACCACATTTCTCGAATTTGAATTTTTTGTCAAAAATGGGGGTTCTTCACTCTGTAACTGCTACAATGTTGCTATGTCTCTTCCTCCTCCTACCCGCCGGAATAATGACAGATCTGACTTCCGACCGAGCTGCTCTCCTTTCCCTGCGCTCCGCCGTTGGCGGCCGTACGCTCTTCTGGACCACAACCCAACAAAACCCATGTAATTGGGCCGGTGTGCAATGTGATACGACGATTAACCGCGTCACCGCTGTTCGCCTTCCCGGCGTCTCACTCGCCGGCGAACTTCCGGTTGGTATTTTTGGGAACTTGACTCAACTTCGAACCCTCAGTCTCCGGTTCAACTCACTGTACGGTCCGCTTCCTTTCGATCTCTCTTCATGTCGCGATTTACGCCACTTGTATCTCCAGGGAAATCAGTTCTCCGGTCAGTTACCGGAGATATTTTTCACTAATTTACGGAATCTCGTGAGACTAAACCTCGCTGAAAACAATTTCTCCGGTGAGATTACAAACAGTTTCAACAATTTTACTCGGTTGAGAACCTTGTACCTGGAAAACAACCAATTTTCCGGTTCTCTACCGGAGCTTAAAATCCCCAATTTGGATCAGTTCAATGCGTCGTTCAACAACCTAAACGGCTCCATTCCAAAAACGCTCCAATCCAAGCCCAAACAATCGTTCATCGGAAATTCACTCTGCGGTTCTCCGCTTGACAAATCGTGCCCTAATCCAGAAAACGTCCCTCCGGCGATTTCTGTAGATTTCAACAGAAACAAAAAGAAGAAAAACGGCTTGTCCGGCGGCGCCATTGCCGGAATCGTAATAGGATCTGTTTTAGGTCTAATTGTTATCCTCATCTTTCTCTTTATCATCTGTCGAAAGCGAACCACAAAGAAAACAAGCTCAATCGGAATCGGTGCAACAAACGCAGAGATTTCAGGTGAAAAACCCCTCACAGGTTCCGGCAGCAATGGATTCTCGGTGGCTGCCGCCCTGACAACATCTGGAACCACCGGTGGTGCTGGTGGAGATCATAGCGGTAATAAAAAGCTGGTGTTTTTCCAGAATTCATCTAGGGTTTTTGATTTGGAGGATTTGTTAAGAGCTTCTGCAGAAGTTCTTGGAAAAGGGACGTTTGGTACCGCGTATAAGGCGGTGTTAGATGCAGGAATGATGGTGGCAGTTAAGAGATTGAAGGATGTAACTGTATTAGAACCAGAATTTAGGGGAAAAATTGAATTTGTTGGTGCAATGGATCATGAGAATTTGGTGCCACTTAGGGCTTATTATTACAGTAAAGAAGAGAAGCTTCTTGTGTATGATTATATGCCAATGGGAAGCCTCTCTGCACTTCTTCATGGTTTGATTCATTTTCTCTTTAATTTGTTATTACTCTTATTATGTTTTTAGTATTTGTAGTCATTATGCTTGTTGTTAATTTGTTAGCCAAACACAATGCTTTTAGAAATGTAAAATTAATAACGGGTTGCTGTTGAAAAATAATAAAAAATAACAGGTCGGTCGGGCTCGGCATGTTTGAGTAACGGGTTAGGGTCAAAATATGTAATTTTTTTGTAAATTTCGGGTCTTTTTGCTCAATTTTTTTGTAAATTGTACTTTGTCAGATATGATTATTAAAATGATATTAGTTTCATCTAATCTTTTAATAAAGTGATTTAGGCATGTTAAAATACACTTTTGACAACTTTCAACCGATCACCCCATTTGACCTGTTTTCATGTTCAGTTATTTACTTGTAACAAATAAAACATAACCCAAGTTCTCATTGCCATCTGTTTTTTATGGTTAATTTCTCATGGAATTGATCTAGAGAGTAATGGATTATATTTGTTATTACTTTTGTAAAATATAGTATTTTGATTAATTAATGGTTATTTCAGGAAACAAAGGTGGTGGTAGGACACCATTAAACTGGGAAATCCGGTCAGCCATTGCCCTTGGAGCTGCCCGAGGAATCGAGTATTTACACAGTCACGGTGCCAATATCTCCCATGGGAACATCAAATCATCAAACATCCTCTTAACAAAATCTCTAGAAGCCCGAATATCTGATTTCGGGCTGGCCCATCTTGTGGGCCCACCTTCAAACCCTAACCGGGTGGCCGGATACCGGGCACCCGAGGTGACCGACCCACGAAGAGTCTCCCAAAAAGCCGATGTTTACAGCTTTGGGGTGTTGCTTTTGGAGCTTCTAACGGGAAAAGCCCCGACTCACGCCCTTTTAAATGAGGAAGGGGTTGACCTCCCGAGGTGGGTCAAGTCAACGGTCAAAGAAGAGTGGACTTCTGAAGTGTTTGACCTTGAGCTTTTGAGATACCAAAATGTTGAGGAAGAAATGGTGCAACTTTTGCAATTGGCTATAGATTGTGTGGCCCAGTATCCTGATAACCGGCCCGTGATGTCAGAGGTCACGGGCCGGATTGAGGAGCTGGTTCGGGCCAGTCTGTTGAGAAGCGAGAGTCATGGCTCGAACCAAGATGGGGATAGGGTCCATGAGTCTGATTGAGCTAGGTAGAATGTAGGTGAATGAATGTGTTGGTTGAATTTGGTGTTGTAATTATGATTGTTTGCTTTTTTTTATTAGCTTTTTGCTTTTTGAGAAGCAAACTTCATGTGTTTCAAGAGAATGCCTACTTGCATTTAAAACTATGATTCATATTTTATAAATATTTAAAATAGGAGTTATGTTATAAAATAGAGTTTTTTATTTTAAAGTTATATATTATAGTGTAAGATGCATATACAACATCAAGTGGCGTGATTAAAAAAAAGTATTATATCTAGATAGTAAAATAAAAATTGCAATACAACTATACAAGGCAATGGACTATGTCTTCCATTATCAAGGTTTTAGAAAAGGGTGGCAATCACTACCTGTAAGGACCGGGTTTAGTACTCGCCGATCAAAACTCACAACATTTCAATAATCATCTAATTACAATAAACCATTCTTTTCCGATAATAATTATACAAAAGATAGCAACCGAACCAAGATCTCGGTACATACCAACAATTACTATGGATACAAACCAACTAACTATAATCAAAATACAAAACTACTCAATTTCCGCATACCTAAATGTATACCAGAATTAGAACTTCTAAGCCTCTGATCAACTTCAAGTTCATATATGCTTTCTCTTATCTTTTCCTGTAAAATGTTTGTCCACTAAACGGGTAAGCTACAACGAGCTTAGTGAGTTCATAAAGCACAAAATAATACTAGCATTATATACAAAACAAAAGAATAAAGCATATAAATGATATAAAACAATTAAGGGAATTCACATTATAGCAAGAACAAGTCAATACATAACTAACCGAGAAACCTTGCAACTTAACATGAGATTCACCGAGAATCTGACATGCCGAGTATCAACACCTATTCGGGATTAACGAGATTTACTAGATGACTGACACTGAGAATACAACTTCATCACAAGAATCAACAAGAGTTCGCCAGATAATAAACACAATCGAGAACCAATCACCAAATTAATAATCAACGGGAATCATCACGTAACCCCCGTAACCGAGAGACAATACCACATCATGAATCAACGAGATCTTAATACAATCCAAACGAATCAAAGTGCGTCATTCCCCCTTAGGCCATTAGGGAATGAGGCACCCCTAAATGAGTCCATGACCCAGCTTCACCACCACGGTCCATACCACTCCTCCGCCAGGTACTCCCGCGACCACCGCTCAACATATTACACAAAGTAATACTCAAGCCGCCATGGGTCCTCACGAAACGAAATCATCTCTCAAGGAATTCATACGGGCAACTCACATTCGATATCAAATGGAATATTAACAAAGACAAACTCCAAGAGACTGGAACAAGAGGATTATCATAACCCGAATCAATATTAAATGAATCTCATACAAGGACAATCAAACCGAGATGTAACAAAGGGAATTCATAAGACTTGAATCGTGTCAAGCGAGACATTACAAGGATATTCGAACAATCAAGACATCTATCAAAAGATTATAAACAAGGCATACCACAAATAATCACTATATTCTTCCAATTCAATGTTCTAAGCAGCGCATATATGATAACAATAAACCAAATAACAAATACACACATAGCATTTAGATATATATAACTACTAGTATACAGTTGTACATAGATGAACTCACAGTGTTGTTTAATCGGGCGCGAACTCAAACCGAAAGCCTCAATAAGATATAATGTTTTCAAAGTGTAGACTCTTGTCACAAGCTCCCAATATGTTCTATATAACCCCTGGAGTATACATACCAAATTTCATAAGAAAATATTAATGTTTACCATATCTATACTCTTTTCAATTGACAATTTTACATGTTAATCCATTATACAGTCCTCTGTCTATGCTCAGTTCTAACATACTTAAGCTCAGAATTAAACAATGAAATTTTGAGGGTTGGTGGTACTATTTAATATGTTTCCAATGCCCTTGACCTCATATTTTTCTGATTTTTCTATGATTTTATATGAATTTTACAATACAGCAACATGATGCTGTCAGAATTCAGCTCCACAGAACTGTACAAAATGCGATTTTCACCTATCTTAGACCCAAAATTTATTTTTAATACCAAAATAATAAACAAAGAAGACATCAATACGGTTCAGATGCCGCTGGGTTCACCCCTAAACGATGTTTCTACAATTTGATATGAATTTTACAAAATAGTGTTGAATCATAAGTTTCAAACTCCAAATTTGCTAATTTCTTACAATTTACCCATGGTTTTAGCTATATAACTTGAATCCATCATAACCTAATCATAATATCATGATATTAGAAAGTTTCTAACAGAATATAAACCCTAATTTTATGATTTCTTGAACTCAAATGAAATATTCTAGCCAAGATTGAAGTTATACCTTTGAAATCTTCAATATTCTTGTGAGATTTCACTAATTTCTTGTTGAAATCAACCATGCATGAAGTTCTTCAAGTTTCCAGAATTTTAGAGAGGTTTTAGGGAAGAAAAGGGGAAGAAAATGATGGAAATTCGTGGGTTTTGGGGTTTAAATCCGAGTTGGGTCGGGTTTGACCTGTTTGGTATCCATTTTGACCACCAAACACTTAAACCCCCATAACTTTTCGCTCGGACCTTCGTTTTCGATGAGGTTTTCGCCTACGCGTTCGTAACGAAATTATCTATAGTCCTCAATAAAATACTTCATAAAAACATTTCCGAAAAATAACGTTTTTTTTTTAAATTTATATACACACCATATATTATGTATTTAAGCAATACTACTTATTTAGATATCATTTGCTCATACATACTCTTCTTAATCATTCTATACTTATCATATTTAACATATTTGCACAAAACACAACTAAAGCATGGCAAACATGTTTTGAGCATTTACACATAATTCAAGTTACTTAAGCGTAAAGATATATTTTAGGGTAAACGAAAACACGTATGTTACACTACCTTTTTAGGGTATGTTTGGAAAAATTTATTTAATGGGCTTTTGAGCTTATTAACTTAATACGTGATAATAAACTTACATTTTTAAACTTATTTAAGTTTATTAAGCTAATAAACTCAAAAGCTTTTTAAATAAACTTTCTTAAACATACCCTTAGTTAATCAAATGAACTTTTTCTCAAATTAATTTGTGGTGTTAATTTTTGTTGTTTTCATTTGGGCTTAGATATGTTTCTTAACTTCAAAATGTATACCCGAAAATCCATTTCGTGTTCGATTTTGATTTAGGTTGGTTCCCTAATTTCATAACTCATACCCAAAAATCAATTTTGTATTCGAACAAGTAATCCCGAATTTTAAAATACATACCCAAAAAACTTTGTCCGATTATTTTTGCTGTGTTCATCTTTGGATAAGAATCGGTTTACAAGTTCAGATTTGTAGCCGGAGTTGCAACTTTATCTAGAATAAATAAGTATTTTTTTATTGTTTTAATTTTCTTTACCATTAATAAAATCAATTAAAATAAAATAAAAAACACACAAAAAAAAAAAAGAAAAAAGAGGGAACCCATTGGTGCAAAAAGTTTCCAAATTTAGGGACCAAATCTGCAATTAATTTGGCCCAGGGATCAAATTCACAGATATTGACAAACCACATGGACCAATTCCTCCTATAATACAAATGGGATTCAATATTACTGTTCACTCATCAAGGATTGGCTGATTGATTTTCCACGTGAGATGCATTAGAAATCTTTAAAAGGAATTCAACCAAAATGATTTTATACAATTTTTCAAAACTCACCCAAAAATAAGGTCTAATTTGTAAATATTTGTTAGGTTTTCACGTGATCTCAGGAGAATCTAAATTTAACCAAAATGGTTGTATACAATTTTTCAAAACTCACCCAAAAATAAGGTTTAATTTGTAAATATTTTTACTTTTTAAATTATTTTTTACATTTTTTAATTACCTTGCAATTACAACCCCATTTTAATTTCATTTTTATCTAAAAATTTAAAAAATATTTATTTTCTAAAAAGTCCACCGTTATATTAGTTTTATTGAATTACGATCGGAACTAGCCTAATATTACAATATTTCTGATTTTTCCATCATTTTAAGTTCATTAATATATATATACATATAATATATCAAAAATATTATATACTTAGGTGAGTCTTATAAAAAAATAAATTTAATTCCTAACTATTATATTTATGTATTAAAAAAGATGTTAGCTTAATATGTTAGTTTTTTATAACTGATTTTATTAAAATTACAATTTAAACGTTGATACAACGTGTAAAATATTATAAGTTTTCATTACCTTTTATATGTTTGCAATGTTTTAATCAATACAAATGAAGAATAAGATTCCAACAATATTTTTAATGAAAAATTTAGAATTTATTTTAGTTTATATATTGATAAATTACTTTTATCATTATGATGTAAAATTTTACTACAAAATAACCTGCCGCAACACGCGGGAGGCTACAATACTTGTTAACTCTAAAAACAATAATATGACAAATATGAAGAGATGAATACAATACCACATTTGAATTTGGTATCTAAATTGAAATGCGTAGGAGCAAAATTGACCTATATTACACATCCATCCACCTTCCAATATCATATCAATAAACACGATTTGTGAATGGAAACCCTAACACATAATTATTTCATAAACTCGGGATTTCCATGCAAAATCCATGCATTCTTGTTGCACAATCATTTTTCAACCAACTTTTACTGAAATAACTTGGTTAGCCTATCAGCAGATGCTGCTGCTCTTTTATTGGTTGGCTCTAGAACAAGTGCATACCTAAAATCTGCAGTGGATAAAATAAGGGCCAAAATGCATTTTAGTACCCTGAACTTGACAAAATGGTCGATTTAGTATCTTGACTCATTAATTTGATTGTGTTTTCCTACTTGATTTACTTTCGTTGGATCGTTTAACGGACTAAAAAATATATGTTCATCTCAATATATTGATATTAGAAGCAAATCACATGAGAAAACAAGACTAAATAAGTGAGTCAGGGTACTAAAGAGACCATTTTGTCAAGTTCAGGGTATCATGATGTACATTTAATAGTTCAGGGTAGTAGAAGAACTAGTTAGCCAAGTTCAGAGTACTAAAATGCATTTTGGCCTAAAATAAGAGTATTTTGGTTATTTTAGGTCTAAAATCTAGATGGACGGAAAAAAAATGAAATTTAAGAACGTTGGGGGAAAAGATCACGGAAAAAAACATTTAGGGGTAAAATCGCAGAATTCGGAAGACCGTAGGGACAATATCTGTAATTTACACTAAAATTTATTATTTTACCCATAAATAACCAGAAACAGAAGATGTGAGTTTCTTTTGCATTTTAAAATATTATTTATTTGATTGGCAATAAAAAACTTCAGCCTAATTACGGGGAATAATTAGAACTCGATAAATGTTTATCTACCTTCAATTGCCTCTTTATAGTATCCAAGCATCTCTCGTGCTGTGCCTCTCCTTAAGTATGCCTTCACATTCTGTAAAAGAAAAATAATAGCAAATAAATAAATAAATAAAGTGAACAAATCCATCTTAAATTTACTGCCCGACAGTTTGTAAAATGGGTGGGTCAGGCAGATATGCACAATATTTAGTATGGGTCAGGGTCAAGTAGGTTTGACTCAGAAACTCGTCATTTGAAGAAAAGAAAACAGTACAATTAAGGTTTTTTAATATAATTACAGAAACTAAATTATTACAACAATGATCTAGATTTTCTAAAAAAACAGTCATTTTTTATTAAAATTATAAAAATGCAATTTGGGCGACTCACGACCTGTTTGACACATTTATTAGTTTAACCCATTTAACGTGTTTCGGATCAAACATAACCCAAATATATGGATGGAAATAGTCGATGTTCTTAAAGCATTCAACAGTGAATTGCGAGAATTACTTGTTTTTAAGGAAACAAAAGCAAGAGAAAAGTTACCTTTTTATCAAGATCGATAGCTTTAGTAGAATCTGCTTCAGCTTGAATGAAACTAAATACAAATAAAGTAAAACATAACATAACATGATGATGTTAATAACTTTATTTAAAAAAAAATATGATATAAATATATAATAAGAAAATACCTTCCAAGTTCTAAGTATGCAGCAGCCCGGTTATTAAAGTAAGCTGCATTTTTGCTGTTGAGTTTAATTGCATCTGTATAGAACCCAATCGCCTTTTGCCAGTTTCTTGCTTTAAATGCGTTATTACCCTATATAATAATAAACAAATTTAATGAGAATTAAATGATCATTTTTATTTAGCATTTATTTCTTTACATTAGAAAATGAAATTATGTAGACAATTGTGAAGGTCAAAGGTCAATGGCTACCTTTTCTTTAGCAATGTCAGCAGAGGCTTCTTTGGTGATGACATCATTAGATGATGATTTACCAACTTCATCAGCTTTCTTTACAAGAGATGCATACATAGTTTCAACTGTATCTAGTAGAAAACGATCACCACCATGTTTTGCAATCAAAGAAATGGAAACAGGGTTGTTTTCATATAATCCCAATGGTATTGTCACCTAGCTTGTCAAAAGTCAACATATTAAAGTCAACAATAGCAACAATTAGATAAATAATGGCCAAAATACATTTTAGTACCCTGAAGTTGGCTGGCTAGGTCTTCTACTACCCTGAACTATTAAAGGTGCAGCATGATACCATGAATTTGACAAAATAGTTGATTTAGTAACCTCATTAACTTAACCGTGTTTTCTTACTTGACTTACTTTCGTTAGAACTTTTAACAGACAACAAATATGCATTCATCTTAATATATTGATATTAAAAGTAAATCACGTGAGAAAACACGAACAAATTAATGAGTCAGGGTACTAAATCGACTATTTTGTCAAGTTCAGGTTGCACCATTAATAGTTCAGGGTAGCAAAGAACCTATCCAGCCAAGTTCATGGTACTAAAATGCATTTTGGCTGGCTTGTGTGTCAGTGTGTGTGTGTGTGTGTGTGTGTGTGTGTGTGTGTGTGTGTGTGTGTGTGTGTGTGAGGGATTAAGTTACCTGACAACAACCCGACATGCTTGCTAAACCCATAAGTGAGAATTCACTCATTCGATATTCTTCGGACGAAAGCTCTTTTGAACCGAGTTTAGGAGGATGACCAGAAACCGTAGGGACCACAAGCACTCCATCATCCTACCCAACCCAAATTTATCATCCAATTATAATTCTGATTCTAATTCTAATTATAATTATAAATATATATAAATAAATCAACAAGAAATAGAAAACTATTTTTCATATAAATACCTTTAAAAGAGCATTTAAAGCGGATCTCAGCTCGCTTTTAACAGACCGAATATTTTCAATATCTTTGTCTGATAACTCCAGCCTCTCGTGCACTTGAGCTGAGATAACTGAATCTAAAGCTGGCCTCACTGACCTAATCCATTCAGAGTGATTTTCACTAAATTCATGCCTGCATTCAACATTCTAAAATTATTTTTAAAAAATCAGTTATTTTTCTGCATTTAAGTAGGTTTTATTCTATGTAAGTGTAATTTCACCTCATTTTTCCGAAATGTAAGTCCTGCTCAATTTTATTGTATTCTTTTTTAAATCGTGTTCTTATTTTAAGTTTATCATTCTTTCTCTATGTCAAATTTTAAAAAATAACCAGTCATCCATATAAGCATCAATATCAATTTTATAACTAGAAATATGAAACCAAAACGCATGAAACAATACTAAATAATGAAGTCAAAAGTCAAACTAATAAATAATAATTTTGTTAAGAATTAAATTACCTTCTTAGTAACTGCATAATGTTGGCAAGTGACCTTAGAGAAGAAAACTTAACATCACCATTTGACTTCTTGGAGTCAACTGCTTTCAAGCTTGGAACTTTTGAAGTAATGTAATCACCAAGATTCTCATGCTTTAAAACTTGCTCTGCAGAAACGATTACTTCATAAAAATACAGTCTTTTTCATCCATAAATGGTCAACGGGCGGGTCAGATGGGTTGGGTAACGGGTCAAAGCAGAAAATAAAATGAGTACGGGCCTGGTTGAGTCTACCAAAAACACATTTTGTTATCCTTAGACCTATATTATAAATAACTTATTTGTTAAGTATATATGATTGATTAATAACTTGTGTTATTACAATAATATAAACGATTGAGACAAACATATATCGCATTAAAATTGAGAAAATAAAAGAACAATCATGAACGTACTTCCAAATAGATTTTCGGTTGACTTGGTAACCACCTGAGTCAACCGTTCGCTAGGAATTTTGGATAATTGAAAACAATCATCAGCAATTATAACATTTCTTGGATTTCTTTGGACTGAATATGGCAATTGTAGCAACACTTGTCCCACGCGACGTAATATACTGGGATCCATCGCAAACCATCCTGAAAAAAATCACTTTTTTATATAATTTATTTATTATTTAAATAAAAATCAAACTTTATGAATCCAGACCTGGGCCAAAATACATGTTAGTACCCTGAAATTGGGTGATTAGGTTTTTTACTATCCTGAATTGTTAAAGGTGCAACATGGTACCATGAACTTCACAAAATGGTTGATTTAGTACCCCGACTCGTTAATTTAACTGCGTTTTCTTACTTGACTTACTTTCGTTGGAACTTTTTTGATGCACTAAAAATATACGTTCATCTCAATATATTGATATTATTTTAGAAGTAAATCACGTGATAAAATGCGAATAAATTAATGAGTCAAGGTACTAAAATCGACAATTTTGTCAAGTTCAGGGTACCATGTTGCCCCTTTAATAATTCAAGGTAGCAAAGGACCTAGTCAGCGAAATGCAGGGTACTAAAATGCCTTTTGACTACACTTCAGGTGATTGTTGACATGTTTACTTATGCACAAGCTTTTATTATTTACCTATTTGACCCGCTAGAGATAAATATAACCCACATTAACCGATTCATAAGTAAATGTGTCAAAATTTCAACTCTACAAATAGAGTACCCGTGTTTAATTGTAGAAGTTTTCTCTAACATTTCTAAAAACTAGAAGGTGTTTTTAATCTCTAGAAAACTATAGAAAATTTTAAAAAAAATGTGTTCAAATGTTTCCATTTTCCAGTTTAGAAAACAAGATAAGTTTTCTACCTATGGAAAGGAGAATAGTTGAAAACTATAAGAGTTAGTTTTCAAAAATATAGTTAAAAAACTACCAAATTAGGGTTATACCAACAGTGTCAAAAGTTGTTGAGATGGGAATGATTCCTGAATGAGGAACAACACCATATGATGGCCGAAATCCAAGAATGCCACAATATCCAGCAGGTTGTCTCACCCCACCAACCGTATCAACACCTATTCAACATTATTATTTATTACCATCAATTAATTATTTTTTTTTTTAAAAATTTATATTATTAAAGTATCTAAATGAAAATTCTAGAACATACCCAAAGAAAAATCAACAAGTTTTGCAGCAACAGCTACAGCTGCTCCACTACATGATCCTCCAGGTATTCTTGCAGGAGCAACAGGATTTGTTGGTGTACCATAATGTCTGTTCTCTCCACTTGTACTGTAGTGTACAACACATCAAATCATAAACCAATTTTGCAACCTATACTTGCATCTTTAGAATATCTATATGCTACTTGGTTTGACTTGCAAAGAAGTCAATGATTTGATTATCTGAAAACTAGAAATTAAATCTCAAAATGGGCGAATTATTCAGGATCACTCACCCAAATGACATTTCATCAATCACAGTTTTTCCAACACAAGTTGCTCCTCCATATACAAGAGCTGAAACAACTAAAGATGTCTTTGAAGCAGATTCATGGGTTTTCTCCCAGTGTGGATTGCCAAATCCAGTTACATACCCATTTATATCAAATCTGTAAACCATAAAATATAAAAATATAAAAAAAATCAGATAAATTCATCAACAATGCAAAAGAATCCAGAAACTATAGATGCTTCAGGCAGGCAGTTGTATTACACAAAAATTAGCATATCATTTAGTATTAGTTATTAATTGCAGTTCTCTTATAACATATAATTTTGTCCAAAAATTTAATGAGCTCCTCTCAATTTTCTATACAAAACTGATGGATCTTAACTACAAATCCAAAATACAAATGGAAGCAGACTAGAACTCATTGGCGGAATATTAATTAAGTTCAAATGTAGCGTAATTTTGAAGTTAATGACGTAAATTGTTACAAACATTAAGAACCCTAACTAAAACGTAAAAAATATACAATTCGGAGCTTCTATGCAAACGTACTCTTGTCCAGAAGGTTAAACTATTAAAAATAACCAAAAAAATTAGGTTAAAATTATCTAACAGGAAAGGGGGGTTAGCAATATAGCATACAGGTCGGAGACGGCGAAGGAGAGGCCGGTGAGCGTGTGAGGTGCTTTCGGCGGAGCCGGCTGCGGCGGAGGTAGAATCTGAAACCTCTGAACGAATGCCCCAAAATCAACTTTTGCAGCTTTTTTAAACTTTTTCGCCATTAATACTATTCCGGCCAAAGTCAATCCCAGCATCACCCATAGATTAGGGGCTGATGAAGATGCCATTGGAGATTAATCTGACCTCCAAAATGGAGTAGATTTATGGCAGAAAAATGGTACGTGGAGATGCAGGTTGGTTTGTTCGTGGAGAATTGAGAAGAGGATAACACAGAGAGTTGAACGAGAAAGAGACCTAATTTTAATGAGAATTGATATCCGTAACACAACATTATACGATGTTGTATATATACTACGTATTAAAATTGTGATCAAAAAATCATCCCTTAATTTTAATTTAAAGGGTTACCAAGCTTGAGTAAGTATTTTTTACTCTATAATAATATTAATAATCTTATGTTTATCATGTTATTATATTAGTAAATTATTTTTTTTATTTTAATACTAATACATTACATGCTATTTAAAATAGTGATAATTACATTTGAAGTTTCACGATTTTTGAGATAAAAAATTAAAATTTGGGTTAAGATGGATTAAAATAGATAGTTAATAGAGAATGAGTCTCACTTCTTTTGAATAAAATGATATTAATGATGTTTGAAAGTAAAAATAAGGGTAAAAGGGTAATTTCATTTTAATAAAATAGATAATTAGTGGAGAGGGGTCCCATTTTTTTGCCAAATAAGGTAATATTTGGAAGTGTATCACTTATTTTGATCCACCCCTTTTAGGAAAGTATATCACTTATTTTAATACAGAGGTAGTATAATCTAATGTTTTTTTAAAAAATATGATAGGCTTTCTTAGGATGGTCAGTTTTAGTCGTAATGTACATGATTTAGTCATTTTCATGTAAAGTGTTCAGTCTGAAATTATACAGAAAAGGCGGCTTACCAGTCAAGTTCAATCGATTGATTTTCAATTTTTGAAGTGAATGTTGCAGGGTACCGAATTAAAAAATGTTACCGATCAAGATATGCGTGGACAGACAATTAAACATACACACGTAAGTATTTGTGCGTGTATTAACAATTAACTAGCAGGTACCCGCGCAATGCGGCGGGAAATACCTTGCAACTACATTTTGCAGCAAGCAAATGCTATTTGGTTACACGTTTTTTCTAAGAATAGCCGTACAAATAGAGCTTCTATAAAGTCCACTAAATTGGAAACGAGCCAAATGATTCAAAAGTCACTAAAAGTGTAGTCTAATTAACAAAACCTCAAAAATCGTCATATTGTTTAAACCCAACTAATTTGTAGTAAAGTTAGCCAAAATAAAAATGGGTCAAATGCGTTTAAAGTCGGCGAGTTAATTAATAGAACCTCATAAACCACTAAATTCTCTTGTAACTAGAATTTTCATTACATCATTAGAAGAATTCTCCACCGCGAGGCTGATCATTAGAAACCAAAATCTGGATTGTTAAGCCGACTAACGTGCCCAAATCTTTCCAGGCCTTTTTGTTTCTTAGGACAAATACAAAAGAGTGCATATTAATCTAACAAGAGCACCCTAAACTTACAAACAACAATATAAGAAAAACACATATAATGTTACAAGTATACATGGTTAATGGTGCGATTAAGTGATTATAATGAGAAAAACACAACACAATTGTAGAAACATAAACTTACAAACAACAATATAAGAAATACAATTTTGAAACATTGAAGCTTGATTACCCATGAATCATTTAGGCAGTTGGTTTCATAAATAACTTAATAAAGCTTAGTGCAAATCTATAAAGAAATGACAAAATAAACACTGAATTTAGAGATTTAATCAAAATTACAAAGTAGAAACAAATATGTAAAGATAACAGAGCTCTTTTGGTCTATGGACCACAAGAGAAACCCCAACGTTTCGCTGAGTTTTAAAGGAACTTTTGTTTTCTAGTGTGGTTTCCAATTTCCAGAAGAGGCTAAAGATCCACATCCAAATGTTATTCTCTTGTTATTTTGTTAATATTGTCCATTTCTATAACATGAAAGAGTAACCCCACATTCTAAACAAACTGCTGATTTAAAAATACCTAGTTCACATATTGAAACTTGATCAGTGTTTATAAATACGGGTTAGCCCATGAGAATTTTGTACTCGCAAAGGCCCAAAACAGATCCAAACAAGCTTGTAAGTTCTGATATATGAATGTGTCTACTTCTCAGTCACCCAACCTGACACCAAACGTTTTCATAGTAAATTTAACACCAGATATTTTCTGAACTCTATTCATGAAATTAAATAAAAAAAATTGTGTGAATGTAAAAATCAGTAATTTTTCAAACTTTTGACTGCAGCTATTTCATTTTTGTCAAACTATCTTCTTCAGCTCATAAATGTCATCTTCTTTAAGTTTAACAAGTTCTCTCTTGCCTTCATTTCCGTTCCTACAAGTCAGTCACTAAACAATTAAACAAAAAATGAATATTCTAAACAATATTATAGATATTTTGACAAAAACAATATTGCTAAGTGTTAACCTTTAAGCAATCATATTAAAAAAAACGAAATACCCAAATACAAAAGTCAAAGTTGGGCAATCAATGAAATCTAGCTGATAACAAAGATGAAAACTTTATAAAACCAAAAAGCTGAACATATATTAATAATAAATAAAAGAGGGAAAAGAACATGCTTTACCTAAAGCTAATATCCCTTGTAAAACAAGATGAAAGAAAACAAAGTGAACCGAAACTAAAGTTTCGATTTTGCTACATTATTCAACATCATCAAGTCATTAAGAAGTAACCCGATTAGTTCGAAATTATAACCATAATCATCACTTCGAAAATCACAACACAAATACAACATCGTTTCTCGGATCAAAAAACCAAAACTGAAATCGGATAAACATTTTGATTTTTCTTACATGGGGATAGAATGGACGGGCAAGAAATCGAATCTTCACGTAACTCTTGCTCAATTAGCCTTCTATATCTTCTACTGTTTCTCGGCGAACCCAGATTAGCGAACTGGTTCTTGCAACGACGGAGAAGTAGGCGTTAGTAGGAAACTTCTTCGGAGATATCGAGCTGGTTTTATTTTATCTTTTAGAAGGGGAAACAGAAAGAAGGAGATGGTGGAGGGAAATAGGGTCGAAGTTGCATATGAAATTGCAGAAACGATATAGTGGTTTGCACACTCGTTGTCATCGTGGTTCAAGAATCGAAACATGCAGAAATGAAGAGGCGACAGTCATCGGTGAACGAAAAGGCGGAAATGAAGAGGCGAAGTGTTCGGCACGCTGTGTTTAAGTTTTGAAGAGACGGATAGGAACAATCGCAGACCAAATCCCTTTGACCAGATGGGCCACGGAAAAGTGGGCTTAACCCGCGTTTTATTGGATAATATTATTAATGTTCATAGTTAGTAACCATCCGAAGGCTTGTTCGAGCGGTATTGTTGTTGTAAGGTAACCTGCAGGTGGTGTGTTCGAGTCCTGGCTCCTTTTTTTTCCAAAAGAATTATAATTCCATAATTAGCAAGTGTGTTGGCTGAATTTTCAGCCTTGCTAATTATGGAAAGGATAAATGCTTTATAATATAGTAAAGATAAGCATAATTACATCCGACTGGATTTGAGCAAATGGCCAAAGTGCATAGACAATTAATTACCTTCTGCATTAAAATTTACAAATATAAATGAATTGATTGAAATTGAGCACTTACAAAAAACTAGTGGATAATTTCACATTGCATGCATGTCTTTGCTTCCTATGACTTAGATTATGGTTAGTGGGTTGGATAATTGGTTTTAAATTGTATTATAAATTGTAATTTTATTTTGATAATATTAATGAGATGAAGAAAAAGTTGTTAGGTGTTTCTAGTTTTTCTCTTTTTATTCTTTGAGATTAACCATCTCAAACTGGTTCTAACAATTACCTACAAAATAGAAATCAAACCAAGAGAATATATATAATATATATATTGTGAGATCTTCACTAATTATAGTGTAATTGTACACAAGATAAATGAAGCTATGCAATGCAATACTGCAATCGATCTGCCATGTTATATTATGCCATTGGCAGGGACTGTCTCATTATTTCAATAGAAAAGCTAAAAATAAATACACAATTGGCATCTGGTCTCAAGTTCTCTACATATAATATTCACACATATATATATCATAAATATATACACATACATACACATATATGTATGTACGCTGACCACATGCATATATATAGACGACATATATATATACATCATGTTAATTTAATTAGTTTGATCGGAAATCCGTTAACCAATCTAGCCGAGGGAAAAAAGGACATTCGATCCTCCTCAACTTGGCTCCACCTGAAACATGTAAATTAATTTGTTATATTTTCCTCCGTTTCAAAATAAATGAAACATTTTTTTCACGTTTTTTAAGGTAAAATATTATAATGAAGGTTAAATTAGATTAAATTGAATAGTTAGTGAGTGATGATTCCTACATATTATGATTAAAATGAGTTTAATGATTTTTAACGGTAAAAGTAAAAGTAAATGAGTCATTTCACTTTATTAAAAGAGATATAGTTAATGGGTATAGGTCCCACTATTTTCTACTAAATAAAGAAAGTTTCAAAGTGTATCTGTTATTTTGAAACACCTTAAAATAGAAAGTATATCACTTATTTGGGAACGGATGAAGTATATATATTGGAGCACGTGCACACACACATGTGTGTGTATTTGAGCGTGCACGTATGTATATATATACGTACCATCGATCTAAGATGAAACCTAAATAAATGGAAACCATATATACCTGTAAGAAACTACAAAATAATGCAAAAATAGCGCGATTTGAAGTCGAGCCAACTCTGCACCAGGACATAAACGACCTCCTCCTCCGAATGGTGAATAAAATGGAATGTTTCTCCAATTTCTCTTGTCCTTGAATCAAGATCATTATATGTTTTTTAGTATGCACAATAAGAAATTACCCTAATAGTGTAATAGCAAAGACTCTGGATATGCATATAAAACTCAGGCGAAAATGCATTTTAATACTCTAGATTTGGCTAACTAGGTCATCTACTACCTTAAATTATTAAAGGTTCAATATGGTACCTTTAAGTTTATAAAATGGTCGATTTAATTAGTACCATAACTCACTAATGTGGTCTTGTTTTCTCACCTGGTTTGCTTGTAATATCAATATATTAATATGGATGTTTATTTTTTAGTCCGTCAAAAGTTCAAAAGAAAGTAAGTCAAGTTAAAAAAAACATAATCAAATTAATGAGTCAGATACTAAATCGACTATTTTGTCAATTTCAGGATATCATATTGCACACTTAATAGTTCAAGATACTGAAATATATTTTACCCTAAAACTTACTTGGTTTTCGGGATCCATCCATCTAGAAGGATTAAAAGTAGTCGCTCCTTCATAAAATTTTTCGTCCTGATGAACTGCTGAAAGAAATGGAACCACGAAGCTTCCTTTGGGGATAACGTAATCTAAAATATTATATTGCATAAAGAAGTTCATAAATATATATATGGAAAATGAGGAATATATGAATTAGGAACTTATACTACAATAAATAATCAACCTTTACACATTCTAGGATTCAATTCTTTCTATTAATGAAACTACAAATTTTTTTATGTATGTAATAATGTTGTAAAATATAGAGCAATAATTCAGTGCAAGTTTAATAAATTGTTTATTGAGGATGAGTTTATCGATCATGTTTTGAGTTGAGGTGTGTTTAGCTTGAAGAACCAACAATTATACCTTGGTATTCGACATCTTCTTTTGCTTCTCTCATTAACCAGATCGCAATCCCACCTAAACGAAGAGTTTCATCGATAACCTGCGTAAGTCACAATTAATATTTTCAAGAAAATGAACGTCAGTTTAAACTTCAACCGATATTCAACTACATATCAATGCCAACAATACTCGATTTCTTCAGTTTTTTAGACTCGTCATTATAAAATATACATAAAAAAAATATTGTACTAAATATTATATAAAATTGACATGGGCCCCACCTCAACTCTTCCCCACTTCTTCTCCAAACGAAAGTGTTTAACCGAATCACTGAAAGTGATGAGGTGTGCCAATGGGGAAGGCAACCGAAGCCTTCGGTTACCCTCCGTTTGCACATATCTAAGTAAAAATGTAGATATTTTCTTATTATTGAATAATTGGTTAATGCTAAAGCTATAAACATGAATTACCAAAATAGCCAATGAACCAAAATGCGATCGTGCGACCTACACGAGCGCAACTTTGAAAATACTGGTTCTCACGAGGATCTACTTTTTTTTTCTTAGAGCATCTCGAATGGTTAATCTCAGAATAACTTATTAATTTTAACACATCAACTTTTCACTAATCAAAATCTTATTCATAAAAAAATCCCTCTAATGGTTAATCTTTCCAAAAGTTTTTTTTATTAATATTACTAATTTACCTTTATCTATCTCAAATATTGTATAAATGCCCCTCACATATATATTTTGACAATTTTTATAGCATTTATAAATCTTAACATTTTTTAAAAAAATATCTCATACAAGATATTATAATAGTTGATAAAGTTATTATTTATAATTTATAGATATACAAATAATAATGATTTACATATAAATATATATAGGGGTTTAAAATGTATAATTATTAACTATGGGGACCAAAAGAAACAAACAATGAAAGTTGATTAAAAGGTTATTGAAGAATAAATGGTTAGAGTAAGTTTTTAAAAAGTTATTCATTCCAATGGTAAAAAGTCATTTAAAAACTATCTCAAATAATAATAAGCATTTAAAAAACCTACCATTGGAGATGCTCTTAGGGCATGTTTGGAAAAGCTAATAAGCTAAAAACCCCATTAATAAGTTTTCCCAAATATACCCTTAGTTCATCGCTAATCTTGTTATTGAGTCTAGATATGCACAAACCGGGTTATTTGACCAAACTGAACCGGTCTTTGGTCAAAGTGTTGAAACCGGTTTCTTCGATAACCGGTTCGGGTACTAACCAGTTTTAGAGGTATAAAAACTCAAACTTATTGTAACCGGTTCGGTTCAGTTAGTAACTGATTTGGGTTTTTTAACCTGTCAAAACCGGTTTCTTCGGATATATTAAATATCAAACAATAATTCTCTTTTGTACTTTGTTGTAGGGCCTACAAAGTAACCTCCTTTTTAGAGCATCTCCAATGGTAGATTTTTTAAAAGCTTATTACTATTTGAATAAGTCTTTAGATGACTTTTTACCCATTGGAATAACTAGCTTTTTTAAAAGCTTATTCAAAGACTTTTTTTTCTACTAACCTTTTAATAGACTTTCAAAATTTGTCTTTTTTAGTCCTCTATGTTTAATAGTTTTTCATTTTAAACTTTAGATATATTATACATAAATTTTTTATTATATTTTTTATAAGTTAATAAATAAATTATATAATATTTAATGTCAATTATTATAATATTTTTGTATGAGATATTTTAAAAAATATTATATGTAGTAAGATGTTATAAAAAGTGTCAAATTATACAAGGGGTATATATAAAACATTTAAGATAGATAAATGTAAATTGGAAAATTTTGTTAAAGAAAAAGGTTTTGAAAAGGTTAACCATTGGAGATGCTATTTATGTAGAGGTTTTTGATTAGTAGATTGTTGATGTGGAAAAGTAATAAGTTATTATAAAGTTAACCATCGGGGATGCTCTTATACTTTGATGTGTGACTTTTCTTTGCTGTGTGACCTTTGTTGTAGGTATAGATGGAGAAACAGAAACAGTGTACAGTACATGTAGAAAAGTAAACTTTGATGTGTGACCTTTCTCTTATTGTTGCGCCTATAAACTCCATAGGGCGTGCAGGTATAAAAACATAGGGTGCAGACATAAAACAAAAAGTGTAGTTGAAAACGAAGTGTATAATAAAATCGGTTATAATTAACCGGTTTCCCACCGGTTCTAACGTTCATTTTTTTGGTTTCGGTTATTAAAACCGTGTTCAACGGCTAGAAATCCCAACCGGGTGGGTACCAGCTGGTTAGTAAAATACCGAACCGGTTTTGGTCAAATCCGGTGTTGACCGGGTTCGGTATCCGGTTTCGAGTCTGGTTTCAATTTCAGTTTTCGGGTATTTTGTGCACGGCTAGTCAAGTCACTCAAGGTAGTTAGGTCCCCATAAATATTTTACGGATGCATGTCGTTATAAATATTATGCATTTTGTCTATAAATCTATTGAAACCTTCGCCAACTGAAGCTTATACTTTAACGATACTTAGAGAATTTTGATCATAACATAAACAACTCATAATTTGTAACAGACATGGAACATATAATAGATATATGATAACATGTGAAATGAAAGATGATCATAGAAACGTACATGTTGAGTAAACGACATTGATTTGTAGTCTTCCCATGTTAACATGTTGATTTCGCCTCCCAAATTTAGTATATTATTCCTTATGGTTTGATGCTCCTCCTACAAAATAAGTTCAACACACCTCCAATGATTTTTAAGCGGGTCCTGAACATCTAAAATATTTATTTATGTATTAATAAAATGCGAAATTGCGAACCAAAGTGAAACCAATTAGCTCTTGTACATACTGTTATTTTTGCACGTTTGATATTTTGTACGTTTAGGTGGGTTTATTTCACAATAGTCGCTCTTTGTTTAAATTAGATCATCTAGCTTTACTCTTGCTTAAAAGTTAAAATTAACATGTTAATCTAATGGTAACTTTGGTGGTTTCTAGATGCGTGATGGGTTGGTCAAGTATCAAATCTTAGAAACCATGACGAAGGCATGACAAGGACATGCCATTTCCTAAGACGTAATATAACGCGATATTTTATATATATATATATATATATATATATATATATATATATATATAGGGGAGAGTTCCATTGAGAATTAATATATTAGGTGAGAATGTGGGAATCAGGCAAAAAGACGCACGGTGGCATTTTTGTAATTAAGTCCAACTTTTCTGTCTCACGCGCTAGTTTTATCATCGATGATTAAACTCAACCCCAAGTTTAATCGTTAATGATTAAACACATTATCAAGTTTAATCATCGATGATTAAAGAGCATCTTATGATTATTACACAGATAAAGTTTAATCAACGATGATTACACACCAATTTCATGCATCTCCGATACCAAGTTTGATTCAATCAAATAATAAAGAAAGCAGACACGCTAATCATCGATGATTAAACAACATCTTATAAAGAATTAAGAATCTAAAAAACGGAGACAAGTTTAATCATCGATGATTAAACAGCATCTTTGATTTTAAAGACAAAATTATTCTATTAATCATTGATGATTGAACACTACACCAAGTTTAATCATCGATGATTAAAAACAATCTCAAAAGTTTAATAATTGATGATTAAACACCACACCCAGTTTAATCATCGATGATTAAAAATAATCTCAAAAGTTTAATAATTGATAATTAAACACTACACCAAGTTTAATCATCGATGATTAAAGAAAAGTTGGACTTAATTACAAAAATGTCACCGCGTGTGGGACAGAAAAGTTGGACTTAATTACAAAAATGCCACCGCGCGCGTGAGGGCCGGAAGGAGATGAGAGGCTGAGATCTATTATCACATTCTCACCTAATATATCAATTCTCAATGTAACTCACTTCTATATATATATATATATATATATATATATATATATATATATATATATATATATATATATATATATATATATATATATATATATATATATATATATATATATATATATATAGTGAAGGATTATATTGAGAACCCTGATTTTAAAAAGAACTTTGAGAACCCTGATTAACCAATCACAAATTAGCATGCAATTTTAATTTATTTAATATAAATAAATTCGGTAGGGGCAATATAGTCAAATAAACATTTAACACGTTTTATGTATATTAGGTATTTATTAAGGTATCCCTACAATAATGGATCTCAATAAATCGTATTTGACTATTCCTTTTAACCGATTCACGTGAATTTCATCTGCTACCCTAAAATTCTTCGTTAATTTTCACACTAGTTTTCCCCCAGTTCGTTAAATTCTTCATATTTGGTATTAAAATTCATAAATCGCAGAGGCTTGTTATCGTGCGTAATGGTTAAATCGCAGAGGTTTGTTATCGTGCGACGGCGGCGAGTCGATCGGGGATGAAGAATAGGGATGACGGAAACGCAACAAACGATTTCTCATCCCAATCGAACGATCCAAATGGATGAAGAACATGGACGACGGAAATGCAACAAACGATTTCTCATCCCAATCGAACGATCCAAATTAAGCCGAGGAATACTTAACAATCAATCATCGTTCTCAGCTCGTTATCTTCGTTTTACCATCTTGCTACCTGTAACTTTAAAGGGAAAGATTTACGCTTGTAAATACTGCAAAACCAATCTCGCTACCTGTGACGACATTGTCTCAAAGGTCAATTTTTCACTTTTTCACTTTTTCCAATTTTAATTTCATATTTTTGGTTGATTCTGCCGATTGAATTTGTGGGTTTTGAAGATAATTGCTTAAAAATTTTGAATCTCATGTCTTAGTTTTGTTTTTGTTATGCAAAATCTTCAATCTTTATTGACCGATGGTGATGTTAAAGACTTAAAGTTGGTATAAATTGAAATTGAAATTATTAGAATTATGAATTTAAGTTTACATGATTTAGTATAAAAACATTCGCAGACAACTCGTGAAAATTACAAGTTAATTTAGTCATGGGGGGCAAATTACATATATTAGGAATCCTTAATGTGGCTGCTATTAAGAAAAATACTTAACAAGAAAGATACAAATATTGTTAATTTTTAATTATCTTTCTTTTCGTTTTACTTTTTCGAGTTAACTACCTAAGGTGATAGGTGATATTTGGTGGGTTTTGCTTTTTGGTGTTAACTATTTTTTATTGAAATTGCAGATGACGAAATCAAGTGTTATATTTCAGCTGTGGTATTGATAAAGAAAAACTTGAAGATGCAGTTAGCTTTGGGACATATGTGTTATTCATTTTTTTTTTGTACTTTTCATATATGTTCTGTTATTGTTTGGATATGTAAATGTTATTCGTACAATTTTTATACATTGATGTTTTTTTGTTACATCTATGTTATCAGTAGACATGTTTCGACTTTAGGGATTTAATCATCTATGTTGTCTCAAACATATATACTCAACTGGTTTATAACACGGATGTAAGTGGAAATAACATATATGCAAAACCATCTCAACATATATGCACAACCTATATGTAACACTAGTTACAAAAAAAACATATATGCACAACCGGCTTTATAAAAATGTCAAAACAACAAAAAGAAATTCGAAAAAAATTCCTAAATTTTAGGAATTTTTTCGAAAATAATCAGATGATTTTTGGAATGTGGGGATCAATTGCGTAATTTTAGGGGGAAGTTTACGAAATCTGTGCATGTTATTTTGGATGCTTTTATTGATTTTTCTTTTCCTTTTTAATGTTTACCAAAATACCCTTTTGCTCATTATAAATCTGTCCAAAATTAGGTTACTAATTACACATATGCCATTTTATAATTTACACCATTAGATTGATTTTTGGATGGCTAAGATTGAAATTAAATAGTTCTCAGAGTTCTTTTTAAAATCAGAGTTCTCAATATAACTCAACCCTATATATATATATATATATATATATATATATATATATATATATATATATATATATATATATATATATATATATATATATATATATATATATATATATATATATATATATATAACAAAGATAGAAAACACATCATTATACATTACTCCGTATAACATAATTCATTAATATTTTTCTTCATTTCGGCATATCCAACCATTATTAGAACTAAATAACTATGTAGTACTCCCTCCGTCCCATAAAGAAGTTTACATTTCTCTTGGGCACAAGATTTTAGATGATAGTTAGTGATGAGTCAATAATAATACTTTTTATTAAAATATAAGGTTAGATTGAGAGGGATAAATATAATTAGTGGATATTAATGGTGAAGTTCTTAGTAATAATAATATTTAATTATGTTGGGTCCATCAAATGTGAGAAATGTGAACTTTTTTTGGGACAAAGGTTTAGTTAGAAATGTGAACTTTATTGTGGGACGGAGAGAGTATATATTTGGCACATATAGTTCGATCAGTACCTTTAATACGCCTAAATAACACAACTTATGACGGCTAAATGTGAGCCAAAGACCTTAGCATATGTCAAAACTTACGTCCAACGCAATAAGCCTTGGCGAGCGAAGCTAAAAACGAATTTTTTAAAACATTGGTTTCTATAGATTTAGTTAAAAAGAAAACGTACCAATATTTGATTAGCGGCTTCTGGGGAAGTGGTCAAGAAATATATAGCAAAAAGCATAGTTTTAGCTGTTGTCTCATTTCCAGCAAATAGGAGATTAATGATGAAATCGGCAATTGCATCATCGGGGAGACATCCCTCCACCACCAGTCTTCCGACCAACCCACCATCACCATTACCACTATCACCACCATTACCATGTCTTGTATTTGCTATTATTTTGTTAATCTTTCTAATTATTTTCTTTCTTGCCTGCGAAAACATAATATGCCAATTATTATTACCACCATTTTTAATCCATTTTGTTCACTATTACTCCGATCTAGTGGTGGCAATTTCTTACCCGTCACGAAACTTGATCCGAGACTAACGCGAAAATAAACAAGTTAGGGTTGAGACAAGCAAGTCTTGGGTCGGTTTTCCTGAGTCAACTCAACTGACCATTTATTAAATAGATTATGTTTCGGGTTAATAATAATTTAAAATAGATATATATTTATACTTTATTAGTTTATAAATATAATTGTAAAATGACTATATTTGAAAAGTAGATATATTCTAGTAGTAAAGCGTACGCATTAAAAAAATCAACCTGTTTGATCCGTTTTGACATATTCAAACCGTTAACCTGTTTAACATGTTTACTTAAACGGGTTATATGAGTACTTTTCAAGTTAAAAGTAAAAAAGTTAGGGTTGAAATATCTGACTCGTTTATATATACAGGGCGATTTCAGGTTGGATGTTTCTGACACGCCAACCTGCGAACCCGAACTCGACCTGAATTGTCACCCCTACCCTGATGCATCATTATTTAATAAACAAATTAAATTAATGTGAGGTTTTGTTTGTAGTAGTGACTTACGTTCATGGCAGTGTGATAAGCAAATCCCGGCAAATTGACAGGAACAGATAGACAACCGTCTACAAAGTCTGAAAATAGTTGTGCCATTTCGCTCACTTCTGTCTCACTTGATACCCCTAGGAGTTGATTCACCATTAGATTTATAGCCAACTAAAATCAGAAGACAAAAAGTTAGATTATGTTGACTTATGTATTCTACGAATACAATAAGTACATGGGTTAGTAGTGTAACAAATTACAATGTTTATAATCACTTAAAATCTCATACGTGATTTATTTGAATATATATATAATATTATTGTTTCTATCAAGTACGAAATTAAGAGCGGTGGGTGTGGCATTCGCCACTTCCGATGCCACTTGATGACATGGCATATTAAATTGGCACGCCACCACACCGCAACTCTGCAAGTGGTGTGAGTGAGCGACTAAGCCATTTTCCTGGCAGAAGTCACACAGAAAAGACAAAAAAGTTTGTGAGTGATATTTTATGAGCGAGAGGTATTTTTGTGGGTCCCAAAGAGTATCTTTGAGTTGAGTGATGATATAGAGGGTATTTGAGGTTTGAATGTCAAATGTGAAATGTTGATGTGACGATGAGGTATGAATTTAGGTTGAATCATGGTCCCCAATACTCTAATGTAAATTAGAAATGCTGTAAATGTGGTATGATAAAAATCATCAAAATGGTATTTCACCAAAACTATTTATGGAAATGGTCACTACTTTTACAATTTGCTTACATGTTTAGTATATGTGATGTTAAACTTAATAGTTGAGTCGTTAAATCCGTGGAAACGACCATTATATCCTTACAAAACCTATAAAAAAAATTTGAAACTGTTTTCAATTAAAATAACCTAGTGAGAAGCTAAAAACGAACAATTACTACAAAACCTATAATCTTGATTCCTCAAATTTTAATTAACTTCATATCACTCCTTTACTTCAGCGTTGCAAATATGAACACGGACTGTAAATAGATCTTTATACCTAGTTCATGGGATTATGTCTTAGGTTTTAGTGGGTGGTGATGGTAGAGATGACGACTATAGAACAATATGCGTATATTTTCTTTCTTTACAAAAAAATATATGTACTTAGATTAATTTAAATTTTAGCGGGTGAGATCAAATTAATACAATACCAGGGATTAAAAGTATTACTTAAAAAAGGGTAGAATGGTCAATTCATAAGGATTAAACAGCTAGGTATGTCCAAACTCGCAAGAAAACAGTGAAATTAGGAACAGTTTTGTAAATAGTTTCGACGAAGGACCATTTTCATGATATTCATACAAGGATGATTTTTGTAATTTACTCAGAAGTTATTACTAAAATAAATTACTCTTCAAAAAGTATTTTTCCAAAACCACACGTTACGTTGTCCGATCCCTATCCAAGTACTCATAAACGATTGGAAAGACTATGTTAAATTGTTAGGAAGGATGATTAATTATACAAGTTGAGCAAATCGATCAATATATCACATGTTTCTAGAGCACTTTGTGTTATCATCCAATATTTAATTGGGTTTTTCTAACGTATGCCCAATGGGCATACATTAGGTGCAATTAATAAACATCAAATTTCCATTTAAATCAAAACCCGTATTATTACATCTACTAAAATGGTAAATATTGAAGTCCATTAATATTATTCAAAATATATTAAGAAATATAATACTTCATTAATTGCACCTAATATATGACTCAGGGCATACGTTACTCGTTAGAAAAACCCTATTTAATTAAACCGAATAACTTATATATTCCCAATACTACATTATAATGCATATCTGTGACATAACGTCATTACATACGTTGGTTTTGAGGTTGGTGGTCTATTAAAGGCCTCAACTTGAACCTCTTTATACTTAAAAGGAGTAACAGTTCATCTGTTCATGTCAAACTAGTGTAAAGGGACTAATTGTGTAATTCCTACAAGTAATCAGTACCCATATGTGAGTTGACTTCGAAAACAAACCTAGCCGTTGACTTTTAATTATTATATACCTCGCACTTAATTAGTTGTACTTGGGAGGTTGTGCATTATTTGTTTATGCTTTTTAAACATTCTTTTTAGTATTTTCCAATGTTTTGATAACCCGGTTTAACTGTTAGACTAGTCAAATCAGAAAATGGGAAGTTAGTCGGTCGGAATGAACCGGTTAGATTGATAGTTATAAATTGGCCGAAACCGGCAGATTGCACATAAAAGTCCGGTTGAACCGGAAAATCCTAGTTTTTTTAAAACAAATTAGGTAAATAATATATACTTACGAATTTTTTTTATATAGGTTTTGAAATCTAAAAGTATTAATTTAGTTGAATTGAATTTTTTTTAATTCTTTATGGTATTTATTTTGTATTTTTTAAATTTTTTGGTATTTATACACCATTTACATAATTATTACATCATAAATACTCAACAGTGTTCTCATCCTATTAAACCAGTCACCTCATCCGGTTTGACATGTTCGATCGTATAGAAGGCATCGACCGGTTCAAGGCAAAAACTGGTTTTTAAGATATTGGTATTTTCGCTGAAGATGTAAAATAAATACTAAATACGATCGTTCAAAAGTAAATGTGTATAGGTTAAAGTGTAAATGATCCAACCTTTCGGCACACATCTTGCAGCAAAATGGTCTGATTATGATGCAAATTAGCAAACGTTTGGTTCAAAACGAGTTGAATATCTATCAAAAAACGCGACTTGAGGGTGTCAAAACGCATCATACTTGAAGCAATTGTATGAAGCTTCCGATGTTGATCTCCTTGAGCGGTTATAACGCCGTTTGCCCCAACCAAGTCCCGGAAGGACTTGGGATAACTGGATTTAAAAAGCTTTCCTTCATTGTGCATCACAAATCTATTGAAAATTGGATCGGCTGAGACCACTACTCTTCTCCCAAATATATTGCACGAGAAGATCTTTCCGTACCTATCAATTATATATGGGAATTAATTTATATACAACATTTTTTTATGCTTGTATAAGTATTACTGCATTATGTACAAATATGTAATGTAACTATTATGGTACATAGCTAAAAAAAATGGTGTAAAAATCACCACCTATTATATACTTCCTCCGATTTAAAATAAGTGATACATTGTTGGTTTCACGTTTTTTGAGGCAAAATATGATAATGATAATTAAATTAGATTAATTGGATGGTTAGTGGGGAATTGGTCCCACAAATTTTGAATAAAGTGAGGTTAATGATGTTTAAAAGTAAAAGTAAGGGTAAAGATGTCATTTCACTTTATTAAAGTAGATAGTTAGTGGGTATGGGTCCCAACACTTTTTACCAAATAAGGTAAGTTTTCAAAGTGTATCACTTATTTTGATACACCCAAATATGGAAAGTGTATCACTTATTTTAAATCGGAGGAAGTATAAGAGTAAGGCAAACTCACAACCATCTGGTGATGGCTAGTAGCCGTGCACACCCTAACCGGTTACCCGACCTGACCCGAAAAAGTACCCGAAACTGCACCCGATCAAAACCGGTTACTCCAGTAACCGGTTCGGTTAATCAATACCCGATCGGTTAGTAACCGGTTTGGCAATATAGCCTCTGTACCCGACCATAACCGGTTAATTGTACCCGACCCGATTTGAAGTCGTTGTAACCGGTTATAATAACCGGTTTGTAACCGGTTTCATTCATTTACAATACAACAAGATTAGGAAATTTTCAGTATCATTTTGATAATTTACCAGAGGGAAATTACTATGTTGACCTTCATTTTGTTGAAATGATAAACACATTCGGTCCTAAAGGAATGAGAGTGTTCAATGTTTACTTACAGGAAGAAAAGGCAAGTCTAGTTTTCCTCTCAATATCTTAAATTCTTTCAGAAAGTTAATTATAAGGTTCAAAATTTTGAATTTTATACTGTTTTGTAACTGATCCTTGCAGATTTTGACATCTTCTTTGTTGTCGGAGCCAATAAATCATTGCAATTAGTTGACTCGAGAGTCTCGGTCAAAATCGGTGAGGCGATTGTAATTATGTTTGAAGGGATTACTGGTAGTCCTTTGGTAAGTGGAATCTGCATAAGAAGAGCTCCAAATATTTTGAAGGGGGTTTGATATCGTTTGTGTTTTAATAAATCGTTAAATGGTTGTGTTTGATATCGAATTACGGCAAAAAAAAAGCATTGAATTATAAATTAACTGGAAAAACCGGTTTTGATCGGGTATTGTACCCGAACCGGTTACAAACCGGTCGTAACCGGTTACGATCGGGTAGGGTTTTTTCAGGTTCAAATCGGGTACTACCCTAACCGGTTTCTGCAATAACCGGTTTCAATTTCGTTGACCATAACCGGTTTCGGTTCCTTTGACCGGTTAGGGTACGGTCAAACCCGGTTTTGTGCACCTCTAATGGCTAGTGGTAAAGACGCTTAAAATGATCTCCTAGAGACTAGAGATTACATGTTCGATTATTTCTCTATGTAAATATTTACTAGATGACCAGTGGAAGGTTTGAAAATGACCACAATAATAATTAGGTTACGTATATTACATGTAAAACTCGACCATGCTAGAACATGTTATAAACAAGAATATCCTTTTAAAATGTAAAAAGGTTTGAAATGCAAACTCACACATGTGTATACTATCCTACATCTATATTTGTCTCGGTTAAAACTTAAAACTTGAATCTACAACTTTTCCTTTCGATTGATGAGTCACCTGACTCACCTCAATACCCCTAGGTAAGGCCGTTTGGTTAACAATAAAATAATATAGTTAAAATTGGAAAAGAATATGGTTTGTTAAAATTAAATTGAAGGGATGCAATATTTTTGTTATGAATGTTTTTTAAGTCCCAAAATTTACAACTTAATATCATGTTAAGGTTCGATTTATATGCCCATTTTTCATTTGTAATCGTTAATTTAATTTTTACCCGATTTGTTCACTTAAACTTAAATAAATGAACACGTACAAATTAGTCATGTTCGTATCACTTAGTTTGTTTATGCCACTAGCCAAAAATGTAAATTTCGTTTGAAGTGCGTAATGTAGGTGTTTAAAACACGCACTTTTCAAGACTTTCGAGAAAACAAAATAAATGTTTATATACTTATTTTACACTAAAATAAACAGTTTTCTAGACAATGAATTTAATGATTATTTTTAATAACCTTTTACCTATAAACACTTTTAAACTATGCACTCCAAACACCCCTGATTGTCAAAGACATGAGCTCATTATTTTAATTGAACAAATTGGAGACGTGGAAGAGTGTATTATGATCCGGACCCCCTTCCATTGCCTGAGGATACGGATGGTAATAGATGTCATTTAACTTATTAAGTATTTTTCTAGTCTTAAAAACTCTCGAATGACTTATTTTCTAAAAGTCACGAGTTTTATTTCTTATTGGGTAAATAATTACTAGATGAAAAGTGGAAGGTTCAAAAACAGCTCGGTCACCCTAGGACAACCCTTATAACGGATATACCCTTTAAAAAAAGTATTGAATAGTCTCTGACTCTCACATTAAAACAAGTTAATTGGGGTTTATATTTTAAATTGTTAAAACCATACTAAAGTATTTACAATCTCTCAAGTCATTTTGTAAAACTAAGAGAGATTAGTTTAATAGTACAATTTTGTAATCATATTCAAGAAAGATTTTGACATGGATCTATTTTGTTACCTATGAGAGCAGATGAAATTGATATGTTTGTTTGTTACAAACTAGGAATTATATATCCCCCGCGTTGCAGCGGGACTTTAAAGCGTACATTTAGGTGTCCAATGATTCATCATTTTTTTTATCAAGAAAAATCTTTTATATCAACTATTTATGGTATGATAATGTGTGTAATTGATGTTCAACCAAATTTGCCTGAACCAATTTCAAATAAATTAATAAAACTTAAATGACAATTACATAATAATAAAAGTCAATAAATATAAATACTAATAGTTGATAAATTGAATTAGACAACACCTTTAGCAACTTTGTTATAACAAAGTTTGTAAATATTTATAATTAATACATATATAAAATATAAAATTATTTCACACAAAATGTGGATATATGCATATTTGCTTTATGTAACAGTGGCCTGTATAAATTCACTCACAAAAGAATATTAAAAAAAAAGTGAAGCCTTTTTAATATTATCATAGATTTTGAGGTGACTTGGTAAATGTCATGTGGGTCCCACGAAAATTTGGGCAAAGGTGAATGGCTGGGCAGATTTTAATTACTAATTTTTATTTTTTTAATTTTATGAACAGTGAATTAATATTATTTTATGTATAGTAAATGTATTTATATGGTAATATAAGAAATTAGTGTCGGGTTTAAGTCTAGTCGGGTCGGACGTACCTTAAAACTTGTTGTTGAACAAAAGTAGTAGGATTAGAGCTAGCGACGGAATTATACCAACGGATGCTATCCCCAACAATAGGCCACCCTCTTCCTCCTGGAGGCAATTTATCGGACTTGCTTCTTTTAAAATTTACGGAATTAGCGACAAATATCAGAAGCACCAACACAAGGATCACATAGCTCCATATGACCATATTCTTCCTTACACCCAAGAGGTGGTGCGGTGATGATGGTGGTGGTTTGAAATCTTATGGCATTTGCTGGCTTTTAATTAAAAGGCATGAACCACTAATGCATGTATTTACTTTATAACCCCTTATGTTTGACATGTTACTTCTTTTTGACCTTTTATTTACTTTAAATAAAAGGTGTTAGAAAACTATGATATCAACGTAAGATCGGAATACACTTAACCATTGGCGGATCCATATGGTTATAAGGGGGGTGCGTGGCCCCCACTTGGTGGGGCCCCCATATATAAAAAATCTGATTTTTTATTTATTTTAATAGAAAATTCTTTTATCGACCCCACTTGTTAAATGGTCAACTATTAGTGGACTTCGATTGATTTTGATCATAGATTCGCCACTGCACCTAACCTGATTAGCGTAATTAGGTTTGGACCGGGTCGGGTTGACCATTTAAACACCCCTATGTGTATACAACTTTTTATCTATGTCATGGCTATACTTTCACAAAATTACATTGATTACCACACCCTACAGCTTAACGACATATGCCTAAACATATTAAAGCAACCACTTTCTAATATCTGTAAGATTTATTATAGAAGTTATTTTTATTTATGTATATAACAAATGTAAAGAAATGTATTATGAGATGTTATATGATATGAACGTTGTTTATCTACTAATAAGTATTTAATTTTTTATAACATTAGATGTAAATCCCTTCGAAAAGTTATTATCTTCCCACACCATGGATTTTGTCTATTTTGTCAGAGGAAAATAAACACACACTAATAAAAATCCTAATGTCCTATATTTGGAGCATGTAATAAAGTGTTGTGAAGTAACTAAGACTTTGGAAAATTGCAGAGGTTATTTGTGAAATTATATAAAAGTGAGGTGTTGTTTTTGATGAAAGAAAAGTAAGGAGCGAGCATTCCAAGCATCAGTTAGTTGACCAAAATAGTTTCATATGATCTAACAGACCTTGTAAAGTTTCTACTTTGTTTTTCTTTTCTTTTTTTTTTTTTTCTAAAATTTTTTATTTAAAACTTAACAAATATAATAAACTATAATGTTTTAACCCATGCCGCGGAGAATTTTACAAAGATATATCTGACGGCATAATTATTGCATACTCTTATCTGAATTTTATTATTTAAAACAAAAGTTACCCAGGAAGAAACTACGCCCTCGAGCTCGAGCTTTTATGGGTGGTCATGCTTTGGGTACTATAAATAATTTGTGGGGTTATTATTGCGTATTTTCTGTGTTAAATGGCTGTATTAGATAACAATATTTATATGACAAAAATGGTTTATTACGAATTATATTGATCACGGATTTACCACACCTCTTTCAGTGGGCATGATTTATCACAGATTGTATTGATCACGGATTTATCACACTTTTTTGGTGGGCATCAATTATCACGGGGTTAAGTATAAAATCTCTTGAAGATGGAAATATACTTAAGATGACATGTAATGAATAACCAATTGTTTCAAGTGGTAATTAGGTAGGAAACCAAGCAGAACAATCAATATTCTACCGAGGTGTGAACTGAATAACAAATTATTGTATGAAGTCAAAAATGTTAGCAATAAAAATAAAATGGAGAAACGTATCTATCACTATTCACTCAGATGGTAAATATATATTTATAATTGAGTTTTTCTAACATGTGCCCCTAGGCACATGTTTAGGTGCATTCAGTTCTCTCGAAGTTTCCTAATAAAGTCTCATTACTCATTAAAGATGTTCATATTTCACATTTTGAATAAATGTATTAAATACTCCCTCCGTCCCAAAATTATTATCCACATTTGAATATCAAATAGTTTAAGAAAAGTGCATTTATTACACTGTGCAACCAATAGTATTTTATCTTTATCACCTAAGTATTTTTTGATTGGTTGAATTTTTAAGTGTACAGTCATTTTGGGATATTTAAAAAAGAAAATATGGACAATAAAAATGGGACGGAGGGAGTAGATTTTAAGTTTAATTGGAAAGTTGATGTTAATTAATACATCTAAACATGTGCCACCTTGACACATGTTAGAAAAATCTTTTATAATTATGTGATATTATTGCTAAACTTCTATATACTTTATGCATAATGAACATATAACATTGTAATAGAAAAATATGTCAGGATAGTGAATATCTTCTGGCGCTAGTGTTAGGATTAAATCTCTGAACATAAAAGGTCTTATAGTAAGGTTATCTTAAAACTCTAGCTGGGGAGCTCTTCAGGCAATGACATTATAAATGTATACTCATCGTAATGTACACGTGGGAGTTCGTTGTATTATGTGCATTGACAAAGACGTATGCGTGACGTCATGTCCTGTACAATATAAGAGACTAAAAGGTCACACGAGTGCACCAATCTCAAACCAAGTAAATAATTACCAAGTATGAATAATTCACAAGTTAAATCAACTATTATAAGGGAATTAAATATTACTCCCTCCGTCCCACAAAAAACTTCGCATTTCACCCTAAATTTTTTTCCCACAAAAAACTTCCCATTTGCTACATATATTGGGCTCCACATAATAAAATAATATTATTAATAAGGACTCCACCACTTATTATCCACTAACTATCTTTCTCTATCCAAATCAATCTTATATTTTAATCAAATATATTACCAATACCCCACCACTAACTATTACCTTAAAACTTGTGCAAAAGTGAAATGGGAAGTTTTTTGTGGGACGGAGGGAGTAATATTTAATGGTATATTAATTATAGTTTTTGATTAATGAGTTTTGACTAAATGTATAATTAAGCGTATGAGCTTGATTACCAGGCTTGGCACTAAACTAGATTAAAAATGTATAATTATCGGGCTTGATTACAAACTGGTAGATCTACAAACTCTAAAGCAACTAGTTATAATCAATAAGAAAAACATACATCGTTGGTGCTCGGCAAGAATCCTTGCGAACGAGTTCTTGCCCGATTGCAATAGACTAGGATCCAAAGAGAATCCTTCTAACAGCTTACACCAAAAATCACAATCGGACGAAACGATACCCTACTATGTATAATAAAGTATTCGGTGAGAACCTCGACAATACAAACCAAACAATTCACCAACGAAAGGGGCGTCGGCTGGCGACATGCACGGTGACCAGGGTGGTAACAACGGCTATCGGTGTTCGGCCGAGAGCTCGAAAGGAGGGAGACGCCTATGGTGTGGGGTAAATGAGATGCATAAAACCAATACCCTAAGCCTTGTATTTATATGTTTTAAATCCTAATGTGGGTTATAGTAATACTCTAATTAGGATTGATTTATTACCCATTAGCCCCTAGATTTGTACATATTAATTAACTTGTAATTAATGACAATCAAACCCCTTTATTCTCATGTATAGTTGTGTCTTGAGGGTAACCCAATATAAGTTTTATTTTACGTGAAATGTTTAGTCAATTATTTGATGATGTTGGACACTATATCCAACATATGCAACTCAAAATTGGTCTATCATATTTTATCGTTTTCATCCTTTTCTTTTAAGGGGCGTTTTAGAGGATTTATTAAAATAGATTTATGCTTATGAGCTTATAAGTTTATGAGTTTGTTGGGTAAAATATTTAAGAAAGCTTATATCAAGATATTATAAAATAATTAGAAAAATAAAGTTTATAAACTAATAAGTTAACACATGACTGCAAATGATGTCTAGCTCAACTGGATTGATGTATGAGTTTTACTCGCATATGAGGCGTGATGTCTGGAGTTCGAATCCTGTAAACATCTCTTTGTGGTGCCAAATATGAGAGATTTTTCCCTTGAGTTTCCCCTTATAAAGGAGCTCAAACACGAGGTTCTCACTGGAATATTACGAGTAAACTTCAGTTTTTCCTAAAAAAAAAATGAAGTTAAGTATTTTAAGATGAGCATATGAGGGTAAGTATGAAAAATGTTTAATAAGAAAGGATTGTAGAAATTAAATAACTTTCAAACCCAATGTGAGCTGTCATTTATTAGACCTCCTACACCGTTAATAGTTGAAGACGGGTTTCTATTTTTGCTTGGCTTTTCCGTTTGGGACTAAAAAAGTTACTCACAATTATAAACTGTGCTTTAAAACTTGTACGATTAATATCATCATCCTTTCACTTTATGCAAGTAAAAAACAAACTGCAAACCAACCATTTCTCTACAAATTCTTGTAATTTCTCGCCCACTCTTGTTGGAGCTTCAAATCGACCTTGTTTGTTCTTTTTAGGGACAAAAAGCTGTTTCCAGAGAATCTTGTGAGGTACAACAATTTTATACGGTGATCAATTTGAGTGTTAATGTACTTGTACGTGATCATTCTGTTAGATCTGTACTATTTCATGTTTGACGGTGTATTTCTACTCCGATCTGCGTTAATCTCTTCGTTTATGTGTTAATTTGAATTTTATTACTTTTTGTTGTACTGAAATTGTGATTTTTTTCACTTTTTGTACGGATTCCAGGGTTTCTTTTTCATAGTTAGGAGTTTTGCTTTTCTTGAGCTTTCATAAATTTTGAAGTTGCTGTAATGTGTTTGTTTAAGTGTAATTTGCTGTTTCGAGTGTGATTAAATCACTTTGTGTATTATGATATTATCTACTTAATTTCTTAAAAAAAATAAAAAAATCGTAATCTTTACTTGCTTTAAAAAAATGAGTAGTAAATGTGTTTCGTACGTGATTCATTTCCTTCGCGTTTGTAGAATCTGTGAAATTTACACAAACTTATTCGTAGTGCATGCTTTTATTTTTCTTTTAGTATCATTTTATTATTTTTTTAATTTTTAAATCAGTCATGTTAACATCTTTTTAGTCTTGTGAGTCCTTTTACTTCTTTTATATATATATATATATATATATATATATATATATATATATATATATATATATATATATATATATATATATATATATATATATATATATATATATATATATTTGAAGATTCTGACGTAGGGTGTGTTGAAAGTCAACTATCGTTCATATTTTTCAACTCTGTTGTTCTCTAAGACCGACCATGACCGAACCCGGTAAGTGACCTCTCGTGTGGGTTTGGTCGGTGGTCGCTCTATGTATGCAATGATTGCTTGTACATTATGCATGGTAAGTGGTACATATATTAATAAAATTAATTTTAAAGTTTGATCATGAGTTCATTTACCACTACGAGGATTTGGTCATAATTTATCATGTGTTTTGTCTAAAGCTAAAAGCTTATGTGGCACTTTTGTTGCATTTGTCACTTTGGCTTTCGTCTTTTTAGTTTTCAAGTGAATTTTATTATGTAATGATATTTCTTCCTACTCATTTTGATCATGACAAGTGTCAAAATCAAGGGATGATATGAGGAAAGAGAATTAATGGATGACACATGTCAACCTTAGAAGTGAGTAGGCTTATGGGTAGGAAGAAATATCATTTCTCTTATGTAATTGTTCACCTGACAGTATGATGTTTTTCTTTTTTGTAGCTGTCATCATAATGAGAAAGAGGAAGACTGAGTCCCCACAACATCCGCACGACATCCACCACGACAGTCACAACAACTGGGTGGCTATCAAGGGCGGAGGGGACCACACAACAAGACCAACGTGGACCAACACCACAAGAAAGTCAAGGGTGGGGTCCACGTGAACGGTCCACTATTAGTGGACCACTGGACCAACAACCACCAAACCGTCAAAGAGGACCATCATCTATGGCACCAACTCCCGAGCTGCACCAAGCAACACATGCACCCAATAAACCCGGGGTGATGCAACCACCTGACCAAGTGGCTCATGCTGAGTCATCTTCTGGTTCATATAATCTTCAAGCTGCACATGCTTCTAGCAAATCTCCTTCACGGCCTGGAAAAGGTAGTTTGGGAACAAGGTGCATTGTTAAGGCCAACCATTTCTTTGCCTCATAAGGATTTACACCACTATGATGTAAGTTTTGTTATGTGGTTTGTTTATTTTCCAACAACATACTTTTCATTTTGCATAAAAAGTCCCTAATTTGTTGAATATATATGAATTTATGGTGGAATTAGGTTACCATCATCCCTGAAGTGACCTCTCGTGGTGTAAAGCGTGCAGTAATTTCACAACTGGTTAAACTTTACAGAGTATCTGATCTTGGAAAACGGCTTCCTGCATATGATGGAAGAAAAAGTCTTTATACAGCTGGACCTCTTCCTTTTGTCTCGCAAGATTTCAAAATTACTTTGCCTGATGAAGATGGCGCCAGGTGTCGCATCTTGATTAGTTTAAATTCTTTTTCCTAACTAATTTAACAATACTTATCATAATTCTTGATTCAGGAGAGAGAGAGACTTCAAAGTTGTTATTAAGTTTGCTTCACTTGCATCACTTAGGAATGTTTTTACAAGGAAAGCAGGCAGATGCACCACAAGAAGCCATTCAAGTTTTGGATATTGTTCTTCGTGAGTTGCCTACACGTCGGTAAGTCTAAACTTCAATCTTTAATTAATTAATAATATATATTAAAATATTTATTATATATTTATCTATTACAATTGTTACATGTTGGGTCTTGTGTAGGTACACACCAGTGGGTCCGTCGTTTTATGACCCTAATTTGGGTCGTAGGCAACCATTGGGTGACGGGCTGGAAAGTTGGCGTGGTTTTTATCAGAGCATACGCCCTACTCAAATGGGACTGTCCCTTAATATTGGTTCGTACGCATTTTGCCTCTAAATTTATTATTTTTTATTTCAGATTGTGAAATTCGTTTTATTAATGTTGTGTTGTAGATATATCCTCAACTGCTTTTATTGAGCCATTGCCTGTAATTGAATTTGTTAGTCAACTTCTAAACAAGGATGTTTCAGCTAGATCATTATCTGATTCGGATTTGGTTAAGGTTAGACTTGTCAATTTTGAAAACTTACTTCATTGTGCATTTATATCTAAATCCAGAAGATAATTTATATTTTTTATTATATAATAATAAATAGATAAAAAAAGCATTAAGAGGAGTGAAGGTTGAAGTAACACACCGTGGAAATATGCGTAGAAAACATCGCATATGTGGATTAACATCTCAAGAAACAAGATATCTTAAGTAAGAACTATGATCACTTGTTTTAATCTTTTATTTATAACATGTAATTAACTTGATTGTATTATTCAAATATCAGTTTTTCAGTGAATGAAAGTGGAAAAATGAAATCTGTGGTTGAGCACTTTTATGAAGCATATGGATTTGTGATCCAACAAGTTCAATTCCCATGCCTGCAAGTTGGAAATACTCAGAGACCACATTATCTTCCAATGGAGGTCTGTAAATAAATAAAGTTTTTTTTTTTTTTTTTTGGTGATGGTTTAATGTGTAATGTTCAAAATCATCAGGTGTGCAAGATTGTAGAGGGTCAAAGGTATTCAAGGAGGTTAAATGAGAGACAGATTACAGCTCTACTCAAAGTCACATGTCAACGTCCTCAGGAGAGAGAAAAGGATATCCTAAAGGTCTTCAGTAGTTGACTTTTTGCTTACTCTAATTTTGACCTTTTATTCATTATTACATGTCTGATGTTTCTGCAGACTGTAGCTCACAATAATTATGCTAATGATGATTATGCAAAGGAGTTTGGGATAAAAATTAGTCACAAGCTCGCCTCTGTTGAAGCTAGGATCTTACCTCCCCCTTGGGTAAATTAACTTTCACTTTTTTCATTTTAAAAATAAAAATAAATAATTTCTCTGACTGCCAATCTTGCTTTTGTAGCTCAAGTACCATGACACAGGCCGTGAGAAGGACTGTCTGCCTCAAGTAGGTCAATGGAACATGATGAACAAGGTAGTTGTCCTTTTCTATATATATACATATATGCGTGTGTGTGTGTTGATTTCTTAGTTTGTTTTGTCTTTAAAATTTGTTACAGAAAATGGTCAATGGTGGGAGAGTGGACAGCTGGATCTGCATAAATTTTGCACGCAATGTGCAAGATAAAACTGCCCGTTCTTTCTGTCAAGAGCTTGCCCAAATGTGTAATGTTTCTGGCATGGTACGTCAACAATCCTTTTTCTTGAATTTTATTATATTTAATTTTATTTAATAATTTTTTTTTTAAATTAAAATACAGGCCTTCAATCCCGATCCTGTTCTTTCACCAGTTAGTGGTCGACCTGATCGGGTTGAGAGAGTGTTAAAAGCTTGTTTCCATGATGCAATGTCCAGGCTCCAACGTCATAAAAAGGAACTTGAACTTGATTTGCTGATTGTCATTCTGCCAGACAACAATGGCTCTCTTTATGGTATTACAAATGCTGACCTGTCAATTGTCATATCATATCATGTTTTTTTTATAAAAATTTATGTGTTTTTTAGGTGAAGTGAAACGAATCTGTGAGACTGATCTTGGGATAGTATCTCAGTGTTGTCTGACAAAACACGTGTTTAAAATGAGCAGACAGTATTTAGCAAATGTTGCTTTAAAAATAAATGTGAAAGTTGGAGGAAGAAATACGGTTCTTCGTGATGCAATTTCAAGGAGAATTCCTAATGTCAGTGATGTTCCCACCATTATTTTTGGTGCTGATGTCACTCACCCGCACCCTGGGGAAGATTCAAGTCCATCTATTGCAGCTGTATGATAGATACATTCTCTATATATATATATATAAATATATATAACTGATTTTTTTTGTTTTTAATTTTTAATTTTTTTTATTAATAAATAATGTGTTGAATAGGTTGTTGCTTCTCAAGATTGGCCCGAGATAACAAAATATGCTGGGTTGGTTTGTGCACAAGCTAACCGCCAAGAACTTATTCAGGATCTATACAAAGAACCAAACAAAGGCAAAGTTTCTGGTGGCAATGGCATGATCAAGTAATCTCTTGCTCCCTATTATTAAACCTGGAACCTCCTGTGAATTTCAACACAGTAATTGGTCCAAATTGGTCAAGGTCAACGAAAGTCAAACTTACTTCAAAAAATTAAAATCAATTTTAGGGTTTTTACTGACTAATTTAGTTATTTTGTTATGGACTTAAGGTTTTTAATTTTTATTTTGAACATTGTTAACTTTCTTGCATGATTATTGACTAATTGGTTAATTATGGCATGAAAAAAAACAGGGAACTCCTCGTATCTTTCCACCGAGCAACTGGGCGAAAACCAGAGCGGATAATTTTCTACAGGTATTTATAATTTATAAATATAAATCCTCCATTGACATCAGCATCCTCAATTATGTTGACTTTTTTTGACTATGTAGGGATGGAGTCAGCGAGGGACAATTTTATCAAGTTCTACTCTATGAACTTGATGCAATTCGTAAGGTGATAATAATAATTATATATAACTTATTCTATAAATCAATTCAAATCATATTTTTATTTTATTGTAATTAAATTTGTATCAGGCATGTGCATCTCTTGAGCCAAATTATCAGCCTCCAGTGACGTTTGTTGTGGTTCAAAAACGTCATCATACAAGACTGTTTGCCAATGATCACCGTGATCGAAGCTCTACTGACAGAAGTGGAAATATTCTTCCAGGTTTTATTAATTCATTTAAGTCAATTAGTTTTTTAAAAAGTTACTAAAATAATGTTATTTATGCAGTAGTTAGACAAAAATGACCTGTTGTTATTTGTCATCCAATAGTTTATTTTATTTATTGTCCTTAATTTATGTTTTGTTATGTGTATGGAAATATGCAGGCACAGTTGTTGACTCCAAGATTTGTCATCCCATCGAGTTTGACTTTTACTTGTGCAGTCATGCGGGAATTCAAGTACGTATTTTAGATAATGATAAAAAATTGTATTATTTTCTATTTAAACCTTTTTGCTTACATAATTTGGTTAACAATATGTTGTATTGTTTAACAGGGTACAAGCCGTCCAGCTCATTACCATGTGTTATGGGATGAGAACAAGTTTGAGGCTGATACTCTGCAAACCCTAACCAATAACTTGTGCTACACGTATGTCTTTTTTTTTTCATTTGTTTGTTAGATTCTAATAAATTATTTTTTATGAAATAAGTCTTGGTTTATGTTTGATTTGATAGGTATGCTAGGTGCACTCGTTCAGTATCTATTGGTAAGTTAAGTTCATTTCTCTAAATCAAAAATTGAAATTGTTGTTTTATTTTTTTTGTTTTAATAAATACATATTTAATTATCAATTTATTATGTTAAATACAGTACCTCCAGCATACTATGCTCATTTGGCTGCATTTCGTGCACGGTTTTATATGGAGTCAGATACGTCAGACAACGGGTCAATGACAAGTGGTCGTGGTAGGGCAAATGATGGTGTTAGGCCCCTTCCTGCCCTCAAGGAGAATCTCAAACGTGTCATGTTTTATTGCTAAAAAATCTTATGTTATTATATATATTATTATGTATTATGTATGTGTGTTGTGTGGTTTTGCTACTTTTTGTACTGTTTTCCAACTTAAATTGGTGATTGTTGTTTGTTGTTTGCTATGACATTTTCTGATTTAGATACGGTTAAATTGTTCTAGATTCACTCGCTTGTTTGGTCTTGGTTGAAGCTCATGATTAAATCGTTCTTGACCTTGTGTTTGTAAGTTTATGGGTTTTTATCTTAAAATTAATTGGCTGTAAGAGGAGTAGTTTAAGATCTTTATAAGCATATTATACGTTTATTATTTGTCCAATGTGAAGGCAAGGTTATTGGGTGACAAAAATGATATGATTTGTCTATTAATAGCATGTACACGTTGGTTATATTTTGCCTTTCAAAAGAACAAGGAAAAGAGAGAGAAAGGAAAAAAAAGTATTAATCCATGATATAAACTTGACCATCTAATATGTGTAATCCACTAATAAACTGTTAGAATAAATCACAGTTCAACTTATTACTGATGCTGCAGTTAGTACTGATCATGGTTACTACTGATGAAGACTATGGTTATTACTGATGGGGCAGATACACTTGATACCGATGAGTTGATACTGGTGAAGACTATAACTAACTTACTACTGGTCATGCATAAAGAGAAGATACTACTGATCATTAGTAGTTAATACTGATGTTGGTTTTGGACTTACTACTGATTATCAGAGTTACTACTGATCATCACATTTACTACTGATGATGCATATTTACTACTGGTGATTGCAGTTACTACTGATACGCGTATTTGGAAGCAAATCAAGTCCGAGATCTTCGCAGAGTTAGTTATAGAATGTTATTCAATGTATATCTTTTATAATTCGATGTAAATCAAGTCCTAGAATAACTAGGGTAAATAGTTAGGCTTCAAGGACTAATAAGTAGTTCCTTACGAATTGTAAACGTACGTGTGTATTGTTAATCAATAATATACATTGAAGCCTTTTGTGAATCACTGTGTTCTTAATATTATTGTTCATTGTTCATTCAATATACAATATTCTATTGTTCTTAATATATTAATACAAGTGTTGATCCGTTGCAACTTCTTGTTATTAGTAGATCTGGGTTGGCAATAACTTGTTTTGGTTATTTGATCCTGACAAGTGGTATCAGAGCTTATTGGTTCTAGATCTACGAATTTTAAGAACAACAAAAAGTTTTAATCTTTAAAACACACAGATTGTTAATTATGACTGATAACAATGAAAGTACTCAAGCAAATAAAATCCCTATACTCACTCCCAATAACTTTGGAATGTGAAAGAATCGTATTAAGCAATACATGCTTATTACTGATTATTCCATGTGGGAAGTTGTTGTTGAAGGAAACAAAACCGTTCACAATCAAGCAACAAGCTCTGCAACTGAAGCAGACAAACTCAAGTGTGAAAAGGAGAAAAAAGAAAGAGGAATTGAACTCAAAGCTCTAAGCACTCTTCTACTGGCCATTCCTAATGATTATCAACATCTCTTTGTTGAATATGATGATGCAAAGATGTTGTGGCAGGCACTGGAAAAGAGATTTGTTGGCACTAAAAGCACCAAAAGAAACATGAAGTCTGTACTAAAACAGGACTTTGAAAATTTCAAAGGCCAAAAGAATGAATCCCTATCTCAAATCTTTGATAGGTTCAACAAACTCATCGGTGAATTGAATCAAGTTGGTGTGAAACCAGACAATGATGATGTCAACAGAATATTTCTCAGATCTCTTGGAGAAGAATGGTCTATGTACACAGTCATATATAGACAAGGTGATGCTCTGGAAGAAAAAGAGCTGAATGAATTATACAATGAGCTAAGGGTATTTGAATCTGATGTAAGCTCTAAAACTCCTAATTTATCTTCAAACAATGCTGCTTTTGTGTCTAATACAGGAACAGATCAGGAAACTGCAAAGGCTGCAGATTGTGAAGATACTGCAAGAGAATCCTTCTTCACTAGTCATGTGCATACTGCACTAATTAGTGATGATTTGGAACAATTGAATCCTGATGATCTTGAAGAGATGGATCTAAAATGGCAGATGGCTATGCTGAGCCTGAGAACCAAAAGGTTCTTGAAGAGGACTGGTAGAACAAACCTTAACTACAACAAAGGTGACAAGGCTGGATTTGACAAGACTAAAGTCAAATGTTACAACTGTAACAACCTTGGGCACTTTGCTAAAGAATGTCCTCAGCCAGACAAAAGATCAAACTCAACTGCTCTTGTTTCACAACAAGGACAAGGTTATGATTGGAGCTTTCAAGCAGAGGAACATGCACAGAATCAAGCTCTCATGGCTTTCACTGATTCTCCTACTAAGGTACATTCTAAATCTTGCACTCCTGAATGCATTAAAGCATATAAAGATTTAGAAAAACTTAATAAAGAAACACTTGAAGAGATGATTCTAAATAGAAATAGAAGAATTGAATATAGTGGTTGTATAGCTGATCTTGAAAATCAAATTAAAATTTATAAAATAACTGATCAAAAGATAAAAGAAGAATTGCTACAAACCACTTATGAAAAAGAACATCTTGAATTAAAATTAAAAGAAACTTTGATCAAACTAGAAGAATATCAAATGGAATTAGAACAAAACAAATTAACCATTAAAAAGTTTGAAAGAAGTTCTCAAATTGTCAATGAATTAACAAGTAATCAAACCACTGAAAAAGTTGTGCATGGAGTGGGATATCATGCTGTTCCACCTCCAATTAATTTTATCCTCCTCTTAAATCAAGCACAGAAAGAATTTTAGATGATTTAAAAATGACAAATAACTGTGAAACTAGTAATGAAACATCTGAATCAAATGATACATCTGATGATGATCAAACTACAGACTCAATTGATACAAGTTTTCACACAGCACAAAGTCAAAATGACTCTCCTAAATATGATGCAGAAAATATACCAAAAATTTTAAGAAGGGGAAATGAAAGAAATAAAAATCAACTCTTAGATCAAAGAAAACCTGAAGGTGCTAAGGATAAGAAATTAAGATGTGTTATTTGCAACAAAGTAAACCATCTAGCAAAGGATTGTCACTTCAATCCAATTAACTGCAAAGAGTTCAAAGAATTTAAAAATTCTAAAGAAAAAGCAAAAATACAAAGGATAAAAGATACTACTGATCCATTAGTAGTAAATTAAACAAAATCTCAAAAATCTGAAACACCAAAATTTAGAAGAAATGCCCCAAGGTTTGTGCAAAATAAAAGAGTTGGAAGCCCAAAGAACAGCAATTATTTCAAAAATAATGGAAAATTAAATCAAAATAAACAATATTTTAATTTTTCTAACACCAGTAGAAACTTTAAAAGGTTTACTACTGATCCTAACCCTAATTACAATGCTGTTGGGTACCAGTACCAAAACACTACTGGTAAAAACCCTAATTTTAAAGATACTACTGCTGCCAAACCAAATGTTAAAAACACTACTGGTTATCCTAAACATGGTAATTACCCAAATACTACTGGTCCATCAGTAGTAAAGTATTCAAAAGCTAAATATAATGGGTATAGACCAAGGTCAGGAGTAAACTCAGACACCAGTAAGAATTACAAAAGGGCAGTAGTAAAACAAAACACCAGTACTAAACAGGTATGGGTACCAAAAATGTTTAAAATTAAATCTTCTACATCTTACTTCTCAAAGGATGAACCCAAGACATATAAAGCTTGGGTTCCCAAACTTAACTAATCTTTTACTTACTTGTGCAGGCATTCAGATCCCTGAAGAAGGTAGAACATGGCACAAAATTTAAAAATGCTAACCTAATTAACTTTTGTGATCTTAAAGGTATTGACAGGCAATACAGCTCACCTAGAACTCCTCAACAAAATGGTGTAGCTGAAAGAAGAAATAGAACCATCATTGAAGCAGCAAGATCAATGTTAGTAGAATCAAAATTACCAATTACTTTTTGGGCTGAAGATGTTAATACTGCCTGTTATGTACAAAACAGAGTATTAATAGTTAAGCCACATCATAAAACACCATATGAACTTTTTAACAAAAGAAAACCTTCCATAAGTTTCTTAAAATCATTTGGTTGTCCTTGTACTATTTTGATTACAAGAGAACAAATTGGTAAGTTTGACTGCAAAGCTGATGATGGAATCTTTGTGGGATACTCTACTCAAAGCAAATCATACAGAGTGTTCAACAAAAGATTAAGGATTATTGAAGAAAGCATCAATGTATCCTTTAATGAGAATATACCTAATGAACAAGGAAATGGTCCAGATTGGCTATTTAACATAGACAATCTAACCAAATCCTTTAACACTAACTTGGATTTAAATGCAGGTGATTCACACCGTCATACTCAAAAGGAAGGAACATCATCTTTCAATTCTGGTCAAGAAGAGATGAGATACATAGTAGTTGATACTATTCCCACAGTTAATACTGAGAACAGTAATAACTTAAATACTACTGATCACAGTAGTAACTCTGAACTAGCAAATGATGATGAACCAAATATCAATGACAATGAAGAACCTCAAGAGGAACAAATCCCTGAGACAAATGAGTCAAATCTTGAAAATCAACTAGTGGTTGATAGAGCTACAAACTCAAGGACTCAAAAGAACCATCCATTAGACAATGTTCTAAGTGATGTTAAATCACAACTACAAACAAGAAGCAAATTAAATAAAAGTCTAACTGCAAACATGTGTAACATAAGTTTAATTGCTAATGAATGTATGTTTGAATGTTTTCTGTCTCAGGATGAACCAAAGAAGATTCAACAAGCAATGAAGGATTCAAACTGGATTGAGGCAATGCAAGAAGAACTCCTTCAATTCAAATTACAAGCTGTTTGGACACTTGTACCTTTACCCAAAAGAAAAAGAGCCATTGGAACAAGAGGGATCTTTAGAAACAAGAAAGATATATGAAAGAGGTATAGTGATCAAGAACAAAGCCAGACTTGTAGCCCAAGGATACACTCAAGAAGAAGGAATAGACTATGATGAAGTATATGCTCCTGTTGCAAGAATTGAAGCAATAAGAATATTCCTAGCATATGCTTCATACAAGAAGTTTAAAGTCTATCAAATGGATGTGAAGAGTGCATTCCTATATGGGAAAATTGAAGAAGAAGTATATGTGTGTCAACCTCCAGGTTTTGAAGATCCAGAAAATGGTGACTATGTATTCAAACTAGACAAAGCTTTGTATGGCCTACATCAGGCACCAAGAGCATGGTATGATACATTATCATCATACTTGTTGAAGAATGATTTTAAAAGAGGAGCTATTGACAAGACTCTGTTCACAAGAAAGGTCAAAAATGATATACTACTAGTTCAAATCTATGTAGATGATATCATTTTTGGATCAACAAATGATTTATTGTGTAAAGAGTTTGAGGATCTCATGCAAACCAAATTCAAGATGAGCTCCATGGGTCCAATGAACTTCTTCCTTGGACTCCAAGTCAATCAAAGATCAGATGGTATTTTGATAAACCAATCAAAATATGTTGAAGACATCTTGGAGAAGTTTATCATGAAAGACTGCAAGAGTGCAAGTACACCAATGGAAACACACAAACACCTACATCCTGATGCTGAGGGGGAGGATGTAGATGAACATTTATATAGATCAATGATAGGATCTTTGATGTACTTAACAGCATCAAGACATGACATTATGTACAGTGTTTGTGTGTGTGCAAGATATCAAGCAAGACCTAAAGAACTACACTTGCAGGCTGTCAAAAGAATATTCAGATACTTGAAAGGCAAACCATCACTTGGTCTATGGTATCCACATGACTCAGCATTTGAACTCATAGCCTACATAGATAGTGACTATGGAGGTGAATGTCAAGATAGAAAGTCCACTACTGGTGGATGTCAATTCTTTGGATCAAGACTGGTGTCATGGCAATGTAAGAAACAAACAAATGTATCCACATCAACTGCTGAAGCAGAATATGTAGCTGCATCTGCTTGTTGTGCTCAAGTACTTTGGATTCAAAACCAGCTTCTAGACTTTGGTATTTCTATCCTTAAAACTCCTATTTTTATTGATAATCAAAGTGCTATTAGTATTGTGACAATCCAGTAAAACACTCTAAAACTAAACACATTGAAATAAGATTTCATTTTATAAGAGATTGCAATGAAAAGAAGTTAATCAAAGTAGTTAAAATTCATACTGACAATCAATTAGCAGATCTTTTTACAAAAGCATTTGATGTAGGAAGATTCAGCTTCTTAGTTAGCAGTATTGGAATGATTTTAATAAATTAATTTCACAATCAAAATCATGTGTAAAGTTTTTCTGTTGTAAAAAGTTATTTATTTTAATAAGTGTTTTACTACTGGTAGGTCAGTATGGTGTGTATTGAGTATGCACAAAATACTACTGATAAACGATTGTACTCACATATACTACTGGTCTCTAAAATGGTGGTTACTACTGCTAGGGTTGGTAAATTAGGTCAGTATTAAAATTCATTAGTTACTACTGATGTCTACAGTTACTACTGATGTCAAAATCCTTAGTTACTACTGATGTTCATAGATACTACTGACGTTTTCTACTGGTATCTAATTTACTACTGGTCTTTAGATTGTAAAAGTTACCAAACTAACCCCCATGAAAATAACCGTTGTGTTATGATTCGAAGGGCAATTTAGTCTTTTTGCAGATCAAATCGTAAGATATAAATAGCTGAAGTCGATTAATTTAGCATTATTCACACATCGATTTGCTAAATCCTCTCGATAAACCCTAAATCGCGATCATAAACCCTGCACCAGTAACAACATTCATATTTGTTCTCTCAAATCAAACGATCAAACACAAAATCGACGACAATGGCAACTCTACAATCTCTTGATGTTCAAACAAATCTCAAATACTCAGAGTTTCACAACATGTGTGCGTATCTAAAGAATCCAGACGGAACGAAAGACTTTCGTCCAATCGTCATGTTCTTGAAACATTCGTATATAAAGTTTGCACTCACTGTAAATCCTAAGGCCTATCAACAACACCTAGTGAATTTCTGGGAGAATGCAGAACAAGTTGATGATACAGACTTTACTAAGATAAGGTCAGTAGTAGATGGAAAAGAAATCTTTATATCAGAACGATCAATCAGACACCATCTACAACTCCATGATGATGAAGGTATGATTTCTTTACCCAAGGAAGACCTTGTTGAATGTTTACAAACAATGGGATATGAGGGAAGACTTGACATTGTCACTTTTCAAAAAGGTCTTCTCTCCCCACAATGGAAATTTTTAATACACACAATTCAACACTGTCTTTCTCCTAAAAGAAGCTCTTGGAATGAGTTTAACAAGTCAATAGCATCTGCTGTTGTTTGTTTATGCACAGACCAAGTCTTTAATTTTTCAAATATGATTTTTGTAGGGAATGTTGGGAAATCTTTCTACTACAAAATTTTTAATGTATCCCAGATTTCTTCAACATTTAATAAATTGTGAATTGCAAAACTTGTCAACTCCCAAAAATATTTTTACAACACCTGAGTTGAACAAGAAAGTTTTCTCAAATATGAGAAAACAATTTAAATTTTCGGGCAAGGAAACCCCTCTGTTTCCTAACATGATCAAAGATCAACCAAATCTTGGAGAAGGTTCAATCAAAGACACAACCCAATTGAACCTCAACCCACTCCTTCACCCCCAAATGCAGCCCAAACACAACCCCAAACAGTCACTCAATTATCCACCCAATTAGATGTCCTGAATGTGTCCCAGGAACATGAACTAAATCTGCAGAGTGCTACTCTTCACTCTGTAGAAGACCAGCCTTTAGCCAAATCACTCCAGAAAAGCTATAAAAGGAAGAAATCTTCCTTAAAGGACACCAGGGGACCCATTGAGTCAAACCCCAGGCTCCAAGAGTTGTCCTCCAAGGAGGAGAGAGGGCATGAGGAAAGGGCTCTCACTACTGATGCCCCAAAGGTGGGTGCACAGGATAGTGAGAACATCAATAGGACCCAGACCTCGGCAACTCTTAGTGATGACTCTTTTGAGGAAGCACTAAGAGGACCCCGGTGCCAAGAAACCACAAGGGGGGGGGGGGGGGGGGCACTACTGCTTCTTCTAGGAAGAAGAGAGTGTCCAAACAACCCATTTCATCACCAAGAAGTGATGAGGGTAGAACTGAAACTATTGATTTGACGGAAAGGATGGAAAACCTTAAAGCCAATGTACCTGTTAGTGAGCCCGATGATCTTGCTAGAAGGAGTGAGGGCAGTATTGAACAAAAACAATTGACGGATAGGCTGGCATACCTTGAATCCACTGTACATGACTGTCTTACATATCTCACCAATCAAGGAAAAACCATGTCCTACATGAAGAAGCATATCAACACAATCAACAAAAGAATGAGATTATATGAGCACATGCTTCATCAACAAACAAAGATTATAAGGAGACTGAAAAAGAAGGTTGATAGTAGTGATGCTCCACCAGTTGAGCTCACTAAGGGGGAGAAGGAAAACATACAAAGCATGATAGATGAATCTATTGCAGCAGCAGCAACTTCTCTCCTCAATCTTAAAGAAACAAAGGTTGATGAAGGCCAAGTTAACCTAGAAAAGATGGATATTACTGATGAGGCTACTACTACTGCTCCTATGGAAGAACAAGCTCAACAAGAAGCATCAGTAGTAACTCCTACTACTACTGATGTCATAGAAGTAGTAAATCAAGAAGAGGCAGCAAACACTACTGATGGCCTATCAGTAGTAATTCCCGAAGACATACCAGTAGTAACTACCTTGGCTACTACTGATGATATTATTGAGCTGCCACCTCTACTAGAGCCTGCAGTAATAATTCCACCATCACCAACAACAAAGTTAACACAATTGGTGGTGAAAGATATTGATGATGATATCAACTGGTTAGAAGTTGATGAATGCACTCTACCTCCACATCCCAAAATAATTCCCGTGTCACAAATACATACCTATGGTCACAAATTTAGAATTGAAGCAGCTCCAGATAAAAAGAGTGACAATTACATAGGAAAGAGAAAGGAAATTGCTGATGAAGACCAACCTAACAGAGCACAAGGTCATGAAATGGTCAACAAAATCAACTATGCTAAATCAGCCAAGCAGGATAGGTGGAAAGTAAAAAGGCCAAACTATCTGAAGAAGGTTGAAGCCTCTCTAGCCATTGAGAACAGAAAATTAGCAGAAAGGGCTAGAATACTAAGACAACCCTTCACAGAAATAAAATTGGCAGATATAGCTGACATATCAAAACTGCCACAATTTCAACACAAGGTCAAAACCAAACAAGTTGCAGAAACTAGAAAAGAATTACAACGAAGAGAACTACAAAAAATAAGGCAACGTGAATCTGAAACAATAGAACTTCTTGAAGCACAAGTACAAGAATGCAAAGAGCAGAAGGCTGATATGCCAGAACAATTTGCAGACAAGAAGAAAGAAATGGTCACATTCTTGAAGTCAAGAGGTCACAACACAAAGGCCTTTGGAAGAATGAAGTTGATCAATTTAATTGAAAAGTACTGTGTGGAGAAGAAGAAGGACCTTCTTGAACAAAAGATTAAAGAGAAGGACACCACGAAGATTGAACAGATAAACTCCAAAGAAATGAAAGAAAGAAAAACTATAACTGGTGAAACATCTGGTGAACTCTCTTTAACTACAAGAAAAAGGAAGGCTGATCAATCTGAACTAGAACAACCAAAGAAGAAACTACAAATAGTTCAAGTTCATGATCTTCCTATTGCTCCCCTAGAAAGCAATCCAATCATCAACTGGAGATGTATAGATGATGTGATTGAGATTGTTAGAGAAGATAAGGTCACTCAAAGATTTAGAGCTTGGAAACCTTTAGTCATGTCCCTAACCATAAGTGACATAATCAAGATGTTGATTATTGGTAAACCAAGAATGACCAAGAAGACCTGGAAGAATTCAGCTGCAGGTTACATTACAAAAATGATTGATGCTGCTTTCTATCCAGATGAATATCCAGAGAAGTTTACAAATCCAGAGAATATTCAAGCCTGGAATGTGCTGGCAACAGTCAACATGTTCTTCTTTGAATATACAAGTAAGAAGTGTGATTTATTCCTATATGAAAAAGAGTATCCTCACTCTGAGAAAACTCTTTATCAACTTTGGTGCATGAACTTTATTAAACCTAATGATGCTGTGATGTTCCAAAACAAGTTAAATGAATTTGTGAAAAAGATCAGCAAATATATTATTGCACAAAGGAATAAAAGAAACCAACAGACTTTAGAAGCAGATCAAAGAAGAGCAAAACTGTTGGAAGAAAAAGAAAAGAAGAAGAAGAAGATGTGAAAAAGAAACTTGATTGATTGAAAGAGAATCAATAAGTTTAGGGGGAGATTGTTAGAACAAATCACAGTTCAACTTATTACTGATGCTGCAGTTAGTACTGATCATGGTTACTACTGATGAAGACTATGGTTATTACTGATGGGGCAGATACACTTGATACTGATGAGTTGATACTGGTGAAGACTATAACTAACTTACTACTGGTCATGCATAAAGAGAAGATACTACTGATCATTAGTAGTTAATACTGATGTTGGTTTTGGACTTACTACTGATTATCAGAGTTACTACTGATCATCACATTTACTACTGATGATGCATATTTACTACTGGTGATTGCAGTTACTACTGATACGCGTATTTGGAAGCAAATCAAGTCCGAGATCTTCGCAGAGTTAGTTATAGAATGTTATTCAATGTATATCTTTTATAATTCGATGTAAATCAAGTCCTAGAATAACTAGGGTAAATAGTTAGGCTTCAAGGACTGCTATAAGTAGTTCCTTACGAATTGTAAACGTACATGTGTATTGTTAATCAATAATATACATTGAAGCTTTTTGTGAATCACTGTGTTCTTAATATTATTGTTCATTGTTCATTCAAGATACAGTATTCTATTGTTCTTAATATATTAATACAAGTGTTGATCCGTTGCAACTTCTTGTTATTAGTAGATCTGGGTTGGCAATAACTTGTTTTGGTTATTCGATCCTGACATAAACTATAGTCAATCACTAGAAAACAATAAAATATGTATAATGGTCAAAATTCAAGTTGTTGATTTGTGTAAAATGAATCATCCACATTCATATTGATTCCATAAACATCTTCCTCTCTTTCTTCATCCCATCTAACAACTTCCCTAACATATTTCATCATTTCTTCAACCGATTCACGTTTTCTAGCTATACTTTGACATACAAAAAGCTTCCTACCCGTTATCGACACATACAACTCTTTAAATTTCTTAGCCACATAATAATAAGCTTGGTTTGCTAGCGTTTGGTTGTTGTGGTGAGATTTTATTGGCTTGAAATCATGAAACCATTCACAAAGTGTTAATGGTTTTCGGGCTATTTTGTCTTCAAAAATGTCGTATTTGTTAAGGACAAGTATGAAAGGAATGTTGGTGAAATAAGGATGTTTTATGAGGCTCTCAAATGAGTCTTTATTTGCTAACATCTTGTTTTTTGTGACATGTGATGATGATTGGTCGTAGTCGCTTAATGCTATGCAATATATGACTACTCGTGTGTCTTCAAACATGTCTAACAATTTGTGACGGTTGGTATGTTCGCCCTTTGCGCTCATGCGAATTAGTTGATACCTAAAAAAATTAATTAATGGTGAGACCAAATAAGCAAAAACATTCAAGGTGACCATCTTTTATACTCCCTTTGTATCACAATAAGTGATACATTGTTGGTTTTATGGTCAGGCAAAAAATTATATAATGGATAGTAAGTGGAGGGTGGATCCCACTCCTTTTGAATAAAGTGATGTTAATGATGTTTAAAAGTAAAAAAGTAATGGTAAAATGGTCATTTCATTTTATTAAAAGATATAGTTAGTGGTTGTGAGCCTCCACTACCATTTACCAAATAAGGTAAATTATCAAAATGTATCACTTATTTTAAAACTGCAAAAAATGAAAAGTGTATCACTTATTGTGATATATAGGAAGTATATAGTTATTGCATTAAGCATGACTACAAAATAATCCAATGTTTTTCAAGTAAATATTGTAGGAGGCTATAACATCAAAACAGACTTTTGTCCACTTTCAACCCTTCAGACCTATTTCTACGCCAATTTTTTGATTTGACCCATGATGGATAACAAAAATTGACCCATTCATTAGTAAATGGGTGAAAATTAGGGGTGAGCTCCATCCAGAAATCGAATCAAAATCGATAAAACCAAAACCGAAAATGATAAATTTTCAAAACCGAAGCCATGTTTTCGGTTTTGGTTCAGTTCGGTCCCGGTTTCGGTTATATTTTTTAGCCCAAATGCTCATCCCTATACGAAACTGAACCGAATCGAAACCAATAGAACCGAAACCGAAAATGATGAATTTTCAAAACCGAAACCAAACCGATTACATGTTTTTGGTTTCGGTTGGTTTTCGATTCGGTTCAGTATTTTCAGCCCAAATGCTCACCCCTAGTCAAAATTGTTGTGGGAACTTACTTGATAAAAGGAGATTGAGGATTTTGATACATTGGACTATGATCATTAAATGAGAAGTCTAAACACGAAAGACCATTGACTCCTTGAGCATATAAAATGTCATTCTCCGTTGGTTCATAATCATTTCTCGATATCTCAATAACCTACAAACCAATCTCACAAACAATTACACATCTGGCAAATCGGGCATGTCGGGAAAATGAATTACAATTACCTGATCAAGAAAATATTTGGAAACATCCGGAAGCATCAAATGCAACTCGTCCTTTCGTTTATATGTTTCTTGAATAGTTGGATCCTTCCAAATCTCGTTTACTAGTGAAGCATACTCTCGTGCTGCAGCCGGAAAGTATTTGTCAAAATCGCCCCTTGCCATTATATCCAATAACCAATCACAAAAATGTTTCAATTTCAGGTTATTCGAATACATATTACTTTTCTCAAGTTTCAAATCGCCTGCAAAGTTTAATATTAAAAAATTAAAGTAAAAATTAGCTCATGTCAAATGAGCCCAAAGTGATGCATAATACCAACTAGAGTTATTTTATTCAAAAGGGTAGATAATTATTAAAAGACCAGATTACAAATTTGCTCAAATAATGGTTTTGGTCCCTTTTTGTTGGGTTTCGTACACATTTACCGTCACTATGTTCGTCGCGGAATTACGAACAATTAATACGATAAACTACGAAGCTTAAGGATCTTTTAGATCTACGAGTCTAAGGCAACTAGTAATAAATAAATACTTACATTAGCGGTGCTCGGTGATTCGATTCCTTGAGAACGAGTACGCGCCAGAACTTGCCAACGAACTTAGGATTCAAGAAAGAACCCCTCTACTTGATCACACTCGAGGTTGACAACGAACGAGACAATACACCACAACGTAGTGCAAAGTACCCTTGAGAAAACCCAAACGAAATCGCACCGAAAACTATTTCGGTCGAACCCTAACGTCGGTGGCACGGCGGCGGTGCGGCGGCGACGGTGGTCCGGCAGGCGGCGGTCGGACGAACAAGGGGAGAGGGCGGCCGAAACTTGGGTGCAAGTTCAAGGCTATGAATTGTGTGTTTAGATTAACACCCCAAGGTCCCTTTATATAGGTTTGGGAAAACCTATGTTTCCTTATTTGAGTTGGACTCAAATAGCCCAAGCCCGTTTCTTGTTTAATTAAATCATTAATTAAACTAAGCCCGTTATGGAATAACTAGTTAATTACCCATTAACTTATTCCGGTCCACCAAGCCCGATACGCATTAATTATACAATTAATTAATGTCCGGTTCGTTTATTCTCGTGTTCGGTTGTGCCCCGAGAGCAACCCTAGTAGGACTTTAATTTACGTTGACCAAGTCAAACCGTTTATTTGATGACGTTGGACACCATTTCCAACAGTCTCCCACTTGGACATCTCATCAACTATAAACGTCTGTCAAGCATACTTTTAAAGTGTGCAAACAAATGCAGCTGCTGAACTCTGAACTTAATCAGAATACAGTTCCTAAGATAAGTGATCATATGTCCTTCACTTCGCGATATCCCGTTAACTAGAGACACGGACAAACGTCAATCTCTAGTCACGACTATGTTTCCTGATCAAGATTTATGATGACTGATTAGACCACTAATTGAACTTTCAATTTGGCCATGACCTGCGCAGGTACTTTTAATTGTCACATCAAATCAACAGGGGGCCCACAGATATCTCTTCTTTTCATACTATTGAAAGAAGGAGTGAATAAACTTCGACTTACATTGTCTCTGCCATAATCGTTACTTGACACATGGAAGTACTCTGTATAGCTACCAATTACGAATAGCGTTGGAGCAAACCAATGCATCACGAACTCTCACTAGGAGACTAATGTATCTAGGTTTTAAGACCTATATGATATTACCGTCTCACCATTACCTTTGAAGTGTCCATGAGGTAATGCTCTGAGCATGGGTTGGTCCAACATTTAAAATCTCCATTTAAATGCTCATGAGGGTAGCAGCAATCTCTATGCTATGTTCAATCTTATGAACAGTCTACATACTCTCCATGACATCTTAATTCATTTCTCATTCCCATGAGAATGATCGACTGTGGACGTTTAAATGATCCATTGGATCACTTTGGAATTTGTTCTAAACATGCAAAAATGAAACACAAATATAAATACTATATGAATGATAGAACACTTGCATATTATTTAATCACCATAAATAATTCATCCATTCATACAATTTAATATTTGATATATAGTTTCAATAAATAAACTAGTACAAGTCACTTTGAAATCTAATTCCTATCGTCCCATCATGTTCATCATGCTTGGATCGACTTAGTGGCTTTGTGAATGGATCAGCCGGATTCTCATCCGATGATACCCTAGTCACGATGATGTCCCCTTCCTCAACACGTTTTCGCACATAGTGATACTTTCTGAGTATATGCCTGGTTTTACTGTGATCTTTGGATTCTTTAGTCAATGAGACTGCACCTTCATTATCACAGTAGATTTTCAATGGGTCGTTGATGCTAGTTACGACACCAAGGTCACCGATGAAATTCTTTAACCATGTGGCCTCTTTTGCTGCCTCACTAGCAGCAATATACTCAGATTCACATGTGGAATCAGCAACCGACTGCTGCTTGGAGCTTTTCCAAGTAACAGCTCCACCATTCAGCAAGAATACCCACCCAGTTTGTGAACACGAGTCATCCCTGTCTGTTTGGAAACTCGCGTCACAATAACCTTCCACAACAAGATCGTCTTTCCCACCATACACTAAGAACATATCCTTTGTTCTCCTTAGGTACTTGAGAATCGTCTTGACCGCCGTCCAATGATCGTTGCCAGGGTTAGCCTGATATCGACTCACCATGCTCAAGGCATATGAGACATCAGGACGAGTACATATCATGGCATACATGATCGATCCTATAGCCGAAGCATATGGGATACGACTCATTCTATCCCGCTCTAACTCAGTGCTGGGACTTTGACTATGAGTCAACTTTATGCCATGGTTCATTGGTAAATAACCTTTCTTAGACTCAAGCATATGAAACCTCTTCAATATCTTGTCTAAGTATGTACTCTGGCTTAATCCTATTAGACGTTTTTCTCTATCTCTGTATATCTTGATTCCAAGTATGTACGCTGCATCTCCTAGATCCTTCATTGCAAAACACTTTCCCAACCAAGACTTCACATCTTGCAGTGTAGGAATGTGATTGCCAATGAGCAATATGTCGTCGACATATAACACTAGGAAGATTACATTGCTCCCACTAGTTTTGATATAAACGCAGGACTCATCTTCGCTTCTCGAAAACCCAAACTGTTTGACTCTTTCGTGAAAGCAAAGATTCCAACTACGAGATGCTTGTTTCAATCCATAGATGGATTTCTCAAGCTTACACACTATCTTAGGATGTTGTTTGTGGATAAAACCTTCTGGTTGTGCCATATAGACATCCCCAGTTAACTTTCCGTTCAGGAAAGCAGTTTTCACATCCATCTGCCAAATTTCATAGTCATGAAATGCAGCTATTGCAAACAATATCCTTATAGACTTTATCTTGGCTAATGGTGAAAAGGTTTCATCATAATCAATCCCATGAGTTTGAGTATAACCTTTTGCAACCAGCCTAGCCTTATAAGTGTGCACATTCCCATCCATGTCTGTCTTCTTCTTGAAGATCCATTTACACCCAACGGTTTTAATGCCAGGTGTAACTTCAACCAAGTTCCATACTTGATTGTCATACATAGACTGAATCTCGCTCTCCATAGCCCAGTGTTGTAAAAATCGGTCTAGGCGGCCGCCTAGGCGGCGCCTAGGCGCTTGAAGGTGCTCCACCGAGTGAAAAAAGTGTTAATCGGTCGACTTTATCGGACACGGTCAAAATCGGTCTTAATCGGTCTTAGTCGGTCAAAATCGGGCATATCGGTCTAGGAAATGAGTTAGCAAGGAGATGAATCGAAAAAATAAGCACATCAAATTGATACCTGAATCGAAACGGCCATGGTTGCTTCTGTTACGACGCCCATAGAAGAAGCAGGTGACGGTCATGGTGGCGTTAGGGTTTTGCCATGGGCGACGGTCATTGCGGCGTTAGGGTTTTGCCATTTTGAAGAAGATCGAAGTGTTGGGGTTTGGGCATGTAGGGTAGCAGATTGATTATTAGGGTTGGGAAATGTTATAATTAAACAAATTTCAGTATAGCCCTTCAAGTTTATATTTTTATACTTGATCCTTTAGTCTTTTTTTCTTGTAATTTCTTTTAGTTATAAGCTTAAAGTTATATAATAACCAATTATTTAAAAATGTAAATATGATTAATAATTTTAATTATTTTTTCCTTTAATTTATACCTATATTGGTAACGATTACTCATGTACAACCTTAGATTACTAATATTTATTTATGATTTAGATAAATTCCCTTGTATTTTATGGTATCCGCCTAGAAACCGATTAATCACCGCCGAGACCGATTAATCGCTTGAAGGTGGTCGACCGCCTAGATACCGCCGAACGATTTTTACAACATTGCCATAGCCTTTTTCCATTTATCGGCCTCAGGGCCTTCCATTGCTTCCTTATAGTTTGATGGCTCATCATCATCAACTGGTAAACCATTATCAGTCGATGCATCGCCTTCAGCAATATGGTATTCATAATAATCACCAAGATGCTCAGGAGGGAGAACAACTCTAGAGGATCTACGTGGAATGGTAGGAGTTATATCATTTTGTTCAACAGGAGTCTCATCCTTAGGTTGAGTACTAGTGTCAACTAAAGGTTCCGATTCAATTTCATTGGTTGATTCTTGAGACTCTTCAAGATCAATTTTGCTCCCACTAGCTTCTTTGGATAATAGCTCTCTCTCAAGAAAGAATCCTCTTCGAGCTATGAACACTTTGTTCTCAGCCGGTTTGTAAAACCGATATCCAAAAGACTGGCGAGGGTAGCCAATGAAATGACACTTCTCTGATTTTCTTTCCAGTTTGTCATGAGTTTCGTGTCCCACGTAAACCTCACAACCCCAGATTTTCAAATGTCGGAGCGAGGGAGGATTCCCTGTCCACATTTCAGAGGGTGTCTTGGAGACCTTCTTAGTTGGTACAAGGTTCAAGATATGAGCTGCTGTTTCTAGGGCGTAACCCCAAAAGCTCACTGGAAGAGTTGCACGACTCATCATCGATCGAACCATATCTAACAATGTTCGATTTCTCCTTTCAGACACTCCATTAAGTTGTGGAGTTCTAGGGGGTGAGAGTTGGGATACTATTCCACAACTCTTTTAGATGATCCATGAACTCTTGACTAAGATACTCTCCACCCCTGTCAGAGCGGAGCATCTTAATCCTTTTGCCCAATTGATTCTCAACTTCGTTTTGATAAACTTTGAATGTCTCAAAAGTTTCTGATTTATGTTTAATCAAATAAACATAACCATATCTACTGAAATCATCAGTAAATGTAACGAAGTATCTCTCACCATGTCTAGTGCTTGACTTGAATGGTCCACACATGTCAGTGTGTACAAGATCCAACAAGTCTTTGCCTCTTTCACAAGTCCCTGTGAATGGCGACTTAGTCATCTTGTCAAGTAAACAAGATTCGCACACATCATTCGATTTGAGGTCAAATGATTCTAGTACTCCATCCTTTTGGAGTTTGGCGATTCGTTTCTTGTTTATATGGCCTAAGCGACAATGCCATAGACATGATTTATCCAATACACCTTTGGATGAATCAACATTCAATATTAGATTTCTATTGTTAACGCAAACAACACTTTCATATATGCCAGAACAAGGAATAGCTTTGAAAATAAAAACATCATTCTTATAAACTAAGATAGAACCATTTTCATTATCAAAACCAAAAGTAAAACCATCCTTAAATAATGCATAAAATGAAATAATGTTTCGTGCCATACAAGGCGAATAACAAACATCTAATAAAATGATAGAACAGTCACTACTAAGCATGAGCTCATAATCTCTAATCATGGTGACAGCAGTTGAGACTCTGTTTCCCATGATTAGATTCAGCTCGCCATGCTTCAGCTTCCTACTATTCCTTAGTCCTTGCATATAAGTGCAAATGTGAGTACCACACCCTGTATCAAGGAGCCAAGAATTTAGACATAGAAGCACTGTGAAGTTCAATCATAATTGTACCTAGGATATATACCATACTTTTGGACCATGTGATTCTTCACATCATCTAGGTACTTTGGGCAAGCTATTTTCCAGTGACCCAATTCATTGCAATGTTTAAGATAGGAGTATCAGAAATAGGGTTATGAATGCCTAATATCTTTGCTTCCGCAATTATTAGTTCGTTGCATAACTCTATGAGTGTAATGTCTTTATTATTCTTTATCGTAGTCTGATACGAACGAAGAATATGTAAGAGTAAGCGAGTTCAAGACTATGTCAACTGCTAATTCCTTAGACACATTTACACCCAAACTTTCTAATATGTAACCTCTCATCATTTGATGAATGCTACATATAAACTCTCATTTTCTCATTTTGCAATGCGAAATGAATCTTAGGTTTTCAGCAGCAGCTCGTGAATTAATCAGATAATTGTAACACCCTCTAATTTACAAGATTTTTAAAATTTTTGAAAACAAAATTATAATCAAAAGGTCCCATAAATAAATCTCAGATATTAATATTTAACATTTAAAACGTATTTATTGCGGAAATAGTTAAGATAAAGTAAAGTGTTTTAAAATATTAAATGATGTCCACATCAGTAATGAAAAGATACAGCGGTCAACCGTCCACCTTCTCCTTTCCTTTGCTGGAACCTGAAACAATGTGGGGGAAAGTTTGGGTCAGCTGGGGAAGCTGAGTGAATAATCTCAAAATGTAAACAATTATAACATACAACACATGAGGGCACATCGGTGTACTCCTACTCAGAATCTACTCGATTAATTACTCAGATTTATTTCTCGGATTTTATTACTCAGATTTTATTTATATAGCGCGCTAGTGTGACTTGGGCCGAGAGATCAACCTCGACCCGCCTCACACCACCTCAACACATGTACTCTTCGGTGTTGAGTCAAAAGGCCTGGCACCAGTACTCTTCGGTGCCAAGTCAAAACGTCTGACACCAGTGCTCTTCGGTGTCAAGTCAGATATATTATGTTTAATGTTTAACTCAAAACTCAGAAACTCAGAACTCAGAAACTCAGAACACAAGATGCTAGATCACAGATAACTCAGATAACAGATAACTCAGATAGCAAATATGGTGCAAGTAATGTAACACGTAAGTCATGCATGTATAACGTTAAAACTGAGTACACGGTGAGAATACTCACCTAGAAAACGTAAGCTCCGAAGATCTCCCAGCGCTCTACACTATTGCCCGGCTAATATCCTAAGGTATATAAGATAACCCAGATTAGACTCAACTCAAACTCGTTTTAAAGATGTAAAACATCTCCCCTAAATTAAAATATCAATAAAACATTTTCATTGATTTAAATATTAATAAATATTTTCTTTGATTTAGATATTAATAAAACCTTTTCCTTTTCCTTAGTTATTTTTTTTTTATATAAAGAAAGCATTTCCTTTGATCCCTAAAATGGGACAAACACGAACCAGTAGGAACAAAATAGGAGAAAAAGTTTCCTTAGTCATTTTTGTCAAAAATCCTTACACCAAAACATTCGATATTAAATACTCAAAACATGCAATAACCAAATTATATACGATTAAAATGACCCCTCTAGTTAGGATTTGAAAGAGATGTTTTCCGTGTTTAACATGATCCCAAACCGCAACCCACATAAAAAATCTTTACATGAAGTCTTCCATTTTTACCAATTAATTACCCCTGCAAAATTTAATAATAATAATAATAATAATAATAATAATAATAATAATAATAATAATAATAATAATAATAATAATATAAGATAATCTGCCTAAGATTCTTAAACCAAAAACCCACAATTTTAATTTTTAAACAAAACAGTAGTTGCGTATGAACGAAAACGATAAAGAACGAAATATACCAATCTCTCTAGCTTGAATTGTATTCCTTTCCTATATCGCCGGCTGATTTAGTTACCAAAACTCGCAAACCTCAACAACTGCCTCATGACCACCGCACGAAAAACAATGTGAAAGATCAATATCAATTCAATGGCTAACAAAAATGGGGAAAAGAAAGCGATGGTTCACCGGAATTTATGCAGAATCGTCACCACACGAAACTGCTCGGGACCATGAACAACTCGGGAACTCCTGCTTTGGATGAACGGAAATCACCGAATGAAATGGAACGCGGAAAACGGTAGTGACAGAAACGAACGGCGGTGACAGAAACCTTGCCGGAAACGGAACACGTACGACGGTGGTGATGTAGAAGCAAAGTGGATAACATTGTGGTGGGTTGCAAGAACCGATGAATATCAAGGTGGTCGATGGAACTCAGTAACGACGGCGGAGCTCAGCGGAACAGAAGCCAGTAGCTCGCCGGAAACAAAAACAAGCAACGGTGGAACAAAACGGTACGACGGCTACACAGAACATACGGTGGTTGTTTGCTTTGGAGAGGAGAATGGATTAAAAAAAACGAGAATGACGGCTAGGGAAAGAAATGACCTTTTATAAACGATCACCCTTTGACACGTTCTGAACTAGGGCCTAGACCCAACCTTCACGCAGCATGGGCTTTTCCACGCACGAGCCCACACTCCAATTTACTAAACCGGACTCCCCTAGTTCGCTATGTACGGTCACCAACATTTATTAATTCGGGACTAGTGGCTAACGAGAAACATGACATAAAAAAAAATCCTTATTTGTAATTATAAGGTATAATAAATCATGAAAACTAGTATAAAACCTTAAATAAATTCCACAACACAACCAAGACTCAAATTTAATAAAATTTTAAGAGTATTATTTACTTCCTTGAAAATTTTGGGGCGTTACAACTCAACTCCACTTAAGTAGACTTCGTCCCCGAAGTCATCGCTCGGAAGAAACTCAGGTAGTGATCTCGCATCTCAGCCGGCTTGCCAACGACACGCAAACCCAAATGGGAAATATATATATAAAAAAAAACATTATGACTTACTCGACTAGGATGAACTCCGACGCTCACAACTGCTCATACAAATCTTCCATCTCTGGAAATGCAAGACGATAAGGCTAGAAATCGGAACGCTCTCAAAGGATCTTGGTTTCACGTCGAAAATGGTGTCGATATATATATATTAAAACAGCCCACGACACCATGTTGAAGATGTATCCTCGCTCCATCGGTTGAACACAGTGGCTGCACCAAGCGGTAACGTTGCGTTGAATCTCCGATTCAACTCCACTTTGAGATTTGTTACGGATTTATATGTGGCGAAAAATGATCTCGGCGTAGTGCTTGGTCATTCAATCCATCATCACAGTCACACTCGGTTCTCTCATGGCGATAACAATAAGTTTTATGGGAAAATCTTCTCGCACAGCTCTATCGAAATGGCTCAAAAGGTCTTCTACACTACGGGACAATAGTTTGCTTAAGGTAAAAATATTTAGTGGTTTACACCGCTATCAACTACCACAAAAACAGGCAAATTATTCACAACGAATATACATGTCACACTGAATTCTCATATACTCAGGTATATAACTCAGAAATATGATCTAGTAATATAACTCAGAAGTATGACTCAGAAATCTGACTCAGAAAATAAACCCGGAAATATAACTCAAGAGCAAACTCAGAAGCAAATCCAGAAATCTATCTCAGAAATAAGCTCATAAAGTAATAATATTTACTGGTAGTAGCATTAGATATTAATCACATTTTTACTCATTCTTAAGACTAGTCGCGTGTTTCAAATTTTCTAGCTTATAATACTTGAAGTGATAATTTCTCTCTCAACCGCGTTATTGGTTCACAGAATAACTCTTCTTTAACTAGCTTATAATACTAGCTTAGAATACCTCACTCTATTAGGTTTGCATATTACTCATTATGAAAACCCTCTAATTAGCTCAAATTAACAATCTTGTCATTTAATTCTCTTTAATAAGTTCTCATTCTACTACATTTAGTGGTTTCTCGATAATATTTTAATAGATGTATTTCACATTCATCTAGTTTAACGATCCTTAATAGTCTGGTTCCATGATATTACACAATTTAAACTGTCTCTTGATTATTTTGACCATACATTTACTCATTAAATTCATGTTACCCATTAAAAATTCCAATTAAATTTCATACTCTTATTTTAATGATCTCAAATTACTCAATTAATTAATTTACTATCTTCTCATCTTTCAGAAAATCTCGTTAATTCAATAAAATCTTATTGTTTAATTCACTTATTGTATTCCTCGTTTACTCGCTTCACTAACTACTCTTGACTCAGTAATTTAATAATAATAAAAATATTATTTGATAACTCTAAATATATTACTTAATTCAATAATTTCGTTTGATCATTCTCCTTACGCAATTTAATAATTACTAACAATTAAAATTTCTCATTAATAAAAATTTTATAGTTATCAAAATTTTAAATAAACTTCTCGTTAATTTACCACTTTTCTTCTTTAACTCATTTTAATAATTTGTCCACTTAACTCGATTTATAAATTTCTTATAGACTCAAAATTACTTAGTAATCAATCAAAAATAGAATTTCTCATTTAGCACGTTTTAATACTTAATTACCAACTGAAATTAACGACCTCATTTTAACTCATTTCCTCAAAATTTCCTTGTAGCAGTTTTTCTCAAATCCACACCTTAATAAGTTTTCATCAGTTTCTTTTAATTATTTCTCATTGTCACATTTATAACCATGCTAGAGTATGCATACTTATCTCATTATTTTGTATATAATTATACTATTTACTATTTCTCTTTTGCACCATTGCACTCGACCCAATTAACTTGATTTATTAATTTCTCCCATAGTCCAGATTTATCAATTTGTTATAAACTCCATAATTACCCCATAGAATAGTTTTATTATTCTCAATTTGATAGTTACTCTTATAAATCCTCTGATCAATTATATGTATCTAGATTTCACATTATAAAATCATCACTCAGAAAAATCATTCTGCATAAGTATCATGCTCACAATATTTATAAATAATACATAAATGATAATTATTTCTTGGTAATTTTCCTTTTTACTCCTACTCAACTCCACTTGGAGAAAACTCGTCCTCGAGTTTGGAAATTAGCATTCTCTACTAGATAAAAAAAAAACAGGCATATAATTATCCAAACAATTAGGATACACATACTACTTTCACAACAACAAGCATTGGTCCATTGTTCCCCTCAAAATCTTCTCATAACCAACCAAAATTCATGTGTGTACACGGTAATAGGGGCCCTTCTATTACTTTCGACACATACCTTCGTTTGGTCACGAGTCAACCTCAAAGTTCACAACTTCCCACACAAAAATTTATCAACATTCACACTCAGGAAGTAAAGAAAATTTATTCCATATCGGATAAATACAAATATGCACTCAGCTGTGGGTACTAAAAATCTCAAAACATTACTCAGAAATTCCTGCGTATATTTAGTCTCATACGCGATACTCGGATAACTCAGATTCACAGAAATATGTTACTTTCACCATACAAATCTCGTTTTTTTTTCTTTTCTTCTACTCTTAGTTATCTCATTTATCATTTCTCATGAATAACATTTACACTTTCTCAATCATTTTATCCGATTTATTGTCGTCTCGAGCGACAGTTAATACTTTCTAGTTCAGTATTCTTGGTTAATTAGTTTCTCATTTAACTTGATTTGGTTACATCTCTTTCAACAAAACTCATGATAATAATTTCCCATTATTTTGCTTTAAATAACTACTCTATCAGCTAAACAACAACAAAAATAAAATAAAAATAAAAATAAAAAATAAAAATCTTGTTTAATTTGACTCAACAAATTCTCAGTTAATTAGTCTAGTAAGCTTATATAGCTCGTTTATTATCTCAGCGTTAACTCAATAATCTCTCACTGAACTCGTTATTCACGTGAAGTTTTCACACATCTATTTAAACCACTAGCTTTAAATGTTTTCTCATTTTATCTCAATCTATCTCAATTTAATGATTCCGTTTTAGCTTGTATTAACAATTCTCATTTCCTTGAATTAATAATTTCTCCCTATGCAACTTGATAAATTCTCTTATAAATATTCTTGACCAATTTCATTTAATAATCTCTGGTTTACACGTTCTCTCCAAAACGAAAACTTTTAATTTAATTTTAACTTGTATTTTTTATATATATAAAAAAAAAATTATTACTCCTTTTTAATATAAATTATTTCCCCCTTTCTCATTTACTCATAACACGTTTCTCATTAAATAATTTATGGATATTATATCAGAAATTGATATCCATTCATAACACTTTGGGTTAAAATTTCTCAAATTTATCAAATCCCACATTAACTCTATTTGGTGTCCTCTAAATTGAGAACTTTTATTATTTTCTCATTAAAATTTACCGCTCCATATTTTCTCATTAAAATTTATAATTTCAAATTTCTCTAGTATAAGTTTTTGTATATATATATAAATATATATAAAACTCTGAGAGTTAAATCAGAATTATACTCAAAATTATGCTCTAAATTATACTTAGAATTATAAAATCTCACAAATTTTAAAAAAATATATATAATTATAACTCTTGGCGTTTATATCGTAGATGCACTCAGAAACTACACTCGGAAAAGCGATCCACATCGCCAAAAATACCAGAATCTCTCTCAGATTTTTAACTCAAAATTCTCAGAATACGCCTCTTGGTTAACTCAGAATAAATATATAATACGCAAGGAAATAAAATTACTAAACATTACCGGCAACAGGAAAAGCGAGAGGTCGACGTGACATGCTGTACGTTTGATGTAGAAACTTTTCTCAGAAAAATATTTTACTCTTTTCACGTTTTAGAAACTCGAAACTCAAACTTGAGTGTGAATCCGCCCCTTGCGAATTCAAATCCCTCAAGTTAGAGCTCTGATACCAACTTGTAACACCCTCTAATTTACAAGATTTTTAAAATTTTTGAAAACAAAATTATAATCAAAAGGTCCCATAAATAAATCTCAGATATTAATATTTAACATTTAAAACGTATTTATTGCGGAAATAGTTAAGATAAAGTAAAGTGTTTTAAAATATTAAATGATGTCCACATCAGTAATGAAAAGATACAGCGGTCAACCGTCCACCTTCTCCTTTCCTTTGCTGGAACCTGAAACAATGTGGGGGAAAGTTTGGGTCAGCTGGGGAAGCTGAGTGAATAATCTCAAAATGTAAACAATTATAACATACAACACATGAGGGCACATCGGTGTACTCCTACTCAGAATCTACTCGATTAATTACTCAGATTTATTTCTCGGATTTTATTACTCAGATTTTATTTATATAGCGCGCTAGTGTGACTTGGGCCGAGAGATCAACCTCGACCCGCCTCACACCACCTCAACACATGTACTCTTCGGTGTTGAGTCAAAAGGCCTGGCACCAGTACTCTTCGGTGCCAAGTCAAAACGTCTGACACCAGTGCTCTTCGGTGTCAAGTCAGATATATTATGTTTAATGTTTAACTCAAAACTCAGAAACTCAGAACTCAGAAACTCAGAACACAAGATGCTAGATCACAGATAACTCAGATAACAGATAACTCAGATAGCAAATATGGTGCAAGTAATGTAACACGTAAGTCATGCATGTATAACGTTAAAACTGAGTACACGGTGAGAATACTCACCTAGAAAACGTAAGCTCCGAAGATCTCCCAGCGCTCTACACTATTGCCCGGCTAATATCCTAAGGTATATAAGATAACCCAGATTAGACTCAACTCAAACTCGTTTTAAAGATGTAAAACATCTCCCCTAAATTAAAATATCAATAAAACATTTTCATTGATTTAAATATTAATAAATATTTTCTTTGATTTAGATATTAATAAAACCTTTTCCTTTTCCTTAGTTATTTTTTTTTTATATAAAGAAAGCATTTCCTTTGATCCCTAAAATGGGACAAACACGAACCAGTAGGAACAAAATAGGAGAAAAAGTTTCCTTAGTCATTTTTGTCAAAAATCCTTACACCAAAACATTCGATATTAAATACTCAAAACATGCAATAACCAAATTATATACGATTAAAATGACCCCTCTAGTTAGGATTTGAAAGAGATGTTTTCCGTGTTTAACATGATCCCAAACCGCAACCCACATAAAAAATCTTTACATGAAGTCTTCCATTTTTACCAATTAATTACCCCTGCAAAATTTAATAATAATAATAATAATAATAATAATAATAATAATAATAATAATAATAATAATAATAATAATAATAATAATATAAGATAATCTGCCTAAGATTCTTAAACCAAAAACCCACAATTTTAATTTTTAAACAAAACAGTAGTTGCGTATGAACGAAAACGATAAAGAACGAAATATACCAATCTCTCTAGCTTGAATTGTATTCCTTTCCTATATCGCCGGCTGATTTAGTTACCAAAACTCGCAAACCTCAACAACTGCCTCATGACCACCGCACGAAAAACAATGTGAAAGATCAATATCAATTCAATGGCTAACAAAAATGGGGAAAAGAAAGCGATGGTTCACCGGAATTTATGCAGAATCGTCACCACACGAAACTGCTCGGGACCATGAACAACTCGGGAACTCCTGCTTTGGATGAACGGAAATCACCGAATGAAATGGAACGCGGAAAACGGTAGTGACAGAAACGAACGGCGGTGACAGAAACCTTGCCGGAAACGGAACACGTACGACGGTGGTGATGTAGAAGCAAAGTGGATAACATTGTGGTGGGTTGCAAGAACCGATGAATATCAAGGTGGTCGATGGAACTCAGTAACGACGGCGGAGCTCAGCGGAACAGAAGCCAGTAGCTCGCCGGAAACAAAAACAAGCAACGGTGGAACAAAACGGTACGACGGCTACACAGAACATACGGTGGTTGTTTGCTTTGGAGAGGAGAATGGATTAAAAAAAACGAGAATGACGGCTAGGGAAAGAAATGACCTTTTATAAACGATCACCCTTTGACACGTTCTGAACTAGGGCCTAGACCCAACCTTCACGCAGCATGGGCTTTTCCACGCACGAGCCCACACTCCAATTTACTAAACCGGACTCCCCTAGTTCGCTATGTACGGTCACCAACATTTATTAATTCGGGACTAGTGGCTAACGAGAAACATGACATAAAAAAAAATCCTTATTTGTAATTATAAGGTATAATAAATCATGAAAACTAGTATAAAACCTTAAATAAATTCCACAACACAACCAAGACTCAAATTTAATAAAATTTTAAGAGTATTATTTACTTCCTTGAAAATTTTGGGGCGTTACAATAATCCACATAGTTAAATTTCGTAATACTGTTACGAGATGAAACTTTTGAGATATAAAATCGAGGACGATTTTATGGTGAAAGTGGAAGTGGAAGTGGTGGTGGAGGAAGATTGTTGTTGTTGTTGGAATTGACATTTACAAAGAAAACAATTTCTTTGTTAGTTTATTTATTAGATAATCCTTAACATTATTTACCCAATAATCAAATTAAGGCTAGGATCCATCATTGCGTTATTTGATGTGAAGAGGGATGCCGTAATTCACACCGAATAATTTCATAAGGAAACATACTATTGTTAATTTCAATCACCATGAAATCCCTAGATCTTTTAGATTCATTTTAAACTATTAAAATGGCATGTTAATCTCGATTCTATGCTCGTCACATAATTCATGACAGGGATACCGTGGATCATGAATTTGACGGTGAATCTACCATGAAAGCACTCACGAAGATCCCCGGCTCAAGTTCGCTTGGGTATCGCGAGAATCTCATCACTCATAAGTATAATCTCAAAATTAACGTACCGGCTCAATTGCACGCGCTTCGTTAATCAGATTATGCCTCGAGTGCGTGTCTCTCATGGAGAGCACAATCTTTCACATTTAACATCAAACGGGAAGTTTTGTTTAATGTAATTACTTTAGTGATACATATATATAAACTTTTATAATATGTTTAAATTAAACCTTCAATTTATCTTGACTAAAGTAATATGTATATATAATCCTTTTAATTCTATTAAAATGCGAGTACGCACCTTTTAATAATTAATTAATTATATATAATTATAATATTTAAATATACTTTTATTTACATAATATTATAACGGAGGAATATATCGAAAACTATTTTGACATATGGAAGTTTCGAATTTTTTTTTTCGAAATATATATATACATACATATAAAATTATACTATTAATTTAATATATATCTAGTATATACATATTATAATTATCCTTTAGATTTCAGATCTTATCTCTTTTGAGATATTTTATATTACTATATATAAATACAAAATCAAATCTAGATAATAAAGAAAAATCCGAAATCCATAAATTTTTATAAAATTTTCGGATCTATACACATTGTGTGTATCCTCAATTTAAATTTGATATCTTTATTTAAATACTCCTTTTAAATAATTATCTATATTTACCAAATTCTTTTATTTAAATATGTATACCGAAATATACATATATAAAAATAAATATTATCTTATTCAAATCTTTTATATCAAATACATCTATATACATATCCGAAAATATGTATACATGTATAATAAATTTTGATTTATTTAAAACATTAAATAAATGTATATTTATATATTAAGAACGAAATCTTTAAATATATAAACACAATCTTTTATTTAATCTAGTTTTAAATAATTGGTAAGATAATCATTGGTAGAATATCTTGATAAATCTAAAGCTTTTTAAATTTACCCACTTACCATATTTTAATTTAAAAATTATTTTACAAAATTAAAATATATATATTTATTTATTTAATTCCGAATTTCGGAATTTCCGAAATAAACAAAAACACAAAAAAAAACTTTTCTTTTCGAATTTCGGATCTAACACTCTTAGATTCGTAGATTAACTCTCTGATACCACTGTTGGGTTTCGTACACATTTACCGTCACTATGTTCGTCGCGGAATTACGAACAATTAATACGATAAACTACGAAGCTTAAGGATCGTTTAGATCTACGAGTCTAAGACAACTAGTAATAAATAAATACTTACATTAGCGGTGCTCGGTGATTCGATTCCTTGAGAACGAGTACGCGCCAGAACTTGCCAACGAACTTAGGATTCAAGAAAGAACCCCTCTACTTGATCACACTCGAGGTTGACAACGAACGAGACAATACACCACAACGTAGTGCAAAGTACCCTTGAGAAAACCCAAACGAAATCGCACCGAAAACTATTTCGGTCGAACCCTAACGTCGGTGGCACGGCGGCGGTGCGGCGGCGACGGTGGTCCGGCAGGCGGCGGTCGGACGGACAAGGGGAGAGGGCGGCCGAAACTTGGGTGCAAGTTCAAGGCTATGAATTGTGTGTTTAGATTAACACCCCAAGGTCCCTTTATATAGGTTTAGGAAAACCTATGTTTCCTTATTTGAGTTGGACTCAAATAGCCCAAGCCCGTTTCTTGTTTAATTAAATCATTAATTAAACTAAGCACGTTATGGAATAACTAGTTAGTTACCCATTAACTTATTCCGGTCCACCAAGCCCGATACGCATTAATTATACAATTAATTAATGCCCGGTTCGTTTATTCTCGTGTTCGGTTGTGCCCCGAGAGCAACCCTAGTAGGACTTTAATTTACGTTGACCAAGTCAAACCGTTTATTTGATGACGTTGGACACCATTTCCAACACTTTCCGATGATGTTTGCAGACATGGTCCCTAAATGATTTAACAACCGTCTAGGGACCATATCAACAGAAAGCATCAAAACTAGCCGTTATTTTCTACGTGTATCTAGAAGCAAAAGTGAAAAACCATAATTGTACAAGTAATAATAAGTTAATAACATACTATAAAATATAAAATTTTGTGTTTGCACCTTGATGCATCAAGGCCTCTCGTCCCTCAAGCAAGATACCAAGATATTCGTACGTATTACTTTGTATCTTAAGTTTGAGATGCTCCAATTCTTCAAGACTAAATATATTTCCATACAAAAACCTCACCTATAAATGAAATGGCTCATATTAATATCATTATAATAACTTAACTATATTTAATATATTGTTTGTTACCTGCTTGAAAATAGTGCTTGTCCCAGATCCTTCCAACCCAAAAAGCATAATTTTTTCAACTATTGAATCCTCCAAATTTAGAGGCAAAGACCTACTTAACAATGTACCCGGGTCACGGGTCGACCCATGAGAATGTTCATGCGGTACGGGCAAACAGAATAAGGAAGAAAGGAAACGAGTAGACGCCTACCTACCATTAAAACAAAGTTACAAAAACGGGTAAATATCGCATGCATGATAAATTCGATTATTAGAAATCAAATGAGAACCTTTCCCCAAATGTTTCCTTTAATTTTATTTTGACCTTCTTCTTCATATGATCCATCATCATAAAGCCAAAAATGTGTTCCTTGTGGGCATTGAACCTTGGCAAGCTGAAATGCAAATCAATGATTGAACACAATTACAAAAACTTTTAGGCCAAAATGCATTTTAGTTTCTTGAACTTGGCTGACTAGGTCACTATCGTGAATTATTAAAGTGCAGTATGGTATCCCGAACTTGACAAAATGATCAACTTAGTACCCTGACTCATTAATTTGATCGCATTTTCTAACTTGACTTAAATTTCGTTAGAGCTTTTGCCGGATTAAAAAATATACGTTCATCTCAATATATTGATATTATAAGCAACTCACGTGAGAAAACAATACTAAATTAGTGAGTTAGGATACTAAATCGACTATTTTTTCAAGTTCAGAGTAACGTACTAGAAGAGCTAGTCAGCCAAAATTTTATATTATGATAAAAAGAAAATAAAACTTTAAGTACCTTTAGTACCCTAAGTTCAACTTTTGTGATTTCCCGACCGTTAATATAAACTTGTGTATTTCCATTACTTGCATCTAGGGGTGAGCAGAAAAAGAGGGTAACCGGAATTGGAACCGGAACCGCTTCGGAACCGGAGGTTCCGGACGAGGAACCTGTTAGGAGGTTCCGGTTCCTAAAATCATGGAACCGCCCTAAGAGGTTCCGGTTCCGGTTCTCAAAATCAGGGAACCTGGAACCGGTTGATACCCTGGAACCGACAGTTTTCCGATATATTTTTAGTAAATATAATAATATATAAGATAATATACATTAAATTTAAGAGGTTTACCTAAATGTAAAATACCTCACAAACTTAATAGTCTAAATAAAACGGGTTTTATCTTTATTATCACTGATTGAGTCATATTTAAACTCGTTGAATATGGAAGTCAAGTACCAGAAAGTGATTTTTGTTCACTTATTTCTATTTTGAACTCGTTCAACTATATTTAAAATCGTTAAACGGTGTTTATAATCGTTAAACGATATATGTAATTGCTAGTTTGTGTGATTTATTGTCTTGTTTATTTTGTTTGTAATACTTAAATTTTTATGAATTTAGAGGCAGGGTAACCGGAACCGGTTCTGGAACCGGCGGTTCCGGTTCCGGTTCCGAAAATTTAGGAACCTGTCTTCCAGGTTCCGGTTCCGGTTCCGAGATTTTAGGAACCTGCGGTTCCGGTTCTGGTTCCGGTTCCGGTCGGAACCGGCGGGTACCCTGTTGTGCTCACCCCTACTTGCATCCACCGGAAGCTTACCTCCCAAATTCAGTTTTGATCTCACAATCCTATCTGGCTTTTCTCCTTCCTAAAATAATCACAAAATATCACTACCGTTACAACAAAAATAAATCAAATCAATTAAATTAGGGTTATTTCACATGATAGTAACAAAATTTCAAAAGTGTTTCATCTAGGTCACTCGAACTTTATTTTTACTATATAATAATAACCAAGTTTCAAGAGTGTTTTAATCATGTAAAATTTTACGTTCTATAATAAGTTATCAGGTCACCTAATTTAAAAATATATAAAAAAACCTCATAATTGAAACACTTTTGAAACTCTCTTACTATTCTACGATATTAACCCTTTAAAAAATAAAAAATAAATAAAAAAAGATTGATATTTGATACCTGCCCCCAAAGTCCAGAATCTTTATCATACCAATACCTCCCTGGTTTCAGCTTCAATGACGGAACAGAGCACCCCGAAAGCTCACTCAAATCCTCCTTTTTTAACTGACTGCCATTAATAACAACCTGATCAGGCCGAAGTTGATTTGCAAAACATCTTTTTTCTGCCATCATTATCTGTCTGACTTCCAATTCACTGCAAATTTTAGTCAACATTCTTGAAGATTTCCCCAATTTCTGTCTTCTTGATTCGTCAATTGGGAGCCCGATACAGGGGACACATTTCCGACCTTCCGGCATTGATCCCATTGCTTTTAACAAACAATTACTGCAATATCTTGCGTCACAAACGATGCAATGTTCCTTTTCTCTTAATCGAATCCCCTTTCTGCACCTATTACAAACATTCTGATTCTGATTTTGATTCTGGGTTTTCTTTTTTTCCCCAATTGAAATTGTGACGCTTGTAGATGTGGTATTGGAATCAATATCTAATTCTTCTTGAAAACATACCGCTTTTGAAATTACGTCATCATCATAATCGTCGTCGTCATATGGGGTGTCGGAAATAAGAGATAAAGTGGAGAACTTGTGGCTGATTTTTGTGGGTTTTGTGAAGGGTGAGTTTTTGATTGGTGAATTTTTGTAATTGGTGGGTGGGGGTTGGTAATCGACGGAAATGGAGTAATCGAGTTCGTCGTCGTCAGGTAACGGAGCTCCGGCCGGTAGCATTTTACGGAGGAGATCTTCCCAGAGATTGTTGGAAGGCAGGTGATCATCACTTGTCATTGTCGTTTTGAAGAAATTGATTGATTGATTATTTGATTGATAGATGCAGTTGTCAGGTGGGGGCGGATTTGTAGAGGTGTTCGGTGGATGTTACAGATTGGATACGTATTCAAACTCCAAACGTCAAACTCAAATTCATATCTTTTACGTTTTTTTTTTTTCGATCTATTTTTTAAAATGACATCTATTTTTTATCTTCTAATAATAAATAAGATAAATAATATTTATTCCCACCATTTATTTATACTTATTTTTCTATTCAAGATGACATATTTTTCTATTTATACTTCCATATGATACCTGAGCTTTAGCAATTCGAATCCTACAAACACTTCTTGTGGTGTCAAATATGGAGGATTTTTCCCTGTAAATCCCTATGAGACTGAGTTTGCCCTGTAAAGGAGCTCGAACCCGGGGTGCTCGCTGGAAAATTGCGAGTAGGCTTCCGTTGATATCATTTTCCGTTTCCAAAAAAAAAGATGACATGTGTAATACTTATTTCTCTTAGTTTTAATACATGTCTTGAACTAATGAATTACATGATAAATATTAACAAATGGTAGGATGCAATGCATTCACTTAATAAATAAAGATATAAAATGTGTAAATTTGTACCAAGATTTTACAAGGTTTCAAGTAATAATTAAAATTTTTAATGGATTGAATTGATTTATCAACTTGTTCCCTACCGTCGTCTTGAACTATGATATTCAAAATATGATCCGCGCATCTAATATGAAGCCAATTTCTTTTCAACAAACAATTTTTCTTTTTTTTAAGTATCCTTTTCATAAAAAGAATAGTAGGATCATTTGCGGTTGCATTATCAACCGATATATACAAAATATTATCAGATCCTCACCCATTTAAACAACTTTCTATCTCATTTCCTATGTCAACACCCCGATCACTTTCAACAACACTAAAATTCAATAGTCTTTTTTACTAATTTCCATTCATTGTGTATTAAGTGAGCCATATGAACCATGTAATCGTTAGTCCAAATAAACTCTACTAATATTTTTTTTAACCGTGCCACGAAGATTCTTTGTTTTATATACATTTTTAAATACTCGCGTGTTACTGTATTGCTAGATGGAACATTGAATAAAGGTAGATTAATTTTAGAAGAGTAAATTACATGAAAGGTCCTTTAGGTTTATAGTAAATTTCACCAATGGTCATTTAGTTTCAAAAATTACACCGATGGTCCTTATTTTTGAAAGGTTTTTCATTGATGGTCCTTTACGAAAAAAGCGTCTATTTTTTAAGTTAACTAACATCACATGTGATGCACATGGGGGTATTTTGGTCAATTTATCTTTCCCCTTCTCAATTAAATTACACGGATGGTCCTTTAAGTTTATAGCAAATTTCACCAATGGTCCTTTAGGAAAGACAAATTGACCAAAATATTAACTTGAAAAATAGACGGACTTTTTCGTAAAGGACCATCGGTGAAAAACCTTTCAAAAATAAGGACCATCGGTGTAATTTTTGAAACTAAAGAACCATTGGTGAAATTTGCTATAAACCTAAAAGACCATTCATGTAATTTACTCATTTTAGAATAATGCCTAAACCCTAAACCTTCAACAAAATTAAATGGGAGCTCATACACAACAATCATGTGGGTTTAAGCTCTTTTACTATTTTTTGATCAAATTTTAAAGCCATCATTTTATTCACATCACCACCCTTAAAAGTAGTATTAGTTTGAGACCCAGGTGCTGTTTGTTTTTTTGCTAAAAGATATTCTTGAGGTTTTTTATCTTCGCGGCACAGACCACGCGCAGAAAATACCCTTAACAGATATTTATTTTTCGGAAGACAAAAGACCTTATTATAGCTGCCCAAAATCTTCCCCAATAAACTTTAGGCATTAACTTTTCCACCCATAGACATTCCAAATCATAAAACCATAAACCCCCAAAATCAACAACACGTCACCCCCCACCGCTGAAGTCGCATTTTCCGGCAAACCAGTCACCTTTCGGCGGAGACAAGCCACCCCTCCGGTGAAGCTCCTTCTCCGCCGCCTCTTTCTCAGGCGAAGCTCCTTCTCCGCCGCCTCCTTCTCCTCCAAAATTTCACCTGCTCCAAAAACCCTTCACTGCTCGTCTCCTTCTCCCCTCACAGTTGCTGTCGCTGTACCCCCACACCAGTCGCCTCGCCGTCTTCGTCTCCCGGTCACCGCCGAACAGAAACTCCCCTCAGGTATACGTTTCTCTTCTCTTGTTTTATGAAATTGGATGTCGAAATTGAAGAAATTTATCTTCTGTTCTCTTGTGTTTCTCTGATTTATATGGTATGTGGAGGATTTAATCTTATTTTATGAAATTTATGTGTTGTGTTTCATCTATTATGAATCACTGCGTTTTTGTTATTGGATATCATAAATTTGTTATTTGAAACTTATGTGCTATTGTTTATTGGATATCATAAACTGTGTTATTGTTTATGTTTCATCTTTATGCAGAATTTGAATATCATAAATTTGGGTTTCTCCCATTTTGAACATCGCTGTGTCTTTTAATTTCGATATCATAAATTTGTATGTTAAGGCTTCATGTTTGCTAGTTTTTGCTACATTGGGTTTAGATACATCCGATGATCCGAAGGTCACTTCATTGAGAACTATATCATTGCCTTTTCCCGACTTTTGTGCAATTCTCTTTGATGGAATTATAGAGTAGTTGATGCAAAATATGGAATGAGTTATTTTAAGTATTGTTATTGCAAGACTTTCTTGTATGGATTATTTCAATATTGTAAGACGGGGAGTATTTTAAATTTCATTTTATATAATAAGTCTGCAGATGTTAAAAAACAAACAACAGTTTTCTTGCAGACTGCAGACCTTTGATCCACCTCAGAAGCTGCAGCAGGTGGCGGATGTGGTCCTTAGACTGCAGATCTTTTTGCTCTGAAAAAACAAACATCACCTCACTTACTTTTTCTAGGTAGGGTTTGCGCCTTAATAGATTATTCTTGAGATTTTTATTTCCATATTTTCTGGAGTGACATAAGTATTTGAGATCGGAATGTAACACCTAGCTTTAACATCTTCGGGTTTCTCCCCCTCTTTTAACTCTTCTTTTATGAATTCATTCCATACCTTTATGTGTTCTTATGAGCTTTTGGTGCGGTGACATTCAAGTTTTTTTCGGTTCTTGTTATTACTTTCAAGTTTTAGTGTTGTTTCTTTTTCAGTTGAGTTAGATTCCGGTGACATTTAACAATAATCAAATAATTATAAGGTGTTAGACTATTACATATTGCAATAAATCCTTATGACAACTAAAAAACAAATTATGAAATCAATAGTAATTGCAAATAAGAACATGAATCAGATTCAAAATAACTTAAAGTTAGAGAATTGATATTGCTACCATAATTTTTAATGGTTATACCACACAGTATAGATTTTACAGCTAATTGTAAAAGTATATTAAACATTGGATGTGGTATATACTTTAAAAGTCGTGGTAGGAAAATCACCCATTTTAAAGTTATACAAAAAAATTTCAAAAAAGAAAAAAAAAAACCTTTGTATATTAGCAAACGCTGCTTTTCAAGCAACTGATATTAAATGGTGATTTTTGTAAAGCAAGCAGGCATCATACGATGGACTTTGAATATTAGCAAACCATGCTCCTCTCTATATTAAACTTAAAAAAGAAAACATCAAACGACGATTATTTGTAAAAGGTGGTGATTTTTACACCACATATTTTAACCTCTACACCACAATTATTACTTTATATATTTGTAAAGTCTGTAGTAATAGTTGTATAGTGTGGTACAAGCATTAAAATATGTGGTGTAGTAATTAATTTCCATTTGTAAACACTTTCGGTAGGTATTTGGAAGCAAGAAAACATCAATTTGGGATTGTTTGAAGTTTATTTGATTGAGATTTGAACAATTTTGTTTGCAATTGATTTTTAGTTGGAGGTAGAAATGCTGGACATGCAGCTTGAACTTTCGTTGAACAGGGGATGGTTGATTCTCTGATGTTTGCCTTATAATTTTGAAGTTGAGAGATCAAGTCTCATCGTTGACATATGTGGAAATTAGGTATAGATTAGAATTTGTCGTTAAAAAATAAATAAATTATGATACTAATAAATTCAAATTCAGCAACGGAAAGAACAAAGTCTTTTGGGTTGATTAGCAGATGCTATGATAGTGGTCATTATAATTTGTTGTAATCTGCATTTTTGAGTTGCTTTTTTTTTTTAACAGCAAAAAGAAGGCAACGGGTCGAGCTTCGGCATTGCCATCACCCTCCCGAGGACCTCCAAAAAATTATATTAAAACCGAAAGCTAGCAAGGAGCTAGCAAAACAAGCAAAACAACTACAAAGTCAACAACGGACTTTTAATCCAGTCAACGCACGTGATCTTACAAGATTGATCGCGATGGGATAACCAATTAAAAGAGAATAACATAATGAAATCAACATCTCCTTTTCTAATACTACTGTTATCAAACAACATAGAATTTCGGAAGCGCCAAATCATCCAACACGTAGCTATGCCGATAACTTGAAGCTTTACCTCTTGTTGTTTATTCTTTGCCGACGCCAAGCACCAAGCCCACCACTCATCTATTGAATTTCCATAAAAAATCCCGACATCACACCACCTACAAACTGAAACCCACACTTGTCTCGCTAACGAACACGAGAACAAAACATGATTACACGACTCCATCCCGCTTTGGCAAACGGGACACATAATGGACTCAATTTCCAATCCCCTATGGGATAAATTTTGTCTCGTCGGCAACCGGTCCCAACTAACACGCCACACAAATATGTTGATTTTTATAGGTATAAGATTTACCCATCTTGTGACTAACGACACCCCCGGGAAAAGCACTTTATCAATCTCCTTCCTAGCCCCCGCCACTGTGAAACCACCATTTATGTCCCGATTCCACTTCAATCGATCCTCTCCCACTCGGATTGTAACTTGCTCAAGATCTAACTTTAAAATGTCAAATTGCTCTTCTTCGATTCCACCCCTAATATCTCTTCTCCAATCCCATATCCAACCACCATTACTATACTTATCACAAACCCAAACACTACTTCCCATATCTAATCTATATAATCGATTATATGTATCACATAAACGTTGATCGTTTAACCACATATCCGTCCAAAATTTGATTTTATCTCCACTTACAAGTTCATATCTCATATCTTGGAAATTAATTATATTCTTTTCATGAAGAAAATTTACCGTACCGATTATACGAGCTCAAGTTCCATTACCACGACGGTTATCACATCGCCTCATCACACCCCCGTCATCTCCATGGCTCTCTTTAATAACTTTACACCATAAAGATTCATTTTCCGAAAAAAATCTCCATCTCCACTTTAAAAGAAGAGCTAAGTTTAAAGCTTTTAAACTCGCAATTCCGAGCCCCCCGTTTTCTTTTCCCGCCAAGATCTTGTTCCAAGAAATCCAATTTATTTTATTTTCTAGCTCTTGACAACCCCAAAAAAACCGAGCCCGTAATCTTTCTAATTTCGAAAGAATCAATTCAGGCACTCTAAATAATGACATCCAATAAATACCCACACTACCGAGCTGACGGGTTTCATTGATACTGATTGACCACTTGGGTCAACCTCCTAGCGACTTGGTTCGAACCATACTGACCAAGAACATGAACTTGTTCTTGACCGGTTAAAACCAACTAGCTGATTTAATCCCTAAATGCGGAACTGAGATTAAACCTAATCCTTAAACCCTAAAGGATTGGGATCTTGGAAATCTAGATTAGATTAACAATGAAGAAACCTTGTACGAAAAACCCGAACACACACAATGCTTGTGTGTTTCGGTCGACCAACACCAAAGAACCCTAGGGTTCTTTGGTCGAAATCGTCCAAGAGGGAGAAGGGAGAAAAGGGTTTTCTCAAAACATACCTTGTTGTTTGCTTAAGATAGATCCACTGATGATGAACAAATCGAGCAATCTTCTAATTGATCTAAGCAATGAACTTGATCTTCGAATCTTCAAGACTTGAAGAACACGAAGAACGAAGAACACCAAGAACTTGGTGTTGTTCTTGTTCGGCCGAAACCAAGGAGAGAGGGGGCTAGGGTTTCAGATTTTTGGAGCAAGGAATAAGGGAACCCCATGCCTTCTATTTATAATAGAAGGACTTTCACTTAGGGCCCTTCTAGTTTAATTAAGATCAATACTTAATTAAACTTATCCTTTTACACTTTAATCCCTTGTAGTTTATCTAGTTATTATTGTTACACTTAATTATTAAATGCCTAGTATTAATACACTTATAATTCGGTACCCATATACACGAATTATATATACTTGTATTCATACTTTTAATAATTGATTATATAATAAACTTTATATAATCTAAACAATAATATTATCCAAACACTATATGATTTAATAGCTTTAAATCATATTATGGATAATCTATAATTAACACATTGTATATTTACTCAACTAGCAAATGTACAAATACTTGTATTAATTAGTTAGTTAAAATAATCTAGTAATAAGTCAAACTTGACTTAATACTTAACTTGATTCATAATGACTATTATGAATCACTCCTCTTCGTTGTGTCATTGCTTATCTTGCTCGTATTACATGCACTCACCGGTGTGACCCTTAAGTGTTTCGTATGCATGGATGTATCATCATAGGTTGACTAACTGTGCACATAAATCCTTCAGACTCCCACTTGTGCAAGTTTGTAACCTTTGTCTTAATGATACGAGCTACAGTGGCCTTCTAGATGGGCATGTAGGTAACCAACCCCATAAAAATAGCTTACGTAACCCATGTATAGTTTCTTGAAAAACTCTTTAATAGCGTCTCCTAGTAAAGAACACTCTGTCTCTACTTCTTGGGCAACTATGTTAGGTTTATCCCTTGCAGCACGATATTTGTGATAATGAATACGAGTATGGTAGAAATTATCAACTCCTGTATTCAAAATCATATAATGACTTCTTGATTTAAACTGGTGTGATAAATGACAAAGAACAAATCAGTTCGTTTGGGCATGGCCATGCACTTTCCAGTTATCATCATGTCAAAGGACCCATAAATATCTCTCCTAAAAAGGAGGTGCAATTACCATCTTGTTATATTTCAATTCAAAATATAAATTCCTTTGTACCCAGTAAGGCCTCGTATGACAATCATATTTCAGAATTGTCTAAGACGAACCAAAGCACATTAGTCAATGTATCCCAAACCAAATACCTCAGGCTTAAGGACAATCCTAGTGAATAATACTTTTGAACTTTTCAACCACGAAGTATTATCACGGTGGTCAATCCAATATTCGTCGAGCTCCAACAGAATATCACCGATATTTGGTTTACACAAAACTTGTGTAGCTATCTTCGAAGAACTTCGAATCTACCACCAAATACCGCGATGACGTTAACGTCCCATCGAGGTTCCCACCAAGACGAGTAGTCACGGATTCATATCTTTTTGAATAAATAGACTTTTATTCATGGATATTGTAAAACATACAAATTCTGAATAACAATGATACTAACTCATGTATTATTCCTCACTGGACATAGATACTGAATTATTACTGGATCATTACTTATTCTATGCGTTTGTGTTGATCACTTCAATAACTCTTAATTGTAACTTTTATCACTAATTACAATTAGTTATTTCTATTAAACTAAAGACATAAGACGAGTATTAAGAATACTATTACTTTTGTCTTTGCTAGATATTGTTCATGCAACATTTAGAACATATTCTAGTCTTGCCTTTTTATACGATTCGGTAAATGTGGGAGGATTGGAAATTTACTCCTTTAGTTTCTTGAATCTATAAAACTTGCCTTGTAACTAAATCTCTTTTAGCTACTTGATTTGTAGAAACTCTTACTAGTTAAAGAAATTTCCTTAAATGATTGACTTGTTCACTGGAGTGTGAACATCCTATTAGATATGCAACAATTAATCACAAGACTTGTGATCACGCTATTAGGTTTGCAATAATCTAATTACTGATCATTTATTTCTCTTAACTCTTTGGCTAACGACTTGGTAAAACCTTGTTGTTAATGTCCTAACTAACTTTACCATATTCATTAGTACCTCTAGTGAATATGTTAGTCATAGCTCCCACTAAATATTATGGAAATTAAGCATCACTTAAACTACTACTTTTGACCTAGTCAAAACTCATAGTTTAATCCTTTAAGAATTAATCAATTATCAAAGTCATCCTTTGGATTTGCGAATATCCAACATTCCTGATAAGGGAATCATGACTCTCATTGATTACTGTATCTAACAAGTATAAGACACTTGAAACGATACTTCCAATTCTTATGTGTATTAGTATCTTTTAAGAATCTTATTTAATGCCAAAGTCATTTCTTGGATTTCTCAAATATCCATTATTCCTATTAGGGAATTATGACTAGATTAAATATTGTATTTATTACAAGTATAAAAGACTTGCAATAATACCTTTTAATTCTTAAATACTTTAATATAGTTTGACCCTTTTAAGAGTTCATTTAATGTCTAAGTCACTTTACTTGGATTATACGAATATCCAATTATTCTTATTAAGGAATTATGACTTCATTAAATTCCTTTATTACAAGTATAAAAGACTTGTAATAATACTCTTTAAAGTCCATCTTGATTATATCCAATATAATCATACTATATTAATACTAACACTTTGTAACTTACTATCATAAGTAACCATTACTTAAGATGTTTCAACTAGGTTCAATGACTTTTGAACCTTATGCTTTTCATAAAATCTCTTAAATACTTTAGAAGAAAAACTTCTAATTTCTAGTATCTAAGTATTGAGCTTCTAAAACATTACTCATACAACAATCAAACAAGTATAAAGCATGAAATATAAAGTAAATCAAAACTTGACTTACAACTTAGTCATAAAACCTTGACTAGTGTAATCATCACACATGCACACACATAATATAATTCAACCATGGATTCTTATTAAAACCAAAAAAAAAAACTGTTTTAACATAATAAAAAATTATCCAACAGAAATGAAATTGTTTTTACTGAATCCATAAAATACTGAATTATAAAATCTTGGTGCTTTGTGGAATCACCATCTCATGCTGGTCACGTTCACTTTCCATCTCCTCTTACAATAAACGATTGCAAAAGTTAGATTACTCGTAATGTACTTTACAAGTATCTAGAAGTGATTAAGAAGTGTGGTTGTGTTACCTGAGGAACTTGCGTTTCCTCCACCACCACTTGCACCCTTTGGACAATTCTTTTTCCAGTGCCCAGCCTCACCACACTTGAAGCACCGATTCTCGGTCCTCGCTGTGTTAGGCTTAAACTTCTTGACCTTTTGTTTGACACTTTTACCATTTGGCACTCCTTGGTTAGGATTGGTTTTACCCTTTCCTTTGCCACCATGCCCTCTTCTCTTCTTGCCACCACCACTGCTATTACCGATCATTAGAACATCCTTAGATTTGGTCCCCAAACTCAATTCAGCTGTCTTGAGCATGGAATGTAGCTCAGCAATGGATTTCTCCATATTATGCATATTGTAGTTGACCACAAAAGGCTTGTAGTCATCAGACAATGAATTGAGTATAGTGTCTGTTGCCATTTGCAACGGTATGGGGTGACCAAGTCTAGCCAAGTGATCCATGTGTCCTTTCATTTTCATGACGTGGGCACTCACTGGCGTTCCTTTGACCATCTTGCAAGAGTTGAAGGCTCGATTGATGTCGAACCTCTCAGTGCGAGCTTGCTCTTGAAATGAATCCCTAAGTTGCTGGATCATCTCAAATGCAGGCACATCCATAAGTCCTGCTTGTAATTCTGGACTCATGGTTGCGAGCATTAAACAGCTCACATCGAGCGCATCACTGACATGCTTATCATAAGCTTGCCTTGCTTCAGCTCTAGTATTAGCGGCATGGACATTAGGTACTGCTCTTTCCAAGACATACCACTTTCTCTCATGCCTCAGCACAATGCGAAGATTGCGCGCCCAGTTGAGAAAGTTTGACCCAGTCAACTTGTCTTTTTCCAATACTGATCACTCAGTATCAGATCACAAGTTGACTGGGTCAAACTTTCTCAACTGGGAGCACAATCTTCGCATTGTGCTCAGGCATGAGAGAAAGTGGTATGTCTTGTAAAGAGCAGTACCTAATGTCCCTGCCGCTAATGCTAGAGCTGAAGCAAGGCAAGCATATGATAAGCATGTCAGTGATGCGCTCGATGTGAGCTGTTTAATGCTCGCAACCATGAGTCCAGAATTACAAGCAGGACTTATGGATGTGCCTGCATTTGAGATGATCCAGCAACTTAGGGATTCATTTCAAGAGCAAGCTCGCACTGAGAGGTTCGACATCAATCGAGCCTTAAACTCTTGCAAGATGGTCAAAGGAACGCCAGTGAGTGCCCACGTCATGAAAATGAAAGGACACATGGATCACTTGGCTAGACTTGGTCACCCCATACCGTTGCAAATGGCAACAAACACTATACTCAATTCATTGTCTGATGACTACAAGCCTTTTGTGGTCAACTACAATATGCATAATATGGAGAAATCCATTGCTGAGCTACATTCCATGCTCAAGACAGCTGAATTGAGTTTGGGGACCAAATCTAAGGATGTTCTAATGATCGGTAATAGCAGTGGTGGTGGCAAGAAGAGAAGAGGGCATGGTGGCAAAGGAAAGGGTAAAACCAATCCTAACCAAGGAGTGCCAAATGGTAAAAGTGTCAAACAAAAGGTCAAGAAGTTTAAGCCTAACACAGCGAGGACCGAGAATCGGTGCTTCAAGTGTGGTGAGGCTGGGCACTGGAAAAAGAATTGTCCAAAGGGTGCAAGTGGTGGTGGAGGAAACGCAAGTTCCTCAGGTAACACAACCACACTTCTTAATCACTTCTAGATACTTGTAAAGTACATTACGAGTAATCTAACTTTTGCAATCGTTTATTGTAAGAGGAGATGGAAAGTGAACGTGACCACCATGAGATGGTGATTCCACAAAGCACCAAGATTTTATAATTCAGTATTTTATGGATTCAGTAAAAACAATTTCATTTCTGTTGGATAATTTTTTATTATGTTAAAACAGTTTTTTTTTTTTGGTTTTAATAAGAATCCATGGTTGAATTATATTATGTGTGTGCATGTGTGATGATTACACTAGTCAAGGTTTTATGACTAAGTTGTAAGTCAAGTTTTGATTTACTTTATATTTCATGCTTTATACTTGTTTGATTGTTGTATGAGTAATGTTTTAGAAGCTCAATACTTAGATACTAGAAATTAGAAGTTTTTCTTCTAAAGTATTTAAGAGATTTTATGAAAAGCATAAGGTTCAAAAGTCATTGAACCTAGTTGAAACATCTTAAGTAATGGTTACTTATGATAGTAAGTTTCAAAGTGTTAGTATTAATATAGTATGATTATATTGGATATAATCAAGATGAACTTTAAAGAGTATTATTACAAGTCTTTTATACTTGTAATAAAGGAATTTAATGAAGTCATAATTCCTTAATAGGAATAATTTGATATTCGTATAATCCAAGTAAAGTGACTTAGACATTAAATGAAATCTTAAAAGGGTCAAACTATATTAAAGTATTTAAGAATTAAAAGGTATTATTGCAAGTCTTTTATACTTGTAATAAATACAATATTTAATCAAGTCATAATTCCCTAATAGGAATAATGGATATTTGAGAAATCCAAGAAATGACTTTGGCATTAAATAAGATTCTTAAAAGATACTAATACACTTAAGAATTGGAAGTATCGTTTCAAGTGTCTTATACTTGTTAGATACAGTAATCAATGAGAGTCATGATTCCCTTATCAGGAATGTTGGATATTCGCAAATCCAAAGGATGACTTTGATAATTGATTAATTCTTAAAGGGTTAAACTATGAGTTTTGACTAGGTCAAAAGTAGTAGTTTAAGTGATGCTTAATTTCCATAAAATTTAGTGGGAGCTATGACTAACATATTCACTAGAGGTACTAATGAATATGGTAAAGTTAGTTAGGACATTAACAACAAGGTTTTACCAAGTCGTTAGCCAAAGAGTTAAGAGAAATAAATGATCAGTAATTAGATTATTGCAAACCTAATAGCGTGATCACAAGTCTTGTGATTAATTGTTGCATATCTAATAGGATGTTCACACTCCAGTGAACAAGTCAATCATTTAAGGAAATTTCTTTAACTAGTAAGAGTTTCTACAAATCAAGTAGCTAAAAGAGATTTAGTTACAAGGCAAGTTTTATAGATTCAAGAAACTAAAGGAGTAAATTTCCAATCCTCGCACGTTTACCGAATCATATAAAAAGGCAAGACTAGAATATGTTCTAAATGTTGCATGAACAATATCTAGCAAAGACAAAAGTAATAGTATTCTTAATACTCGTCTTATGTCTTTAGTTTAATAGAAATAACTAATTGTAATTAGTGATAAAAGTTACAATTAAGAGTTATTGAAGTGATCAACACAAACGCATAGAATAAGTAATGATCCAGTAATAATTCAGTATCTATGTCGAGTGAGGAATAATACATGAGTTAGTATCATTTTTATTCAGAATTTGTATGTTTTACAATATCCATGAATAAAAGTCTATTTATTCAAAAAGATATAAATCCGTGACTACTCGTCTTGGTGGGAACCTCGATGGGACGTTAACGTCATCGCGGTATTTGGTGGTAGATTCGAAGTTCTTCGAAGATAGCTACACAAGTTTTGTGTAAACCAAATATCGGTGATATTCTGTTGGAGCTCGACGAATATTGGATTGACCACCGTGATAATACTTCGTGGTTGAAAAGTTCAAAAGTATTATTCAATAGGATTTTCCTTAAGCCCGAGGTATTTGGTTTGGGATATATTGACTAATGTGCTTTGGTTCGTCTTAGACAATTCTGAAATATGATTGTCATACGAGGCCTTACTGGGTACAAAGGAATTTGTATTTTGAATCGAAATATAACAAGATGGTAATTGCTGTTAGGTCACAACAACCCTGTTTTAATGTTAATTGATAGAGTATTATACTTAGAGAAATATTAGAGTGATTACACAAGAATATAGTCAATGTATAAATCTACTAAGTGTGGCTTGTTGCGGAATAACAAGACCACTAATCAATTACAAAGATATAAAAGTGTAAAGTGAATTGGTGAGTACTCCTTTTCAAGATGATCTCTATTTATAATGTTATAGAGATCTTACATAATGAGCAAAGGAGTAACCGAAGGACTAAGTAAGGAAAATGACTAAGATCAAGGGATTTGATCTTAGTCCGTTACTATACTGAGTATCACTCAGTCCTTCTACTCAGTCCTTGTACTCAGTATCACTATCTGATACTGAGTACTGATACTGAGTTCCAATACTGATCACTCAGTATCAGACCTAAACTTAGCTATATTATTCTACATATAAATCAAAGCTAGTCTAGGTTGTTTTGTTATCTTAAGATCTAAAGGGGCAAGGCTTTTTGCCTTAACAATCTCCCCCTATCTAATGATAACAAAACATTTACAAAGTGATAAACAAAAATTACAACAGCATAGGTAACAATATCTTCTTCTTCATTTGCTGTTGATGGCTTCATTCTCATAGAAGACTTCTTGTTTGATGTGGACAAACTCTTCTCTGCTTTTGAGTTCCTCCCTTCTGCTATTCAGTACTGCAACAATCTTCTTTCTGAACCAAGAGTCTTCTTTCTTGGTGATCATCCATTTTAGTCCAACAAGGTGACTGATTTGAGCTCTTGGAAGATCTTCTTCAGAAATGAAGCATTCTCTATCCTCTGAGTCAGTATACATATATCCAGAAGTTGGATATATGACACTCTTTTGATCCTGAAAGACAAGGTTAGGAGGAAGAGGATACTTTCTAAGATACTTGTATGTATGAAGGCATTCTGGTCTGTTGTTTGAGTAAGCCTCAGTCATAACACTGAGGGTTCTGTACTCTATTTCATAAAGTAAATCCTTCTCATAACATACTGCAGCTACTGCACAGATCTCATCCAAGACTATTTGATCATAAGTTGATTTCTTTGGAAGCTCTTTGATCAGTCTTGTGATCTTCACCCAGTCTTGAAGACCAATTCTTTGAATATCATGAATAAATATCTTCATGGGGGGACTGGTTAAGCCAGTACAAGTGATAGTAATTCTTCCTTCTTTGAGCTTCACTTTTACTTTATTGACATCCAGATTTAACCAATGTATCCCCCTTACATTTTGAAATGTTTTGGTCCTCAAGAACTCCTTTCTTTGTTCCTTATACTGAGTCCTAGCAGCAACCATATTCCAATAATGTTGAATATGGTCTGGACCCTTTCTTGAGATTCTATGTGAAGGACCAGGAGTATCAGTATCTGGGCCAGATTCTGGTTCAGTTTTGACTCCCAACTCTTGCTCATATAAAAATCTTTCTTGTTCTGCCCAGAGTTGTTGAGGAGTCAGTCTTGGAGCCTGCTCGGTATCACTGTCCCTTGTAAGAACAGGTCTTCTTTGTCTTGTTACCAGAGGAGCAGATTCCTCACTTGATTCAGAAGAAGTGAGAACAGCATTGATAGGTCTTCTTGATAAGGAACTCCTTCTTCTAATTACCAGATTTTCTGGTTCTTCATCATCCGAGGATGATGATGAAGAACTTTCTTGTTCTACCAGATTTAGTGCATAGTTTACTAAATCTGGTTCTTCATCTTCATCATCAGCAATAGGCCTGATGAAAGGCCTATAGACCACAATTTGTAAATTATTCTCTTCAAGAGCAGGTGGCTCAGAATAAGTTTGCTGTGGTTGGTCAGTATGAGTCTCCCTTGAGCAGATGGCTCAAGTGGGTCTTGAACTTGTAATGCTGACCTTGTTCTTTGTCTTCTTCTCTCATACTGAATGCGAAATGGCTCAGTATGAGGGCTTTGCTGATGTTGTTGTTGTGGAGGTTGATCTTCATTCAATCTTCTTCTTTTCTCCCCCTGAGCAGAAGGCTCAGTTTGATCAACCTCAGTATCTCTTTGTCTCTTCTCCCCCCTTTTGTTATCATTTGATGAGGAGGGAAGAGGATCAGTATCACCACCCATGTCCCCTTCAGGTTGTTCAAGAGTAGGGGAGGGCATGGGCTCAGTTGCAGCATCAGTATCACCAGCACCTCCTTCTCCTTCTCCTTCTTCATTGTGGTCACCATGTGAGAATGGTGGAGTTTGTGGAGGCTGCTGTGGTTGTTGAAGTAGTGAGACTGACTGTTTGATAGAGTCAATATCACCCCTCATCTTGTCCATTCTGGCTAGTATTGTATTTTGAGTTTGTTGGATGGCCAGAATGTGCTGCATGATTGCTTGCAGAGTCACTTGGTCTGCTGCAGCCTGAGATGCCTGAATGCCCTGCACAGATGGTGCTGAGACTCTGTCAGATTCCCTTCTAGCATCTGCAGAGGTCGGTGCAGGATCATGTGTTTGTTGATGTGCAGCACCAACATCTTCAATACCGACCTCTATGTCATGCTGAGCACCTTCCATTGTAGTTTGTGCATACTGAATCTCCACATCAAGAGGAACATGAGGTTCCTCAATTGGTTGAGCAGATGGAGGTAGTTCTGGACTTGGAAGGTCAGCGGTGGCTGCAACTAGGCTTTGGGCTTGAAGAGAGGCAGTTAATGATGGAACATTTGCAGGCGGCACCTCCGCAGATGATAAGTTTCCCATAATGATAGGAGAGAGATTCCTTCTTCGTCTATGAAGAACCAATGGTGTGTCTTCTGAGGACTCAGTTTCAAAAACGGTTTCAATATGAGGAGCAGCAGGATCTTGTGCAGGTGGAGAGATAGTTGGTTCTTGAACTTGTGGAACATCCTGCATCTCAATATCTTGACCAGCCTGGGCTCCATTGCCACTATTATCATCATTATCATCATCACCATCATTGTCTGACTCAGTATCAGACATATCTTCTTCATCATTTATATGTTCTTGAACAATGGCCCACATAGGAGGACTTAGAAGAGGCTCTCCTTCTCTTGGCCTATAAAAGAAAATCTTCTCACTAAGCGGAGGAAGATCAACTCTTGGACTATGAAAATCATCATAAATGTGTGTGGGCATTGAGTGTTGAAAGATGAGTGATAGAAATCTGCAGAAAGGGACATTGCATTCCCTTGTGTTTTCTCGGACCAGAGTAGCTAATTCATTGAAAATTAGGCGAGCAAAATCAATAGTTCTTCCATAGTACAGAGCATGTACTATTTGCATCCCAAATTCGTTTATTTGGTCCAAAGCTCCCGTCTTGTGGGTCATACATCGAATTATTGTTGTGATGAGAATACCCCACATAGGACCAAATTCATTTCTTTTGATTGTGCCCGTTGTTCCTCTTCGACCCAGAAATGGCAGTACAGAGCGTGCCTCTGATCTATCAACAAATGGGTCATACTGAGCTTGGGCGGGAAGTCTCAGTGCTTCACGAATGATTGCAGTAGAAACAAAAGCTCTTCTTTGATCCCTAATTACCCATCCAGCAATCATATCTGGAGAATCGAGTGTGGCAGAGTACCAAAACTCGCATAACATTTCTGGGTATATTGCTCGAGGAGATAATGTCAGTGCACGAGCAATTGGGCAATGCTTCATAAAAGTCACGATGTTCGTGAATTCTTGGCATACCCAGGCTTGAGGAATATTGAAATTTGCTGTGATGTTGTTCCTCGCAAACCTGGGTACTTCATTATTTCGAAATTGGATTTCCGATTCAACGTCTGGAGCAACAAAAGTATAATTCGCCATCTGTGATTTTGATTTGAAAAAGTTTGCTTGCTAAGAGAAAGTGAAATCGTTAATCGCAGAGAGAATTGAAAATGAAAGAAAGAAATAACAGTTAAAAAATTTGAAGTAAAAATAAACGGTTATTTATAGGAAATTTGAAAGATAATTAAGGTATTGGGAAGTAAAAACGGCTGATTTGACTGCCTTATCCTCTGCCAACGGTAACTTTCTTAATAAGAAAGGTTACCGTTTGAGCAGTATAAGGATTAAGCTCGGTGTAAGAGCCGTCATACCCCAATACCGAGTTAAAAAAAAAAATTAATTTTTAAAAATTTTAAAAAATATAAAAACAATTAATTTACTCTTGAAATTAATAAAAAAAATAAAAAATTTAAATTTTGATGATAGCAGACAAGTGATACTGAGTGGTCAGTATCAACAGGAGTGATACTGAGCGCTCAGTTTTAAAGAAATTTAAGAAAGATTAAGGATTCAACATACCTAATTGCCCTAGTAAATACATAAACCTTTCCTCAGGAAGAGGTTTAGTAAACACATCAGCCAATTGTTCATTTGTTGGTACATAATCTACTTCAACCTAACCTTTTTCCACATTATCTCGAATAAAGTGGTGTCTGATATCAATGTGCTTGGTTTTGGAGTGATAGACTGGGTTCTCTGTGATAGCAATAGCACTCTTGTTATCACAATGAATAGGAGTCTTATGAAAGTTGAACCCATAGTCTAAGAGTTGATACTGCATCCATAATAATTGAGCACAACAACTTCCTGCAGCAACATATTCTGCTTCTGCTGTGGAAGTTGCTACCGAATTTTGTTTCTTGGATGACCAGCCAACTAGTCTTCCACCTAGGAATTGACATCCTCCACTTGTGCTCTTTCTGTCCAATCTACAACCTGCAAAATCTGCATCTGTGTACCCTTCAAGGTCAAAGTTTGAGTCTTTGGGATACCAAAGACCCAGGTTAGGAGTACCTGTAAGATATCTAAAGATGCGCTTAACTGCTTTCATGTGTGATTCTTTAGGATCAGCCTGATACCGAGCACACAAACATGTGGCAAACATGATATCAGGCCTACTAGCAGTTAAGTAAAGTAAGGAACCAATCATACCTCGGTATGTGGATTGACATACTGGTTTACCAGTTTCATCCTTACTTATCTTATCCTGAGTACCCATAGGAGTGTGCATGGAAGATAAATTTTCAAATTTGTATTTCTTTAACATGTCATGCACATACTTACTTTGATTTATAAAAGTGCCATCAGGCTTTTGTTCAACTTGTAAACCAAGAAAGTAAGTAAGTTCTCCCATCATACTCATCTGATACTGAGTTGACATTATCTTAGCAAACCAGTCACACATTGACTTGTCAGTGGAACCAAAGATAATATCATCTACATATATCTGAATGAGTAAGATGTCAGAACCTTTCCTTTTTGAAAATAATGTTTTATCAATTTTACCTCTTGTAAATTTATTTTCAATAAGATACTCAGAAAGGGTGTCATACCAGGCTCTTGGAGCTTGTTTGAGCCCATATAGAGCTTTATCAAGCTTGAAAACATAATTAGGAAATTTGGGATCAACAAAACCTGGAGGTTGTTTAACATAAACTTCTTCTTGTAGTTTTCCATTTAGAAAAGCACTTTTGACATCCATCTGATAAACTTTGAAATTCTTAAAGGCTGCATATGCAAGATACAACCTAATAGCTTCAATTCTTGCAACTGGTGCAAAAGTTTCATCATAGTCAATGCCTTCTTCTTGCCTGTAACCTTGAGCAACTAACCTTGCTTTGTTTCTGATGACAACACCATCCTTGTCCATCTTGTTTCTGAACACCCACTTAGTACCAATAATAGTTTTGCCAGAAGGAGGTGGTACTAAGTTCCAAACTTTGTTTCTTTCAAACTCTGTGAGCTCTTCTTGCATATCCTCTACCCAATCTTCATCTAATAAAGCTTCATCAGCTTTCTTTGGTTCAATGGTAGATAGAAAACTTGAGAAGAAACAAAAGTTTGCAGTTGCTTGGGTTGGAAATTCTAATTTTCTTCTTGTTTGGACACCTTCTTCAATAGGACCAATAATGTTTGAGTGTGGATGGTCTATGTGTTCCCTTAAATTGTTTCCTAAGGGAGCATTTGAAATAGGATCAACAATATCTTGTTGATTTGGTGTGTTGTCTGTCTGATACTGAGTGGAATTCTGATCAGTATTAGACAGTGCAGGTTGCTGTTCATCTTCATTTTGCAGAGTTGATGTGGATTCTTGTGAAGTGTTGGATGTTTCACCTTCTTCATAAATAGAGTGGTTCATATCATTAGTTGGAAACTCAGTATGGAGGTCTTCTGTTAAGGGAACCTCAGTATTAGTCTCATTTGAGTGATACTGAGTTTGAACTTGATCAGTTTCATTAAACTTATTAGGCATAAAGTGTGGATGAAACTTAGGCTGTTCAGCAATGGAGTGTTCTGGATTGCATAGAATATCTATGCCACTTATGTCTTCACTTGCTGAGGTAGAATGCTCATTCTGATCTTCATCAAATGTGACATGAATGGATTCTACAATCATTTTGGTTGAGTGGATATACACTCTGAAAGCTTTAGAGTGTGGAGAGTAGCCCATGAACACACCTTCATTTGCTTTGGGAGCAAATTTATTGAGATTTTGTTTTGTACTGAGTACAAAGCATTTACTCCCAAAGATATGGAAATATTCCACATTAGGAATCTTGCCATTGTATAACTCATATGGAGTCTTCAGATGTCTTTGGACTATAGTGGCTCTATTCTGAGTGAAGTTTGCACAGTTTACAGCTTCAGCCCAGAAACTCAGTGCCAGTCCAGCATGGCATAATAAAGTTCTTGCAGCTTCAATCAGTGTTCTGTTCTTTCTTTCTACAACACCATTTTGTTGTGGTGTGTAAGCTGCAGAGAAGTTTTGAATGATTCCTTTTTCTTCACAGAAATCTGCTAATACTGAGTTCTTAAACTCAGTACCATGGTCACTTCTAAGTTGCTTGACCTTGTTGCCTTTTTGAAGTTCCTCTCTTTTTATAAAGGCAATGATTTCTGTTGTTGCATCTGACTTAGTCTTGAGGAAGATGACCCAAGTGTATCTTGAGAATTCATCAACTAAGACTAGAGTATAGATCTTTTTGGCCAAAGATGGTGTGCTGATAGGGCCAAAAAGATCCATATGTATCATAGTAAGAGGTTCATTGATGGAATGATTGACTTTAGATTTGAATGAACTCTTCTTCTGCTTGCCCATTTCACATGCTGAGCATAACTTATCTTTCGAATAAGTAATTGTGGGCAATCCTCTCACCAGTTTCTTCATACTGAGCTCGTTGATATTTCTAAAATTGATGTGAGAGAGTTTCTTGTGCCATAGCCAATGTAATTCTGGCTTGACTTTAGAAAGCAGGCATACTCGAATAGTTGGGTCTATTTCAGATAGGTTGACCACATATACGTCTTTTTCTCTTCTAGCAATGAGTACAGGCTGCCCTTTATCATTGTAGATGATTCCTGCAACCTTTCTGAATCGAGCTTCATTGTCATCATCACACATCTGGCTGATACTGAGCAGATTGTGTTTTAGACCCTCTACATAGGCAACTCTTTTAAAAGTTATGTTGCCTGCCTTGGTCACACCATAACCTCTTGTCTTTCCCACCGAGTCATCTCCAAACTTGACAGAAGGACCCTTCTTTGGAGTATAATTGAGAAGGTATTCCATACTGCCTGTCATGTGTCTTGAGCAGCCACTATCTAAGTACCACTTTCTGTCACCCTGCACAAGACACAAAATAAGAGTTAGTTCTTTTTAGGAACCCATTTTGAATGGGACCTTTGGTGGGATAAACACAATTTGACATGATCTCTTTATGTGGAGAGGTCGGTATCACTTCAGGGGTAACTTTAGAAGTTTTCTTTGGTGATACTGACTTAGTTTCTCTCCTTTTCTTTGGTACTGAGTACCTAGGACTTGAGAGATCAGTCCAGCATTCATCTCCCTTATGACCAGTATGATGACATCTATAACATTTTCTAGGTCTATTTCTAAACATATTTTCATATGGTATTTTAGAAAAATGTTTCACTTTTGGTAGGTCAGTATGAACGAGTTTTGCAAATTGTTTACTTAAAGATTTGACCTGATCACCAAGTGTTTTTAAAATGTTAATTTTGTTATTTCTAATAGATGTATTAACATTGTTTTTAACTGGTTTAGGAGATGGAGGATCTGATTGCTTATTTTTATTTGGCAGAGAAGTCTTTCTAATATTATTAGTGGTAGACTTCTTGTCTTTGCCAACCAAAGACCTAGTTGAAGTTGTCTTTTGTTTATCATGTTTTGAAGGAACAACTTTAACAGGTTCTTTAGATGACTTAGTATATAATGTTTCTGTTCCTGCAACTTCTGTATTTGATGAAACATGTGAGATAGAAGTTGTCTTATTATCATTATATAATTCAAAAGTTGTTGTATTAAATAATAATTCAAAAGGTGGAACAGCAGAAGTGTCATACTGAACTATTGGTAGCTCGGTATCAGAAATTTCTGTTATTTGAAATTCAATACTGAGTTCTTGTAGCTCAGTATAGCACTTTGAGCAGATGGAAGGACCAATAGGTTTTTCTAAAATTTCATTTTCTTCATCATCTGACTCAGTTTGACATCCAACTTCACATAAAGTTTTAGCTTTTACAAAATTAATAGGGTTCATAGTAGAAAACTCTTCAAATAAATCAACAAAATTGTTCCTGTTTTTAAATTGAGGATCAACACCAAGTGCAGCCCTCACATTTTCTGGAAATTGTTCATTTAAACATTTATTTAATATTATTGAAGCATTTCCCCAAGATTTACACTGTTTTTCAAATTTCTCTTTTTCAAGTTTGTGTAAATGAGCTTTATCAGCTAATCTTTGGTTAATGTCTTTTAAATCTGAAAAATTTAGTTCTAAATCTTTATATTTTGCTAATTTATCCAAGTTTTCATTATTTTCTCTTTCAAGTTCTTTAATTGTTAATTTTAAAGCTTTTTCTTTTTGTACAGAAGTTTTAAGATCAACAAGCATATACTAAAAAATCTTGGTTTTTTCATTCAGTGAATAAGTTTGAAAGGAACTTACCTTGTACAACTGAGTGGAATCCCAATCAGTATGAACACTCATCCTCTCAGCCTCTTTGATGTACTTTTCAAAGGAACTCTTCAAATCATCTTCAGTGAAAGCCATAAAGGCTTTATTCTCAATCTCTTCTTCATCATCACTTAACTCTTCATCCATCCAGGCTTCTGAGTAAAGTGCTTGATGAGGTGCTCCATTTCCTTCTGCCCTCTTTCCCTTGCTCCAATTCTTCAGCTTGACATATTTGTCTCTATATCTTTTTGCTCGGTATGCAATCTTGTCATTTTGGTCAGTCTCAGAAGACTTGGTATGACAATTTGCAGCAATATGTCCAGGCTTTCCACACCTATAGCACAGACCTGATCTTGGGTCAGTATTAGAAGAGCTAACACCAAGCCTCTTCTTCTTCAACTGATCCAGCTTCATAGACATGAGAGCCATTTGAGTTTCAAGCTCTTCTGCCTCAGCATCAGCAAGATCAACTTCTGGTTCATCTGGCTCAGTCACAGTATAAGCCTGTTGCACAACTAGAGCCATGCCAGTGGAAGACTTGTCAGTTTTCTTCCAGTTGATCAGTCTTGCAGCATTATTCTCCTCATGATTCAGCATTAGACCATACAAAGTTTGAAGAGTGTATGACTCAATGTTGTTAGCAGCATTGACAGAGTTTGTCATGTCAAGAAATTGTTGAGGAAGACTATCCAGGAACTTTTGAACAAGCTCTCCTTCCTCTTTCACAATGCCTACACTGATTAAATCATGGATAACAGTGTTGAACCTGTTATAGATAGTGGTGATGTCTTCATTTGGAGTTGAAAAGAAATTTTCATATTTCCTTCTCATGTTGCTTTTTCTTTGCAACTTCACCTTTGCTGTACCTTCATAGGTGACTGATAGGCTATCCCACATAGCCTTTGCTGTTGGCAATTTCATAATTGCATTAAGTATCTCTTTGGTAACATCATTACCAATCACCCCTTTAGCTCTGGAGTCTAAAGCATACAACTGACGGTCAGTATCAGTCCAGTTGTGCTTTAGTTTAGGTACATATCTTATGCCCTCAGGAGCATCATCAGTAGCAGCAACAGGTTCCACAGTTTGTGGAATGATGGGACCATCATTTAGCACAGTGAGCATCTCATGGTGAATAGATTCAAGATACCACTGAGCTTTGAGCTTCCATTGATGGAAGTCTTTTCCATCAAAGATGGGTACTCCCTTTCCAGACATAATTGGTGCAACAATTGTAGACATTTTGGATTTTTGAGTGTTGGAGGGATAGATGTAGGAAATGGCTGCCAGGGTTATAGATCGACTAAATAAGAGATTATTTAGCCTGCTCTGATACCAGTTGTTAGGTCACAACAACCCTGTTTTAATGTTAATTGATAGAGTATTATACTTAGAGAAATATTAGAGTGATTACACAAGAATATAGTCAATGTATAAATCCACTAAGTGTGGCTTGTTGCGGAATAACAAGACCACTAATCAATTACAAAGATATAAAAGTGTAAAGTGAATTGGTGAGTACTCCTTTGCAAGATGATCTCTATTTATAATGTTATAGAGATCTTACATAATGAGCAAAGGAGTAACCGAAGGACTAAGTAAGGAAAATGACTAAGATCAAGGGATTTGATCTTAGTCCGTTACTATACAGAGTATCACTCAGTCCTTCTACTCAGTCCTTGTACTCAGTATCACTATCTGATAATGAGTACTGATACTGAGTTCCAATACTGATCACTCAGTATCAGACCTAAACTTAGCTATATTATTCTACATATAAATCAAAGCTAGTCTAGGTTGTTTTGTTATCTTAAGATCTAAAGGGGCAAGACTTTTTGCCTTAACAATTGCACCTCCTTTTTAGGAGAGATATTTATGGGTCCTTTGACATGATGATAACTGGAAAGTGCATGGCCATGCCCAAACGAACTGATTTGTGCTTTGTCATTTATCACACCAGTTTAAATCAAGAAGTCATTAAATGATTTTGAATACAGGAGTTGATAATTTCTACCATGCTCGTATTCATTATCATAAATATCGTGCTGCAAGGGATAAACCTAACATAGTTGCCCAAGAAGTAGAGACAGAGTGTTCTTTACTAGGAGACGCTATTAAAGAGTTTTTCAAAAAACTATACCTGGGTTACGTAAGCTGTTTTTATGGGGTTGGTTACCTACATGCCCATCTAGAAGGCCACTGTAGCTCGTATCATTAAGACAAAGGTTACAAACTTGCACAAGTGGGAGTCTGAAGGATTTATGTGCACAGTTAGTCAACCTATGATGATACATCCATGCCTACGAAACACTTAAGGGTCACACCGGTGAGTGCATGTAATACGAGCAAGATAAGCAATGACACAACGAAGAGGAGTGATTCATAATAGTCATTATGAATCAAGTTAAGTATTAAGTCAAGTTTGACTTATTACTAGATTAGTTTAACTAACTAATTAATACAAGTATTTGTACATTTGCTAGTTGAGTAAATATACAATGTGTTAATTATAGATTATCCATAATATGATTTAAAGCTATTAAATCATATAGTGTTTGGATAATATTACTGTTTAGATTATATAAAGTTTATTATATAATCAATTATTAAAAGTATGAATACAAGTATATATAATTCGTGTATATGGGTACCGAATTATAAGTGTATTGATACTAGGCATTTAATAATTAAGTGTAACAATAATAACTAGATAAACTACAAGGGTTTAAAGTGTAAAAGGATAAGTTTAATTAAGTATTGATCTTAATTAAACTAGAAGGGCCCTAAGTGAAAGTCCTTCTATTATAAATAGAAGGCATGGGGTTCCCTTATTCCTTGCTCCAAAAATCCGAAACCCTAGCCCCCTCTCTCCTTGGTTTCGGCCGAACAAGAAAAACACCAAGTTCTTGGTGTTCTTCGTTCTTCGTTCTTCGTGTTCTTCGTGTTCTTCATGTCTTGAAGATTCGAAGATCAAGTTCATTGCTTAGATCAACTAGAAGATTGCTCGATTTGTTCATCATCAGTGGATCTATCTTAAGCAAACAATAAGGTATGTTTTGAGAAAACCCTTTTCTCCCTTCTCCCTCTTGGATGATTTCGACCAAAGAACCCTAGGGTTCTTTGGTGTTGGTCGACCGAAACACACAAGCATTGTGTGTGTTCGGGTTTTTCGTACAAGGTTTCTTCATTGTTAATCTAATCTAGATTTCCAAGATCTCAATCCTTTAGGGTTTAAGGATTAGGTTTAATCTCAGTTCCGCATTTAGGGATTAAATCAGCTAGTTGGTTTTAACCGGTCAAGAACAAGTTCATGTTCTTGGTCAGTATGGTTTGAACCATGTCACTAGGAGGTTGACCCAAGTGGTCAATCAGTATCAATGAAACCCTTCACTTGTCGTTGTGGTTGTTGCTGCTATCTAGAAATCAAACACAGTTTAATTAGTAATCATCAATAAACATTCTCTAAAATATATTATAGACCCATAATTAATATTTTAGGCCTAGGATCCATATATCACATTCTCGCCGCAAGGTTTGGGCACTTCCCGATGAGACATGCTGTTTCTGGTAGGTAACATCCTCACCGATCGTATCACAGAACCTTACGCACCCTAACACTCGCAATGATTTGAATCCATATCTAAGGTTCTTTATCCTTACAATATGAATATCGTTGAACAAATGAGGTGTTCCATTAGGTGGATAGTACTTAGATCTAAGATTTTCTTGGGTTTGTTTAAGTCTTGAACTAAACTTAAACCTTATTCCAATCTTAATCCTTGTTTAAAATATGTGACTTGTGAATTCAAGATTTCAACAAGACATCCCTTTTAAACTTTAAGAACTTTCTTTAAAACTTATAGTTTCAAGAATTTGCGCGTTTTATATGTATACCTAAAAATGAGGTGTACAAAACGTATCACTAGGTTTTGTGTAAAACCTTATCTAGAATAAAACTTACTTGTTTTTATCTTTCTTGAAAAACTTAAAACTTATGTTAAACTTTTAATCCTTTTACGATTCATAGACTTGAATCATAAATCTAGTTTAACACACCTAGTTTTTCATATGTTTAATAATGAAATCAAACATTTACTTTGACTTACTAGATTTCACCAAAACTTATGTCTTGACGACATATCTATAAACTTTGTGATTTTCTTGTGCAGCTCCCACTAGCTCCAACAATCATGATGGAACTTGAGTAAACACAATCACCGGTTCATACTTGGTGAAACTAATAAACTTATTATATAAAGGCTATATATAATAATTCTTAGTTTGTTTAAACCTTTCTTACATTTAAATTGAACTAGTTAAATATAGGTTCTTGTTATTTACACTTGATCATTAATCTAGTATATTAAATGACTTGTAAAATACTTATATTATACTTGTATAATTATCTAGTTATAATAACTTATAACTTTATACACCTAATAATAATAATATATAACTTTGTATATTTCTAGTTTATCATATAATCTCAACTTGTTCAATTTCTAGTTATAATGGAATCATAACTTTGTACTTTCTAGTTTTAATTATATAATCAACTTGTACAATTACTAGTTATACTATTAACCTTTAAAGATCAAAATAACATTATCTTTTAATGTTCCATTGTTAAGGCAAAAAGCCTTACCCCTTTGGATCTTAAGATAACAAGACAGCCTAGACTAGCTTAGAATATTATGTAGAATAAATTAGCTAAGTCTCGGGCCAATACTGAGTAGACAGTCTAGGTCACTCAGTATTGGAACTCAGTATTGACATCCAATACTGAGCACAAGGACTGAGTAAACATTTCCATGTTTACTTGGCCAGATCAAATCCCTTTGATCTGGGTCACTTTCCTTATTCAGTCCTTCAGTTACTCCTTGCCCCTTTTGTAAGATCTCTATGTCATTATAAATAGAGATCACTTGGCAAAGGAGTACTCTCCAATTCACTTTACACTTTCATATCTTATTGTAATTGATCAGTGGTCTTGTTATTCCGCAACAAGCCACACTTAGTGGAATTATACATTTGACTCTAATATTGTGTTAATCACTTTAATTGTCTTAAGTTTAATTTATCTAAACAATTATACAAGTAATCCAGGGTTGTTGTGACCTAACAACTGGTATCAGAGCAGGCTAAATTAATTTTTATTTAGTCGATCTATTACCCTGGCAGCCATTCCATATACTTACCCTTCCCAAAAATCAAAATCAAGAATGTCTTCAATTACTGCTCCAGTGATGTCAGGAAAGGGAGTGCCAATCTTTGATGGCAAAGATTTCTATCAATGGAAATTAAAAGCTCAGTGGTATCTTGAATCTATTCACGATGAAATGCTCACTGTGCTGACTGATGGTCCCATTATTCCTTTAACCACTGAACCTATTGCTGCTACAGACAATGCCCCTGCATCAACAAGAACCATTCCTAAGTTGAAACATACTTGGACTGATACTGATCGTCAGTTGTTCAGTCTAGACTCAAAGGCCAAGAGTGTGATTGGTAATGCAGTCACAAAAGAAGTTCTTAGTGCAATCATGAAGCTGCCAACTGCAAAAGCTATGTGGGATAGCTTGACAATTACTTATGAAGGCACACCACAGGTGAAGTTGCAAAGAAAGAGCAACATGAGAAGAAAATATGAGAACTTCATTGCTAATCCAAATGAAGATCTCACTGCTCTTTACAACAGATTCAACACCATTGTTCATGATCTGATCAGTGTTGGAATTGAGAAATATGAAGGAGAACTCTGTCAAAAATTTCTGGACAGTCTTCCTCAACAATTCCTTGATATGACAAATTCTGTCAATGCTGCTAACAACATTGAGTCTTACACTCTTCAAACCTTGTATGGCTTAATGTTGAATCATGAAGAGAACCATGCTTCTCGACTGATTAAGTGGAAGAAGACAAAACTTCTACTGGCATGACTTTAATTGTTAAACGAGCCAATACTGTCACTGAGCCAGATGAGCCAGAAGAGAGTCTTGAAGATGCAGAGGCAGAAGAACTGGAAACCCAAATGGCTCTCATGTCCATGAAGCTGGATCAATTGAAAAAGAAGAGACTTGGTGTTAGCTCTTCCAATACTGATTCTAGATCTGGTCTATGCTACAGATGTGGAAAGCCTGGTCACATTGTAGCTAACTGTCACACAAAGTCTTCTGAAACTGATCAGAATGACAAGATTGCATACCGTGCTAAATGGTATAGGGATAAATATGTGAAGTTGAAGGCAAGAAGCAAGGGAAAGGGAGCAAGTGGAAGTGGAGCTCCTCATCAAGCACTTTACTTTGAGGCATGGATGGATGAAGACCTCAGTGATGATGAGGAAGAGGTTGAAAATAAAGCCTTCATGGCTTTCACTGAAGAAGATTTGAAAAGCACGTTTGAGAGAGATCTCAAAGAAGCTGAGAAAATGAGCATCCATAGTGATTGGGATTCTACTCAATTGTACAAGGTGAGTGCCTTTCAAACTTACTCTTTGAATGAAAAAGAAATTTTTTTTGAGTAATATGATTTTTGATCTTAAAACTTTAGTACAGAAAGAAAAAGCTTTAAAACTTACAATCTTACAACTAGAAAAGGTAAATAATGAAAATTTAGATAAATTAGTAAGATTAAAAGATTTGGAATTTGATTTTTTAAACTTACAAGATATGAATCAAAGATTAGCTGATAAAGCACATTTACATAAATTAGAAAAAGAAAAATTTGAAAATCAATGTAAATCATGGGGAAATGCTTCTATCAAGCTAAATAAATGTTTAAATCAACAATTTCCTGAAAATGTGAGGGCTGCACTTGGTGTAAATCCTCAGTTTAAAAATAGAAATAATTTTGCTGATTTATTTGAAGAATTTAATGACTTAAATCGTGTTAATTTTGTAAAATCCAAAACCTTTTGTGAAACTAGTTGTCAAACTGATTCAGATGATGAGGATAAAAATATTTCTGACCAAGTTCAACCTATTGGTCCCTCTATCTGCTATAAGTTCTATACTGAAATACAAGAGCTCAGTATTGAGTTTTCTAGTATAGAAAATTCTGATACTGAGATTCATGTAGCTCAGCATGACACTTCAACAGTTCCACCTTTTTGAAGTATTATTTAATATCATTCCTTACTCTGAAAATAATATTTTAAAAAACTTGGAAACAACTTCTACCTCTTCAGACAAGACTGATACTGAAGTTGTAAGTACATCTAAATTACATACTCAAAAATGTCAAGAACCTGTTGAGGTGTTAACATTACAAAATAAGGTTAACCCTTCAACACTTTCAACAGGTTCCATAAATGGTAAAGGAATCAAGTCTAAGCAAAAGCAAAAACAGACACCTTTACCAAACAAAAAGAAGAATTCATCTCCCAAAAAGACTGTTACAAAGGAAGGTCAAACCCCTAGTAAAAATGATAAAAACAGTATTTTAAAATCTCTTGGTGATCAAATCAAATTTTTGAGTCAAAAATTTGCAAAACTAACACATACTGATCAACCAAAGACTAAACAATTTTCAAAAATCCCTTATGAAAACATGTTTAGAAATAGACCTAGAAAATGTTACAGATGTCATCATACATGTCATAAAGGAGATGAATGTAGAACTAATCTCTCTAATCCTAGGTACTCAGTACCAAAGAAAAAGGGGGTTCCAAAGTCAGTGCCACAAAAGACTACCAAAAATGGTTCCACTAAAGTGATACTAACTCCCTCTAAAACAGAGATTAAAAAGGATAACCATGTTAAATCTTCCAAAGGTCCCATTTTTAAATGGGTTCCTAAAAGGAACTAATCCTTATTTTGTGTCTTGTGCAGGGTGATAGAAAATGGTACCTTGATAGTGGATGCTCAAGACACATGACTGGCAGTATGGAGTACCTTCAGCATTACATACCAGAGAAGGGTCCTTCTGTTAGGTTTGGGGATGATTCCATAGGGAAGACTAGAGGGTATGGGGAAATCAAAGCTGGCAACATCACTTTTAAAAGAGTTGCCTATGTAGAAGGTTTAAAACACAATCTGCTCAGTATCAGTCAGATGTGTGATGATGATAAGGAAGCCAGGTTCAGAAAGATTGCTGGCATCATATATAATGAAAGAGGACAACCTGTTCTCATTTCCAGAAGAGAAAAAGATGTCTATGTTGTCAATCTTTCAGAAATTGACCCCATCATCCGTGTGTGTCTGCTGTCTAAAGTCAATCCAGAACTGAACTGGATGTGGCACAAGAAACTTTCTCACATCAACTTTAGGAACATTAATGAACTCAGTATTAAGAAGTTGGTGAGAGGGTTGCCCACAATTACTTATTCAAAAGATAAGTTATGCTCAGCATGTGAAATGGGAAAGCAGAAGAAGAGTTCATTTAAATCAAAAGTAAATCATTCTATTAATGAACCCTTAGCAATGATACATATGGATCTTTTTGGCCCCATCAGTAAACCATCTCTGGGCAAAAAGATCTATACTTTGGTCTTGGTTGATGAATTCTCAAGATATACTTGGGTCATCTTTCTCAAGACAAAATCAGATGCTACCCCAGAAATCATTGCTTTCATCAAAAGAGAAGAACTGCAAAAGGGAACCAAGGTCAAAAAACTTAGAAGTGACCATGGTACTGAATTTAAAAATTCAGTATTAGCAAATTTCTGTGAAGAAAAAGGAATTGTACAGAATTACTCTGCAGCCTACACACCACAACAAAATGGTGTTGTAGAAAGAAAGAATAGAACATTAATTGAAGCTGCAAGAACTTTGTTATGCCATGCTGGACTGACACTGAGCTTCTAGGCTGAAGCTGTAAACTATGCCAATTTTACTCAAAATAGAGCCACCATAGTCCAGAGACATCTCAAGACTCCTTATGAGCTCTATCATGGCAGAATTCCTAATGTGGAGTATTTCCACATCTTTGGGAGCAAATGCTTTATTCTCAGTACTGAACAAAATCTCAACAAATTTGCTCCCAAAGCAAATGAAGGTATTTTCATGGGCTACTCACCACACTCCAAAGCCTTCAGAGTGTATATTCTTTCAACAAAGGAGATTGATGAATCTATCCATGTTACTTTTGATGAACACATGGATGAGCATTCTAACTCAGCAAAAGAGGACATAAGTGAAATTGAAACCTTATGTAATCCAGAAAACTCCAATGCTGAACAGCCCAATAATCACTTATATCCTGGCACACATGATATGAGTGATGATGATCAAGAGTTCACTCAATATGCTAAAAATTCATCAAATACTGAAGTTCCCAACACTGAAAACTTCAACACCGAGTCTACAAATCTTGATCTAAATCATTCCACCTATGAAGATGGAGAATCTTCAAATCCTTCAATGGAACCTCACTTAAATCTGTAAGATGAAGAAACCAGCAATCCTGAGCAGTCCAATACTGATTCACACTCCAACCAGTATGAGACTGGCAACCCCTCAGTCCAACAAGAAGTTATTGATCCTACTTCAAATGCAACTTTAGGATCAAATCTAAGGGAGCACAGAGACCATCCGCATACTAATATCATTGGTCCTATTGCAGAAGGAGTTCAAACAAGAAGAAAACTGACTTTTGAACCTCAGGCTACTGCAAACTTTTGTCTCTTTTCAAGTTTCTTATCTACCATTGAACCAAAGAAGGCTGATGAAGCCTTACTAGATGAAGACTGGGTGGAAGCTATGCAAGATGAGCTCACAGAATTTGAAAGAAACCAAGTTTGGAATTTAGTACCACCCCCAACTGGCAAAACTATTATTGGTACTAAGTGGGAGTTCAGTAATAAAATGGACAAATATGGTGTTGTAATCAGAAATAAAGCAAGACTGGTTACTCAGGGATACATGCAAGAAGAAGGTATTGACTATGATGAAACATTTGCACCAGTTGCAAGAATTGAAGCAATTAGGCTATATCTTGCATATGCAGCCTTTAAGAACTTCAAGGTGTATCAAATGGATGTCAAAAGTGCCTTTCTCAATGGAAAACTACAAGAAGAAGTTTATGTCAAAAAACCACCAGGTTTTGTTGATCCTAAATTTCCTAATTATGTTTTCAAGCTTGATAAAGCTTTGTATGGGCTCAAACAAGCTCCAAGAGCCTGGTATGATACCCTGTCTGAGTACTTAATTGAAAATAAATTTACACGTGGTAAAATTGATAAAACATTATTTTCAAAAAGAAAAGGGTCTGACATCTTACTCATTCAGATATATGTGGATGATATTATCTTTGGCTCCACTGACAAGTCAATGTGTGTTTGGTTTTCAAAGATTATGTCATCTCAGTATCAGATGAGTATGATGGGAGAACTTACTTATTTTCTAGGTTTACGAGTTGATCAAAAGCCAGATGGCACCTTTATAAATCAAAGTAAGTATGTGCATGATATGTTAAAGAAATATAAATTTGAAAGCTTATCTTCTATGCACACCCCTATGAGTACTCAGGATAAGATAAGTAAGGATGAAACTGGTAAACCAGTATGTCAATCCACATACCGAGGTATGATTGGTTCCTTACTTTACTTAACAGCTAGCAGGCCTGATATCATGTTTGCAACATGCTTGTGTGCAAGATATCAGGCTGATCCCAAAGAATCACATCTGAAAGCTGTTAAGAGAATTTTTAGATATTTATCTGGTACTCCTAATATGGGTCTTTGGTATCCCAAAGATTCCAACTTTGATCTTGAAGGGTACACAGATGCAGATTATGCAGGATGCATGTTAGATAGAAAAAGTACAAGTGGAGGATGCCAATTCCTTGGTGGAAAATTAGTTGGGTGGTCATCCAAGAAACAAAATTCAGTAGCAACTTCAACTGCAGAAGCTGAATATGTGGCTGCAGGAAGTTGTTGTGCTCAACTTTTATGGATGCAGTATCAACTTATGGACTATGGATTCAATTTTGAGAAGACACCTATTCATTGTGATAACAAGAGTGCTATTGCTATCACTGAAAATCCAGTCCATCACTCAAGAACAAAGCACATTGGTATCAAACACCACTTTATCCGAGATAATGTGGAAAATGGTAAAGTTCAGGTAGATTATGTCCCAACAGAGGACCAATTGGCTGATGTGTTTACTAAACCTCTCTCAGAAGAAAGGTTTATGTACTTACTAGGACAATTGGGCATGCTGAACCCTTGAAATTAATTTTCCTGCAAAATTCTTTCCTATACTGATTTTTCCATATTGACCCAATACTGAACCTTTCAGTATAGCTCGTCTGGTATAGTAATTTTAATTTTTGTAAATTTTTTATTGAGTTATACATTAAATTAAATGTTTTTATTATTTTTAAAATTATTTTTAATTTAATTTTTTTTACACTAAATCAGTATTGGGAGTCCTGGAGTTCAAAACTGATTTCAAAACTTCATACTCCCCAACGGTTACTTTCCTTAATAGAAAAGTTACCGTTGGAATAGGATAAGGCTGTCATTTCGCAGTTTTTACTTCCCAATACTGCAATCATTTCGCCTAAGTTCACGAGGAACAATATCACTGCAAATTTTGAAATTCCTCACAGTTGGGCATGCCCTCAATTCCAACAAATGATTACATATCTCAGGCATTGCCCAATTGCGTATGCTCTTCAAGCCTCATCCAGAGCAATCTATCCCTCAATGCTGTGTGAATTTTGGTACTCTGCTATTTTGGATTCACCAGATATGATTGCGGGATGGGTAATTCGAGATCAACGAAGAGCCTTCGTCTCCACTGAAATCATCAGAAGGGATCTTCAACTGCCTGCACATGTACAATGATGAATTTGTTGATCGTGATACTGCACGATCAGTATTGCCGCTACTAGGAAGACAAAGGACAACAGGAACAATCAAAAGGCACGAATTTGGTCCTAAGTGGGGGATTATGATTTCAACCATAATTCGATGTATGACCCACAAAACAGGGGCACTTGACCAAATCAATGATTTTGGAATGCAGATGGTACATGCTATGTATCACAACAGGCAGATTGATTATGCAAGATGGATATTTAATGAACTTGCATCTCAAGTTCAAGCAAGACAAAGGAATCCTAATGTTCCTTTTTGCAGGTTTTTATCGATCATCTTCCAAAATTCTATTCCAGATGATATGTATGATAATTTTGATGGAATTAGAGCTGATCTTCCCCCAATACATGAAAATATATTCTTTCATCAGCCTAGGGAGGATGAACCACCACTCAGTGCCACAATGTTAGCCATTGCCGAAGCCCACATGAATGATGATGAAGATGAAGCTGACACTGATGATGCAGATGATAATAATGATGATGATGATGTTGAAATGGAGGATGTTCCACCTTCACCAGTCCAAGAACCAGAACCTGATGTTCCTAATACTGCATCAGCTTCTGATACTGAAGAACACCCATTAATCATAAGAAGAAGGGTTAGGAGAAGATTGAGTCCAGTCATCATGGCTGCACTGTCCACAGACTCAGTGTTGCACAGTCTACATCCAACACTGACTCCCTCCCTTGAAGAACAACATCAAATAGCATCTCATGCTGAACTTCCAGCACCAGCACAAGAACAAATTGCTCAACCACAACCAATCATGGAACCCCATGTTCCACTTGATGCTGAAATAGAATATGAGCAACAACAACATTTGGAAGCAGCAGCAAAACCAACAGAACAACAAAATCTGGAAGGTGCTGGAGGATCAAATCAACACACAAATGATCCAGCACCTATCTCTGTTGAAGCACGAAGGGAATCTGACAAAGCCTCAGGTATGAATTTCTAATAAAGCCTTCAAACTCATATATATATTATTTTTTTTTCAAAACTGGAGACCAAGTATTGGCCTGTACCAACTCAATACTGACCAAAGTCTCAAACGATTTTTTTTAAATATATATTCTCTTATGGCCAACATAGTTAGCCCACTGCTACTATGAAAAATTCCTACACTTAGCACAAAAGATCATTTCCAGCCTACAGTTATCTTAACATACAAAAAGACAATGGTGGTTGATGTCACACTGACACCCACTGGTACTGCTTCTATCATATCCAATTTATATCAAATATGACAATATGATTTAAGAAATGATCACAAACCCTAAAGCTACACTATCCAAATAAAATTCATGGGGTTAGCCACATTACTGTTATCACTTTAACACCGAGTGATAAACATTGAAATACCAAAGAAGCATATCCCAGGCTTCGCTTTCCTTTACCTAAACCTTTTCAGCATAATTGACTTATCCTACACTGAGCTACTACACATCACAGTCACCTATACTGAAAATCTTCTTACACATGCTATGCACAAGTCCACAATATTTCATCAAATACCAGATGAAATACAGACTTCCAAAACTCCGTTTAAATGATTTTAGAATTAAACAACACCACAATTCTATTTGATAAGCCATCCCATACTAACCAGTTACTATTCTTTTCTTTAGCACCATCTGTGCAGGGTACTCATGTCCATCAGGCTCCCATGGAAGAGGTTTCTCTGCAAACAATCATTCAGCAAATCCTGGCAATGCAACAAACACAGTCTACCATACTAGCCAGGATGGAAACTATGACTAATGACATTGATTCATTAAAAGAATCTGTTGCATTACTCCAATAACAACATCAACAACCTCCACTGACTCCACAATCTCAACACAGTGGCGGTCATGAAGATCAAGGTGGAGATAATGCTGATACTGAGCCAAGACAATCACCCACAAATGAAGATCAAGGGGGTGATACTGATTCTGCCACTAACCCTATGCCATCTCCTACTCATGATGACACTCAAGGAGATGCAGGTGGTGATACTGAACCTCTCCCGTCCCCATCAAACGATAACAATAAGGGGGAGAAGAGAAAAAGAGAAGATGAGGTTGATCAACCCGAGCCATCTGCTCAGGGGGAGAAAAGAAGAAAATTAAGTGAAGATCAACCTCCACAACAACAACAATCACTGCAAACCACCAATACTGAACCTCTAAGGTTTCAGTATGAAAGAAGAAGAGAAAGAGGAAGGTCTTTCCTAGAACAACATGAAGAGAACCAACCTGAGCCATCTGCTCAGGGGGAGGACCAACCTCTGCAGGCTCATAATGTGCCATCTGCTCAGTATGAGAACAACCTGCAAATTATCATATACAGGCCTTTTGTATGTCCAATAGCTGATGATGATGAAGAACCAAATCCAGTGCCCACTCAAAATTTCATAAACCTTGCACTGGATATGGCTGATGAATCAAGCTCCTCATCATTATCCTCAGATGATGAAGAGCCTCCAGAACAACAACAAGAGCTTCAACCAAGAGCACCAAGAAGGCCTATAACAAGAAGAATGTCAAGAGTTGTTATGTCTTCCGAATCAAGTGAGGAACCTGCCCTAGCCCCTCTAATCACTAGACCAAGAAGATCTGTTCATGAGGTTGAGGAGGTTCCAAGGAAGACTGCACAACAGTTAGAAAATGAAGCAGAAAAAATCTTCTATCTACATGCTCTTGGTATCAAAGAAGAACCAGAAACTGATACTGAGATTGATGTTCCCTCAACATCACAAAGAAGAAGGTTGAAAGGAGCAGACCTTAGAGAACAATATTGGAACTCAGTTGCTCAAAGGACTATGTACAGGGAGACAAGAATGAATACACTGAGGAATAAAGAATTTCTTAGTGTAAGGGACATATACTGGCTGAACATTGATGTTAACAAGATCAAGGTGAAAATGAGTGAAGGATTAATTGTTGCCACTTGCACTGGGCCAGTCAGTCCTCCAATGAAGATTTTACTTCATGATATACAAAATATGGGTCTCCAAGACTGGATCAAAATCACAAGACTGATAAAGGAGATGCCTTCAAGATCTTCTCAAGCCCAAGTAATGTTAGATGAAATCTGGGCTGTTGCTGCTATATGCTTTGAAAAAGGCATATTATTTCCAGGGGAATACAGGGCACTCAGTGTGATGACTGAAGCATACAAAGACAACAAACCTGAATGTCTCAACACATTCAGATTTTTAAATAAGTATCTTGTTCCTCCTAACCTTGTCTTTCAGGATCAGAAGAGCACTATATATCCAACATCTGGATATATGTACATTGACTCAGATGACAAGGAATGCTTCATTACAGAAGAGGATCTCCCAAGAGCAAACATCAGTCATTTGGTAGGGTTGAAGTGGATGATAACCAAGAAAGAAGACTCTTGGTTCAGAAAGAAGATTGTTGCAGTTCTGTGGAATAGAAGAGAAGAGCTTAAAAAGAAAGATGAGTATGTCCACATCAAGCAAGAAGTCTTCTATGAGCATGAAGCTATAAGCAGAGATTGAGGAAGAAGACTCTGCAGTTGTTGTTTTATTTCTCTTTTGTAATATTGTCTTTTAAGGCAAAAAGCCTTACCCCTTTGGATCTTAAGATAACAAGACAGCCTAGACTAGCTTAGAATATTATGTAGAATAAATTAGCTAAGTCTCGGGCCAATACTGAGTAGTCAGTCTAGGTCACTCAGTATTGGAACTCAGTATTGACATCCAATACTGAGCACAAGGACTGAGTAAACATTTCCATGTTTACTTGGCCAGATCAAATCCCTTTGATCTGGGTCACTTTCCTTATTCAGTCCTTCAGTTACTCCTTGCCCCTTTTGTAAGATCTCTATGTCATTATAAATAGAGATCACTTGGCAAAGGAGTACTCACCAATTCACTTTACACTTTCATATCTTATTGTAATTGATCAGTGGTCTTGTTATTCCGCAACAAGCCACAATTAGTGGAATTATACATTTGACTCTAATATTGTGTTAATCACTTTAATTGTCTTAAGTTTAATTTATCTAAACAATTATACAAGTAATCCAGGGTTGTTGTGACCTAACATCCATTTAATCTTGTATTTAATATATATATACATAATTATTTCTTGTAACATCTTAATAAGAATATTACATCTAATTTATATGTATTTTAACTTGAACTAATTAAAATACGTATAAACTACTTTATTTATTAAAATTCATTTTATCTTTTAAATATTTAAAAATTCGAAACATAATACATAAATATAAATAAATACATCTTGTTAATTTCTTGAACTAGAAATTAACACTTCTTTTAATTCTCATTTATTAATCTAACACTAATCTTGTTATTGATCAACCAAAACTAGGGTTTTGACTTTCTTGATCAAAGACATTATTTAATTAAAAGATTAATTCTAATCAATCCTATTTAAACAATAAACTTTGTTTAAATTCTAAGATGGATTATAACCCTAATAAATTTATTTAAACTTTTTAATTTAAACATTATAGACAATAAACTTTGTCTAGATTTCTAGGTTTAAAGAACTAGTCTTTAATAAATCTATTAAAATAATAATTAAACCTATTAAACATAAACTTGTTTAATTATCTAGGTTTTAGATTATTAACTTAATTAATTCTTTTAAATCATTAAACTTAAACTAGTTTAATGATCTAGGTCCTAGATTATATCTAGGGTTTTTTCGAAAATTCCTTAAAGTCTAGGAAACTTTTCCACCAATTAAACTAGGCTAGTTTAACAAACTTGGTGTCCAAGGAATCCCCTTGATCACGAAATCTTAAGAAAAGGAAAGAATCCTTTTTGATCAATTAAACCAAATCTTGGTTTAACATACTTGATCCTAGATTTGGAAGATCAAACAATTAAGGAAAGAATCCTCTTGACAATCTTGATCCTAGGGTTCTAGGATTTTGGAAAAAAGCTAGGGTTAGGGAAAAGAAGCCTTTTGATCAATTAAACAAAGCTTGTTTAATGTTCTTGATCCTAGGGTTCTTTTTACCCATGTTCGAATTTTCTAGGGGTTTTTTTTAGAATCCTTTTGACCAATTAAACTTAACTAGTTTAACATACTTGGTCCTAGGGTTCTTTACCCTATTCGAACTTAAAGAAGAAGAAGAAGAAGTTGGAACAAAAAAAAACTTAATAAAAATTAAACAAACAAACTTTGTTAATCTAGTTTACATCTCTAAACCAACGCTCTGATACCACTGAAGGGTTTCATTGATACTGATTGACCACTTAGGTCAACCTCCTAGTGACTTGGTTCGAACCATACTGACCAAGAACATGAACTTGTTCTTGACCGGTTAAAACCAACTAGCTGATTTAATCCCTAAATGCGGAACTGAGATTAAACCTAATCCTTAAACCCTAAAGGATTGGGATCTTGGAAATCTAGATTAGATTAACAATGAAGAAACCTTGTACGAAAAACCCGAACACACACAATGCTTGTGTGTTTCGGTCGACCAACACCAAAGAACCCTAGGGTTCTTTGGTCGAAATCGTCCAAGAGGGAGAAGGGAGAAAAGGATTTTCTCAAAACATCCCTTGTTGTTTGCTTAAGATAGATCCACTGATGATGAACAAATCGAGCGATCTTCTAGTTGATCTAAGCAATGAACTTGATCTTCGAATCTTCAAGACTTGAAGAACACGAAGAACACGAAGAACGAAGAACGAAGAACACCAAGAACTTGGTGTTGTTCTTGTTCGGCCGAAACCAAGGAGAGAGGGGGCTAGGGTTTCGGATTTTTGGAGCAAGGAATAAGGGAACCCCATGCCTTCTATTTATAATAGAAGGACTTTCACTTAGGGCCCTTCTAGTTTAATTAAGATCAATACTTAATTAAACTTATCCTTTTACACTTTAAACCCTTGTAGTTTATCTAGTTATTATTGTTACACTTAATTATTAAATGCCTTGTATTAATACACTTATAATTCGGTACCCATATACACGAATTATATATACTTGTATTCATACTTTTAATAATTGATTATATAATAAACTTTATATAATCTAAACAGTAATATTATCCAAACACTATATGATTTAATAGCTTTAAATCATATTATGGATAATCTATAATTAACACATTGTATATTTACTCAACTAGCAAATGTACAAATACTTGTATTAATTAGTTAGTTAAACTAATCTACTAATAAGTCAAACTTGACTTAATACTTAACTTGATTCATAATGACTATTATGAATCACTCCTCTTCGTTGTGTCATTGCTTATCTTGCTCGTATTACATGCACTCACCGGTGTGACCCTTAAGTGTTTCGTAGGCATGGATGTATCATCATAGGTTGACTAACTGTGCACATAAATCCTTCACGAGCACTGATTTTAGGAGGGTTAGACGCCCACCCATAGATAACATTTTAACTTTCCACTTCGATAGCTTATTTTTAAACGCTGTAATAATAGGGGCCCATGAATTTTTGTTTGCCATGTTATCTGCCGCCGGGACCCCAAGATACATAAATGGCAACGTACCTGCCTCACATCCTGTTCGGTTAGCCTTCTCCTCTATTTCTTGGCTGCTAATACCAATCCCGAATAGATTTGACTTTTGGACGTTTATTTTCAAACCTGATTTACTATAAAATTCACTTAAAATCTGCATAATATAGTTAAGCTCATCACCATTCCATTCGGTAACCATAATTACATCATCCGCGTAGAAGAAGTGTGACAGATTTAAACTATTCGACCCAAAATTTACCCCTTTAATCTGATTTTGCTCTCTCGCTTTTTCTAACGATAAATGCAACCCTTCCATAGCTAAAATAAAAAGAAAGGGAGATAAAGGATCCCCTTGACGAACCCCCCGAAACATTGAAAATTGTTCCGTTGGGCTGTCATTTACTAACACCGATAAATTTGCCGAAGAGAGACAGGATTTTATGAGATTTCTCCATTTAACTCCAAACCCCATACACTCCATAACGAAATCAAGATAGTCCCAACTCAATGAATCATACGCCTTCTCGAAGTCAACTTTAAAAATAAGCAACCTTTTTTTCTTCTTTTTATACAATCAATAATCTCATTGACCATAAGAGGACCGTCTAGGATTTGTCTACCCTTTATGAATGCAGATTGCATATTACTAACTAATCTATCGACCACCTTTGACAATCTTAAAGCTAGTAATTTCGCGATAATTTTATATTGCACCCCGATAAGCGATATAGGCCGGTAATCTTTAACTAATGTAGGGTTACTAACCTTTGGACTCAATGTTATGAACGACGTATTGCACCCTGACGGAAACTGACCTGTTCGAATAAAACAATTAACAGACTCAAGTATATCGTCTTTAAGCAGGTCCCAAAACTTCTTCACGAATTTGAAACTAAACCCATCCGGACCCGGAGTCTTCTCACTCCCACAACTCCATACGACACCTTTCAATTCTTCCATGTGGCACAACGATTCAAGAGAAGCTGCTTCATCATCATTAATTCTTTTGAATCTCTCGGGTTCAATAGTAGGTACCGAAGTGCTTAAAGCACTGAATTTAGATTTATAAAAATCTAAGAACACCGATTTAACAACCATTGGGTCCGTTTTCCAATCACCTTCATGCATCACTCCCTGCACCATTTGAGATCTCATACGTTGTTTCAGTAAACCATGAAAAAACGAGGAGTTTTCATCTCCATCTACAATCCATTTTAGTTTAAGTTTTTGCAATGTATCATTATTTTGAACTCTCTCCTTTTCTTTAATCTGCATGAGAAGTTCCACCCTTAAACCGATTTCTAGATCCGTCGCCATACCATTATCCATCCTGTCTTCAATGGTCTTAATTTGAGTTTTACATTGAATCAATTGAGCATCACGGTCGGCCACCACTTTTTTTGACCACTCTTTACTACACTTTTTCAACTCCTTGAGTTTATTTTTAAAATTCACCATAGGATTAACTTTAAGCATTTTAAATTCATTACAACATCTTCCAATCAACTCATTATATTCCTCCATATCTAACCAGGAATGAAATATACGGAAAGGAGTAGGGCCATAATCCAATTTTTTTGACGATAATAAGATTGGAATGTGATCCGAAAATTTCCTTTCCAACGCACTCACCTTCAAATCCGGATCATTATTAATCATATTTTCCGAAAGTAAAAATCTGTCCAATTTACTCATCTTAGACCCCCTTTTATTCATCCACGTGTATTTGCGACCGCCAATATCAAGATCAATTAAACCACAAATATCAATAAATTCGTTAAATAAATCTGAACTATACGCATTGAACATTGAACCAAATCTTTCCGACTCCAATCTAACTTCATTGAAATCTCCAAAAATTATAAACTTACCATCATTTGTATCCATGTAATCACGAATTTCATCCCATATACAACTCCTTGACTCTACATCTTGTGGGGCATAAATATTGATAAAGTGAGTCTTTTCATGACAACCCACCCAAACGCCTTCCACTATTACATACGATCTAGCACAAACAATATTTTCTTTAGAAAACACTGCCGTGTCCCAAATAGAAACAATTCCTCCCGAATGACCTCGTGCCGAGCTACACACAAAATCAAATTGATAGTTACCCCATATGGATTTAAATCGGAATAAATCCGGTTTAGTCATCAGCGTTTCTTGAATACCCAAAAAGGATACACTATTTTGATAGCATAAGTTTTTTATCCACTTCCGTTTATCAACGGTACCCAACCCTTGCGCGTTTAAGGAAAGAACGCTTAACATTTAACACTTTTATCTTCACCACTCCCACTTTTTTTACATGCATCAACCTTCTCCGCACCATATCCACAAAAAATACTTCCACAACTAACTGCATGTTTCACACCGTCCCCATGCATACGTAAAAAAATCCCTCTTCTTTTTAAGAAATTCAAACCCCGGAGGACATGAATTGGAATCTGATTCAAAATTTGCACCCTTACAATCACCATCTGCTTCAAGGACCGAATTTTTTACTACCTCATTATGCAAAACTTCCTGCACATCATTCACCATCTTTTCACCCTGGTCACTACCCTTTATATTGTCAACACCCACATCCTCATCGTCTTCCACTACAATGGTTTCCTCAACTACTGTAGTTGAGTCATATGTATCATCACCCTCTATTTCCACCTCCGATTCAAAATCGTTGTCATCTCCCGAAACCGATTCATCTTTAGGTTTCTTGAACTGCATCTTCCAAGTATCTTTTTCTTTAACCCGGACAACATAAATTTTTTCTGCCACTTCTACATGAATTGTTTCATTTAGTATTTGCATCTCTTTTGTAGTGATACAAAGTCTGCCACAACTCGGGTCACTATTGTCGCTATCATCAAAAAACATGAATTTTCCCCATAATTCCCCAATTTTTTTATATGCATCCGAGTTCCATGCACACAACGGAAGCCCATCGATTTCAATCCACACCATACGTTCATCAACAATAAAATTACTTTGAACTTGTCTGACTTCCGTAAAAATATGAGAAAGATCTAAACTCTTGAACTTCAAACAAGTTTTTTGAGACTTGAATTCAACCCACACCCATAATCCACCAATGTGATGAATATCTAAATCACCAAATCCTTCGCTATCCAAATGGAGAAATAAATTCTCCATGAGGCCTACTTCCCTAACCTTTGCAATCACCATTGTACTCGAGTCTTCAAGTTTTATCAAATCTTTCTCATTTAAAATCACCTTCTTAATACTATTTGTCTCCATTTCACTTACTTTATCCCCACCTCCTTCCTTTTCCTGTCTCAATGGTTTAGCTGCCACCACTGAAGCAAATGACTTTGATTGCCTCCCCATTTGATTCACCTTATCACTATCGGCCTTCACAGATTTATCTCTGTTAAAGCGAGCAACCGATACAAAAACATGGAATTTCCCCATCCACTGATTCGATAAGTGTCGTGCAAAACCCACGTCGTCCACAATTCCCAAAAATCTTATGAACCCAAAGCGTTTCCCAATTTTAGATAACTTTTTTGGAATAAAAACATCCACCACTTTCCCATGCACCAAGCACCAATGCCATAATGATTTTTCAGTGATAGAATTCGGGAAATTGGTAATGAAAAAAGAAGACGCTACCTTTTCAACGGATTTTTGGAATGGGTTTTTGATCAGTTTATCCCGAAACGCAGCCCACACCCCATTCTTCTTACTAATCTGCCACATCCAGCCGTCAGTATCCATTCGTGTTTTAAAACCCATCGTTAATCAAATGAGAATACTGAAACCCTCCCCCCCCGCCCCCAGCTCGTCGGAAAGAAACGTTCAGAATAGCCGATCAAGAAAAATCACCGCCGTCGCCCACTAGGGTTTATCTTTTGAGTTGCTAACTAATGTATTTGTTAACTAATGTATTTGTTTTAATTATTTATATAATATATTTATCTATTTTGGTAATAAAAAAAGTAATATGATGACATTATCATAAATAAAAAATCATATAATTTTCCTGATTTTTGCTATCAATCAAGAGAATTGATTTTTCTACTAATTTTAGTGTCAATTCTCCGACGCTAGTGAAATTCAGTTCATTTCTCAACTCATTTAATTTCTCAGCCTCATTTTATTTATCTGAATTTCTCCCTACCCAACAGGCCCTAAATGTGACTTTTGGTTTCCTTTTCTTTTTATATATTTATGGTAAATATATTTTAAAATTTTAAAATTTAAATATTAACCTTAACTTTAATCGAGTCAACCCGAAAATAATAAAAATCATAACCCGAAACCCGACCTATAAGGAATTGGGTTAGTCAGGTCGGGTTTCAAAAACCCGATATCAGCACAAGACCCGATTGCACTCGACCCGACTAGCATTATTGGATTTGGGTCGGGTTAACCCTTTGGGCACCCCAACCTGCACTTTTTGAACCATAGGTACCAAACGTGAAATGTAACAACCGTAAATTTTATATTCGTGTTTGTATTATTTAATCGGAATTTTTACGAATCTAGTTAATTATACTAGAATGCGATTACCGTTATGATATGTTAAGTGTTTGAATGTTTAAAACTTGTGTAATTGGAAAATGGGTCAAGAATTGGAGTTTATCAAGTTGGAAAAACGAACATAGATGGAACAGGGAGATCGCGCCGGAGTTTATCAAGTTGGAAAAAACGAACATAGATGGAACAGGGAGATCGCGGCGCGATCTCGGAGTTCGCGACGCGAACTGGTGATGGACCAAACAGCGACCCGTTTTCGCGAATGCCTGGAAACGCTATTTCAGATAGCGTTGGGTTTAGCGTCGGGATACCGTCGCTATCTTTGACGCGATTTAACGCGGGACCAAGATCGCGACGCGATCTTGGATCGCGACACGAACTGCTGCTGGGTTTGTTTAAAAGTCGGGTTTTAGGCTAGGGTTTAGGGTCCAACACCCCTACTTCTAGCTCAGCCGTTTTTAGAGAGAGAGAGAGAGCACGTTTTTGGTGATATTTGGCTCAAATCTTCATCAATCTTGGAGATTTTAACATCAAAGGTAAGGATTCTTGATCCTTCATGTTTGGTAATTAGTTTTTCAAGCTTTTCTTGGGCATCAATGGTGGTTTGGGGAACCAACCATGTCATCTTTGGGGAAGATGACCATATATTGGTGTAAACCATTCCTTGTATGCTTGTGATCAATGTGTACAAGTTAGATTTGGGATTTATGGAAAGAAATCTTGAACTAGGGTTTGAGATTTCACCAAGTTGTATGAACTTGGTGATTGGGGATATTAATATGGATTAATTAGTGTTAGTGATGGATAATAACTAGTAATTGTAATGATATTAATGTTTAGGTCAAGAAGACCTTGTGATTGGGAGTACTTCTTTGACTAAGAAGTAAGGATTTGTGTTGATTAACACAAGAATTGGATAGCATTGCTAAGGTGAGTACATGTGGTCTTTTCTGAGTACATAGTAAACCATGTTTCATAGTTTGAAATGATTTCTTAGAGTCTTTATTAGATAATTGTTTTTAATAAAGAAGATATTGAATTGAATTGAATTGAATTGACTTGAGTTGAATTGACTTGAATTGTACATTATGTGTTTAGTTACCACTAGTATGACATGAGTTGTTATATGGGGCATTGACCCAAGTTGATGATTTGTTATGTGGTAGATAACCAATTGGATCCTAGTTAACCCACACAAGTTGGGGGAGTTAGTGGCTACTACTTGGTGCGGTACCACCCTGCGCAAGAGTAGTATGTCGAGAAATAGATAACCCGGAAAGCGGGGGAGTTTGAGATAACCCGGAAATCGGGGGAGCAAATAGATAACCCGGAAACGGGGGAGTTTACCTAGATAACCCATATCGGGGGAGTTTGTTTCGGGGAGGCCCGTTACGTATGTGTTGGGCTTATGGCAAGCCTTAGAGTATGATTGACTATGTGCAATGTGATAATTATTTAATTATTATTTTATTGCAATTATTTTCTAACCAGGTCTAAAACCCATGTTTCTCACGAGACAATTTTGTCTCACGTACTACATTTCTTTTGACTATGTACTCAGGTTTGGGAGCTAAGGATTAGGCGGCCCGTAGTAGTAGCATTGGAAGATTAAGCTCGGTGTACCATTTAATTCGCTAAGACTTAGTTTTGATATTATTGTAACACCGGTTTTTGATACTTGTTAATCTTTCCAAATGTTTTAACTAAACTATGTTTTCGGATATTATGGAATTTTGGATGTTGAACTTAATTATTTTAAAAGTTTAAATAATTTTGAAAAATTGGTGTGTTACAACTTGGTATCAGGGCTTTAGTCTAAGTGAATTAGGTTGGTTACCCACCCTAGACTTAGACTTTGCTTTTGGGACATTATGTTCTATAGGAAGTTAGGTTGACCTTCGAGAATTATGGTTAACCATTAAGGGAATTGTTTTAGATCGAGCTTTCCTTATATTTTATGTGACTATTTAGTCGAATAATTGGATTCTAATTGGTTGACATCTTATGTTAGTAAGATGGCTAGAATAAGAAGTGGTCGAGTTGTACCAGATGGAGAAGGGGATTCAAATATGATTCCCAATGCGCCACGGAATGGAAATGGTGGGGATGTATCCAGTGTTGGGAATAACAATGTACCGGTAACGGTAGAAGCTCTTCAATCCATGCTCACCCACATTGAAGGGCTTCATTGACACTGATTGACCACATGGGTCAACCTCCTAGTCACTTGGTTCGAACCACACTGGTCAAGAACATGAACTTGTTCTTGACCGGTTAAAACCAACTAGCTGATTTAATCCCTAAAAGCGGAACTGAGATTAAACCTAATCCTTTAACCCTAAAGGATTGGGATCTTAGAAATCTAGATTAGATTAACAAGAAAGAAAACTTGTACAAAAAACCCGAACACACACACACACACTTGTGTGTATTCGACGGCTACCAAGAACCCTAGGGTTCTTGGTGGTTTCGGTCGAACAAGAGGGGAGAAGGAACAAAAAGGTTTTCTCAAAACATACCTTATCTTGCTTAAGTTAGACCACTGATGATGAACACGACGAGCGACCTTCTAGTTGGTCCTTGTAATGATCTTGGATCTTCAAGACTTGAAGAACACGAAGAACACGAAGAACGAAGAACACCAAGACTTGGTGTCTTGCTCTATTCGGCCGAACAAGGAGAGGGAGAGGGGATAGGGTTTCGGCCAAAGGGTGTGGAATGGTGTAACACAATAAGGGAACCCCAAGCCTTCTATTTATAAGAGAAGGACTTTCACTTAGGGCCCTTCTAGTTTAATTAAGTTTAATACTTTATTAAACTTATCCTTTTACACTTTAAACCCTTGTAGTTTAACTAGTTATTATTATCCCACTTAATTATTAAATGTCTAGTATTATACACTTATATATATTTCGTGTATATTACATATACGAAATATATACTTGTATTTAATACTTTTAATAATTAATTAGACAATAATATTATCCAACACTATATGATTTAATAGCTTTAAATCATATTATGGATAATCTATAATTAACACATTGTATATTTACTCAACTAGTAAATGTACAAATACTTGTATTAATTAGTTAGTTAAACTAATCTAGTAATAAGTCAAACTTGACTTAATACTTAACTTGATTCATAAATGACTATTATGAATCAATCCTCTTCCAAGTATCATTACATATCTTACTCGTATTACATGCACTCACCGGTGTGACCCTTAAGTGTTTCGTAGGCATGGATGTATCATCATAGGTTGACTAACTGTGCACATAAATCCTTCACACATGAGGGAGGTGATGCAACAAGATGTTAACCGAATCATAAATGAACGGTTGAACTTTGATGATGAGGAAAGGGACGAAGATGAAGGTCGTGATGAGGAAGAAAGGGAAGAGAGGGAGGATACTCCTCCTCTCACAAGGACCCGAACAACGGGTGATAGTGTCCCGACCGAGAAGTCCTCCAATGAGAATAGGAGTGTTGATAAGATTGAACATGAAGGATGTTCTTACAAGACATTCTTGGCATGTCGACCCGACAACTATTTCGGGAGTATGGAACCAAAGGATACTATGCGTTGGATCTGGGAGACGGAACATGTGCTTGAGAGTAGCAAGTGTAAAGAAGAAGACATGGTGACTTATGCCTCGTGATTGCTTAAGGATGATGCTTTGACTTGGTGGGTCACCGTGTATGAATCGTTGGGAAAGAAAGCCGTCTACAAGATGTCATGGGAAGAGTTCGCTAGGAGACTCAAGGAGAAGTTTTGTCCCGAAAGGGAGTTGGAAGAGTTGTTGGAAGAGTTCTTGCATTTCAAGAAAAGTAATTTGACTTTGGATGAGTATACCAAGAGGTTCACGGGATACCTCCCGTTTGTGATGAATGCATACCCAACCGAACGTAGTCGTGTGGTTCGGTTTGCTAATGGGTTGCCATGGGAGTATGAACTTGAGGTGAAGAAGGCGGCCACTCTTGATGAGGCCATTAATGTTGCCCGAAGTGTTGAGAAGAATTCAAGAGAGGTCGGTTGGAAATGAAAAGAGAAAGTTTGAAAGTTTTTTGGGGCCATCGAAGAAAAGCAAGTTCACCCCGAGCGGGTCGAAGCAAGGAAGTGTTGGTAGTTGTAGAAAGTGTGGTAGGGACCACAAAGGTGAATGTAAGGCGGATTCGGGTGGTTGTTTCAAGTGTGGGCGTTTTGGCCACAAAGCAAAGGATTGCAAGGTGAGGAACCTTGATGAAGTGGATGCTTCTCATGCCATGAGAAAGGGCATTATAGCAATGTTTGCCCAAAGAAGGGAACCGAAACGTTAGTGTCAACCGCTCACAAGAAACCGGAGCCGTCAAAGGTGAAAGGGCGTGCCTTCCAACTCACGCGTGAAGAAGCCAAGGAGACTCATGATGTCGTCTCAGGTACCTTATTCATAAACTCTATACCCACTTATGTATTGATCGATTCGGGTTCTACTTATTCTTTCGTGTCTCATTAATTTGGTGCTAACTTTAAGGTCCCACTAGAGTTGCTTGACGATTTGTATGAAATAGAAGTAGCCGATGGGAAAACCTCTATGGTTCAACATGTCTATAGAGATTGTGAATTAGAAATCGATAGTAAGAAGTTCAAGGTCAATTTAATGCCTATGGGAATTAAGGCTTTCGATGTAATTATTGGAATGGATTGGTTGGGTATCCACCAAGCCAAAATTTTATGTGGAAAGAAGTTGGTGTCGATAAAGTCGTCCGATAATGAGAAGGTGTATATTTATGGAGAAAAGAGGCATCATATGCCAAATCTTATTACCGCCATTAAAGCAAGAAAGTGTTTATCAAAAGGATGTTCGTCATTCATAGACTATGTCCTAGATGGGAGAAAAGAGAAGAAGGCGGTGGATAATGTGAAGATTATTCGGGATTTCCCCGATGACTTACCCGGTTTGCCACCGGAGAGACAAGTCGAGTTTCGTATTGATTTAGTTCTGGGGGCGACGCCGATTGCCCGAGCCCCGTATCGTCTAGCCCCAACCGAAATGCGGGAATTAATGTCTCAACTACAAGCGTTGCTTGATAAAGGTTTTATCCGTCCTAGTTCGTCACCGTGGGGTGCACCGGTTTTATTTGTGAAGAAGAAAGACGGTTCAATGAGAATGTGTATTGACTATCGAGAACTTAACAAGATGACGATTAAGAACCGATATCCTTTGCCAAGGATTGATGATTTGTTTGATCAACTTCAAGGAGCCGATTAGTTCTCCAAGATTGATTTGAGATCGGGTTACCATCAAGTTCGAGTAAAAGAAGGTGATACCGAGAAGACGGCCTTTAGAACACGATATGGGCATTATGATTTTTTGGTGATGCCATTTGGTTTGACGAATGCCTAGGGTTTGTAAACCTTTTCTCGATAAATTTCTATAGTATTTATTGATGATATTCTTATCTACTCCAAAACCGAAGAAGAACATGAAGAACATTTGAAGCAAACTTTAGAAGTGTTGAAACGAGAGAAATTGTAAGCAAAATTCTCAAAGTGTGAATTTTGGTTGCGAGAAGTCCAATTCCTCGGTCATGTGGTGTCACGAAGCGGGATAAAGGTTGACCCGTCTAAAATTGAAGCGGTAAAGAATTGGGAGGCACCGAAGACTCCAACCGAAGTAAGAAGTTTTCTTGGTTTAGCCGGTTACTACCGAAGATTTATCGAAGATTTTTCCCGAGTGGCGGTACCACTCACTATGTTAACAAGAAAGGATGTGAAGTTTGATTGGGGGAAAAAGCAAGAAGATGCATTTGCCTTGTTAAAGGAGAAATTGTGCAATGCACCGATCCTTACTCTACCCGATGGTATGGAAGACTTCGTGGTGTATAGTGACGCCTCGAATAAGGGTCTTGGTTGTGTTTTGATGCAAAGAGGGAAGGTGATAGCTTATGCTTCAAGACAATTGAAGGATGCGGAAACGAGGTATACTACTCATGATTTTGAATTGGCGGCGATCGTTTTTGCCTTGAAGATTTGGAGGCATTACTTGTATGGAACAAGGTGTACATTGTACACGGATCATAAAAGTCTTAAGTATGTGTTTACACAAAAGGATTTGAATATGAGGCAAAGAAGGTGGATTGAGTTGATTAATGATTATCATTGTGAAATCGTTTATCATGAAGGAAAGGCTAATGTGGTGGCCGACGCCTTAAGTAGAAAAGTTTATGAGAAACCGGTCAAGGCTAAGTTGATGCGGATTGAAGTGGTATGTAGCCTTATTGAAAGCATAAAAACCGCACAAACTGAAGTGATGGGAAAAGACGAGTATAGACAAGAAAGATTGAGAGAGAACCAAGTATTTGAAAAAATTTCTCAAGGGTTGAAAACCGTGAATGGTCGGATTTGGGTTCCAAAATTTGGTGGAAACCGAAAAGTATTGTTAAATGATGCTCACAAGTCCAAGTACTCGATTCATCCCGGAAGTACAAAGACTTATCAAGACTTGAAGAGGATGTATTGGTGGCCGGGGATGAAGTCGAGAGTAGCAAAGTACATATCAAAGTGTGCCACGTGTGCACAAGTGAAAGCCGAGCACCAAGTGCCTTATGGTGTTGCACAATCGTTGCAAGTACCGGCTGGGAAATGGGAAGACATCACCATGGATTTTATTGTTGGTCTCCCAAAGACAAGTAGGAACCATGACGCCATTTGGGTGATTGTTGATAGGTTAACGAAAAGTGCGTTATTCCTAGCTATTCGGGAAACTATGCCACTCGAGAAGTTGGCTAAATTGTATGTGGATGAGGTTGTTCGTTTGCATGGAGTACCGATGTCGATTGTGTCCGATCGGGATGCGAGGTTCACCTCGAGATTTTATAGATCACTCCAAGAAGAGTTGGGTACTAAGTTGAGATTGAGCACGGCTTACCATCCGCAAACCGATGGTCAAAGTGAAAGGACGATCCAAACGGTAGAAGATATGTTGAGATCGTGTGTGATGGATTTTGGTGGTAAATGGGATGAACATTTACCGTTGGTTGAGTTTTCATATAACAATAGTTATCATGCAAGTATCCAAATGCCACCGTTTGAGGCATTGTATGGGAGAAAGTGTAGGACGCCTTCTTGTTGGTTAGAGGCGGGTGAGACGAAACTCACGGGTCCCGAGATCGTGAAAATAACAAATGAGAAAATTGGAATAATTCAAGCAAATATGAAAGCCGCACAAGATCGTCAAAGAAGTTATTTGGGTTTGAAAAAGCGACCCTATGACTTGGATGTTGGTGATATGGTGATGTTGAAAGTGTCGCCTTGGAAAGGCGTGATGAGATTTGGAAAGAAGGGCAAATTGAGCCCAAGGTATGTGGGCCCGTTTAAGATCTTCAAACGGATCGATTTACAAGCATTTAAGTTAGAACTCCCACCCGAGTTGCAAGGTGTCCATGACACATTCCATGTTTGTAATTTGAAGAAGTTTTTGGGTGAAGTGGAGAATGTGATCCCACTTCAAGACTTGCGGGTCGATGCACCCAACCTATTGATTGAAGAACCCGAGGCCATATTGGAGGCCCAAACGAAGAAGTTGAGGAACAAGGAGATTGAATTGGTGTTGGTCAAGTGGAAGCATTCCCTTGGACCCAATTTGACTTGGGAAGTCAAAGATGAAGTGAAGAAACGCTACCCGAACTTTGTGGATTATGATGCGATTCCGAGGACGGAATCCTCTTAAGGGGTGCGTAGTTGTAACGACCGAAAATTTTATATTCGTGTTTGTATTATTTAATCGGGATTTTAACGAATTTAGTTAATTATACAAGAATGCGCTTACCGTTATGATATGATAAGTGTTTGAATGTTTAAAACTTGTGTAATTGGAAAATGGGTCAAAAATTGGAGTTTATCAAGTTGGAAAAAACGTACATAGCTGGAACGGGGAGATCGCGGCGCGATCTCCGAGTTCGCGACGCAAACTGGTGATGGACAAAACAACGACCCGTTTTCGCGAATGCCTGGAAACGCTATTTCGGATAGCGTTGGATTTAGCGTCGGGATAGCGTCGCTATCTGATATTGGCATATTTATACATATATTTATATGCCAATATACCTATTTTTGTATGTGTTTATTGATTAAAACATGATGTTATCACTCAAATATAGTTCCCATTGTATTTTTCAGGCTATAGAAGAAAAAGTGACAAAAACGAGTCAAAACGACGAAAGAAATGAAAATCTGCAGAAATTGGAGAGATAGCGCCGCTATCTAAGGATAGCGTCGCTATCTAGGGTCGCTATCTATCACGCTATTTTTGTTAGGTCACAACAACCCTGTTTTAATGTTAATTGATAGAATATTATACTTAGAGAAATATTAGAGTGATAACACAAGAATATAGTCAATGTATAAATCCACTAAGTGTGGCTTGTTGCGGAATAACAAGACCACTGATCAATTACAAAGATATGAAAGTGTAAAGTGAATTTGTAAGTACTCCTTTGCAAGATGATCTCTATTTATAATGTTATAGAGATCTTACATAATGAGAAAAGGAGTAACCGAAGGACTAAGTAAGAGAAATGACTAAGATCAAGGGATTTGATCTTAGTCCGTTACTATACTGAGTATCACTCAGTCCTTGTACTCAGTATCACTATCTGATACTGAGTACTGATACTGAGTTCCAATACTGATCACTCAGTATCAGACCTAAACTTAGCTATATTATTCTACATATTAATCAAAGCTAGTCTAGGTTGTTTTGTTATCTTAAGATCCAAAGGGCAAGGCTTTTTGCCTTAACAATCTCCCCCTATCTAATGATAACAAAACAATTACAAAGAGAAACTAAACAAAATAAGCTACAGGCTGCAAAGTCTTCTTCTTTAGTCTTTGTTGATCGACTCAAACTCGTAGAAGACTTCTTTCTTCACATGGATGAACTCTTCTCTTTTCTTCAGTTCATCTTGCCTGTTGTTTAGTACAGCAACTATCTTCTTTCTAAACCAAGCATCTTCTTTCTTGGTTATCATCCATTTAAGGCCCACCAAATGGCTGATAGGAGCTGTTGCCAAATCTGCTTCAGTAATGAAGCACTCCCTGTCATCTGAGTCAGTATACATATATCCAGATGTGGGATATATGGTACTCTTTTGATCCTGAAAGATAAGGTTAGAGGGAACAGTATATGTGGGAATTATTCTGAAAGTATTAAGGCACTCAGGTTTGTTATTTTTCATAGCTTCAGTCATCACACTGAGTGCCCTGTATTCTGCTGCATAAAGAATTCCTTTTTCATAGCATATGGCAGATACAGCCCAGATTTCATCCATCATCACTTGGGCTTCAGAGGATCTTGAGGGCATCTCCTTTATCAGTCTAGCAATCTTTATCCAATCTTGAAGTCCCATATTTTGGATGTCATGGAGGAAAAACTTCATTGGAGGACTGACTGGCCCAGTGCAAGTTGCAACAATTGATCTATCAACAGTTTTGACTTTTATTATGTTGACAAATTCATTTAGCCAGTATATGTCTCTTACACTTAGAAATGCTTTATTCCTCAGCATACACATCCTTGTTTCCCTATATCTTGTTCTTTGTGCCACAATGTTCCAATACTGTTCAAGTAATTCATCTCAAGTTCTTCTTACAGTATGAGATCTTCTTGGAACATCTTCAGACTCAGATTCAGGTTCTTCCTTAACAGGGAAGAATTTTTGGGCCTCAATCTCATCCTCAGCTTCACTCTTTTCTTCAGTAAACTGAGCAGATCTCCTAGGTCTTGAGATCAGAGGAGCTGGATCTTGTTCTTCACTAGATTCTGAGGACATAACCACATTTGTCATTCTTCTGGTTATTGGTCTTCTAGGAATTCTAGAAGGTCCTTCAGCTTGAGGTGAGATAGGTTTTCTTGTATGCACTTAATCATCTGAGAATGATGATGAAGAGGTTTCTTTATTTGCTTCATCCAGTGCAAAGTTTAAAAATTCTTCTGATGCCACTGGATGTTCTTCATCTTCATCATCAGCAATGGGCCACACAAAAGGCCTATAGACCACAATTTGCAAGTTATTTTCTTCTAGAACAGGTGGCTCAGTATAAGCTTGCTGTGGTTGGTCAGTGTGAGTCTCCCCCTGAGCAGATGGCTCAAGTGGGTCTTGAACTTGTAATGCTGACCTAGTTCTTTGTCTTCTTCTCTCATACTGAATCCGAAGTGGCTCAGTATGAGGGCTTTGCTGATGTTGTTGTTCTTGTTGTGGAGGTTGATCTTCATTCAATCTTCTTCTTTTCTCCCCCTGAGCAGATGGCTCAGTTTGATCAACCTCAGTATCTCTTTGTCTCTTCTCCCCCTTTTTGTTATCATTTGATGAGGAGGGAAGAGGATCAGTATCACCACCCATGTCCCCTTCAGGTTGTTCAAAAGTAGGGGAGGGCATGGGCTCAGTTGCAGCATCAGTATCACCAGCACCTCCTTCTCCTTCTCCTTCATTGTGGTCACCATGTGAGAATGGTGGAGTTGGTGGAGGCTGATGTGGTTGTTGAAGTAGTGAGACTGACTGTTTTATCAGGTCAATATCACCACTCATCTTGTCCATTCTGGATAGTATTATATTTTGAGTTTGTTGGATGGCCAGAATGTGCTGCATGATTGCTTGCAGAGTCACTTTGTCTCCTGCAGCCTGAGATGCCTGAATGCCCTGCACAGATGGTGCTAAAGAAACAAAAATAGAAAAACTGGTTAGAAAGAAAGGTTTATCAAATAGAATTGTGGTGTTGGTTAATTCTATAATCATATAAACAGAGTTTGTGAAGTCTGTATTTCATCTGGTTTATGATGAAATATTGTGGACTTGTGCATAGCATGTGTAAGAAGATTTTAGTAAAAGTGAGTGTATAAATTTAAGTAGCTCAGTATAGGGTAAGTCACATTTACTAAAAGGTTTGGGTTTCGGTATTCGAAGCCTGGGATGTGCTTCTTGTTATTTTCAATGTTTATCACTCGGTATTAGAGTGATAACAGAAATGTGGCTAAACCCCATGGAAAAGTTTTTTTTTGGATGTTGTGGCTTAAGGGTTTGTGATCATTTCTTGAGTCATGCTATCCAACTCAAAAATAAGTTGGACATGATTCAAGCAGCACCAGTGGGTGTCAATGTGACATCAACCACCATTGTCTCTTTAAATGTTGAGACAGTTGTAGACTGACAATGATCAATTGTGTGCTCAGTATATGAATTTTGCATAGCAGCAGTGGGCTAGCTATGTTGGCCATAAAAGGATATATATTTGAAAGATCGTGTGAGACTTTGGTCAGTATTGAGTTGGTACTGGCCAATACTTAGTCTCTTTTTGGGAATGAAATATATATATATAAGTTTAAGGGCTTTTTAGAAATTCATACCTGAGACTCTGTCAGATTCCCTTCTAGCATCTGCAGAGGGCGGTGCAGGAACATGTATTTGTTGATGTGCAGCCCCAACATCTTCAATACCGACTTATCTTTCTTGCTGAGCACCTTCCAGTGTAGTTTGCTCATATTGAATTTCCACATCAAGAGGAACATGAGGTTCCTCAATTGGTTGAACAGTTGAAACTAGTTCTGGACCTGGAAGGTCAGCGGTGGCTGCAACTAGGCTTTGGGCCTGAAGAGATGCAGTTAAAGATGGAACATTTGCAGGCTGCACCTCCTCAGATGATAAGTTTCCCATAATGATAGGAGACAGATTCCTTCTTCTTCTTTGAAGAACCAGTGGTGTATCTTCGGAGGACTCAGTATCAAAAACTGTTTCAATATGAGGAGCATCAAGATCCTGTGCAGGTGGAAAGATATGTTGTTGGGTAGGTTCTTGAACTTGTGGAACATCCTGCATCTCAATTTCTTGACCGGCATGTGCTCCATTACCACTATTATCATTATTATCATCATCATCATCATTGTCTGACTCAGTATCAGACATGTCTTCTTCATCATTTATGTGTTCTTGAACAATGGCCCACATAGGAAGACTTAGAAGAGGTTCTCCTTCTCTTGGCCTGTAAAAGAAAATCTTCTCACTAAGAGGAGGAAGATCAACCCTTGGACTGTGAAACTCATCATAAATATGTGTGGGCATTGAGTGTTGAAAGATGAGTGATAAAAATCTGCAGAAAGAGACATTGCATTCCCTTGTGTTAGCCCGAACCAGAGCAGCTAATTCATTTATTTGGTCCAAAGCTCCCGTCTTGTGGGTCATACACCGAATTATTGTTGTAATGAGAATACCCCACATAGGACCAAATTCATTTCTTTTGATTGTGCCCGTTTTTCCTCTTCGACCCAAAAATGGTAAAAATGAGCGTGCCTCTGTTCTATCAACAAATGGATCATACTGAGCTTGGGCGGGAAGTCTCAGTGCTTCACGAATGATGGAAGTAGAAACAAATGCCCTTCTTTGATCTCTAATTACCCACCCAGCAATCATATCTGGAGAATCGAGTTGAGCAGAGTACCAAAATTCGCATACCATTTCTGGGTAAATTGCTCGAGGAGACAAGGTCAGTGCACGAGCAATTGGGCAATTCTTCAGAAACGTCACAATGTTTGTGAATTCTTGGCATGCCCAGGCTTGAGGAATATTGAAGTTTGCTGTTATGTTGTTCCTTGCAAACCTGGGCAGTTCATCGTTTCGGAATTTGATTTCCGATTCAACTTCTGGAGCGACGAAAGTGTAATTTGCCATCTGTGATTTTGATTTAAGTGTTTGTGCTTGCTAAGAAAGAGTGAAATCGTTAATCGCAGAGAGAATTTTAGAATGAAATAACTGTTGAAAAAATATTTGAAGGTTAAAAAAAACGGTTATTTAAAGGTAATTAAGGTATTGGGAAGTAAAAACGGCTGATTTGACTGCCTTATCCTCTGCCAATGGTAACTTTCCTATTAAGAAAGGTTACCGTTGAGCAGTATGAGGATTAAGCTCGGTGTAAGAGTCGTCATAACCCAATACTGAGTAAAAAAAAATTAATAAAAAAAATATTAAAAAATATAAAAACAATTAATTTACTCTTGAAATTAATAAAAAAAATAAAAATTTTAAATTTTGATGATATCAGACTAGTGATACTGAGTGGTCAGTATCAACAGAAGTGATACTGAGTGTTCAGTTTTAAAGAAAATTAAGGAAAATTAAGGATTTAACATACCTAATTGCCCTAGTAAATACATAAACCTTTCCTCAGGGAGAGGTTTAGTAAACACATCGGCCAATTGTTGATCAGTTGGTACATAATCTACCTCAACCTTACCTTTTTCCACATTATCTCGAATAAAGTGGTGTCTGATATCAATGTGCTTGGTTTTAGAGTGATAGACTGAGTTCTCTGTGATAGCAATAGCATTCTTGTTATCACAATGAATGGGAGTCTTATGAAAGTTGAACCCATAGTCTAAGAGTTGATACTGCATCCATAATAATTGAGCACAACAACTTCCTGCAGCAACATGTTCTGCTTCTGCTGTGGAAGTTGCTACCGAATTTTGCTTCTTGGATGACCAACCAACTAGTCTTCCACCTAGGAATTGACATCCTCCACTTGTGCTCTTTCTATCCAATCTACAACCTGCAAAATCTGCATCTGTGTACCCTTCAAGGTCAAAGTTTGAGTCTTTGGGATACCAAAGACCCAGGTTAGGAGTACCTGTAAGATATCTAAAGATGCGCTTAACTGCTTTCATGTGTGATTCTTTAGGATCAGCCTGATACCGAGCACACAAACATGTGGCAAACATGATATCAGGCCTACTAGCAGTTAAGTAAAGTAAGGAACCAATCATACCTCGGTATGTGGATTGACATACTGGTTTACCAGTTTCATCCTTACTTATCTTATCCTGAGTACCCATAGGAGTGTGCATGGAAGATAAATTTTCAAATCTGTATTTCTTTAACATGTCATGCACATACTTACTTTGATTTATAAAAGTGGCATCAGGCTTTTGTTCAACTTGTAAACCAAGAAAGTAAGTAAGTTCTCCCATCATACTCATCTGATACTGAGTTGACATTATCTTAGCAAACCAGTCACACATTGACTTGTCAGTGGAACCAAAGATAATATCATCTACATATATCTGAATGAGTAAGATGTCAGAACCTTTCCTTTTTGAAAATAATGTTTTATCAATTTTACCTCTTGTAAATTTATTTTCAATAAGGTACTCAGACAGGGTGTCATACCAGGCTCTTGGAGCTTGTTTGAGCCCATATAGAGCTTTATCAAGCTTGAAAACATAATTAGGAAATTTGGGATCAACACAACCTGGAGGTTGTTTAACATAAACTTCTTCTTGTAGTTTTCCATTTAGAAAAGCACTTTTGACATCAATCTGATAAACTTTGAAATTCTTAAAGGCTGCATATGCAAGATACAACCTAATAGCTTCAATTCTTGCAACTGGTGCAAAAGTTTCATCATAGTCAATGCCTTCTTCTTGCCTGTAACCTTGAGCAACTAACATTGCTTTGTTTCTGATGACAACACCATCCTTGTCCATCTTGTTTCTGAACACCCACTTAGTACCAATAATAGTTTTGCCAGTAGGAGGTGGTACTAAGTTCCAAACTTTGTTTCTTTCAAACTCTGTGAGCTCTTCTTGCATAGCCTCTACCCAATCTTCATTTAATAAAGCTTCATCAGCTTTCTTTGGTTCAATGGTAGATAGAAAACTTGAGAAGAAACAAAAGTTTGCAGTTGCTTTGGTTGGAAATTCTAATTTTCTTCTTGTTTGGACACCTTCTTCAATAGGACCAATAATGTTTGAGTGTGGATGGTCTCTGTGTTCCCTTAAATTGTTTCCTAAGGGAGCATTTGAAATAGGATCAACAATATCTTGTTGATTTGGTGTGTTGTCTGTCTGATACTGAGCTGAATTCTGATCAGTATTAGACAGTGCAGGTTGCTGTTCATCTTCATTTTGCAGAGTTGATGTGGATTCTTGTGAAGTGTTGGATGTTTCACCTTCTTCATAGATAGAGTGGTTCAGATCATTAGTTGGAAACTCAGTATGGAGGTCCTCTGTTATGGGAACCTCAGTATTAGTCTCATTTGAGTGATACTGAGTTTGAACTTGATCAGTTTCATTAAACTTATTAGGAATAAAGTGTGGATGAAACTTAGGTTGTTCAGCAATGGAGTGTTCAGGATTGCATAGAATATCTATGCCACTTATGTCTTCACTTGCTGAGGTAGAATGCTCACTCTGATCTTCATCGAATGTGACATGAATGGATTCTACAATCATCTTGGTTGAGATGATATACACTCTGAAAGCTTTAGAGTGTGGAGAGTAGCCCATGAACACACCTTCATTTGCTTTGGGAGCAAATTTATTGAGATTTTGTTTTGTACTGAGTACAAAGCATTTACTCCTAAAGATGTGGAAGTATTCCACATTAGGAATCTTGCCATTGTATAACTCATATGGAGTCTTTAGATGTCTTTGGACGATAGTGGCTCTATTCTGAGTGAAGTTTGCACAGTTTACAGCTTCAGCCCAGAAACTCAGTGTCAGTCCAGCATGGCATAATAAAGTTCTTGCAGCTTCAATCAGTGTTCTATTCTTTCTTTCTACAACACCATTTTGTTGTGGTGTGTAGGCTGCAGAGAAGTTTTGAATGATTCCTTTTTCTTCACAGAAATCGGCTAATATTGAGTTTTTAAACTCAGTACCATGGTCACTTCTAAGTTGCTTGACCTTGTTGCCTTTTTGAAGTTCCTCTCTTTTTATAAAGGCAATGATTTCTGTTGTTGCATCTGACTTAGTCTTGAGGAAGATGACCCAAGTATATCTTGAAAATTCATCAACCAAGACTAGAGTATAGATCTTTTTGGCCAAAGATGGTGTGCTGATGGGGCCAAAAAGATCCATATGTATCATAGTAAGAGGTTCATTAATGGAATGATTGACTTTGGACTTGAATGAACTCTTCTTCTGCTTGCCCATTTCACATGCTGAGCATAACTTATCTTTTGAATAAGTAATTGTGGGCAACCCTCTCACCAGTTTCTTCATACTGAGCTCGTTGATATTTCTAAAGTTGATGTGAGAGAGTTTCTTGTGCCATAGCCAATGCAATTCTGGCTTGACTTTAGAAAGCAGGCATATTCGAATAGTTGGGTCTATTTCAGATAGGTTGACCACATATACGTCTTTTTCTCTTCTAGCAATGAGTACAGGCTGGCCTTTATCATTGTATATGATTCCTGCAACCTTCCTGAATCGAGCTTCATTGTCATCATCACACATCTGGCTGATACTGAGCAGATTGTGTTTTAGACCCTCTACATAGGCAACTCTTTTAAAAGTTATGTTGCATGCCTTGATCACACCATAACCTCTTGTCTTTCCCACCGAGTCATCTCCAAATTTAACAGAAGGACCCTTCTCTGGAGTATAATTGAGAAGGTATTCCATACTGCCTGTCATGTGTCTTGAGCAGCCACTATCTAAATACCATTTTCTGTCACCCTGCACAAGACACAAAATAATAGTTAGTTCCTTTTAGGAACCCATTTTTGAATGGGACCTTTGGTGGGATAAACATATTTTGACTTGATCTTTTTATATGGAGAGGTCGGTATCACTTCGGGGGAAACTTTAGAAGTTTTCTTTGGTGATACTGACTTAGTTTCTCTCCTTTTCTTTGGTACTGAGTACTTAGGACTTGAGAGATCAGTCCAGCATTCATCTCCCTTGTGACCAGTATGATGACACCTATAACATTTTCTAGGTCTATTTCTAAACATATTTTCATAAGGAATTTTAGAAAAATGTTTCACTTTTGGTAGGTCAGTATGAACAAGTTTTGCAAATTGTTTACTTAAAGATTTGACCTGATCACCAAGTGTTTTTAAAATGTTAATTTTGTCATTTTTAATAGGTGTTTTAACATTTTTTTTACTGGTTTAAAGGGTGGTGGATCTGGTTGCTTCTTTTTATTTGACAGAGGAGTCTTTCTAATATTATTAGTGGTAGACATCTGGTCTCTGCCAACTAAGGATCTAGTTAAAGTTGGTTTTTGTTTATCATGTTTTGAAGAAACAACTTTAACAGGTTCTTTAGATTTCTCAGTATATGATGTTTCTGTTCCTACAACTTCTGTATTAGATGAAACATTGGAGATAGAAGTTGTCTTATTATCATTATATAATTCAAAAGTTGTTGTATTAAATAATAATTCAAAAGGTGGAACAGCAGAAGTGTCATACTGATCTATTGAGAGCTTAGTATCATAAATTTCTTTTATAGAAAATTCAATACTGGGTTCTTGTAGCTCAGTATAGCACTTTGAGCAGATGGAGGGACCAATAGGTTTTTCTAAAATTTCATTTTCCTCATCATCTGACTCGGTTTGACATCCAACTTCACAAAACGTTTTGGCTTTTATAAATTTAATAGGGTTCATACTGGAAAATTCTTCAAATAAATCAGCAAAATTATTCCTGTTTTTAAATTGAGGATCAACACCAAGTGCAGCCCTCACATTTTCTGGAAATTGTTCATTTAAACATTCATTTAATTTTATTGAAGCATTTCCCCAAGATTTACACTGTTTTTCAAATTTCTCTTTTTCAAGTTTGTGTAAATGAGCTTTATCAGCTAATCTTTGGTTAATGTCTTTTAAATCTGAAAAATTTAATTCTAAATCTTTATACTTTGCTAGTTTATCTAAGTTTTCATTATTTACCCTTTCAAGTTCTTGAATTGTTAATTTTAAAGCTTTTTCTTTTTGTACAGAAGTTTTAAGATCAACAAGCATATACTCAAAAATCTTTGTTTTTTCATTCACTGAATAAGTTTGAAAGGAACTTACCTTGTACAACTGAGTGGAATCCCAATCAGTATGAACACTCATCCTCTCAGCCTCTTTGATATCCTTTTCAAAGGAGCTTTTCAAATCATCTTCAGTGAAAGCCATAAAGGCTTTATTCTCAATCTCTTCCTCATCATCACTTAAGTCTTCATCCATCCAGGCTTCTGATTAAAGTGCTTGGTGAGGTGCTCCATTCCCTTCTGCCCTCTTGCCCTTGCTCCAATTCTTCCGCTTGACATATTTGTCTCTATACCTTTTAGCTCGGTATGCAATCTTGTCATTTTGGTCAGTCTCAGAAGACTTGGTATGACAATTTGCAGCAATATGTCCAGGCTTTCCACACCTATAGCACAGACCTGATCTTGGGTCAGTATTAGAAGAGCTAACACCAAGCCTCTTCTTCTTCAACTGATCCAGCTTCATAGACATAAGAGCCATTTGGGTTTCAAGCTCTTCTGCCTCAACATCAGCTAGATCAACTTCTGGTTCATCTGGCTCAGTCACAGTATAGGCTTGTTGCACGACTAGAGCCATTCCAGGGGAAGCTTTGTCAGTTTTCTTCCAGTTGATCAGTCTTGCAGCATTATTCTCCTCATGATTCAACATTAGACCATACAAAGTTTGAAGAATGTATGACTCAATGTTGTTAGCAGCATTGAGAGAGTTTGTCATGTCAAGAAATTGTTGAGGAAGACTATCCAGGAACTTTTGAACAAGTTCTCCTTCCTCTTTCACAATGCCTACACTGATTAAATCATGGATGACAGTATTGAACCTGTTATAGAGAGTGGTGATGTCTTCATTAGGAGTTGAGAAGAATTTTTCATATTTCCTTCTCATGTTGCTTTTCCTTTGCAACTTCACCTTTGTTGTGCCTTCATAGGTGACTGATAGACTATCCCACATAGCCTTTGCAGTTGGGAATTTCATAATTGCATTTAGTATCTCTTTGGTAACAGCATTACCAATCACCCCTTTAGCTCTGGAGTCTAAAGCATACAACTGACGGTCAGTATCAGTCCAGTTGTGCTTTAGTTTAGGTACAGTTCTTATGCCCTCAGGAGCATCATCAGTAGCAGCAACAGGTTCCACATTTTGTGGAATGATGGGACCATCATATAGCACAGTGAGCATTTCATGATGAATGGATTCAAGATACCACTGAGCTTTTAGCTTCCATTGATGGAAGTCTTTTCCATCAAAGATGGGTACTCCCTTTCCAGACATAACTGGTGCAACAATGGTGGACATTTTTAATTTTGGAGTATGGGAAGAATAAGTATAAGGGATGGCTGCCAGGGTTATAGATCGACTAAATAAGAGTTTATTTAACCTGCTCTGATACCAGTTGTTAGGTCACAACAACCCTGTTTTAATGTTAATTGATAGAATATTATACTTAGAGAAATATTAGAGTGATAACACAAGAATATAGTCAATGTATAAATCCACTAAGTGTGGCTTGTTGCGGAATAACAAGACCACTGATCAATTACAAAGATATGAAAGTGTAAAGTGAATTTGTAAGTACTCTTTTGTAAGATGATCTCTATTTATAATGTTATAGAGATCTTACATAATGAGAAAAGGAGTAACCGAAGGACTAAGTAAGGGAAATGACTAAGATCAAGGGATTTGATCTTAGTCCGTTACTATACTGAGTATCACTCAGTCCTTCTACTCAGTCCTTGTACTCAGTATCACTATCTGATACTGAGTACTGATACTGAGTTCCAATACTGATCACTCAGTATCAGACCTAAACTTAGCTATATTATTCTACATATTAATCAAAGCTAGTCTAGGTTGTTTTGTTATCTTAAGATCCAAAGGGCAAGGCTTTTTGCCTTAACAATTTTCCTTCAAGACGCGATTTTGGGTCTCTGTTTGCCATCAAAAAGACGAGATAGCGCCGCTATCTGGAAGATAGCGACGCGATTTAACGCGGGATTCACTTTAGCGACGCGATTTCTTGAATAGCAATGCGATTTTTGGCGACCTGACGTATATTTAAGCGAGAATTGCAGATTTGAAACTTGACTTTTGACCTAAGTGAAGGGTTTCACTAACACTGATTGACCACATGGGTCAACCTCCTAGTCACTTGGTTCGAACCACACTGACCAAGAACATGAATTTGTTCTTGACCGGTTAAAACCAACTAGCTAGTTTAATCCCTAGAAGCGGAAGTGGGATTAAACTTAATCCTTAAACCCTAAAGGATTGGGATCTTGGAGATCTAGATTAGATTACTAATGGAAGAAACCTTGTACGAAAACCCGAACACACACACACACTTGTGTGTGTTCGTCGACTACCAAGAACCCTAGGGTTCTTGGTTGGTTTCGGTCGAACAAGAGGGGAGAAGGGAGAAAAGGTTTTCTCAAAACATACCTTAATCTTGCTTAAGTTAGTCCACTAATGATGAGCACAACGAACGACCTTCTAGTTGATCCTTGTATTGATCTTGGATCTTCAAGACTTGAAGAACACGAAGAACGAAGAACACCAAGGGCTTGGTGTTGCTTATTCTCAGCCGAACAAGGGAGAGGGAGGGAGGAAGTATGCTTGTGAAATTAAGGGGTTTTTAGGGTTACCCTAAGCCTCTTATTTATAGATAAATAAGTTGCGCTTAGGACCCTCTAGTTTAATTAATATCTATTCTTTAATTAAACTTTCCTTTTAACATTTCCTTCCCTTATAGTTTATTATTCTTTTATTATTGCGCTTAACTATTAAATGTCTAGTATTTATACACTAATAATTCGGTACCCATATACACGAATTATATACTTGTATTTATACTTTTAATAATTAATTATATAATAACCTTTATATAACTTATACAATAATATTATCCAATTACCATATAATTTAATTGCTTTAAATCATATTATGGATAATCTATAATTAACACATTATATATTTACTCCACTAGTAAATGTACAAATACTTGTATTAATTACTTAGATAAACTAATCTATTAACAAGTCAAACTTGACTTAGTACTTAACTTGATTCATAAATGACTTATTATGAATCAATCCTCTTCCAATTATCATTACATATCTTACTCGTATTACATGCACTCACCGGTGTGACCCTTAAGTGTTTCGTAGGCATGGATGTATCATCATAGGTTGACTAACTGTGCACATAAATCCTTCAGACTCCCACTTGTGCAAGTTTGTAACCTTTGTCTTAATGATACGAGCTACATTGGCCTTCTAGATGGGCATGTAGGTAACCAACCCCATAAAAACAGCTTTGTGTAACCCAGGTATAGTTTCTTGAAAAACTCTTTAATAGCGTCTCCTAGTAAAGAACACTCTGTCTCTACTTCTTGGGCAACTATGTTAGGTTTATCCCTTGCAGCAAGATATTTATGATAACGAATACGAGCATGGTAGAAAATATCAAATCTTGTATTCGAAATCATTTAATGACTTCTTGATTCAAACTGTTGTGATAAACGACAAAGAACAAATCAGTTCGTTTGGGCATGGCCATGCACTTTCCAGTTATCATCATGTCAAAGGACCTATAAATATCTCTCCTAGGAAGGAGGTGCAATTACCATCTTGTTATATTTCGATTAAAATACAAATTCCTTTGTACCCAGTAAAGTCTCGTATGACAACCATGTTTCAGAATTCTCTAAGACGAACCAAAGTACATTAGTCAATGTATCCCAAACCAAATACCTCAGGCTTAAGGACAATCCTAGTGAATAATACTTTTGAACTTTTCAACCACGAAGTATTATCACGGTGGTCAATCCAATATTCGTCGAGCTCCAACAAAATATCACCGATGTTTGGTTTACACAAAACTTGTGTATTCGAAGAACTTCGAATCTACCACCAAATACCGCGATGACGTTAACGTCCCATCGAGGTTCCCACCAAGACGAGTAGTCACGGATTCATACCTTTTTTAATAAAGAAACTTTTATTCATGGATGTTGTAAAACATACAAATTCTGAATAACAATGATACTAACTCATGTATTATTCCTCACTGGACATAGATACTGAATTATTACTGGATCATTACTTATTCTTTGCGTTTGTGTTGATTGCTCAATGACTCCTTAATTGTAACTTTTATCACTAATTACAATTGGTCATTTCTATTAAACTAAAGACATAAGACGAGTATTTACGAATACTATTACTTTTGTCTTTTCTAGATATTGTTCGTGCAACATTTAGAACATATTCTAGTCTTGCCTTTTTATATGATTCGGTAAACATAGGAGGATTGGAAAATTACTCCTTTAGTTTCTTGAATCTATAAAACTTGCCTTGTAACTAAACCTCTTTTAGCTACTTGATTTGTAGAAATCTTTACTAGTTAAAGAAATTTCCTTAAATGATTAACTTGTTCACTGGAGTGTGAACATCCTATTAGATATGCAATAATTAATCACAAAACTTGTGATCACGCTATTAGGTTTGCAATAATCTAATCAATTATCATTTATTTATCTTAACTCTTTGGCTAACGACTTGGTAACTTCTTGTTGTTAATGTCCTAACTAACTTACTATATTCATTAGTACCTCTACTGAATATGTTAGTTATAGCTCCCACTTAATTTTATGGAAAATAAGCATTACTTAAACTACTACTTTTGACCTAGTCAAAAACTTATAGTTTAATCCTTTAAGAATTTATCAATAATCAAAGTCATCCTTTGGATTTGTGAATATCCAACATTCCTTTTAAGGGAATTATGACTTTCATTGATTACTGTATCTAACAAGTATAAGACACTTGAAATGATACCTCCAATTCTTAAGTGTATTAGTATCTTTTAAGAATCTCATTTAATGCCAAAGTCATTCCTTGGATTTCTCAAATATCCATTATTCCTATTAGGGAATTATGACTTGATTAAATATTGTATTTATTACAAGTATAAAAGACTTGCAACAATACCTTTTAATTCTTAAATACTTTAATATAGTTTGTCCCTTTTAAGAGTTCATTTAATGTCTAAGTCATTTCACTTGGATTTTGCGAATATCCAATCATTCCTATTAAGGAATTATGACCTCATTAAATTCCTTTATTACAAGTGTAAAAGACTTGTAATAATACTCTTTAAAGTCTATCTTGATTATATCCAATATAATCATACTATATTAATACTAACACCTTGAAACTTATTATCATAAGTAACCATTACTTAAGATGTTTCAACTAGGTTCAATAACTTTTGAACCTTATGCTTTTCATAAAATCTCTTAAATACTTTAGAAGAAAAACTTCTAATTTCTAGTATCTAAGTATTGAGCTTCTAAAATATTACTCATACAACAATCAAACAAGCATAAAAATGAAATATAAAGTAAATCAAAACTTGACTTACAACCTAGTCATAAAACCTTGACTAGTGTAATTATCACACATGCACACACATAATATAATTCAACCATGGATTCTTTATTAAAACCAACGAAAACTTGTTTTACCATAATAAAAATTATCCAACAAAAAAATGAAATTGTTTGACTGAATCCATAAAATACTGAATTATAAAAAACTTGGTGCTCGTGGGATCATCACCATCTCATGCCGCTCATCATCACTTTCCATCTCCTCCTGCAATAAACGATTGCAAAAGTTAGATTACTCGTAACGTACTTTACAAGTATCTTAAAAGTGATTAAGAAGTGTGGTTGTGTTACCTGAGGAACTTGCGTTTCCTCCACCACCATTTGCACCCTTTAGACAATTCCTTTTCCAATGCCCAGCCTCACCACACTTGAAGCACCGATTCTCGGTCCTCGCTGTGTTAGGCTTAAACTTCTTGACCTTTTGTTTGACACTTTTACCATTTGGCACTCCTTGGTTATGATTGGTTTTACCCTTTCCTTTGCCACCATGCCCTTTTCTCTTCTTGCCACCACCACTGGTATTACCGATCATTATAACATCCTTAGACTTAGTTCCCAAACTCAATTCAGCTGTCTTGAGCATGGAATGTCGCTCAGCAATGGATTTCTCCATATTATGCATATTGTAGTTGACTACAAAAGGCTTGTAGTCATCAGACAACGAATTGAGTATAGTGTCTGTTGCCATTTGCAACGGTATGGGGTGACCAAGTCTAGCAAGGTGATCCATGTGCCCTTTCATTTTCATGACGTGGGCACTCACCGGTGTTCCTTTGACCATCTTGCAAGAGTTGAATGCTCGATTGATGTCGAACCTCTCTGTGCGAGCTTGCTCTTGAAATGAATCCCTAAGTTGCTGGATCATCTCAAATGCAGGCACATCCATAAGTCCCGCTTGTAAATCTGGACTCATGGTTGCGAGCATTAAACAGCTCACATCGAGCGCATCACTGACATGCTTATCATAAGCTTGCCTTGCTTCAGCTCTAGCATTAGCGGCAGGGACATTAGGTATTGCTCTTTCCAAGACATACCACTTTCTCTCATGCCTGAGCACAATGCGAAGATTGGGCTCCCAATTGAGAAAGTTTGACCCAGTCAACTTGCCTTTTTCGAGGATTGAGCGAAGTAAGAGATTGTTGGTACTTGTCGTTGTGGTTGTTGCTGCCATCTACAAATCAAACCCAGTTTAATTAGTAATCATCAATAAACATTCTCTAAAATATATTATAAACCCATAATTAATATTTTAGGCATAGGATCCATATTTCACATTCTCGCCGCAAGGTTTGGGCACTTCCCGACGAGACATGCTATTTCTGGTAGGTAACATCCTTACCGATTGTATCAAGACTTGACACGATTCCTAGGGGTCGTAGAATCTTTAGACTTATAACTTATTACAACTTTGTACAAATTAATTGTACATTTCTAAGTTAGTAACAAAGTCCAGTATGTTTATTCTACTCAAGTACTTTTTGGGCCGGGACTCCCGATTATCACCAAAGTAGATCAGACCATCTAAGACAGTGGAATGTTCTGCGCCGGGACTCCCGATTATCATAGAACCTTACGCACCCTAACACTCGCAATGATTTGAATCCATATCTAAGGTTCTTTATCCTTACAATATGAATATCATTTAACAAGTGAGGTGTTCCATTAGGTGGATAGTACTTAGATCTAAGATTTTCTTGGGTTTGTTTAAGTCTTGATCCTTGTTTAAAATATGTGACTTGTGAATTCAAGAATTCAACAAGACAACTTTTAAACCTTTAGAACTTTTCTTAAAACTTATAGTTTCAAGAATTTGTGCGTTTTTTATGTATACCTAAAAACGAGGTGTACAAAACGTATTACTAGGTTTTGTGAAAAACCTTATCTAGAGTAAAACTTACTTGTTTTATCTTTCTTGAAAAACTTAAACACTTATGTTAAACTTTTAATTCTTTTACTATTCATAAACTTGAATCATAAATCTAGTTTAACACACCTAGTTTTTCATATGTTTAATAATGAAATCAATCATTTGTTTTGTCTTACTAGATTTCACCAAAACTTATGTCCTAACGACACATTCATAAACTTTGTGATTTTCTTGTGTAGCTCCCACTAGCTCCAACAACCATGATGGAACTTGAGCAAACACAATCACCGGTCTATACTTGGTGAAACTAATAACCTTATTATATAAAGACTATATATAATAATTCTTAGTTTGTTTTAAACCTTTCTTACATTTAACTTGAACTAGTTAAATATAGGTTCTAAAGTTATCTTGTTATTTAACCTTGATCATTAATCTAGTATCTTACATGACTTGTAAAATACTTGTATCATACTTGTATAATTATCTAGTTATAATAACTTATAACTTTATACACCTTATAATACTAATATATAACTTTGTATATTTCTAGTTTATCATATAATCTTAACTTGTACAATTTCTAGTTATAATGAAATCATAACTTTGTACATTCTAGTCTTAAATATATAATCAACTTATACAATAACTAGTTATATTATTATATATTTAAAGATCAAAAAAATAACATTAATTTTTAATGTTCCATTTAATCTTGTATTTAATATATATACATATATATTTACTTTTAAAATAAACTTGTAACATTCTTATAAGAATATTACATCTAATTTATACGTATGTATTTTAACTTAATCTAATTAAAATACATATAAACTACTTTATTTATTAAAATTCAATTTACCTTTTAAATATTTAAAATCCGAATATATATATAAATAAATACATCTTGTTAATTTCTTGAATTAACACTTCTTTTAATTCTCATTAATTAGTCTAACCCTAATCTTGTTCTTGATCAATCAAAACTAGGGTTTTGACTTTCTTGATCAAAGACATTATTTATTAAAAGATTAATTCTAATCAATCATATTTAAACAATAAACTTTGTTCAAATCCTAGGATAGATTATAACTTTAATAAATTTGTTTAGACTTTTTAATTTAATCCTTTTAGACAATAAACTTTGTCTAGATTTCTAGGTTTAAAGAACTAGTCTTAATAAATCTATTAAAATAATAATTAAACCTATTAAACATAAACTTGTTTAATTGTCTAGGTTTTAGATTATTAACCTAATTAATTCTTTTAAACAATTAAACTCAACTAGTTTAATGTTCTAGGGTTTTTTAGGGTTTCGAAAATCTTAAGCCTAGGAAACTTTTCCACCAATTAAACTAGGCTAGTTTAATAAACTTGGTGTTCAAGTAACCTCTAGATTTCGAAATCTCTAAGGGATTAGGAAAGAATCCTTTTGACCAATTAAACAAATCTTGTTTAAAATACTTGGTCCTAGGGTTCTTCCTAGGCCACGAATTTCTTGGAAAAAAGGAAAGAATCCTTTTGACCAATTAAACAAATCTTGTTTAATATTCTTGGTCCTAGGGTTCTTTCTTGATCACGAAAATTCTAGGGTTAGGGAAAAGAAACATTTTGATCAATTAAACTAAACTAGTTTAATGTTCTTGATCCTAGGGTTCTTTTTCCTTACACGAAATTTCTAGGGTTTTCTAGAATCCTTTTGACCAATTAAACTAAACTAGTTTAACATGCTTGGTCCTAGGGTTCTTACCGTTTTTCGTGAATTAAGAAGGAGAAGAAAAAAGATGGAACAAAAAAACTTTAAAATTAAACAAACAAAAACTTTGTTAATCTAGTTTAGATCTCTAAACCTTGCTCTGATACCACTGAAGGGTTTCACTAACACTGATTGACCACATGGGTCAACCTCCTAGTCACTTGGTTCGAACCACACTGACAAAGAACATGAACTTGTTCTTGACCAGTTAAAACCAACTAGCTAATTTAATCCCTAGAAGCGGAAGTGGGATTAAACTTAATCCTTAAACCCTAAAGGATTGGGATCTTGGAGATCTAGATTAGATTACCAATGGAAGAAACCTTGTACGAAAACCCGAACACACACACACACTTGTGTGTGTTCGTCGACTACCAAGAACCCTAGGGTTCTTGGTTGGTTTCGGTCGAACAAGAGGGGAGAAGGGAGAAAAGGTTTTCTCAAAACATACCTTAATCTTGCTTAAGTTAGTCCATTGATGATGAACACAACGAGTGACCTTCTAGTTTATCCTTGTAATGATCTTGGTTCTTCAAGACTTGAAGAACACTAAGAACACGAAGAACGAAGAACACCAAGGGCTTGGTGTTGCTTATTCTCGGCCGAACAAGGGAGAGGAAGGGAGGAAGTATGCGTGTGAAATCAAGGGGGTTTTAGGGTTACCCTAAGCCTCTTATTTATAGATAAATAAGTTGCGCTTATGACCCTCTAGTTTAATTAATATCTATTCTTTAATTAAACTTTCCTTTTAACGTTTCTTTCCCTTATAGTTTATTATTATTTTATTATTGCACTTAACTATTAAATGTCTAGTATTCATACACTAATAATTCGGTACCCATATACACGAATTATATACTTGTATTTATACTTTTAATAATTAATTATATAATAACCTTTATATAATTTATACAATAATATTATCCAATTACCATATGATTTAATTGCTTTAAATCATAGTATGGATAATATAAAATTAACACATTGTATATTTACTAAACTAGTAAATGTACAAATACTTGTATTAATTACTTTGATAAACTAATCTAGTAACAAGTCAAACTTGACTTAGTACTTAACTTGATTCATAAATGACTTATTATGAATCAATCCTCTTCCAAGTATCATTAAATATATTACTCGTATTACATGCACTCACCGGTGTGACCCTTAAGTGTTTCGTAGGCATGGATGGATCATCATAGGTTGACTAACTGTGCACGTAAATCCTTCACTAAGACGAATTGGCAGCCGAAAAATACCCTAGGAGCACTCAAGATCAAGGTTTCAAGCATCAACCATTGGTTTTTTTATCACTTTTGATTACTATTATGTTTATGTTTATGTTTCTTCACGATTGTTTGATGATTTTTAGCATGTCTATGTGCTAATCATCTTATATTCGCTATGATTAGATGAAGTTTAGGTCTTAGGTTTGGATATTCTTAGGATTTTATGATGATTGTTTGAACACTTGTGTTTTTAATAAAGAACCTTTTCGTTAAACCTTTACATTTGCATTATTGAATCTGTTTATTGCTTGATTGATAAAATATTGACAACATATAATTGATCTAGTAATATACCCCTGATTTTTCATACCTGTTGACCTAGTCAGCGACTCACTAGAAATAGGGGTCCGAGATTTGATACCAATAACTTAGGTGCAACTTGAAGTCTGATCTTCAGAGAAGAAATTCCTAGGATTAGAAGGTCTCGGAATGCCGAACCTAGTTAGAAATAACAAGCAGGAGTGTGAATTTAAACAGATTTCTTGAGAAGAAATTCCTAGAGATCATATTAGACTCATTGTAAGGTTTTGAGAGAAATCTAGTCCCTTAAACCCCTAGAACATGAATTAAATCGGTACTTCAAAACCAAACCTAGACCTAGACGGATTCGACTCATAGTGAATATCCTCTTCATTATTAAAAGACTTCCTCGTCGTTTTAGTTGATTGTTTACTTTTAAAAATCAAATTTAGTTTTATTATTCAGTTTGCAAATAAAAATGTTCCAAATGAAAACCCTTTTTAATTACTTGTTCAGATTAATTACTTAGTTTTACCTTACCTAGTTAGCTTAATTGTTCCCTGTGAAGACAAATATACCCGAACGTACTTACCTGAACTATATTGCTCACGATTAGGTCATACTTGCCTAATAGTGTGGTAATCTAGGAAAGGACATATTTAGGTTATTATTTTATAACTAGACATGGAATATCAAGTTTTTGGCGCCGTTGCCGGGGAACAGTTGCGAGATTAGTAATTTAGAACTAATCAGTTAATCGATCCTTGTGTAGGAATTTATTCTTATACAAGTTACTTAAAGTGTTTTTAATTACTATCTGGTTTTCATTGAAGTTGTTAAACTTTTGCGTGTTTACGATTTGCTTTAAGTTTGCAGGTGTATGACCCGTAGCTCTAATTCAGAACCGAAACCACCGTATTCTGAACCAGAGAAACTTCTTCGCCACCGACGTAGAGCACTCTTAGCAACAAAATACTTAGCAGCAACAAACTTTCAAGTTATTGACAACCCCGTTTACAATATGGATGATCAACCACAGCCTCAAAAAGAGTAACCCATGTGGAACATCCGACAGACACCACCAACTCCCCCTACTCCATCTATCACAGTTCCTGAATTAAACAATATCAACTTCGAGATTAAAGGTCAATTCCTCAGTATGGTGCGGGATCTGAACTTCGATGGCAGATTATGCAATGATCCTAAGAGACATCTCGAGAACTTTCTCGAAATTTGTGAGTTGTTCAATCAACGGGACGTGTCGTTGGATGCCATGAGACTCAGATCGTTTCCCTTCAGTTTAACTGGGGATGCAATAGAATGGTTTAAATCATTAGAGCCAGGCTCAATTACGACTTGGGATGAACTCCGAAGTCGCTTTATTACTCGATATTTTTTACCTGCTAAGGCTGACAAATTAAAACTGATATTATGGCTTTTATGCAGGATTCATGTGAAAAGTTAACGGATGCTTGGGAGAGGTTGAAGGGTTTATTGAGGAAATGCCCAAACCACGGTGTCGAGAAAAATAACACAGTACACATATTTTATAGGGGATTGGATTACACTTCTCGGTCCCTTCTCGATTCGTCAAGTGGTGGGTTGTTCATGTACAAAACTCCAACCCAAGCATATCAACTAGTTGAAGACCTAGCTATGAACAGTATGAAATGTCAAACTGACAGACGAGCTGGGCAAGTGAATTTGGTGGACGATAGACAGAATGATTAAGTAGCCGCACTAAAGAACAATCAACAGGTATTTGAGCGTAACTTAGACAAAATAACTAGTTGTTTACATGCCATACAGGTTGGATGCGATAGGTGCAAAGGGCCACATCTCACCAAAGATTGCCAACAACAGCAGCCAATGTCAGCAGAGGAGGAGTTGCATTATATCAACAATGGGTACCGAAATAACTATCAAGGTGGAAATCAAGGGTACAACAACAACAATCAGGGGTACAACAACAACAGAGGTTATAACAACAATAACCAAAACAACAACTACCCCCCTCGGCGATCGAACCCCCCTGGTTTCCAATGTGAAAATCAGACAAATCAACCACCTCGAGAGAATGCTGCAGGTCAAGGGCAAAAATCCTCAATGGAAATTTTGCTCGAGAAATATATGGAAAAACAAGACAAAAAAGCTGAAGAACAAGATCAGATTATCAGAAATCAGCAAGCAGCGATTCAACGCTTAGAAAGGAACCTGGGTAGAATAGCTGAGACGTTACAGGAACGTCCACAAGGCACTTTACCACCCCGTACACAAGATAATCCTAAGCGGGGCTTCGAGAATGTTAAAGCTATCACCACTCGAAGTGGTAAAACGGTAAGTTCACCTGTATTGAATACTAATGAAAGTTCTTGTGATGTACAGGTTAATGGGGAGACTCAAGTTGAAGAAGAGGAGGTAGCTATGGAGAAGATTGATACTCCAAAAGAACCGGAAAAAGCAGAACCAGAGGAGGCACACAAGGCTACTAGACAAGATGCAACAAACTCGTACACACCGAAGGTTCCTTTCCCTCAACGGTTAAGGAAGGAGAAGCTTAAAGAGAAATATGGTAAGTTCGTTGACATGATAAAACATGTGCGCATTAACGTCCCTTTGGTTGACATGTTAGCAGGAATGCCGAACTATGGGAAGTTCATCAAGGATCGGGTATTTAACAAGAAGCTGTATGAGGAGGCATCATCAGCAATACTAAGTGAGGAATGCTCAGCTATCCTCCAACCAAACATGCCTCCAAAGAAGGGCGATCCAGGGAGTTTTATTATCCATTGTCTTATAGATAACCTACCACCATGTAAAGCACTAGCGGACTTAGGAGCTAGCATAAATTTAATGCCTTTGTCGATGTACCTAAAATTAGGATTAACAGATATTAAACCGACTAGGATGAGTGTTAGGCTAGCAGACATGTCCTTTAAATACCCGTTAGGCATAGCAGAGAACTTCCCAGTAAAAGTTGATAGATTAATATTCCCTGCTGATTTTGTTATCCTAGATATCCCAGAAGAGCCCAGTGTCCCTCTCATCTTAGGGAGACCCTTTCTGAACACTGCCAGTGCCATAATCTTGGTTTCTGAAAAACAGCTTAGTCTAGGTGTCGGGAATGACAGAGTCACTTTCTGCATTGAGAAAGCGATGAGGCATACCTCTGCCTCTGATGATACATGCAATTTCATCGACATCGTCGATGTATGCGTGGAGGAGGAAATTACTTCGTTTCTAGACCTAGATTGCGATGACATTACTACCTATGGTGATGTCACTCTAGACTCTCCCGAATCCATCCAAGATCTCTCAGAGATCGAGGAACTACTTCGCCTTGACGAAGAGGATTTGGAAGAAAATGAAGTAGTTTTTGAGAAATTCGATCCTGATCAAAAACTCCGTATTAAAACATCTTTCGAGGACCCTCCATCTCTTGAGCTTAAACCATTACCAGACCATCTAGAGTATGCATTCCTTCAGGGAGAACCTGACTTGCCCGTAATCATCTCTTCTGCTCTAGCACCAAAAGAAAAAGAAAATTATTAGAAATTTTAAAATCTCATAAGAAAGCCCTAGCTTGGAAAACCGCAGATATTCAGGGTATAAACCCTTCTTTCTGTACACATAAAATTCTGATGGAAGAGAACTTCAAACCGAGTGTGCAGAGACAAAGGCGTTTAAATCCCAACATGAAGGAAGTCGTGAAGAAGGAAGTTCTTAAACTGGTTGATGCAGGACTCATCTATCGCATTTCTGATAGTCCTTGGGTGAGTCCGGTCCAAGTGGTCCCGAAAAAAGGGGGGATGATAGTTGTGCGTAATGAGAAAAACGAGTTAGTCCCTACTCGAACCGTCACGGGATGGAGAGTTTGCATCGACTACCGCAAACTCAACGAAGCCACCTGAAAGGATCACTTTCCTTTACCTTTCATTGATCAAATGTTGGAGAGATTGGCCGGGAACAACTTCTATTGTTTCTTGGACGGTTTCTCTGGCTACTTTCAGATCCCGATCGACCCCCAAGATCAGGAAAAGACCACCTTCACGTGCCCTTTTGGTACATTTGCGTATCGAAGGATGCCTTTCGGGTTGTGCAACGCTCCTGCAACATTTCAGCGGTGCATGACTGTGATTTTCCAAGACATGATCGAGGACTGTATGGAAGTCTTCATGGACGATTTCTCAGTATTCGGAGACTCCTTCGAATCATGTCTTTCTAGCTTAGAGCAAGTTCTCATTAGGTGCGAGGAATCAAATCTCGTGCTTAATTGGGAAAAGTGTCATTTCATGGTGCGTGAAGGCATCGTGTTAGGTCACAAAATTTCTGCGAAGGGGATTGAGGCCGATAAATCAAAAATCGGTGTCATTTCCAAACTACCTCCCCCTTCGAATGTCAAATCTGTGAGAAGTTTCTTAGGTCATGCGGGTTTCTATCGTCGGTTCATCAAGGATTTTTCCAAGATAACTCGACCCATGACTCATCTTCTCGAGAAGGATACACCATTCGTGTTCACCCCCGAATGTGTGGAAGCCTTCAATCTTCTCAAGGATCGGCTCACAGAAGCTCCTATCATGGTATCCCCCAATTGGGACTTACCATTTGAATTCATGTGCGACGCTAGTGATTTCGCGCTCGGTGCAGTTTTGGGTCAGCATATAAACAACCACTTCCAACCTATTTATTACGCGAGCCGAACACTCACTGGTGCTCAGGCGAATTACACCACAACTGAAAAAGAACTCCTTGTAGTGGTATTCTCCTTTGACAAATTTCGTCCGTACCTTGTTTTATCTAAAACAATTGTCTATACGGATCACTCAGCGTTGAAATATCTCTTCGCCAAGCAAGATGCAAAACCGCGTCTCATCCGTTGGATTCTTCTCTTACAAGAATTCGACATTGAGATAAAAGATAAAAAGGGGGCGGAAAATCTTGCGGCGGATCACCTATCCCGATTAGAGAACCCTCATCTTGATGAGTGAAATGAGGACGGGATCCATGATACTTTTGCCGATGAATTTATCGAAGCGGTCAATGCTTTACAAGACACCAACGACCCGTGGTTCACTGATTTTACAAATTATCTAGCGGCAGGTGTTCTTGTTAAAGGAATGACCCATCAGCAAAAAGGGAAATTCTTCTCTGATCTAAAGCACTACCATTGGGATGCTCCACATCTTTTCCGGGTCGGTCCCGATTTGATGCATAGACGGTGTGTCTCTGGTGATGAAGCCCATGACATTCTCAACAAATGTCATAACGGCCCCACCGGTGGACATCTCGGTCCAAACTACACCGCCCGGAAAGTTCTTGATGCGGGCTTCTACTGGCCAACAATATTCAAAGATGCACAAGAATTGGTCAAAACTTGTGATGTGTGCCAACGAATCGGAAGTATATCCAAACGGGATGAAATGCCACAGCGTGGAATCCAAGTTTGTGAGGTCTACGACATTTGGGGCATAGACTTCATGGGTCCGTTTCCGAGCTCCCAAGGTAACAAATACATCCTTGTTGCGGTTGATTACGTCTCCAAATGGGCCGAGGCAAAAGCCCTTCCAACGAATGATGACCGAGTCGTAATCAACTTTCTTAAATCTCTTTTCTGCCGGTTCGATTGCCCAAGGGCACTGATTAGTGATAGTGGCACGCACTTTGCCAACCATCTCATGGAGAAAACTCTCCAACAATACGGTGTCCACCATCGTTTCTCGACCGCATATCATCCCCAAACTAGTGGTCAAGTCGAGAACACTAATCGAGCTTTAAAAAGAATTCTAGAGAAAACCATTGAGAAAAATCCCAAGTTGTGGTCTCAACGACTTGAGGATGCTCTTTGGGCATTCCGTACCGCATACAAAACTCCTATCGGTCATACTCCTTATCGGATGATTTACGGGAAAGCATGTCACCTTCCATTCGAGATTGAACATAAAGCCTACTGGGCTATCAAAAAGTGTGACATGAGCATCATTCCCGCCGGGACCGAGCGTAATCATCAACTCAACCTTCTCAGTGAACACCGTTTTGAAGCATATGAGAATTCGCGAATCTACAAATAGAGAAGCAAGTATTTGCACGATAAGAAACTGAAAACTCATAAATGCTTCCAACCGGGTGACAAGGTCTTAATCTATCAATCCCGGTATAAGTTTTCACCGGGAAAACTTAAATCCAAATGGGTGGGTCCGTATACCGTCCTAAAGCAACACCCATCGGGATACGTAGACCTCGTTACCGAAAACGGTCATTTCAGTGTTAACGGGCATCGCTTAAAGCTTTACCATGAAGATGAGAATGAAGGCGTGACTGAGACGGAGGAGGTGCATTTCGCCATAATGGGCGAAAAGAAGTAAAAGAGCAACACCGAGTCAAGCTCTAGACTCGTAAATCCATGAAGCGCTTCTCGGGAGGCAACCCGTGTTTAGTTGTTTTTCCCTTTCCATTATGCGTTAAAAAAAACGAAAAATATAAAAATTTTAAAGATAGCGGCGCTATCTGCTCAAATCGTGTATCCAACAGAAACCCGAAATAGCGTTGGCCCTTAAAATAGCGTTTCCAATCGCGTTAAAAATAGCGTCGCTATCTAACAGATAGCGTCGCGATCATTCGTCAAGCCCCGCTATTCTACCCAACCCGATCCAGTTACTATCCGGGTCCGCGACAAATAGCGCCGCTATCCACGATAGCGGCGCGATCTCCCCAGCATATAAAACCTTCCGTTCTCTCCAATCGTGCAGATCGCAGAAAATAAACCCTAACCCCATACGCGATTTTCCGGCCACATCTCCCAAAACCCCAATTTCCGGCCAAATCTTCCGATTTCTTCCACAAATCTTCATCTCCATGGCATCTAAGGTTGGTATACCCTTCTTTTCTTCCATTGATTCATCTTTTAGGGTTCAAATCTTAGAAGTTTTGTGGGTGTTCTTATTTAGGGCCGAAAATTTGGGGGTTTTGCGATTTTCTTCCGTTTTTCCTTGATTAGTTATAGATTTAAGCCATAGATTGTTAGTTAGTCGAATTGTTACAAAACCCTAGTGTAAAATTCGAATTTTTTAGGGCTTAATTTTGCTTTTTAGGAAGAAAACCTATGAATTAGGGCTTGTTCTTGTCAAAAACCCGAAAATTGCTTATAGTTTGCTTGTTAAATTATCTACATTGTGTTAATGAGTTCAATTTTTGTATGACTAATAGAAATACACTTTAAGTTTTCACATTGGGGATAATATGTTATTAAATTGGGTTCAAATTTTTGACAAATATATCACAAGTTTTCATAAATTCAGATTTTAAATGGATAAAACAATCATTATAAGTGTTGAATAATTTCACACTTAGTTTAACAACTAAGTGTGGGTAAGGAAAATCAGTAATCTCTTACATAGTGTCACACTTAGTTTAACAACTAAGTGTGGGTACGGGAAATTGGGATTTAAATTACAAAAAGCTTATCAATTCCTTATTTACTTTGAAACCTTTTTGTTAAATAAACACCCCTAATGATTACTTTCTGAATTTGTGATTAGCAGCGATCCACAAGAGCCGCATCAAGGGCATCCTCTTCTAGGGCTCCTCCACCTCCACCTTCACCAACCCCATCAGCATCGTCCTCAGATGAGGAATTTGATGACGAATTTGAAGATGAAATACCAATGGAATTACACAGAGATGGCTTCCGTATGATATTAAAAGAAAACGAGCTTCATCATGTATTCGAGAAATTCTCGAATATTCGTAACCCAATTACTAGAGCCATCTATGAGAAAAGAAGAGACAAGATTATGCATAAAAAGGTTAATCCCGGCCGAACCCCAAAATGGGACGAACTTGCAGCTCTGCGAAAGGAAGAGGATATCCGAGCTTACTTAACTCGAGAGGTTCGGGATGTAAACGGGCACGTGATATTCACATGCAATGCTTGGGAGACTGCCCTTACACTAAGGGAGCCGATATATGCCGAGCTCGTGCTCGAATTTTTTTCTACCTATCGCTTGGATAGCCCAAAGGCACACAACGAGCCCTACACCGAATCTATCCACTACCGGGTAGCGAACAAATGGGTTCACTGTTCTTTGGTCCAATTTTCCATAGCTCTGGGGCTTTACACCCAAGCCCAAACAGACAACCCACATTTCATCCACTATCTGCACCGGGGCGAATTTCAAGAAGCCCGGACTGTGGAACACATATGGACCGAACTGGGTGACGGAGTGTGGAGACCAAGGTACTCAAAAAGTAAGGAACTTAGGAACAGTGAACATCGTTATTTACACCGAATGATCACAAACACCATCCGGCAAAGAAAAGAAGGGTCGAAAAAATGAACATGGCTAGCATATGGCTACTACACCAGTTAGTACACCGGGATCACATCACAAACATCCCACTCATTATTGCCTTATTCTTGCATGGTCCCGCACGAGGACACAAGGGAAAAAGTGGCTTCACGGGAGGCCAATACATCACCCAACTAGCCAAAGCAGCAGCAAATCTGACAACGCGGGTGAAATTAAGCATGACTAAGCAAGAAATGGAATTCCTCGATTATAATCAAATGTATGGTATGGGGTTGATCCGGACGGCAACAGCAGGAGTCGAGAGTGGACGGTATGATTGGATAGATAATCCCTCAACTGGGAACGTTAGGCGGGTTAGGCAAAGGCAGCCGGAGCAACAGCAGGCAGAAGATGTGGCCATGAGGGAAATGGAACCGCCACCTATGGAGCATGGTCATGGACATCCCGGAGCATCTGGCTCCGGAGCGGGTCCTTCTACATTTGACCCGTACCAAAATTTATACGCTGATGTTCATGCTTTGCAGGTTGACATGGCATGTTTGACAATGGACTTTGGCGGGATGAGACATCATATGGATAGTATGACCTTTCAGCTCAAACGAAATTACTATCAAGGAGAAAGGGCTCAAACTCTCCCGTACTGGAAAGCACCCACACCACCACTCGAGGCCCAGAACCCGTTACCTTATTGGGGCCCGAACTTGCCTGCTCCGCCAAACTACCCGAGTTATGAAGACTGGTTCCAACAGTATGATCCGACATCTCCTCGTGATGGGCGTGATCATTGATCATTTTCGTTGGGTTTCAAAACTGATGATTCGATTTGGTTGTATTCCACATTACTATTATTTTTTTATTTTTTTAGCTACAATTTTATTTTAGTTTTTTTTTTTCTTTCAATTATTAGATGTTTAAACTATTTTACCAGTTTTTATTTTAGTTTGGTTCTAGTTATGATTTAATAGAATATGGTGAGCTGAGGAACTTGATGGAAATGCTCGAAAATGGACCGTGCATTTGGATGATAACAATTCTTGGAACACACAAAAATCAAAATACCTTCAGGAGTACCGTTCCCTTTTGCCTTTTTCTTTTTAGTTTATAATTCTTTATTTTTTATTGCATTGAGGGCAATGCAATATTTTAAGTATGGGCATGGGGTATGGTATCCACCACTTGTTAGTATTCATAGTAAATCATCTCAAAAACGAACAAACCAATTCAATCAAAAAAAAAAAAAATTAGACACATCTCAACCTTAGAAAACAATTTTTAGACAATAAAGTTCACTTTAAAAGTTAAAATTTTTCTTAGCTTTTATGTGTCAATTTTTGTGGCTTTTTGCCGATCTAATTATCTCTTTAACTCGTTAATTAAATCACTTTCTAACTTGGAAAATTTGAAATTCTTGTAAATCTATAGGTATTGTCTTTTAGAAAATTAAGTTTAGCAAAGCTAACTCCTGATGACATTAGGTTAGATTAAGAGCTTTTAGTTTACGTGAATAAATTGCTAAATAATATACATGAAAAATTTGAGAATCGGTGAGAATATTCAACCGGCCTTGTGCTCCCGACAAGTACACCCGAGGGGTCCTTCAAACCTAGCATACTAAGGTCAACTGATCTGGATATGTTGGTCGAAAGTCTTTTACGCGGGTTCACAATGTAAGCTGAGGTTCGAATCGATTCATGAATAAATACCTAATTAAATACTTAGGGGGAACAATTAGCCGACCTTGGGTTCCCGACAAGTAAGCTCGCGGGGTCCTTTAAACCTGGCATACTAAGGTCAACTGATCTGGATATGTTGGCTGAAAGTCTTTTACGCGGGTGCTCAATGAAAGTTGTGGTTCTCTCTTCCAAACAAAATAAATAATTAAAATTGATAAACATGCAAAGCATGTATAAGAGCAAATAAATAAAATTGATAAACATGCAAAGCATGAATAAATAAAGCAAATAAGTTATGAAATGAACAAATAAACTAATTTTTCTTCTTTTAACCTTACTAGTTGGGTGATTTTCATAAAGATGGCATTTATAGGTTAGGCAAGGATGAATTAGGATCTAAGTTAAAAAGTAGTCTAATTAGCATAGTTAAGAATTTAATTAGATTTTTGGAAAGTTAACTGATGTTTTTACACAAACTTGGGCATAAAATATAATGTGAAATTTTAACTGTTAAATGGACTAGGTTCTGAAAATTGTGGTGTTTATATAAAGAAATTGAGATGAAATGTCGATTGCTTTATAATTGTTTATACCTGATTGAATTATTTTAATGATGATTTGCTTGAGGACAAGCAAAGTTCAAGTGTGGGCATCTTGATATTGGCATATTTATACATATATTTATATGCCAATATACTTATTTTTGTATGTGTATATTGATTAAAACATGATGTTTTCACTCAAATATAGTTCCCATTGTATTTTTCAGGCTATAGAAGAAAAAGTGACAAAAACGAGTCAAAACGACGAAAGAAATGAAAATCTGCAGAAATTGGAGAGATAGCGTCGCTATCATATCTAGGGTCGCTATCTATCACGCTATTTTCCTTCAAGACGCGATTTCGGGTCTCTGTTTGCCATCAAAAAGACGAGATAGCGCCGCTATCTGGAAGATAGCGACGCGATTTAACGCGGGATTCACTTTAGCGACGCGATTTCTTGAATAGCGACGCGATTTTTGGCGACCTGACGTATATTTAAGCAAGAATTGCAGATTTGAAACTTGACTTTTGACCTAAGACGAATTGGCAGCCGAAAAATACCCTAGGAGCACTCAAGATCAAGATTTCAAGCATCAACCATTGGTTTTTTTATCACTTTTGATTACTATTATGTTTATGTTTATGTGTCTTCACGATTGTTTGATGATTTTTAGCATGTCTATGTGCTAATCATCTTATATTCGCTATGATTAGATGAAGTTTAGGTTTTAGGTTTGGATATTCTTAGGATTGTATGATGATTGTTTGAACACTTGTGTTTTTAATAAAGAACTTTTTTGTTAAACATTTACATTTGCATTATTGAATCTGTTTATTGCTTGATTGATAAAATATTGACAACATTTAATTGATCTAGTAATACCCCTTATTTTTCATACCTCTTGACCTAGTCAGCGACTCACTAGAAATAGGGGTCCGAGATTTGATACCAATAACATAGGTGCAACTTGAAGTCTGATCTTCAGAGAAGAAATTCCTAGGATTAGAAGGTCTCGGAAAGCCGAACCTAGTTAGAAATAACAAGCAGGAGTGTGAATTTAAACAGATTTCTTGAGAAGAAATTCCTAGAGATCATATTAGACTCATTGTAAGGTTTTGAGAGAAATCTAGTCGCTTAAACCCCTAGAACATGAATTAAATCGGTACTTCAAAACCAAACCTAGACCTAGACGGATTCGACTCATAGTGAATATCCTCCTTATTATTAAAAGACTTCCTCGTCGTTTTAGTTGATTGTTTACTTTTAAAAATCAAATTTAGTTTTATTATTCAGTTTGCAAATAAAAATGTTCTAAACGAAAACCCTTTTTAATTACTTGTTCAGATTAATTACTTACTTTTACCTTACCTAGTCAGCTTAATTGTTCCCTGTGGAGACGAATATACCCGAACGTACTTACCTGAACTATATTGCTCACGATTAGGTCATACTTGCCTAATAGTGTGGTAATCTAGGAAAGGACGTATTTAGGTTATTATTTTATAACTAGATATGGAATATCAAGTTTTTGGCGCCGCTGCCGGGGAACAGTTGCGAGATTAGTAATTTAGAACTAATCAGTTAATCGATCCTTGTATAGGAATTTATTCTTATACAAGTTACTTAAAGTGTTTTTAATTACTATCTAGTTTTCATTGAAGTTGTTAAACTTTTGCGTGTTTACGATTTGCTTTAAGTTTGCAGGTGTATGACCCGTAGCTCTAATTCAGAACCGATACCACCGTATTCTGAACCAGAGAAACTTCTTCGCCAGCGACGTAGAGCACTCTTAGAAACAAAATACTTAGCAGCAACAAACTTTCAAGTTATTGACAACCCCGTTTACAATATGGGCGATCAACCACAGCCTCAAGAAGAGTAACCCATGTGGAACATCCGACAGACACCACCAACTCCCCCTACTCCATCTATCACAGTTCCTGAATTAAACAATATCAATTTCGAGATTAAAGGTCAATTCCTCAGTATGGTGCGGGATCTGAACTTCGATGGCAGATTATGCATTGATCCTAACAGACATCTCGAGAACTTTCTGGAAATTTGTGAGCTGTTCAAACAACGGGACGTGTCGTTGGATGCCATGAGACTCAGATTGTTTCCCTTCAGTTTAACTGAGGATGCAAGAGAATGGGTTAAATCGTTAGAGCCAGGCTCAATTACGACTTGGGATGAACTCCGAAGTCGCTTTATTACTCGATATTTTTCACCTGCTAAGGCTGACAAATTAAAAACTGATATTATGGCTTTTATGCAGGATTCATGTGAAAAGTTAACGGATGCTTGGGAGAGGTTGAAGGGTTTATTGTGGAAATGCCCAAACCATGGTTTCGAGAAAAACAACATAGTACACATATTTTATAGGGGATTGGATTACACTTCTCGGTCCCTTCTCGATTCGTCAAGTGGTGGGTTGTTCATGTACAAAACTCCAACCCAAGCATATCAACTCGTTGAAGACCTAGCTATGAACAGTATGAAATGTCAAATTGATAGACGAGCTGGGCAAGTGAATTTGGTGGACGATAGACAGAATGATTAAGTAGCCGCACTAAAGAACAGTCAACAGGTATTTGAGCGTAAATTAGACAAAATAACTAGTTGTTTACATGCCATACAGGTTGGATGTGAAAGGTGCAAAGGGCCACATCTCACCAAAGATTGCCAACAACAGCAGCCAATGTCAGCAGAGGAGGAGTTGCATTATATCAACAATGGGTACCGAAATAACTATCAAGGTGGAAATCAAGGGTACAACAACAACAATCAGGGGTACAACAACAACAGAGGTTATAACAACAATAACCAAAACAACAACTACCCCCCTCGACAATCGAACCCCCCTGGTTTCCAACGTGAAAATCAGACAAATCAACCACCTCGAGAGAATGCTGCAGGTCAAGGGCAAAAATCCTCAATGGAAATTTTGCCTGAGAAATATATGGAAAAACAAGACAAAAAAGCTGAAGAACAAGATCAGATTATCAGAAATCAGCAAGCAGCGATTCAACGCTTAGAAAGGAACCTGGGTAGAATAGCTGAGACATTACAGGAACGTCCACAAGGCACTTTACCACCCCGTACACAAGATAATCCTAAGCGGGGCTTCGAGAATGTTAAAGCTATCACCACTCGAAGTGGTAAAACGGTAAGTTCACCTGTATTGGATACTAATGAAAGTTCTTGTGATGTACAGGTTAATGGGGAGACTCAAGTTGAAGAAGAGGAGGTAGCTATGGAGAAGATTGATACTCCAAAAGAACCGGAAAAAGCAGAACCAAAGGAGGCACACAAGTCTACTAAACAAGATGCAACAAACTCGTACACACCGAAGGTTCCTTTCCCTCAACGGTTAAGGAAGGAGAAGCTTAAAGAGAAATACGGTAAGTTCGTTGACATGATAAAACAGGTGCGCATTAACGTCCCTTTGGTTGACATGTTAGCAGGAATGCCGAACTATGGGAAGTTCATCAAGGATCTGGTATTTAACAAGACGCTGTATGAGGAGGCATCATCAGCAATTCTAAGTGAGGAATGCTCAGCTATCCTCCAACCAAACATGCCTCCAAAGAAGGGCGATCCAGGGATTTTTATTATAACTTGTCTTATAGATAACCTACCACCATGTAAAGCACTAGCGGACTTAGGAGCTAGCATAAATTTAATGCCTTTGTCGATGTACCTGAAATTAGGATTAACAGATATTAAACCGAATAGGATGAGTGTTAGGCTAGCAGACATGTCCTTTAAATACTCGTTAGGCATAGCAGAGAACGTCCCAGTAAAAGTTGATAGATTCATATTCCCTGCTGATTTTGTTATCCTAGATATCCCAGAAGAGCCCAGTGTCCCTCTCATCTTAGGGAGACCCTTTCTGAACATTGCCAGTGCCATAATCTTGGTTACTGAAAAACAGCTTAGTCTAGGTGTCGGGAATGACAGAGTCACTTTCTCCATTGAGAAAGCGATGAGGCATACCTCTGCCTCTGATGATACATGCAATTTCATCGACATCATCGATGTATGCATGGAGGAGGAAATTACTTCGTTTCTAGAACTAGATTGCGATGACATTACTACCTATGGTGATGTCACTCTAGACTCTCCCGAATCCATCCAAGATCTCTCAGAGATCGAGGAACTACTTCGCCTTGACGAAGAGGATTTGGAAGAAAATGAAGTAGTTTTTGAGAAATTCGATCCTGATCAAAAACTCTGTATTAAAACATCTTTCGAGGACCCTCCATCTCTTGAGCTTAAACCATTACCAGACCACCTAGAGTATGCATTCCTTCAGGGAGAATCTGACTTACCCGTAATCATCTCTTCTGCTCTAGCACCAAAAGAAAAAAAAATTATTAAAAATTTTAAAATCTCATAAGAAAGCCCTAGCTTGGAAAACCGCAGATATTCAGGGTATAAACCCTTCTTTCTGTACACATAAAATTCTGATGGAAGAGAACTTCAAACCCAGTGTGTAGAGACAAAGGCGTTTAAATCCCAACATGAAGGAAGTCGTGAAGAAGGAAGTTCTTAAACTGCTTGATGCAGGACTCATCTATCCCATTTCTGATAGTCCTTGGGTGAGTCCGGTCCAAATAGTCCCAAAAAAGGGGGGATGACAGTTGTGTGTAATGAGAAAAACGAGTTAGTCCCTACTCGAACCGTCATGGGATGGCGAGTTTGCATCAACTACCGCAAACTCAACGAAGCCACCCGAAAGGATCACTTTCCTTTACCTTTCATTGATCAAATGTTGGAGAGATTGGCCGGGAACAACTTCTATTGTTTCTTGGACGGTTTCTCTGGCTACTTTCAGATCCCGATCGACCCCCAAGATCAGGAAAAGACCACCTTCACGTGCCCTTTTGGTACATTTGCGTATCGAAGGATGCCTTTCGGGTTGTGCAACGCTCCTGCAACATTTCAGCGGTGCATGACTGCGATTTTCCAAGACATGATCGAGGATTGTATGGAAGTCTTCATGGACGATTTCTCAGTATTCGGAGACTCCTTCGAATCATGTCTTTCTAGCTTAGAGCGAGTTCTCATTAGGTGCGAGGAATCAAATCTCGTGCTTAATTGGGAAAAGTGTCATTTCATGGTGCGCGAAGGCATCGTGTTAGGTCACAAAATTTCTGCGAAGGGGATTGAGGCCGATAAATCAAAAATCGATGTCATTTCCAAACTACCTCCCCCTTCGAATGTCAAATCTGTGAGAAGTTTCTTAGGTCATGCGGGTTTCTATCGTCGGTTCATCAAGGATTTTTCCAAGATAACCCGACCCATGACTAATCTTCTCGAGAAGGATACACCATTCGTGTTCACCCCCGAATGTGTGGAAGCCTTCAATCTTCTCAAGGATCGGCTCACAGAAGCTCCTGTCATGGTATCCCCCAATTGGGACTTACCATTCGAACTCATGTGCGACGCTAGTGATTTCGCGCTCGGTGCAGTTTTGGGTCAGCATATAAACAACCACTTCCAACCTATTTATTACGCGAGCCGAACACTCACTGGTGCTCAGGCGAATTACACCACAACTGAAAAAGAACTCCTTGTAGTGGTATTCTCCTTTGACAAATTTCGTCCGTACCTTGTTTTATCTAAAACAATTGTCTATACGGATCACTCAGCGTTGAAATATCTCTTCGCCAAGCAAGATGCAAAACCGCGTCTCATCCATTGGATTCTTCTCTTACAAGAATTCGACATTGAGATAAAAGATAAAAAGGGGGCGGAAAATCTTGCGGCGGATCACCTATCCCGATTAGAGAACCCTCATCTTGAGGAGTGAAATGAGGACGGGATCCATGATACTTTTGCCGATGAATTTATCGAAGCGGTCAATGCTTTACAAGACACCAACGACCCGTGGTTCGCTGATTTTACAAATGATCACAAACACCATCCGGCAAAGAAAAGAAGGGCCAAAAAAATGAACATGGCTAGCATATGGCTACTACACCAGTTAGTACACCGGGATCACATCACAAACATCCCACTCATTATTTCCTTATTCTTGCATGGTCCCGCACGAGGACACAAGGGAAAAAGTGGCTTCACGGGAGGCCAATACATCACCCGACTAGCCAAAGCAGCAGCAAATCTGACAACGCGGGTGAAATTAAGCATGACTAAGAAAGAAATGGGATTCCTCGATTATAATCAAATGTATGGTATGGGGGTGATCCGGACGGCAATAGCAGGAGTCGAGAGTGGACGGTATGTTTGGATAGATAATCCCTCAACTGGGAACGTTAGGCGGGTTAGGCAAAGGCAGCCGGAGCAACAGCAGGCAGAAGATGTGGCGGTGGGGGAAATGGAACCGCCACCTATGGAGCATGGTCATGGACATCCTGGAGCATCTGGCTCCGGAGCGGGTCCTTCTACATTTGACCCGTACCAAAATTTATACGCTGATGTTCATGCTTTGCAGGTTGACATGGCAGGTTTGAGAATGGACTTTGGCGGGATGAGACATCATATGGATAGTATGACCTTTCAGCTCCAACGAAATTACTATCAAGGAGAAAGGGCTCAAACTCTCCCGTACTGGCAAGACCCCGCACCACCACTCGAGGCCCAGAACCCGTTACCTTATTGGGGCCCGAACTTGCCTGCTCCGCCAAACTACCCGAGTTATGAAGACTGGTTCCAACAGTATGATCCGACATCCCCTCGTGATGGGCGTGATCATTGATCATTTTTTTTGGGTTTCAAAACTGATGATTCGATTTGGTTGTATTCCACATTACTATTATTTTTTTATTTTTTTAGCTACAATTTTATTTTAGTTTTTTTTTTTTTTTTTGTTTTCTTTCAATTATTAGATGTTTAAACTATTTTACCAGTTTTATTTTAGTTTGGTTCTAGTTATGATTTAATAGAATATGGTGAGCTGAGGAACTGGATGGAAATGCTCGAAAATGGATCGTGCATTTGGATGATAACAATTCTTGGAACACACAAAAATCAAAATACCTTCAGGAGTATCGTTCCCTTTTGCCTTTTTCTTTTTAATTTATAATTCTTTATTTTTTATTGCATTGAGGGCAATGCAATATTTTAAGTATGGGCATGGGGTATGGTATCCACCACTTGTTAGTATTCATAGTAAATCATCTCAAAAACGAACAAACCAATTCAATCAAAAAAAAAAATTTAGACACATCTCAACCTTAGAAAACAATTTTTAGACAATAAAGTTCACTTTAAAAGTTAAAAATTTTCTTAGCTTTTATGTGTCAATTTTTGTGGCTTTTTGCCAATCTAATTATCTCTTTAACTCGTTAATTAAATCACTTTCTAACTTGGAAATTTTGAAATTCTTGTAAATCTATAGGTATTGTCTTTTAGAAAATTAAGTTTAGCAAAGCTAACTCCTGATGACATTAGGTTAGATTAAGAGCTTTTAGTTTACGTGAATAAATTGCTAAATAATATACATGAAAAATTTGAGAATCGGTGAGAATATTCAACCGGCCTTGTGCTCCCGACAAGTACGCCCGAGGGGTCCTTCAAACCTAGCATACTAAGGTCAACTGATCTGGATATGTTGGTCGAAAGTCTTTTACGCGGGTTCACAATGTAAGCTGAGGTTCGAATCGATTCTTGAATAAATACCTAATTAAATACTTAGGGGGAACAATTAGCCGACCTTGGGTTCCCGACAAGTAAGCTCGCGGGGTCCTTTAAACCTGGCATACTAAGGTCAACTGATCTGGATATGTTGGCTGAAAGTCTATTACGCGGGTGCTCAATGAAAGTTGTGGTTCTCTCTTCCAAACAAAATAAATAATTAAAATTGATAAACATGCAAAGCATGTATAAGAACAAATAAATAAAATTGATAAACATGCAAAGCATGAATAAATAAAGCAAATAAGTTATGAAATGAACAAATAAACTAATTTTTCTTTTTTTAACCTTACTAGTTGGGTGATTTTCATAAAGATGGCATTTATAGGTTAGGCAAGGATGAATTAGGATCTAAGTTAAAAAGTAGTCTAATTAGCATAGTTAAGAATTTAATTAGATTTTTGAAAAGTTAACTGATGTTTTTACACAAACTTGGGCATAAAATATAATGTGAAATTTTAAATGCTAAATGGACTAGGTTCTGAAAATTGTGGTGTTTATATAAATAAATTGAGATGAAATGTCGATTGCTTTATAATTGTTTATACCTGATTGAATTATTTTAATGATGATTTGCTTGAGGACAAACAAAGTTCAAGTGTGGGCATCTTGATGTTGGCATATTTATACATATATTTATATGCCAATATACCTATTTTTGTATGTGTTTATTGATTAAAACATGATGTTATCACTCAAATATAGTTCCCATTGTATTTTTCAGGCTATAGAAGAAAAAGTGACAAAAACGAGTCAAAACGACGAAAGAAATGAAAATCTGCAGAAATTGGAGAGATAGCGCCGCTATCTATGGATAGCGACGCTATCTAGGGTCGCTATCTATCACGCTATTTTCCTTCAAGACGCGATTTCGGGTCTCTGTTTGCCATCAAAAAGACGAGATAGCGCCGCTATCTGGAAGATAGCGACGCGATTTAACGCGGGATTCACTTTAGCGACGCGATTTCTTGAATAGCGACGTAATTTTTGGCGACCTGACGTATATTTAAGCGAGAATTTCAGATTTGAAACTTGACTTTTGACCTAAGACGAATTGGCAGCCGAAAAATACCCTAGGAGCACTCAAGATCAAGATTTCAAGCATCAACCATTGGTTTTTTATCACTTTTAATTACTATTATGTTTGTGTTTATGTTTCTTCATGATTGTTTGATGATTTTTAGCATGTCTATGTGCTAATCATCTTATATTCGCAATGATTAGATGAAGTTTAGGTTTTAGGTTTGGATATTCTTAGGATTTTATGATGATTGTTTGAACACTTGTGTTTTTAATAAAGAACCTTTTCGTTAAACCTTTACATTTGCATTATTGAATCTGTTTATTGCTTGATTGATAAAATATTGACAACATTTAATTGATCTAGTAATACCCCTGACTTTTCATACCTCTTGACCTAGTCAGCGACTCACTAGAAATAGGGGTCCGAGATTTGATACCAATAACTTAGGTGCAACTTGAAGTCTGATCTTCAGAGAAGAAATTCCTAGGATTAGAAGGTCTCGGAAAGCCGAACCTAGTTAGAAATAACAAGCAGGAGTGTGAATTTAAACAGATTTCTTGAGAAGAAATTCCTAGAGATCATATTAGACTCATTGTAAGGTTTTGAGAGAAATCTAGTCCCTTAAACCCCTAGAACATGAATTAAATCGGTACTTCAAAACCAAACCTAGACCTAGACGGATTCGACTCATAGTGAATATCCTCCTTATTATTAAAAGACTTCCTCGTCGTTTTAGTTGATTGTTTACTTTTAAAAATCAAATTTAGTTTTATTATTCAGTTTGCAAATAAAAATGTTCCAAATGAAAACCCTTTTTAATTACTTGTTCAGATTAATTACTTAGTTTTACCTTACCTAGTCAGTTTAATTGTTCCCTGTGGAGACGAATATACCCGAACGTACTTACCTGAACTATATTGCTCACGATTAGGTCATACTTGCCTAATAGTGTGGTAATCTAGGAAAGGATGTATTTAGGTTATTATTTTATAACTAGATATGGAACATCACTATCTTTGACGCGATTTAACGCGGGACCAAGATCGCGACGCGATCTTGGATCGCGACGCGAACTGCTGCTGGGTTTGTTTAAAAGTCGGGTTTTAGGCTAGGGTTTAGGGTCCAACAACCCTACTTCTAGCTCAGCCGTTTTTAGAGAGAGAGCACGTTTTTGGTGATATTTGGCTCAAATCTTCATCAATCTTGGAGATTTTAACATCAAAGGTAAGGATTCTTGATCCTTCATGTTTGGTGATTAGTTTTTCAAGCTTTTCTTGGGCATCAATGGTGGTTTGGGGAACCAACCATGTCATCTTTGGGGAAGATGACCAAATATGGGTGTAAACCATTCCTTGTATGCTTGTGATCAATGTGTACAAGTTAGATTTGGGATTTATGGAAAGAAATCTTGAACTAGGGTTTGAGATTTCACCAAGTTGTATGAACTTGGTGATTGGGGATATTAATATGGATTAATTAGTGTTAGTGATGGATAATAACTAGTAATTGTAATGATATTAATGTTTAGGTCAAGAAGACCTTGTGATTGGGAGTACTTCTTTGACTAAGAAGTAAGGATTTGTGTTGATTAACACAAGAATTGGATAGCATTGTTACGGTGAGTACATGTGGTCTTTTCTGAGTACATAGTAAACCATGTTTCATAGTTTGAAATGATTTCTTAGAGTCTTTATTAGATAATTGTTTTTAATATAAACGATATTGAATTGAATTAAATTGAATTGAATTGAATTGACTTGAGTTGAATTGACTTGAATTGTACATTATGTGTTTAGTTACCACTAGTATGACATGAGTTGTTATATGGGGCTTTGACCCAAGTTGATGATTTGTTATGTGGTAGCTAACCAATTGGATCCTAGTTAACCCACACAAGTTGGGGGAGTTAGTGGCTACTACTTGGGGCGGTACCACCCTGTGCAAGAGTAGTATATCGAGAAATAGATAACCCGGAAAGCGGGGGAGTTTGAGATAGCCCGGAAATCGGGGGAGCAAATAGATAACCCGGAAACGGGGGAGTTTACCTAGATAACCCATATCGGGGGAGTTTGTTTCGGGGAGGCCCGTTACGTATGTGTTGGGCTTATGGCAAGCCTTAGAGTATGATTGACTATGTGCAATGTGATAATTATTTAATTATTATTTTATTGCAATTATTTTCTAACCGGGTATAAAACCCATGTTTCTCACGAGACAATTTTGTCTCACGTACTACATTTCTTTTGACTATGTACTCAGGTTCGGGAGCTAAGGATTAGGCGGCCCGTAGTAGTAGCATTGGAAGATTAAGATCGGTGTACCATTTAATTCCCTAAGACTTAGTTTTGATATTATTGTAACACCGGTTTTTGATACTTGTTAATCTTTCCAAATGTTTTAACTAAACTATGTTTTCGGATATTATGGAATTTTGGATGTTGAACTTAATTATTTTAAAAGTTTAAATTGTTTTGAAAAATTGGTGTGTTACATGCAATTTGATCAAAGCATTTACTATACTTGCAATTTACTCCGTCTGTTGTAGCCTTTCTTTGAACATACCATATACCATTTTGAAGATATCAAAATAAGAAAAGTATAAAGTATAAAACAGAGTAAATTACAATTTTTGTCCCTTGGTTTTCCCGATTCTGCGTTTTTGTCCCTGTACCTTTTTTTCATTTTTTTTTTTGCCCCTGTGCTATGCCAAATTCCCTTTTTTTGTCCTTCCGTCCATTTTTCACCGTTAACTACCGTGAAATGCCAAAAAAGAAAGGGCATTTTCGTCCTTTTGTCTTTTCTCCCCCAACTCCACTTTCTTCCCCAACCTTCACATGAACCCTAATTTTCATACATTCCTAATTGATTTAATTTCTTAGAGAAATCCATAAACCCACCCAGAAATAAAACCTATCCAAGAAACCCAGCAACCCAGAAATTCCAAGATGGGTTTTTAGGTTAGGGTTGGAGATGGTTTTGGGTGTGACTCGATCTCCTTATCCTCCCGTCACTGTTTGCCGACAACGCACCGTAAGAAATGTATATCACATCCTCCTCCACAGCAGAGATCTACGGCCAGATCCGATAAATCTCCATCATCATCATCATCTTCTCCGTCGATTTCATCAACATCATAAAGTCAGGGAAGAACCCTAATTTCCCTTAGCGCCGCCGCTAGCAGGAGTTGTAGAGTCGCCGGAGACGACATGAGAGAAGAGGCACCGGAGATTAGCGATAGCAGGTGATGGTGGTTTGGGTTTCAATTAGGTTGAAATTTGCAAATCTTCATTTATTTGTTTTTTGTTCTTGTGTTGATGGATGATGATGAAGAAGACTGAGAAGAGACTTGAGGAATCTTCATTTATTTGTTTTTTGTTCTTGTGTTGGTGGATGATGATGAAGAATACTGAGAAGAGACTTGAGGAATCTTCATTTTTTTGTTTTTTGTTCTTGTGTTGATGGATAATGATGAAGAAGACTGAGAAGAGACTTGAGGAAAATGACAAAGTAGGGGTAATTTGGGAAAAAGGGCAAAAATACCGTCAGTTAACGGATTAATTTGGACGGAGGGACAAAAAACGGAATTTTTCATAGCACATGGACAAAAAAATGAAAAAAAAAATACAGGGACAAAAACGCAAAATCGGGAAAACCACAGGGACAAAAATTATAATTTACTCTATAAAATATGTGTAATATAGTGATTTATAACCTATACAAACTTTGGTAAAAAGAAAAAGAAAAAACACTTCCTATTAAAAACTCAAAAAAAAAAAAATCTTTCAAGTTTAGCAAACTACTGGAGCCGATCGCTAAACTGTTTGGTAACATGTAAATGATTAATATCTGAATGATGCAGAAGTCCGAATGATTCACACTTCTCTTTACATCTGTCCGATTAAGAGGCGCAACATGTTCAATTTTTGATTCAGAGGCTGGTTAAGAGGTCTTATCAAACGCTGTAAATATATTCAGTTAAGAGGTTGTCCTTTTAACTGTATTATTAAGAAACTTACTAAACAGCACCTTAGCAAACTAAAAACATACCACTTTTTTTTGTGACAAAATTTAAAATTTCAAATGGCAAATGTGACTTTTCGTGATTTTCCCAATCAAAAAATACAATCCAAATACTCTCTTTACACCCAAATCGTCTTTATCAAGTCTGTTTGTTAGTCCGGTCCTTTGTAATCATTTTACCGAACAAGCTAATAAAGTAAAACAAATTCCATTTTCCTTCTTTCATTCAAAAATGTAGTACCATACTAAACATCAATATAACATTTATTTTTTCATACAATTCTAATTCATAACTTCGGCTAGAGACACATATTAATACGAGTGGTACAAATGCTTGAATTCCTCATAAATATACAAACATATAATCAATTTGTCGTAAAGTAGTATTGCAAACACGATAGCATTCGATTAACCCGTTTTACCTCTTTCTATTATCGGCAACATACGTCCTCAAAGAAGGCGATTGAGTGAGACCAAATGGAGCAACATTCTTTTGCTTCATTCTTTTTCTAGCCAAATAGCCTCTAACCCAAGGTGTCAATTCCTCATTAATCTTTATCATTAAGAAAAAGATAATACGGTAGATGATAATCATGCTAAATATAACACTAAGATCGATCCATTTTGATCTTGTAACCGTGATTTGGAAAACGTATTCCAATACGTATTCCCCTGGGATTTGGGGTAGATCCGGTGTTTGGTTATCGAACATCAACCCATTGAGATCATTTTGGTATTGCCCCTAAATGATTATGACACAAGCATTAAAAAATGTTGATTTGAGGGTATATTTGGTATTTTAGTAGTTTGAAAACATGAAATGTCGTACCTGAAGAGCCCAGAAGTGGAAACTAATATAGGACATAGGATAACGCCAGAAGGGTTTTGGGATGTCGTTTGGGAGTCGAAAGTAACCCGATACCAACATGAATATACCCTGCATTTCACAAGTTTTTTAAAGACAAATATTAGAGGTGGTAAAGTCAAGCCATTTAGTTATTAATGGGTTAATTTGTCATTTTTTCATCTATAATGGGCTAAACAGGTGTCAAATGGGCTGATAAACGGTTTGAAAGTCCGTATTTAATACATACAATGTTTTTTATTTAAAAACTTTGATTTATTGTGAATGTTGTTTTTTTAATAATAACTAGTAATTTATATCTACGCGATTATACGGGGATTTTCATATAATATCTAAAAAACTGTTTATTAATATAATATCCAAAAGTTTGTTTTATTTAAAAAAAATAAAATATGTTACAAGATATTTCCAATGTCATAACGCTCAAATATATATATTAAATTTATTTTATATTAAAATACGAAATATAATATTCAAGATATTTATGATAGCATAAGTCTCAAATATATAATAAAATACATATCAATCGTCAAGTAATCAATGTAAATAATATTATTCAACCATATTCATAAATGTAATCAGTTGTATTGCAAATCTAAAAAAATATAAAAAATAAAGAAAAGTCATTATTAGTGGTTGTTAAAAAAAGTCAGATTGTACTACTATTCATTAACTCTTAGCACATTCGATTCACAAGATAAAATGATGGAAAATAAGTATTTGAAGGTGAACTAATGTTGAAAATGAGAATATTCAATATGAACATATTATGAACCGTTAGAACACAAGATATAATATATGCACTAACCTGAATACCGGCCCCAATAATGATGCCCATAAGGAAATTAGGCACGACACTAGCAATTGCCATCATAAGGCTTTCAACAACCGTAACGCTTGCATAGAGACACAATACAAAGAAAAGATAGTGCATAAATCCCGGGTGAAGGCCAACCATGAAATAACAAATCGTTCCCGATATAAACGTGATTAATATCAAAAATGGCATTGCAGATATCGTGTTGCTAATCACGAAAGCCGTCACGCCGTAGTGACCGTTCATCCGTTCTCTTTGGAACACCTGCACACTCACATAGATTAATTTTAAAAAAGTAGCTATAAGGTCATATTTGCATAACGTAATCTAAAATTGTATTTAGATGCTTACTGTTGGAGCAAAACACAGATCAACTTATTACTGATGCTGCAGTTAGTACTGACAATAATTAGTACTGATGGGGCAGAACATATTACTACTGATGAAGTTGATACTGGTGTATACTATAACTTAGTTACTACTGACGCTGGTTTCTGGACTTACTACTGATCACCAGACTTACTACTGATGTTATTTATTTACTACTGGAGATGAGTTTTACTACTGATACGCGTTTTTGAAGAATATCAAGTCCGAGATCTTCGTATAGATAGTTATAGAATGTAAATCAATGTATATTTTTATTATTCGATGTAAATCAAGTCCTAGAATAACTAGGGTAAATAGTTTAGCTTCAAGGACTATTATAAATAGTTCCTTACGAATTGTAAACGTACGTGTGTATTGTTAACTCAATAATATACATTGAAGCTTTTTGTGAAACTGTGTTCTTAATACTTTCACATATTATTTACAGTTCATTGTTCTTAATTACATTGATATAGTGTTGATCCGCTGCAACTTCTATATTCAATTAGATCTAAAGTGTTAATTAACTTTTCTATAGTTAATCGATCCTGACAAGTGGTATCAGAGCTTTTTGGTTCTAGATCTACGATTTGTTAAGAACAACAAAAAGTTTTAATCTTTAAAACACACATTATTAATCATGACTGATAATAATGAAAGCACACAGGCCAACAAAATTCATATACTCACTCCCAACAACTTTGGGATGTGGAAGAATCGTATTAAGCAATACATGCTTATTACAGATTATTCTATGTGGGAAGTGGTCCTTGAAGGTAACAAAACTGGTCCTGGTCAAGCAAGCAGCTCTGCAACTGAGGCAGACAAACTCAAGTGTGAGAAGGAAAAGAAGGACAAGGGCATCGAACTCAAAGCTCTAAGCACTCTCCTACTGGCCATTCCTAATGATTATCAACATCTCTTTGTTGAGTATGATGATGCAAAAGTGCTATGGGAAGCACTGGAGAAGAGATTCGTTGGGACCAAGAGCACCAAAAGGAACATGAAGTCTGTTCTCAAACAAGACTTTGAAAACTTCAAAGGAAAACCCAATGAAACTCTCACTCAAGTGTTTGACAGATTCAACAAACTAATTGGTGAACTTAACCAGGTTGGGGTTAAGATGGATCAAGAAGATGTCAACATGAAGTTCCTAAGATCTCTTAGTGAAGAATGGGCCATGTATACAGTGGTATATAGACAAAGAGATGCTCTAGAAGAAAAGGAGTTGGATGAACTCTACAATGATCTCAGAGTATTTGAAACTGAGGTAAACCAAAAGAACCCTTCTATCTCTTCTAATAATGCTGCATTTGTCTCTAGTACAGGTCAAGGTCAGGAAACCTCTATAGGAAAGGCTGCAGATTCTGAAGATGCTGCAAGAGAATCCTTCTTCACTAGTCATGTGCATACTGCCTTGATTAGTGATGACTTGGAACAATTGAACCCAGATGATCTTGAGGAGATGGATCTTAAATGGCAGATGGCTATGCTGAGCCTAAGGACAAAAAGATTATTAAAGAGAACTGGTAGGACAAGCCTCAACTTCAACAAAGGTGACAAAGCTGGATTTGACAAAACTAAAGTCAAATGTTACAACTGTAACAACCTTGGTCACTTTGCAAAAGAGTGTCCTCAGCCAGACAAAAGATCAAAATCAACTGCCCTTGTATCACAACAAGGACAAGGCTATGACTGGAGCTTCCAAGCAGAAGAGCATGCTCAAAATCAAGCTCTCATGGCCTTTACTGACAACAAAACTGAGGTAAAACCTAAACCTTGTACTTCTGAATGTGCTAAAATTGTTAAAAACTTAGAAAAAGAAAACAATAAATTAAATGAAGATTTAGCAAAAGCAGTGAGAAGAAATCATGAATTTGATGGTGTGATTACTGATCAAGAACATCAAATAAAGGTGTACCAGATGATTGATCAAAGGATAAAAGAAGAATTGATTCAGGCTGTGGATGAGAAAGAATTTTATGAAATAAAAAATAAAGAACTAACAAGTAAATTAGAAGAATGTCAACTTGAAATTGAACAAAATAAATTAACAATTAAAAAGTTTGAAAGAAGCACTAAAATTCTTGATGAATTAACTAATAATCAAACTACAGAAAAAGTTGTTCATGGGGTGGGATATCATGCTGTACCACCTCCATATAAAATCATTCCACCACTTAAAAACAGTTCAGAAAGAATCATTAATGAATTAAAAATTGAAAATCAAACTGAATCACCTAATGAAACATCTGAATCAAATAATTCTTCTGATGATGATCAATCAATTGAATTTACAATCTCCCAAACTGAATCACCAAAATCAATTGATACAAGTTTTCACACAGCCCAAAGTCCAAATGATTCTCCCAAATATGATGCAGAAAATGTACCAAAAATTCTAACAAGGGGAAATGAAAGAAATAAAACACAACTCTTAGATCAAAGAATACCTGAAGGTGCAAAAAATAAGAAATTAAGATGTGTTATATGCAACAAAATGAACCATATAGCAAAGGATTGTCACTTCAATCCAATAAACTGCAAAGAGTTAAAGGAATTTAAAATTTTTAAAGAAAATGCAAAAACTCAAAAGTTAAAAGATACTACTGGTCCTTCAGTAGTGAATACAATTAAAACGCCTATTGCTGAAACTCCAAGATTTGGAAGAAGTGCACCAAGATTTGTGCAAAACAGAAGAGTTGGAAGCTCAAAGAACAGCAATTACTTCAAGAACAATGGAAAATCCAATCAAAATAAACAATATTTTAAATTTTCCAACACCAGTAAAAACTTTAACAATTTTACTACTGGTGTTCACCCTAAGTATAATGCTGTTTGGTACCAATAGAAGAATACTACTGGTAAAAACCCTAATTTCAAAAATACTACTGCTCCCAAAACAACTTTCAAAAATACTACTGGTCTTAACTCTAAAAACACTACTGGTCATTCTAAACATGGTAAGTACCCAAATACTACTGGTCCATCAGTAGTGAAGTATTCAAAAGCTAAAAATCATGGGTATAAACCACGATCAGTAGGAAATTCTCACACCAGTAATAACTCCAAAAGGGCAGTAGTAAAACAAAACACCAGTAATAAACAAGTATGGGTACCAAAAGTGTTTAAAGTTAAATCCCCAAAAGCTTATTTCTCAAAGGATGAACCTAAGACATATAAAGCTTGGGTTCCCAAACTTAACTAATCCTTTACTCACTTGTGCAGAGCGTTCAGATCCCAGAAGAAGGAAGAACATGGCATATTGATAGTGGATGCTCAAGGCACATGACTGGAAATCTGCAAATTCTTAAAGATTTCAAGTCATTTGATGGAGGATATGTGGCTTTTGGTGAGAATCCCCAAGGAGGTAAGATTACAGGTAAAGGTACTGTTACAAATGGAAAAATTACCTTTGATGATGTATTTTACGTAGCTGAACTAAAATACAATCTTGTCAGTGTGTCTCAAGTTTGTGATAAAAAGAACAAAATTCTTTTCACAGACATTGAGTGCATCATTCTTTCTCCTGATTATATTTTAGATGACAAATATGTTGTTTTAAGAACTCCAAGGAGAAACAATGTGTATTACCTAGATATAGTGGGAGAACTCATTTCTACAAATGAGGTCAACTGTTTTATATCCAAGGCAAACACCACTGAATCAGAACTATGGCATAGAAGGATGTGTCACACAAATTTTAAAAACATGAATAATTTAGTAAAAAGAAATCTGGTCACTGGACTACCTCAAAAACAATTCATGTGTGATCATCACTGTGTTGCATGCCTAAAAGGTAAACAACGCAAGACTTCTCATAAGTCCAAAACTGTGAACTCTATTTCTGTTCCTTTACAGCTCTTACATATGGACCTTTTTGGACCTACAAATGTAATGAGTATTGGAAAGAAACAATATTGTCTTGTTATTACTGATGACTTTTCCAGATATACATGGGTTTTCTTTCTCAGGACAAAGGATGAAACAAGTGAACTCATAAAGAACTTAATTGTCAAACTGGAGAACACATCTGATCAAAAAGTTAAAGCCATAAGATGTGATAATGGCACAGAATTTAAAAATGCTAACTTAATTAACTTTTGTGATTTTAAAGGTATTGACAGGCAATACAGCTCACCTAGAACTCCACAACAAAATGGTGTAGCTGAAAGAAGAAATAGAACCATCATTGAAGCAGCAAGATCAATGCTTGCAGACTCAAAATTACCAATTACTTTTTGGGCAGAAGCTGTTAATACTGCTTGTTATGTTCAAAACAGAGTATTAATAGTAAAGCCACATTTTAAAACACCATATGAACTTTTTAATAAAAGAAAACCTTCCATAAGCTTTCTAAAATCATTTGGTTGTCCTTGTACTATTTTGATTACAAGAGAACAAATTGGTAAGTTTGACTGCAAATCTGATGATGGAATCTTTGTGGGATATTCTACTCAAAGTAAATCATATAGAGTATTCAACAAAAGACTAAGGATAATTGAAGAAAGCATCAATGTATCCTTTAATGAAAATGTACCTAATGAACAAGGAAATGGTCCAGATTGGCTATTTGACATAGACAATCTAACCAAATCCTTTAATTCTAACATGAATTTCAATGCAGGTAATTCAAATTGTCACAATCAAAAGGAAGGAAAATCATCAGTTAATACTGGTCAAGAGGAAATGAGATACATTGTAGTTAATACTGCTCCAATAGTTAATACTGATGTCAGTAATAACTCAAGTTCTGGAACCAGTAGTGACTCTGAGAATGAGGACAATAGTAATTCAAATACTACTGATACCAGTAATAGTACTCAAAATACTACTGGTCCCAACATTAACCTAGATTCTCAAGATACTACTGATACCAGTAACAACAACAACACTACTGATCTCAATGAAGATGATAGCAGTAGTAACTCTGACCAAGATGATGATGAACCAAATATCAATGACAATGAAGGATCTCTAGAAGAACAACTACCTGAGACAAATGAGTCCAATCTTGAAAATCAACTAGTGGTTGATAAAGCTACAACTACAAGGACTCAGAAGAACCATCCATTAGACCTTGTTCTAAGTGATGTTAACTCACCACTACAAACAAGAAGCAAATTAAACAAAAGCCTAACTGCAAATATGTGTAATATAAGTTTAATTGCTAATGAATGTATGTTTGAATGCTTTCTATCTCAGGATGAACCAAAGAAGATCCAACAAGCAATGAAGGACTCAAACTGGATTGAGGCAATGCAAGAGGAACTCCTTCAATTTAAATTACAAGCTGTTTGGACACTTGTACCTCTACCCAAAGGAAAAAGAGCCATTGGAACAAGATGGATCTTCAGAAACAAGAAAGATGAAAGAGGTATAGTGATCAAGAACAAAGCCAGACTTGTAGCCCAAGGATACACTCAAGAAGAAGGAATAGACTATGATGAAGTATATGCTCCTGTTGCTAGAATTGAAGCCATAAGGATATTTCTAGCATATGCTTCATTCAAGAAGTTCAAAGTCTATCAAATGGATGTAATATATCATTTGATGTAGGAAGATTCAACTTCTTGGTTAGCAGTATTGGAATGATTTTGATAAATTAAAATCTCACTTAAAATCATGTGTAAAGTTATTGTTGTAATATATCATTTATTTACTTAAGTGTTTTACTACTGGTATTTCTGTACTACTGGTGTGTAGGCATGTGCACAAAAATACCACTGGTAGTTAAATACTACTGGTGTGTATTAAGTATACATGAATACTACTGGTGGTCAGTACTACTGGTATTCACATATACTACGGGTCTTGTGTGTTAGTGGTTACTACTGATGTCTATAGTTACTACTGATGTCAAAATCCTTAGGCACTACTGATGTTGGTAGATACTACTGACGTTTTACTACTGATATCTTATTTAATACTGGTCTTTCAGAAACACAATTACCAAACTAACCCCCATGAAAATAACCGTTATGTTATGATTCGAAGGACATTTTAGTAGTTTTGCAGGTTGAATCGAAAGATATAAAAGGCGGCAGTTGATTAGTTTAGCATTATCTTCACTTCGATTTGCTAAATCTTCTCGATAAACCCTAGCTTACGATCAAAAACCCTTCGTCGATAACAAAATTCACTTCTGTTCTTCATAAAATTCCACAAAAATGGCAACTCTAAAATCTTTGAATGTACAAACGGATCTTAAATATTCAGAATTTCACAACATGTGTGCCTTCCTAAAGAATCCCGACGGCACAAAAGATTTTCGACCGATCGTCAAGTTCTTGAGAAATTCCTATATACAGTTTGCCTTAACTGTAAAACCAACATCATATCAACAGCACTTGGTGGATTTCTGGACCAATGCTGAGCAAACGGAAGGAACAACCATTTCAATGATCAAATCACAAGTAGATGGAAAACATATCACAGTAACAGAACAATCAATCAGACACCATCTACAACTTCATGACGATTCAGGTATGTCTACTCTTCCGAAGGAATACATTGCTGAAATTTTACAAAAAATGGGTTATGAGGGAAGACTCAACATAGTAACATTTCAAAAGGGTCTTCTCTCCCCACAATGGAAATTCTTGGTTCATACTATTCAGCACTGTAGTTCTCCAAAAAGAAGTACTTGGAATGAGTTTAATAAGGCAATAGCCTCTGCTGTTGTCTGTTTATCCACATACCAAGTATTTAATTTTTCTCAAATGATTTTTGAAGGTATGTTGGGAAATCTTAGTTCTTCTAAATTTTTAATGTATCCCAGATTTCTACAACATATCATAAATTGTGAACTACAAAACTTGTCAACTCCTAAAAACATGTTTATACTACCTGAGTTGAACAAGAAAGTTTTCTCAAATATGAGAAAACAATTTAAATTTTCGGGCAAGGAAACCCCTTTGTTTCCTAACATGATCAAAGATCAACCTCAAATTGGAGAGGGTTCAACCATTGCTACAACCCAAGTTGAACCTCAACCCACTCCATCACCCCCAAATACAGCCCAAACACCACCCCAACTAGCCACTCAATCACCAGCCCAAACAGAAGTCCTGAATGTGTCCCAGGAACTTGATTTAAATCTGCAGAGTGCTACTCTTCACTCTGTGGAAGACCTACCAGATCAAACCAAAAATATTTCCACACTTTACAAAAGAAAGAAATCTTTAAAGGACACCAGGGGACACATTGAGTCAAACCCCAGGCTCCAAGAGTTGTTCTCCAAGGAGGAGAGAGGACATGAGGCGAGGGCTTTCACTACTGATGCCCCAAAGGTGGGTGCACAGGACAGTGAAAACATAATTAGGACCCAGACCTCGGCAACTTTGAGTGATGACTCATTTGAGGAGTTACTCAAAGGACCCCGGTGCCAAGAAACCACAAGGGGGGGCATCTCTGCTTCTTCTAGGAAGAAGAGGATGTCTAAAAGACCCATTTCATCACCAAGAAGTGATGAGGGCAGATCTATTGATTTGACGGATAAGATGGAAAACCTTCAAACCAATGTACATGTTAGTGAGCCCGATGATCTTGCTAGATGGAGTGAGGGCAGTATTAAAATCAACCAATTGACGGAAAAAGTGGATTCTCTTGAATCCACAGTACAAAATTGTCTTGAATATCTAACAAACCAAAGAAAAATGATGGCTGCAATGAAAAGGCATGTCAATACCATCAACAAAAGAATGAGATTCTATGAGCACAGGCTTCATCAACAAACTAAACTCATCAGAAAACTAAAGAAGAAGATTGATGATAGTGAGGCTCCACCAGTTGAGCTCACTAAGGGGGAGAAGGACAACATACAAACTATGATTGATGAATTTAAATTTAAAAGAAACAGAAGTTGATGAAGGCCCAGAAATGATGGTTACTGAAGATGAGCCTGTTACTACTGCTACAATGGAAGAACAAGTTGAAAAAGCAATACCAGTAGTAACCTCTACTATTGATATTATAGCAGTAGTAAATGAAGAAGAGGAATTGAAAGCAGCAAATACTACTGATGCCCTATCAGTAGTAACTCCTGAGGTCACACCAGTAGTAACTACTCTGGTTACTACTGAAGAGGAAGAACTACAATTCCCAGAGCTGATTGAAAGAGAAAGACATGTCATCATCTACAAACCACCAACACCTGTTCAACCACTTATCATACCTGACATTGATGATAATGTGAATTGGTTTGAGGTAGATGAATGTACACTTCCTCCACACCCTAAAATCTTATCAGAAGGTCAACTACATTTGTTTTATCCAAAACTTCTGATGATGGGTATACCAGATATGAAATACATTCCACCTCCACCATCTGCTCACATTGGAAAAGGAAAAGAAATATATGATGATGATTATCCAAACAGAGCTTTAGGACATCACATGGTAAACAAGATTAATCATGTAAGAGCAGAAAAGCAATCCAGATGGAGAATTAAACACAGAAAATTTTTGGAGAAAGTGGAAATGTATCAAGCTTTAGTAGAAAAGAAAAAGAAAGTTCAAAGTGCAACTACTGTTCAAATACCTGCTCAAATCAAAGATGTTCAGATAGAAGACCAAGAAGCAGAATTCAAAAGGCTCAGAAAAGTAGAAGAAGAACATCTAAACTGTCTTGAAGATCTGGTGGCTGAATGTAAAAGAACAAAAGGTGATCTACCAGATGATATCTTTGAACAAAAGACACTTATGATAGACTTTCTCAAAATAAAAGGGCACAGTGCAAAATCTTTTGGAAGAATGAAGATGATAACTATAATTGAAAAATATTGCACTGCAAAGAAGAAAGACTTGGCTGAACAAGAAGCTGAAGAATCAAAGAAAGCCAAAACTTTAATCCCAATCAGTCCAAATTTGCTCAAAGCTGGTAGTGTTTCAACTATTGGTGAAACTTCAACTCCCCAATCAAAGAAAAGAAAAAATGTTGATCAAGAACAAAGCTCAAAGAAGAAATCAAAACAAATTGTACCAGTTCTTGAAATGCCTATTGCTCCATTACAAAACAATCCAATTATTAACTGGAGAGTGATACAAAACAATGTTATAGAAGTCATAAGGGAAGACAAAGTTGTACAGAGATTCACTGGATGGTTACCTTTAATCAGATCATGTTCTAGAAGTGATGTAATCAAGCTTCTGATTATTGGAAAACCTAGAATGACAAAGAAATCATGGAAAGAATCTGGAGTTGGATACCTAACTAAAATGATAGATGCTGCATTTTATCCAGATAATTATCCAGAACAATTTACAGATCCAGGTAATGTGTATGCTTGGAATGTCATTCCTACTGCTAATATGTACTTCTTTGAGAAATCAGGCAAAGTGTGTGAATTGTACTTATATGAAAAAGAATATCCACATTCTGAGAAGACTATGTATCATATATTCATAAACACTTTGATGAAACCCTATGATGCTGTTATGTTCCAAAACAAACTGAATTACTTTACAAAGAGGAACAGCAGATATATTATTGAACAAAGGCTTCAACAGAATCAAAGAACTCTTGAGAAAAGAAGAAGAGAACAAGAAGAGCAAAAGAAACTTGATTGATTAAAAGATAATCAATAAGTTTAGGGGGAGATTGTTGGAGCAAAACACAGATCAACTTATTACTGATGCTGCAGTTAGTACTGAAAATAATTAGTACTGATGGGGCAGAACATATTACTACTGATGAAGTTGATACTGGTGTATACTATAACTTAGTTACTACTGACGATGGTTTCTGGACTTACTACTGATCACCAGACTTACTACTGATGTTATTTATTTACTAATGGAGATGAGTTTTACTACTGATACGCGTTTTTGAAGAATATCAAGTCCGAGATCTTCGTATAGATAGTTATAGAATGTAAATCAATGTATATTTTTATTATTCGATGTAAATCAAGTCCTAGAATAACTAGGGTAAATAGTTTAGCTTCAAGGACTATTATAAATAGTTCCTTACGAATTGTAAACGTACGTGTGTATTGTTAACTCAATAATATACATTGAAGCTTTTTGTGAAACTGTGTTCTTAATACTTTCACATATTATTTACAGTTTATTGTTCTTAATTACATTGATATAGTGTTGATCCGCTGCAACTTCTATATTCAATTAGATCTAAAGTGTTAATTAACTTTTCTATAGTTAATCGATCCTGACACTTACAACCTCATAAATTTCTTTATATAACGAATTTGTTAAAACAAAATTAGATTATTATCTTTTTTAAATGGTTTCTTTAATCACTTAATACGTTATTGATGCATACCGAGTTAGAAAATGGGCTGCACTGAAATGGTTATAACTTTTGCCTCGAGTCGTGCAACCAGCCAACTCGAAGCTTCCGACGAGGACTCAGGACTGTATCGGAACAAAAAATGTTATATTTTGGAAGTTATTTGTATTTTAAGTGTTTTTTTTTTTTTAATTTTTGAACTTTGCTTTAAGCCCGGTTCTCGGTCAGTTTGTCCTTTTTGGTTCATTCGAAATTGTAGGTCTTTATTAGGGCTTGTTTGAAACTCTGGATAGTTTAATTGATAATTCTATGGAACTTGGATTTTTCTTCTAAAATTTTTTGTGTTTTTATGTTGAACTGATTTTGAAGACGAAATTAACAATATTTTTTAAATCAACGTCATTTTTGAATTAGATTATCGATCTAAAGTATTCTTAGAATCAAGGGGACATCTTTGTTCTTGTTTTTTACTCTACATAAGTTATTTAGGTACAAAATTCAGAACAAGTAGAGAAACTATGTTCCGAATTTTGCTTCTTGTAACATTTTAAACACCAAAAACTAATTACTAAACTGACCTTCATATCTTCCACAAACGAAGGAAAGCCGCCAATTGACATAAACGTGACGAACCCAAAAACAAACGAAGCACACGCTCCTCTTGCAAGAATCGAATTATATCCCGTTCCAACATTCAAATAAATGGTCCCAATGCATACAGTAACCAAAACATAGATTACAAGCCGTAACCAGTAATAACCAAAGTCTCTCGACATATTCACAAAAGAACGTTTTGTCAACATAAACGTTTGCATAATGAAACTAGCTTGACTGCCACCCGAATCCAACACCGTTCCTTTCTGCATTCCACCAATAATATTTCAGTTTCTTTACAATTTCAGAAACCAAAAAACGGCTACATATTGCAATTTTGGGGGTCTTTTTAACCCTTGATGGGTAGAAAACCATATAATTACCCAAAACCCAAACTGTATTTTCAATGCATACAACATTTTTAATCATTTTATTTCAAAAATTAGATGATTATCGAAAATATGATATATATTAAAAAAAAGAACTTGACACGTTAATAATTTAAAAATAAAATTCAAAGTTATAGGCAAAAAGTGTTTTGGATCAGTCCAACCCAGCCTATTCAGACTAGGAGTGTTCAAAATCGGGTATCTAGATTTTTGGATACCCGAATTTTCGGATAGTGATTTTTACTTTCCAAATATTGTATTCAAAATTCGGATACTAGGATTTCGGGTATCCGGAATTTCGCATATCCAAAATCCGGTATCTGAAAGAAAAAAAAAACAATATATTCAAATGTTTTTCGTTGGTGTCGGGTATTTTTCGGATATTTCAGATATGTTTTGGATAAATTTCGGTTATTTTTGACATTTTGCGGATAATTTATCGGATATCGGGAATCCGAAAATCTTGAAAACACTATCCGGATCCGGTATCCGAAATTCGGATATCCGGATTTTCATAAACCTGGATTTTCGGATATCAGGTAATATTTTGGATACCCGGTTTTTTAGATATTTTTGAACACCCCTAATTACCGTAGCCCAATTTTCAAGTTTTGACAAGAGTGCTTACAACTTTTGACATCTCCTCAACTTTCTGGTTTGCTGCATAACAGTATTGAGAGGTACGATAGTAATCAGTAAGTGCTCGAATAGCTTCAGCTGTTGTAACTTTCTCAAGTGGATCGTCAGTTGCTTCAAACTGATGAAAAAGTAAATCATAATTATACATAAATGATGCATCGATTTAAATAATTTTCGTATTAAGAAAAATGATTAATATATATAACTACCCGTAGTTTCATGGATCCTTTCAGAGTGGCCTTCACTTTGTCGAAATCAGAATTGATGCAACGTAGAAAATGATCCGATGGGTTTCTAAGAGCTGGACAAGGAAAACCAGCTTGAGCAAAGAACTGCATAGTAAATTAAAATGAGAAAATTAGACGAAAATTAATGTTATCTTTGATTTTTTGTGCGACTCCGGATGTTTTTTGTGCGACCTAGATTTTTTTTTTGCGACCACACAATTTTTGTATGATTAGATCATTTTTTTGTTCGAACACACTATTTTTTGTGCGACCAAATCATTTTTTGTATGATAAAATTTCAGTTGTCAAATATTATGTTAAGTCATAAGGTCTATTTTAAGAAGATTCGAAAGTGTATTCCTTTTTGAATTTGAATCTTGTTTGGTATATATACTTTGGAAATCACTCAATTAAAAATTAGCTAAAAATGAAAAAAAAAAAAAAAAAAAAAAAAAACATGTTAAATGGGTCATATGGCTCGATCAAGTGTATTTAAAAAATGCACAAATCCTTGAATTTAAAAAATTAGACTAAATTGGAGTAATAATATAGGCTCTCTGAGATGGCAGAGATTAAGTTTGTGATATTCAAAAAGGTAAATATGTATCTTGCCTCATAAGCTTCAGAAGCAAGACCGAAGTAAACAGTTTTTCCTCCTGATAACAAATACAAACGATCAAACAGCTCGAAAACTTCACTACTTGGTTGATGAATAGAAGCGATTACTGTCCTCCCATCTCTAGATAAACCTCTTAGTGTTTGAGTAACAAAGAAAGCTGAAGCACTACAAAAAAAAATATTTGTCTCATTATCTTAAAGGATAACTTTCTAGTCATGTTTTATCTCAAACATGTTGGTTTATTTTATCATAATCATAATTAACATTCTAATCATATATTAATAATTTTACTTTTTTGGAGAAATTTCCGATCTATCAAAACGACACTAGCTTGTAATTTTTCGAGTATATATACCTATCGAGACCACTAGTTGGCTCGTCAAGAAAAAGCAATCTTGGTCTCATCAAGATCTCAAGTGCAATACTGACTCTTCGTTTTTCACCGCCACTAATACCACGTAAATGCCAGTTTCCAATTACTGTATCCGCACAATCTTGAAGCCCCATTTCTACAATTGTACTCTCCACTAGCGCACGTTTGTCAGACCATGCCATTTTATCGGGTAATCGTAATCTTGCTGAGTACGAGATTGTTTCACGTACCGTAAGTGTTCCGATTAGGTTATCATCTTGTGTTACATAAGCCTGTAGCAAAATAAAAAATATTTATTTTTTACAATAATTCAATTAAGCTGTAATATTTAGAACTAGTTTCTATCATTTTTAAAAACCTATTTTTGCATTAAACCGGTCAATATTCCGATAGTACTGAGGATCTATGATGTAAGTAATTATTATATAAATGGTGTTAAAATCCAAAAAAAAAAAAAAAAACTAGAATAATACAAAGTCAATACCATAAGAAATAGAAAATTATGCAAAACCTATTTTTCAACCAAGTTTATAATTTTTGAGTTGGAAAAGCAATATAAAAATTCCATTATATCTATTTTTTTAGAAAAAACGGGTTTTTCGGTTCGACCGGGCAATTCAACCGGATTATTATGTCCAATCGGACGATGTTGACTGAGCTATAACTATTGATTTAACAGGCTACCTCCTCATTTTTATGTTCAACAGAGTTTTTAAATCATTAATTTATTATTCATATAATAACCACATTAAAGATAGGGCATGCATGTACTAAGTAGTTGTGACCTAAAAATACTGTATATAATAAATTTGTAACAGTAACACCATACCTAAAATTTAAAAAACGGGCACACCATGTGTGCATGGCCAAATGCTAGCGGCTCACATCGTTGTCGTTACAAAATACATTTATTGAAGTTACATCGATTTGTCCACAAAATCTAGCTTATTTTTCCTTTTGTCGGATTATATGAATATACACATTTCTAAAGTAAGAGTTTCTTAATAGATTGAAATGAGAGGTAATTTTTATACCACGTAAATTATTCTATAAATCACCATTTATAACTGTTAAAGTCAAATGTACAACATATTAAAACAATCGTTGTGACATGAGATATAACTATGTGGCGTAAAAATGAATTCGCGATTGAAATCAATAAGTTTTCATTTGTTCACATATTTTGTTTTGAAGATGATCAACTTTATATACCTACAAATTAATAAAATACTTCCTCCGTTTCAATATATGTGATATACTTTCTATTTTCAAGGTGTATTAAAATAAATTACACAGTTTGAAAATTTATATTATTTGATAAAAAATGGCAGGAGTCAAACTCACTAACTATCTTTCTTTGTATACTGAAATTACCTATTTATCATTACTTTTACTTTTAAAAATCATTAATCTTATTTTATTTAAAAGATGTGAGACTCATTACCACTAACTACATAATTTAATACCCCCTCCGTCACATAAAAATGTTTACATTTCATTTGGGCACAATATTTTACGAGATAGTTAATGGTGGGGTCCTTTTTAATACTTTTGATTAAAATATAAGGTTGGATTGGATAAAGATCGTATTTTATTGGTGGAATGATTGGTAATAATCAATGTTGTAGAATTCGCTACTCGCTACCCGTTCGTTCACCTAATTTTTAAAATAAATACATATTAAACGATAAATTTTAAGTTAAATTATGACACATGTATAAGATTAGTAGCATATGGCAAGCAACATAGTTTCGTTCCCTTGCGGGCATCCCCTTTAAATGCATGAACTTAAAATTTTAAAACCCAACAATTGGGCATGAACCGATTTTCACCACCGTTGATCGATGTTAACTTCCATTGACCGAGTGATTAACCGGTTAGGACCAACCCGACTCAGTAGAACACCGGGTAGCGGTTACCCGGCAAGTACTCGGCCGGGTAGACCGAGTTTTATAACATTGGTAATAATATTATTTTATTAGGTGGACCGCCAAATTTTAGAAATGTAAATTTTTTTATGGGACAAATTTAAGGAGAAATGTAGACTTTTTTATGGGACTGAAGGAGTATAATCTAACCATTATTACAAATTTTTATTTCAAAGATCATAAAGTCAACGATATATCAGCTAATTGAATTGAAGGAAGTACTAACAATTTTACATCGAATTCAATTTAATAAATAGCAATTCACCTTCAAAAAGTAAAATTCTAAATTCTAGATCGACGTTACATATCATAACTTGTTGGGGAGTCTCTGTTCATAATTAAGTTTTTATTTTCTAAAATATGTAAGAAAAAAAAAATAATAGGTTTTTTTACATTAATGAAATAAATAATCTATAATGTTATCATTAAATTCTCAATTATCCATCTTGAGTTATTCTAATTTCTAAATCTGTAACATCCAATAATTTATTTTTTTAATTATACATTTTTAATTCGTGTTTAGTGAGATTGACGACTTACAGCAGTACCAAACGAGAGTTTAGTTTTCCGGCCGTTAAGAAACACATTGCCGGAAAGAAAAGCATTAGTTGCAAGCCGACTCGCGAGAGAATCAAGTAACGTTGACTTCCCTGAACCTGACGGACCCATTAACGCCGTGAACGTCCCCGGTTCAGCATATCCGGTCAGCCCTTCCAACACGTTTTGAGTCTCGCCGTTACTCAGTGTCACCGTCACCGTCAGATCCTTCCACACCAGTTTCGCCGACACATCTCCGACCAAATCTGTGCCCGTTTTCTCTTTCCAAATCGACTCACTTAACGGACTCAACCCACCCACCACCGTCCCGTTAACGGAGGGTTTATTTGCTTCATTAATCTCCATCATCACTACTTCACTATTAGAAGGTTGTTTGTCTGTTATCATGTTTTGTATATTTCAATGAGTTTTGAAGTTATAAAGCATTGATTAGTGTATATGGAAATTATAAGAAAGAGAAGGTTGGGAAGGAGAGGATATTGTGAGGAACTGAAAGTGGAGAAAATGTGTTGTGTGTGAAGGAGGAATTCTTGTGAATATGGTTTTGTTTGACTGCTTGAGTAAAAGCATGCTTTCAAATGTGATTATTTACAAAATATTCTAACATAAACTTTTTCTTTGTCATGGTTTATTACTTCTAACTTTTATATACAACTTTTATATAGAAAAAAAACTATAATAATGAATGATAGCTATTACTACCAAGTGAAAATGTACATGCAAACATTGAGATTAAAGTTTTGAAGGTTAAACTACTATATATATGCGCAAAACTTTAAGATTGATTATTATAATGGGTGAGGATATGCGATCAAGACTGAACCCGACGATTGCGCCCCCTCATTACTTGAAACCAGTTGGACGCGTCTTGCCCCTTTTTTTTCGTTTCATTTGGTCGTCCAAGCTACCAATATCGGTCGTGGTCGTGGGTATTATGCATTATGCATATATAGTAAGTAGTAAATATATTAATAAAATCAATTTTAAGGTTTGGTTGTGAGTTTGTTCACCACTACGAGAATTTGGTCAGAGTTTGTTACGTGTGTTTGGTCTGGATAAAGAAAGTTGTTATGTCAATGACGTGGCACCGGTAACAAAACCTAGGTTTGGTCAACATTACACCTAGTCTAAGAATTAGTCATATTTAATATACCTTAATACATAAATTGTCACCCAAAATTTGTAGCTTAGTGATATTGGTGTAATGTGTAAGTTGTTGCCATAAACGATAAGTTATAGTTCAAATATAAGTAGATTAGATCCTGTTAAAAAAATAGGTCGGTTTGAGTGGTTATGTGTAAAAACAAAAAAGTTAAGATATTAATTCAACTAAAATGTAGGATCGATAACATTATTACTAAAAAAAATTAAGATTTAAAACATCGAATAGATGAAAGTTTGAAAAATAAATATAGTTTATCCTGGTATTATTTAATACTCCCTCCGTCCCACAAAAAAATTCTCATTTGGTTTTTGCACAAGCTTTTAGGTGATAGTTAGTGCTGGGGTCATTGTTAATACTTTTGATTAAAATATAAGGTTGGATTGGGAGAGAAAATAGTTAGTGGATATTAGTGGTGAGGTTTTTAGTATTAATAGTTTTTTATTATGTGGAACCTGAGAAGTTTTTTGTGGTACAAAAATTTAGAGTGAAATGAGAAGTTTTTTGTGGGACGGAGGGAGTATAAAGGTATAAAAAATTATTTCTTAATTTGATTTTTGTATGATAAAAATCATTGCTGCTTTTGCACTATTGTGTGTAAAGTATATAGAACGGAGTTGTGTAAAAAAATATGTAATATTATCAGTCTTTAACTTTAGTTTTTATCACATCAATATTATGTTACACATTCACTAATGCTCACATGTCAACAAGACTCATTCACTGCATATTTTTTTAGCCAAATCAATTATTTTACTTCTCTTATTTAAAACATACTATTAACTAATTAGTTTAATTAGAATAAAATCTTTACATTACTAAAAAAACATTACAATAATAAAAAGAAGAAATTACAATACATTTTTAAAAACATTAAAATAGTTAATGTCGACCGATATTTGATGGGAGTTGCGAAATATGCATGGTCTACTAGTACATTGTGTAGTTTACGATGCACAACTTGATTGCGTAATTTTTTGTCCATGCGTATTTGTGCTGCAACTCTTTTAGCCCACGGTCAATGCTTTCAAGCATACCCGAAAAATCATGTACCTCGGCATGACGTTGATGTAAACGTTTCACATAATTAACCGTTGGTTTCTTAGATACTTGTTTGAAAAAACATGGAATACACATTTGATGAAGTTATTCAAACAATCATCTGATGTTTGTTGTCCCATGTGTAAGTATTCATCAAACGTATCGACATCGCAACCGTACTCCAACTGGTGTACGATAGAAGTACACTTTTGGAAAATCTTAAAACTAAGTTTGTCAAAAATGTCTTGATGTTGTGGAAATACAAAAAATATTTAGGTAAAGGGTGTTGGGCATAAGAAGTTATACCGTGACATATACATGGGAACAACGGTTTGCTCATCTGAAAGCATTGTTGAAAGTGATCCGGCGTGAAAGTAATATTTTCAAAAAAGTAGTAATCTTGACATAAACATTCGGTGGCAGCCTCTCGATCTGGATGTAAGTCGTAATCAAATTTTATTTAACACTCATTAACTCATTTGGGAAGTCGTAATCAAATTAAAAAAGTGTTAAATTGTACAAACTTTATATCTAAGAAATTAATACTTACCAATCCACCATCGTCTAACATCTTGGAATTGTTGCTTGGTTTTTGGTATGTGCATTTATTAAGGGCCGGTGGATGTTAGTTGCTTGCATTTAATTCAATAATATCTCTAACCTAATTCAACCTCACATGCGACATCTTCTCACACCAATACCGAATTACATATGGTTTTAGTAAATGAAATGTCTCAAATTCAATTCTATATGATTTATATTAGAGGCGGTAGAATGGTATCGTAGTGGGGCACTGGGGTGAAATGACGACCTATGCTTGTGTCAAAATACCTCCTTCCCAATTTTATTGTTCATCTTTTCATTTCATTTATCCCAAAATAATTGTTCACTTTATATTTCAACTAATCAAAAAATTATTAAGTGGTAAAAGATAATTTGATTGGTAGTGGACAATAATTTTAGGGACAAAGGAATAGTAATTTTTAGTATCAAAGATACTTTGTCCTAGGGGTAAGGTGTTTACCCTTCATACTTGTATTCAATGGTTCAAGTCTCAAAACATACATTGTATTTATGAGTAAATTAGGATTTACATTTTAAGAAAATGTAGTTTTTAGTATGAGTTAGACAAGTTCACTCCTTAATATTTAGATACATATTTTTATAATTTATAACTGTTAATTTATTAAATATGATTATTGAATTTATATTTTTATAATATATAATTGTTAATTTATTAAATATGATTATTGACATACTATTTGTTTAATGCAATCATAGTAATTAGTTTTAGTGATTTAAGGTTAGATTTTAAGGTTATCCTGGTGTGTTAATCAGTTGTGGAGGGAGGTGGCTGTGGACAAGAAAATATGAAAAAGAGAGAATATGAAAATAAAAAAAGAAAATGGGGAAAAGTTATATTTTGTTTTTGGCTAGTGATTAGATCACAGCAAATGTAGGCATCAGTTGCCTACCAATGACGTCTCATTCATCTCTTATTGGCACGCCTCATCGGCAGGTATTCCTCCGTTGGATTTTGCGGTTTGGCGACGAGTGGAGAGGCTAGAGGTGGGGGAATAAGGTATTTGATATTTAGTGTGTGTATATTTTTTAACGATGGGACTAAAAAATAGAAGAGAATGATACTGATGACATGAGTATGTCAGTTGAATGTCAGTTGAAGTTTCAGCTAATATAACGCTGATTTAGAAAAAAAAATATCAATTAGCGTCATTGTTAGCACTCGTACTATAAGAGTTATTATTGGGTTTGAATATGGATTAAAAGTTAAATGTTATCCTATGGTTAAAAATGATAGGCCAAGCTAGCTCGGCATGTTTGTTTAAATCTTCTTAAAGTTAGCATTTTAAACTATTAACGTGATAAATACTTCATACTATATAATATTAAGGAAAATGATAATAACAGTCCTTAGGGCTGTCAATAAGAAGATAAAAATAGAGTAAAAACCGCCCCCTGAATTTTAGAAACACTACTCTATCAATGAATGTACAACCATTTTATGCACGTTAGAGACAGGCCTAAGGGCTGTCATTAACAAAACCCTAATATTAAAGGGTTTGACTAACTCATGCCCTTAGGACATGAGATAAAAGGTATTTAATAATCTTGAACATTCCATAAAATATATAAATAATCATTAGTGAACTTCATTTCTTATTAATAGATGAGATTTATTAAATGTATATTGAATTGTTTATGGAATTTGTAGTTCATTAAGTGTGTCTTATTTCATGCTCTTAGGGCATGAGTCAGAAAATCCCAATATTAAATTACATATATATATTTAAGGTAGTTTTTAATTTTTATGTAGTTTAAGGGATAAATCTCAGATCAATAATAATCACTGGTCAATATTAATCGTATATTTTATACATGGATGAGTATATTGGTCATTTGACGCCTACATGTTATTTTTATTTTTTTTAAACAAAAAAGTTTAATTTTTTTAAATTATGTTTTATTTGTTAATTTTTTTTCGTTAAAAAAACACCATGTGGTAATCATGTGATTATATACTTGATAAAATGTGATTGTAAAAAATCATCATATTTAATCAACTATACAATTATATATATTTATATAAAAACATAACATGAAATTAAGTATATAAGCAACTGTGATTATCAAATTATATTTTTTTTATGAAAAAAATAAAATAATAATAGTAATAATAATAATAATAATAATAATAATAATAATAACAAAAACTTAATAATGTAAGAAAATATATTAAAAATTGGGTTAAAATTTATGTGAGTGTCAAATAATCAAAATACCCATTCCTGTATAAATTATGTGACTAATTTTAAGCATTGATTGAGTAATTACCTATTAAATTCTAATAAATCTTCAAACAAACAAATTTGGAAGCCTCTAGAGTTTAGATACATTATTATCACTAAGTGTTTATCGTATTTTTCAAAATTGTTCATTTTGATCATTCTACCTTATTTATTTATTTAGGTCATTGTACTTAAACAAACAGATTTGGAAGCCTCTAGAGTTTAGATACATTATTATCACTAAGGTGCTGTTTGGTTCGCAGAATGTTTATGATGGAATTGGAATCTAGGAAGGAATTGGAATCCGTCAGGAATTGGAATCCAATTCCATAGTCTGTTTGGTTGGCATGGAAGGGAATTGAAATCCAATTCAATATTTTGTTTGGTTGACATGAATTGGAATTGGAATTATCTAAAATGACGAATTTACCCTTATTACTGGTAGTGGTTGGTTGGTGGTGGTGGGTGGTTGTGGTGGCGGTGGGTGGTGGTGATGGTGGATGGTGGCGGCGGTGGGTGATGGCGGCGGCGGCGGTGGTGGCGAGTGGTGGCGTTGGTGGTGGTGGTGGAGGCGCGGTGGGTGGTGGTGGCGGTGGTTGTGGTGGCGGAGGGTGGTGGTGATGGTGGATGGCGGTGATGGTGGGTGATGGTGGTGGTGGTGGTGGCGGTGGCGGTTGGTGGTGGTGGAGGCGGCGGTGGGTGGTGGTGGTGGCGGTGGCGGTGGTTGTGGTGGCGGTGGGTTGTGGTGATGGTGGATGGTGGCGGCGGTGGTGGCGGCGGAGGCGGTGGTGGCGGGTGGCGGCGGTGACGGAGGTGGCGGTGGCGGCGGTGGGTGGTGGTGGTGGCGGTGGGTGGTGGTTGGTGGCGGGGTGGGTGGTGGTGGTGGTGGTGGGTGGTGGTGGTGGCGGTGGTGGGTGGTGGCGGTTGGTGGTGGTGGTGGCGGTAGGTGGTTGTTGCGATGACGGTTGGTGGCGGTGGGTGGAGGGGGTGGCGGTAGGTGGAGGGTATAAAGGTAAAAGAACATTTCATCCAACCTTGGAATTCAATTCCATCAGCATTTGGATGGAATTGAGATTCCTTCATTTGGTGGAATGTTTTCATCATTTAGGAATCCAATTCCATCCATTTTTTTTAACCAAACACTGGAATCTGGTGGAATTGGATTCCAATTCCCTTAGATTCCATTACTTTCCAGCGAACCAAACACCACCTAAGTGTTGATCATATTTTTCAAAATTGTTCATTTTGATCATTCTACTTTATTTATTTATTTAGGTCTTTATACTTAAAAAAATGATTATTTAAGTTATTAACTACCGGATATATATTTTACACAGTATCAAAATGATAACGTGCCCATTATTAGTAGGGGTAATGCCTCATTCGGTCACTGCATTTTATGAAAAAAAGTTACATTCATCATTGTACTTTGTAAAAAGTTCAATTTGGATTTGAGAATTTTAAAAAAAATAATAATAGCTGTAAATTGTTATTGGCAAGTTTTAGGTCACTCGAATAATTTAATTATATGTCTTTAAAAAGTATGGTATCCAATAATTAATAGTCGTGTATTCCAATGGCCTTAAACATTTTACACCTAGTGAACCTGGGACAATTTTAGATAGTATTTGATCTTTTGACTTGTTTCATTTTTAACACATAATAGGCAATATATAAACCAAATGAACACACTTCATCTTATCGGAAGAAACATATACTATAAATACATAGCAACAATAAATTTAACAGTATCATAACTTTAGTCGCGAATGTCCAAAACAACAATAAATGGTCGGCTGCACCCGGCATAAAACCCCCTTCACTTATTTTGTCAAGGAGTAAATTAGAGTTAATTGCAAGAATGGTCCCTATGGTTTGGCCAAATTGCATATTTGGTCCCTGTATTTCATTAAGTGCAGGCACGTACCCATGATTTGCATTTTTGTTCACTCGTGATCCCTCCCCCTAACACCGTTAGAATGCCTCTGTTAGTTGAGGGTAAATTTGTCATTTGACACATTTTTGACCCCACCCACTCTAACCAGTCACCCTCTCTCTGTGTATCATCTTCTTCAATCAAAAACCCTAATTCTCTTATTCAACTAAAATAAACCCCAATTCACAAAAATCAAAATAACTGGTGAATTCGACACAAAATCAAGCAGATGGAAGAAATTCGACATTTATAGGGTTCATAACTCCCAAAACACACATGAACACATATAAATATAAAATTGAATTTGTTGTCTTGTTAACATTTGGGCATCGAGCAATTGTCTTGTTATCTCTTCTCTGCACAGTCCCATCTTCAAGTTCGTTGTGTAGGTTTTGACAACAATCGTCTCCGGTGACATCCAACGCTACCACCACCACCATTGCCGGAAAGAACCACCACCATCGTCTCCGGCAATAACCACAACAATCGTCTCCGGAAAATAACCACAAACACAGATCCTTAAATCGAACGAAGCTCAGTAAACATATCTGTGACCTCAGATCCTGAATCGAACGAACAATCGGACACGCGAAGTGGATTCCAATCGAGTTGTTGATGTTGGAGAAACCAGACTGAATCGAACGGGGAGTTGGAGGTGAAGGATGGTACCAAAGATCCGATGAGAAGAAGAGGTTGGTCGGAGGTGGTGAGATTTAGGGCAAAACGATTTAGAGCATCTCCAACCATAAACTCTATAAAATTTACTCTATCTCTATAATTGGTGGGTCCATTAACTCTAAACATAACCTCAACTCCAACCATAAACTCTATCAATCCCTCTAAAACTAGTGGGACCCATAGAAATCATATTTTTAATTAATTTATTTTACATTATAAAAGAAAATTAGTGAAGGATGTGTGGGGTCCATGGATAGAGGCATGGATAGAGGGGATACCCTCTCACTTCAGATATAGAGGGAGCTTTTCTCTCACTCTATATTTAGAGTGAGGGATAGAGATGGGTTGGAGGAGTAAAAACTTCAAATATAGAGATGGAGGGGTTGATAGAGGTGGGTTAGAGATGCTCTTAGGCTTATGTACCAAATTAACATTGGGTTGAGCAGGTCTGTGTTTTGTATGTTCTTGAGCAGCTCCTTTTCTTGTTGCCAAATTCACACGATTTCATGTTTTGAAAGATTTTGCTTTTTAATTTTTTGTGATGATATTCGTTTTTATTACTTCAATTTTAATAATGTTCAAGTTCTTCATGTTCATTTTTTTTTCTTGAAGAAGACAGAGAAAGGGTGAATGGTTAGAGTGGGTGGGGTCAAAAATGTGTCAAATGACAAATTTACCCTCAACTAACGGAGACATTCTAACAGCGTTAGGGGGAGGGACCATGAGTGCACATAAATGCAAATCATAGGTACAACACCTGCACTTAATGAAACACAGGGACCAAACGTGCAATTTGACCAAACCACATGGACCATTTTTGCAATTAACTCAGTAAATTATACAGAGCTAAGGCTTTAAAAGTACACATATGGTCCTTATGCTGGAAACCTTGTTACATTTTTGGTCCCTAAAATGATCAATGTTAAGCTTTTTTAAATGACGATTTGACCCTAGTTTCACAAATAGTCCTTGAATCTTATGATCACTTTTTATAACATAAGCAAACAACCTCTTCATTATTATTCTTTACATCAAACAAAGCTCACAAACTTTACGTATTTGGTAATTTTATAGTGAATGTTGACACGATATAAATAGAGTCGGATTTAATTGAGTTGGTTTGACTCAGTTAGGTTCGAATTCTCCCTATTCTTTTATTGGTTCACACTAGCATAATTTTTTTTCTAAACGACAACCTAATCTACTCCTAAATATCACCAATGTCCACAATGGAACTCGAACCCCCAACCTTATGGATGGGGGGCAAACACCTTACCGCTAGACTAATAGCATGCATTTTAACATATTTTTATTATTATGAACTCTAGGTTGACAATAAGGTAAGCATTTGGTTAGAAAAAACCGACTGAAACTCAAAATATGTAATCTATTTTCATGATTTTCAGTTTCGGTACTATAGGTTTCGGGCTGGTTCGGTCCTCGGACTGGGGTGAGCATTTTAGCTGAAAAAACCCAACAGACCCGAAAACCAACTGAAACCAAATCGAATCAAAATCGAAAACATGTAATCAATTTGGTTTTTGATTTTGATAATTCATCATTGTCGATTTTAGTCCTATCGGCTTTGGTGAGATTCAGTTCGGTTTCTGAACCACGATCACCCCTAGTTAACAAGATGATCGAAGGTGTACGTTTAATCATTAGCTACCAAAAACTACATTAATAATCACTTAATAGGTTACGCGCCATGAACGACTACTTCTCCTGATGATACATATGTATATGCTTCTATATGTATATACTAGCTTCATAGTCCGCCCGACTGGGCGGACATGCTTCAAGAAATATATTAAATTAAAGAAAAATAACAACAAATATTAATAATTTTAAAATGACATAAGAATCCATAGTTGTAATGATAAGTTTGTACAAATTTTGATACATGAATAAATGTTACAGAAAATTTATAAACGAAATAAAACTTCTTTGTAAACGACATTTATTGTTGAATTAGTGTAATTGTCATCTCTGTCAAAACAAATAACCTTCAATCCGTTCTTGTTCTTAACTTGTGATACAGCTACATAAAGTTGGCCATGTGAGAACACTGGTTTCTGCAGAAACAAACCAACTTATAAACAGTACTAACCTGGTTTTCGAATGGTAGGTCTGCTGATATCGCTGCAAGGTAAGACGATGTAAAACATATGAAATAAATTATGTTTAAAACATACAATTTCACGAATTAGAAATCAATTGCAGTACTGTTGTTGCTTACGAATGTACTGACACGAATTAAAGAGGTAAATTGTATGTTAAATGTCAAAACAGTATATGGTTTAAATAGGCAATTAACATAATCCGATAATTATGTAAAGTTTGAATAGTTTCTGTTATTTAAAGATAATGTAGAGGAAGATTCGTATTAGGCCAGTATGTTTTGAATTCGCGTTCTGTAAATTTCTGGAATATATATATATTTTTTTAATTCACGAGATTAGATAATCTAAAAAATATGAGATATCAGTTTTTAAACATAGATTCATAATAAGTATTTTTGGTAAGAAAAAAACTTCCGTGGTTAAATCTTTTGAATGATTGGCGAATTGGTAAATAAAAAAACATGAATATTGGTGAATTGCATGAATAAAATCTTTTTTTTAATTGTTGGATCGTGTAGATTAAGTTTTGGAACGTGAATATATATGTGTTAATATTGGTGAATTGGTGAATTCGGAATTACCTTATTGGTGGACTAATTTGGATAAAGATATACATATATATTTTGAATTGTAAAGATTTGTTGCTATAATTGAGGTTCAAGAAGCCATGTGGCATATGAGGTGACATTGGCAGCCAATAGGGATGCTTTAAAGTGATGAGTTGGCAAAAAAAAAAAACTCAAATCCAAGCCTCATATATAGAGGAAGATATATACACACATACAAACAATGATACAAGTTAATATAGTGTTTCAGGATAGCAAGAGAAATGGAAAGAAAAAGAAAGATTGTAGTAAATAATGTAAAAGAAATATTTGGTGAAACAAGAAAAAACATGTATGTTTTTTACACAGGAAGAACATGCACAACACTTGTAATAATGAAATGACTGCAAATCTAAAAAAAAACAACCATGTATAATTATTATTATTATTATTATTATAAAGGATAAAATCTATCTTCATTCTCCAATCTATAACAAGATTTGATGTATGTTCAACATAGTACACCCCTCCATTCTTCCACTGTTAAATAACAGAAGTAAATATCTACATTAATAACACACCTATAAGACTGTGACTGTGCGTAATGGGTGACCGTTCGGAGTTTGGTCACCCCTGCCACATCTGCGCCACATCAGCTTTCTCTCTCCTGATCAAACACACGACCAGACAGCGACCAAATGCCCGTAATGGGTGACCGTTCGGATTTTTTTTTTTTTTAATTTAAATTTCATTAATAATTAAAACATTACATTAAAAATAATTTAAAACATTACATTAAACATAATTAAAAAAAATTAAAAAAACTACTGGTGGGCTCGTCGATTCCAAATGTGTTCCACCAAATCAGATCTAAGATTAAGATGAGTTTGTTTATTATGGATCTCCCTGATAACTTGCAATACTTCTTCATGTGATCGTACGGGGTCGCCTTCACTATGTCGCTCTACCGGATGAAAATCGGGACATATAGCCCTGCCTTTGTCTTTGATAATCATATTATGTAATATGATACAAGTGTACATTATATCCCTTATTTTGTTAACATTTGGGGACCTTGCAGCCGTTTTTATTATACCCCATTTTTTCTTTAGAACGCCAAATGCTCGTTCTACGTCTTTCCTTGCAGCTTCGTGTGCTTTCTTGTAGTTCACCCGCTTAACATCATTCGCATTTGGGTGTGAAATGGACTTAACAAGAACAGACCATTCCGGATATATCCCGTCAGTAAGATAATATCCCCATTTGTAAGACACCCCGTTTGCCAAAAAGGGTACCTCAGGTGCTTTCCCGTCTTTGAGATCATAGAAAATATGGGACGCTCGTAAGACGTTGATGTCGTTGTTCGACCCGGCGACACCAAAGAACGCGTGCCAAATCCACAAATCCTGCGAGGCAACCGCTTCAAGTAAGATGAATGGTTCGTTCCCGTGATCCCCTCTAACATATTGCCCACGGTAAGCATTTGGACATTGAGCCCAAGGCCAATCAGTACAATCAATGCTTCCTAGCATACCGGGAAACCCATGTTTCTCCTCATGAAAAGCGTATAGCTTCGCCACATCAGTATGAGTAGGCTTTCGCAGAAACTCATCTCCATACAAGTGCATAACCCCTTTACAGAACTCTGTGAGACTATCACGGCTAGTTTTCTCACCAATTTGTAAGTATTCGTCCAGAGCATCGGGTACGGTCCCGTATGCTAACTGACGAATTGCAGAAGTGCACCTCATTAGCGGAGAAGTACCTGCGTTCCCAAGTGCATCATATCGTTGCGCAAATAATGGGACGGTATTAGTGAGATCGCGAACAATGCGTGTGAAAAGATCACGACTCATCCTGAAACGTTTGCGAAAATCATGCTCGTTATACGTGGGATTTTCAGCGAAGTAGGCTGCCACGAGACGGTCATTCGCACCGCCACGGTCCCTATTCACGTATCTTCTAGGAGTTCTAGGGATATTAGAACTAGAACCTTCAAGAAACGCGGCCGCCGTTTGTAAAAAACCAAGATGTATAACCCTGTCCTCTTCCTCGTCGCCAAAAATGAAATTAGCGACATTCATTTCATCGTCGTTACTCATTTTTATTATAGTGTGTGTGATAAAGAAATGAGAAGTGTGAAATTTTTTAGAGAGGGTGATTGAGAGATTTGAGTGTGTGTTTGAGCGGAGAAAGAAATGAGAGTTGTGAATTATTTGGTAAAAGAATTGGGTATTTATAAGGTAAAAAGGGGGGTAAAAATTAAATTTATTTGGGGTAAAAAGTAGCCGTTGAGGCTTGCAACGTTCGGATTCGAACGGTCGATTAGTCGACCGTTGGGGGGTCGGCGACGCGTCGGGCGTTTTGCCCGTAACGGAGGGGGACGCGTCGGGCATGCTTATTTGGCCGGTCACGACCGTTCGTTCGGTCACCGTTACGGACGGTCTAACTTCATAACAAATTAACATTTAGAGTAAATTATACAAATGGTCCTTTAGGTTTGTACAATATTACATATTTGGTCCTTTAGTTTCATAAATGACATTGGTTGTCCTTGTTTCTGAAACTATTGACACGTTTGGTACTTTACCTAAATAGACATTAACTTTTCCCGTCAAACAAACAGGTTTTTATTGGTTTCAAATTCGTGGAGCGAAAGGAAAATGGACAGATTTACCCCCTCGTGCGTCACATGTGACCTATGACCATACTTGACGGGAAAAATAGACATTTGTTCCGTAAAGGACCAAACATGTCATTGGTTTTAGAAATAAGGGCTACTAGTGTAATTTATGAAACTAAAGGACCAAATATATAATATGGTACAAACCTAAACATGTCATAGTCACAGTAATTTTAATGGCCAAGAACACCAAAGGAAGACTAACTGAATAAACAAACAACAAAAAGAACAAATACTCAGCATCCAATTAAAACTAACCCATTTTGATCAAACACATAACATAGTTTAAGTACAAATTAGCCAATGCATAATATATAAACTTCTGAATTTATATAAATCAAAGGCTAGGGACCAACTAATTGTGCGATTATTAATTACTATAAAAAATATCCATAACCAGATAAAGATTAGGAGATAGAGTTTTATTAGGAATAGATTTTGTCTAGACTCTAGAGTTCTATAAATAGGGCTTTAGGGTTTGTAATTTCATGCCATATTTCAGCAATCGCCATTTAGTTAAAAAAATTACACTTGTAGTCCTTATTTCAAAAAGGCTTTGCACTCGTGGTCATTTACAGTAAAGGGTGTTAAAAAAAAAATTTAACTCACCCCATGTGCAATGCACATGAGGGTATTTTAGTCATTTTCACATTCACTCTCTTTCGTGAACCACCCACCCCATCACCCTCATTCTCTTCTGCTCTTTCACTCCCACAATCTCCTTTCCATCAGTGTTATCATCAAGAAAAACTCATACTTCAGAAAGAAAGCTACTAGAAGACTTTGGTATCACAAATCAAAACTTAAAAGTCAAACAGACTTCTTCAAAGTCAAGCAAGAAATTCTTAATAAGTTTGCAGCGAATGAGAGGTTAGGAAAGGAAAGAAAAGAAAAGAATTAAGGAAGGAAGTTCAAATAAATGGAGCTTAACAGAGTTAATTTCTGTTTATTATTTTTTGTTTAACAAATCTATAAATTTTTTGTCAACATCATTATATACGGGGAAATTGTTACAGAAAAACCTAGTCAAACCCATTTTATTAGTAGATAAGTAATTTAGAAGACAATGTTTTATTAATTATTAGATTAGATATCTTTAATTTAGATAAAGGCAAGGGATTAGAGTTATATTAGGATTAGGACGTCTTTTATTATAAATAGACCATTAAGGTTGTAATTCGGTTTTATGCTTAATATTATTAATATCAATTGGGAGAGAGACTTACCTCTAGACTTACATTTTCAAGTTTGTTCAGATCTCAATTACTTAAAATAGAAAGGATTAAGGTTTTCATATTGGCATATAAAACAAATAACCTAAGTACTTCATTTTTCATAATAACAAGTATGCAAATTTAAATTTTTATAGTTTATACTAACCTGCATTTATCCAAGATCTTCTTGTCTAGCCTGACCACCACTACCCGAATTATTATTATTATTGCTGTTGTTCCCTGATCCACTATTGCTCGATTCAGCAGATGATCCAAATCCAGTAAAAGGCCAAGGTAAGTTTATCCTAAACCGTCTCTCCATACTTCTTGGAGTATCAGGATTCTCCTGAGAATCACCACCACCACCAGCCCCTGCACCACCGGTACTCCGGCCACCACCACCGCCACCAGAACCATCACGTGATCTGTTCTCATATTCTGGGTCATCAGTAGGTAACTCATACCGACAAACAGGACAAGAGTTATGGAGCTCCAGCCATGGTGTTATACAATCCTGATGGTAAACATGCTTACATGGCAATTGCTTGGCCTGTTCATGGAGTTCAAAGCTATCTTTACACACAGCACAATCAGAACAATCTGAATCCAACAAATCGTTTGTGATTTTGATGTTAGGTAAGTTTTGAACCACTGATTTTGATGCAGGTGGTGTGCCATAGCGATTAGGGTCGTTTTCAGCGAGTTGTTGGATCAATTGCTCTAAACCTGGACCAATAAAGTAATCCCCTAAATTTGGCGGAACCCTAAATCCCGACGGATCACCATCGTTACCGTTCTCGATTACAAATTGAATGTTGGCACCACCTGCTCGTAATGTGGTGAGGTAATTCTGAAGAAATGCGAAAGGATTAAACTCACCAGGGTTCTGAAAGCTATCAGATCTCGAAAGAGAACCGCCGATAAGAGCAGAGAGATCGGTCGGATTCTGAAAATCACCACCGGCAGTACCGCCGCCGGCGCCGGAGCCACGGGATGTGGTGGAGAAGACTAACGGGAAACCTCTGGAGAAAGGAGCAAAAGGAGAAGCATCATCGTCATCTTCAAAGGCGAGAAAGGGATTCTGGGCGGTTGGGCTAGGGTTAGGGTTTTCGTATTCTTCAAGGAAACTGCCGTTACATTCAGGGCAAAAGAGTTCGGCTGAGTCAATAGGTGAAGGTGTAATGGAGACGGTACGGTTACATTCATAACAGAAGTATAACTTCGCGGTTGCGCCGTGAGTGTTGCCGCAGGCGTCGCCGCCACGGCCGCCGCTGTAGATTCCTTGAGACATGGCGTTGATTTAATAGGAAAACTGGTAAGAAATTTCTGATATTGTTATAATTTTACTATACAATTAAGGCCCTATTAGCAATTGATCAAAGAACTTGAAGATTATAAAAGTAAGAAACAAGTAAGAAGATGGAGAGAATTATAATCACTTATGCAAGTGTATTATTAGGTGCACTTTGCTTCTTTACATGATGGGGTATTTATACTATAAAATTTACTATTGATTTACCATGCTACATTAATTAGTAGACAAGAACATTTATGATAGATTTGGAAATATTGAAAATGATTTACCCTAAGGTTGAATTGTGTTCATGCTAGGGTTGAAAATGTGTCCATCCACATATATAGATTTTATAACACTCCCCCTTGGATGACACTTTTTCAAAACTGAGTTCAACTTTAAAGTACTGCCTCATTAAAAACCTTGCTAAAGAAAAATCCAGTGGGATAAAAACTTTTAGCGAAGGGAAAAAGAGTGCAGTGTATAGTTGACCCCCCTCATGTAGACATCTATCACATCTGATGAACATGTCGCATTCCAATACTGTGAACATGTTTTCTGAACATTGCAGTAGGGAGTGACTTTGTGAAAAGATCTGCTGAATTATTACTAGATTGGACGTATTTCATTTCGATCTGATTATCCTTTATCAGGTCTTGAGTGTATGAGAAAAATCTTGGGGGTATATGCTTGGTTCTATCAGTCTTTATATATCCTTCTTTCATTTGTGTAACACAAGCTGCATTGTCTTCATGAATCACAGTTGGATTTTTTTCCCCCTCTAGTCCACACGAAGTCAAAATGAGTTTTGTCATCGATCTTAGCCACACACACTCTCTGCTGGCTTCATGAAGTGCGATGAGTTCGGCATGATTTGATGATGTCGCGACAAGTGTTTGCTTTTGGGAGCGCCATGAAATAGCAGTGCCTCCACTCATAAAAACATATCCCGTTTGAGACCTAGCTTTATGAGGATCAGATAGATAACCTGCATCTGTATAGCCGACTAACTCTTGTTTTGAATCATTAGAATAAAATAGACCTAAATCAACAGTTCCTCGAAGGTATCGAAAAATATGTTTGATACCATTCCAATGTGTTTTAGTAGGAGTTGAACTAAATCTTGCTAACAAATTAACAGCAAAAGAAATGTCGGGTCTAGTACAATTTGTAAGATACATTAAAGCTCCAATTGCACTGATATATGGTACTTCTTGACCAAGAACCTCTTCATTTTCTTCACGAGGTCTAAAGGGATCGTTGTCAACGTTAAGTGATCGAACGACCATTGGAGTGCTTAATGGATTCGCTTTATCCATATTGAAACGTTTCAAAATCTTTTCTGTATAATTTGATTGATGGACAAGTATTCCATTATTCATATGCTCAATTTGTAAACCAAGACAATATTTGGTTTTACCAAGGTCTTTCATTTCAAATTCTTTCTTTAAAAGTACAGTTGTTTCATGGATTTCCTTATGTGTCCCGATAAGGTTCAAGTCATCAACATAGACGGCTAGGATTACAAACCCGGATATTGTTTTCTTAATAAAAACACATGGGCAAATACTATTATTGGTATAACCTTTACTTATTAAGTAATCACTTAAACGTTTATACCACATGCGTCCAGATTGCTTCAACCCATACAAGGATCGTTGTAACTTAATTGAATACATTTCCTTGGGTTTTTCACTTAGTGCTTTTGGCATTTTAAATCCTTCAGGAACTTTCATGTAAATATCACTATCAAGTGATCCATACAAATAAGCTGTGACAACATCCATTAGACGCATTTCTAAATTTTTTGGAAACCACCAGGCTGATTAGATATCTAAACGTTATTGCATCCATAACTTGGGAATATGTTTCTTCATAATCAATTCCTGGTCTTTGAGAAAAACCTTGGGCTACAAGTCTAGCTTTATATCTTATAATTTCATCTTTCTCATTTCGTTTTCGTATAAAAACCCATTTATAACCAACAGGTTTCACATTTTCTGGTGTGAGGGCAATGCGTCCAAAAACATTACGTTTATTCAACGAATTTAATTCAGCTTGCATGGCTTCTTTCCATTTATCCCAGTCATGTCTATTCTGACATTCAATGACAGACTTTGGTTCAGGATCATAATTCATAATTTCACATGCAACGACATAAGAAAATATTTCATCAACATTTTCTATTTCATCCCGGTTCCATAATATATTTGTTTGACCATAATTGATGGAAATCTCATTGTTAACATCATTCATTTCCTCTTGTGGAGGAGTTTCAATATTTTGTGTTTCTTCAGTAATACTTTCCTTATGATCATTCGCATTTTCTGCATTCTTTCTTTTTCTAGGATTTTTATCCTTGGAACCAATTGGTCTTCCACGCTTTAAGCGTGCTCTAGACTCTTGAGTGACTTTATCACCAGATTTTTCATTTGGTATTTCAATTCGGGCTGGAGCATTAACAGCCGGTATATGTGATTTTGTCACTCTTTTGGTGTCAGTAAATGCATCAGGCAATTTATTTGCAATTTCCTGCAAGTGCATTATTTTTTGAACTTCTTTTTCACATTGGTTAGTTCGAGGATCAAGATATAATAGTGATGGCTCACACCATGATACATCTTTTTCTTTGTTTTTCTTTTCTTCTCCCAATGTTGGAAAGTTTGCCTCATCGAAGTGGCAATCTGCAAAACGTGCTGTAAAAACATCACCTGTTAAAGGTTCAAGATATCTTATGATTGAACTTGTTTCATACCCAACATATATTCCCAACCTCCTTTGAGGTCCCATTTTTGTACGCTGTGGTGGAGCAATAGGAACATATACAGCACGACCAAAAACTCTAAGGTGGGAGATGTTTGGCTCTTGGCCAAAAGCAAGTTGTAAAGGAGAGTATTTATGATATGCACTTGGTCTTATACGAATTAATGATGCAGCATGTAAAATAGCATGACCCCATATAGAAACAGGAAGTTTTGTTCTCATTATTAATGGTCTAGCAATTAACTGAAGACGTTTAATCAAAGATTCAGCTAAACCATTTTGTGTGTGTACATGAGCAACTGGGTGTTCAACAACAATTCCTACAGACATACAATAATCATTAAATGCCTGAGACGTAAATTCACCAGCATTATCCAATCTTACTCTTTTTATAGTATGATCAGGAAAATGTGCTCTTAGTTTAATGATTTGTGCAAGAAATTTTGCAAATGCAACATTACGTGTTGATAATAGACAAACATGAGACCATCTACTTGATGCATCTATTAAGACCATAAAGTATCTAAATGGTCCACATGGTGGATGAATCGGTCCACAAATATCTCCCTGGATTCTTTCAAGAAACGCAGGGGTTTCTGTTTCAATTTTAATAGGTGAAGGTCTTATAATCAACTTACCAAGGGAGCATGATACACATCGAGTTGTTTTACCTATATGAGGGATCTTATGATCTTTCAATGGATGCCCATGAGTGTTTTCAATTATTCTCCTCATCATTGTTGAGCCTGGATGTCCTAACCTGTCATGCCATAAGCTAAATATACTAGGATCGTGACTATTTACTTTGACTACCATGTGTGACTCTGCCATGTTTATATGTGTGTAGTGTAGACCACATTGTAGTAATGGTAGTTCTTTCAATACATGACTTTTATTAGTAATGTGTAATATTTTCTCATTATGTGCAGTCACACTTTGAGTGTCATATCCATTATGATATATGTCCTTAAAACTTAATAAATTTCTCTTCGATTTAGGAGAAAATAAAGCATTATCTACCAAAACGTGTGTACCATTAGGTAGTATAAAATTAGCTTTTCCTACACCTTCTATCAAGTCCCCTGGACCCGATATGGTGTTTATGCTTGCCTTTGTTGATTTTAGTTCAGAAAAATATTTCTTAGACTTAAGGATAGTGTGCGTGGAACCACTATCTAGAATACACAGATCTCCAACCATCGATTGTTGTTTTGCTCCAGTAGAGTTCATATCAAACTTGAAAAATGGAAAAACATAAGTTATTATACAGATTATTAGAAATTCATTACATGAAAACAAGGGAAATCCTAGTTTAACGAAATGCATAGACGAATTACAAAGATGAAAACATAAACATAATTATGATTTAGACATGAGTGATTAAGCTTCATATTACTCCATGTCATTCAAGAAATCAGAAGCATTTAGATCAGTGTTTTCAGATTGATCCACAAAGTTTACTTCTTTCTCCTTTTGCTTAAGTGAAGCTTGATATAGCTTGCAAAAGTGAGAAGGTGTGCGACAAGTACTTTTCCAGTGACCCGTGCTACCACATCTATAACACACACTTTGATTGTTCTGAGAAGCACTTGCTTCAGCATCATGTTTGGTGGTCTGGTTTTGTGAATGGACTTTGTTAACTTGTGGGGCATGATAAGTATTGTTTCTTGGACCACGTCCATATCCACGTCTACGTCCATGACCATAACCACGACCACGACCACGACCATAAGGGTGACTTCGACCAAAGTTTTGGTTTCGGTTATTAGTATAGTTTTGAGTAAAACGACCTCGTCCACGGCCACGACCACGTCCCCTGGTGTTATTTCGAGGACCAACGTTTTCTGCAGCATTGATTTCAGGGAGTGCTGCTGATCCTGTGGGACGGGACTCATGATTCCTCATTAAGAGCATATTGTGTTGCTCAGCAGTCAGAAGATATTCTTGCAATTCAGAATATGTTGAGAATTTTTGCAATCGCAAATTCTCTTGCAAAGTAACATTTGATGCATGGAATGTGGAGTAAGTTTTCTCCAACTTTTCTGCATCTGTCACAGGATCTCCACAAAATTCAAGTTGTGAACATATCCTGAACAACGCATAGAATTAAAAGGGTTAGTAAACATAGTTTTCATAAATTAAAAGGGTTAGTAAACATAAGAATAAAATTAGTACAATAATAAATGTAAGTATGTTAGTAGTCCCAAGATTAGTAGTCCAAATGTCATCATAATGTCCTTGATTAAATGTGTTTGGTTTCATTCCTTTTATTTATTTATTATTATATTATAACTTATTGTTATAAGAAATATTTACCTTAAGTAATTAACTTAATTAAGTAAATGTACATTGTGATTGAGTTGATCTTCCTTGATTAAGAACTTTCGTGCTGATAACGTGTTATAATTTTACTACAATTAAGGCCCTATTAGCAATTGATCAAAGAACTTGAAGATTATAAAAGTAAGAAACAAGTAAGAAGATGGAGAGAATTATAATCACTTATGCAAGTGTATTATTAGGTGCACTTTGCTTCTTTACATGATGGGGTATTTATACTACAAAATTTACTATTGATTTACCATGCTACATTAATTAGTAGACAAGAACATTTATGATAGATTTGGAAATATTGAAAATGGTTTACCCTAAGGTTGAATTGTGTTCATGCTAGGGTTGAAAATGTGTCCATCCACATATATAGATTTTATAACAGATATAACTTTTTGAGTTTTCACAGAGGGGGTTAGAAGTAAGTGTTGCGTCAAATGTTAAAATGGTGTTGTTCAAAAAAAAAATGTTAAAATGGTGATGTTTACACCATAATTTTTAAATCATCTATCATAATTTATGTTTGTTATACTTATACAATTAGTGTAAAAACTTATACTATGTGACATAGGAAGTAAATATTATAGTGCAGAAGTGAATTCCCAAATGTTAAACACTCTGACCAATCTCACCAATGCGTAATTGAGTAATAAGTTTTGAATTTTCATTTATTTAAAGAACCCATAAAAAACTTCTTGTTTCATTTTAAATTTATGTCTAACTAAAAACTTCTCATTTCTTATATTTGATGGGCTCCACATAATAAAATACTATTATTAATAAGGACCCCACCACTAACTATCCACTAATTATCTTTCTCTTTCCAAACCAATCTTATATTATAATTAAAATTATTACTAATGACCTCACTACTAACTATCACCTTAAAACTTGTGCAAATGTCAAATGAGAAGTTTTTTGTGGGACCGAGGGAGTAGTATTGTTGCATTTTATATTTATTCACCACAAAATAACATGTGTAATCTATTAATTTTTTAATATTATATTATCTTTTGATTTTGACATTTGTATTGTTCTAATGATTAGGCACATAAGTTGTCATAAATAATAGGCATCAATATTATTTCTCATTTTTCATTCTATCATTATTATTAGGTTGATAAAATGTTAAGATATGTATTAGAAATTTGTTCATCAAATTATAACCAACTCTTACATTTTATAAATCACCCATACATAAATTAATGTACAATTTTATTCATTTAAAGACTAACAAAACCTTCAAAATAATTATAAAAAAATATATAATAATAATAATAAGTGGAGAGTTATATAGAGAACTTATATTTTGTGTACAACCCAATCTAAACAATTGATTTTCGAAATCAACGGATCATGGAAGATACATGAATGGATTTGATGAGGGACCTTCAAATATTGGTTTGCATGTAGGTAATTCATGCATGTATACATATATGTTAGCACACATGTATGTTATTCATGTATTTATCATAAGTGTTATTTGTGCATGTATGTTTTCCAGTCTTTTTGATGTTCTTTTTAAGTATATGTTTGATTTGGGTTAAATGTTATTGGTTTACATATGTATTTACTAAATTCTGATTGAGTTAGGGGGTTTTTCTGTGTTACGTATGAAATATGAGTTCTCTATATAACTCGACCCATATTAATAATAGGCAGGTAAATATACTTCCTTCATCCCACGAAAAAGTCCTCATTTTTCCTTAAATTTTGGCCCCACAAATAAGTTCTAGTTTCCCATATTTAACAGGTTCACTTAATAAAGTAATATTATTATCAAAAATCTCACCACTAGCTATCTTCTAAAAACATTTTCTATCTCCAAACTAACTTTATATTTTAATAAAAATTATCACCAAGTACCTCACTACTAATTATCTCTTAAAAACTTATGCCAAAGAAAAATGTGAACTTTTTTGTGGTTTGAGTATTAAGACTGTACATAAGGGGAGTGTCGCCCCACGCGTCCCACCTCACCAACTAGTCCCCTCCCTTACATAAAGCCAAGCCCGACGCGTCCTTGGGTTGTTTGGTCGTCTAGGCAACTATTGTTGGTCGCCAAATTTTCAAAGGGGGAAGAGTTGTTTTCTAAAGAAATGGGTTTGGTCGTCTGCTACGTGGGTTTGGTCGTCTGTTACGTGAGTTTGGTCGGAGGTTTTTATGTGTTTGGTTGAGCTGATGTGGCAGCGGGTAACCAAACGGATTTGATCACCCCTTACGGGTAGTCTAAACATCAAGAGATTTTTAATCATTCTCTATTAATTTTTGATAATTAGCTTTACTATGACGCATACAAAAACCATTAAACTTTAATAGTTTATAAAAAGTCACAATGTGAAAATGGATGACATCGGGGATAATATTTTGTTGGATTGTTCATGACGATAAGGTATTTCGCAATGGTTAACTCGTCACTAATTTATTTGTTTTGTTATATCAGTGTCACATCATTTTTGTTTATTTTCTTTCTTGTTGACAAAAAATTGACAAGTTCATATCAACAATATATTTCTCCCTCTCTCCAACTCATCATTTTTGTTGTCGGATATTCAACCAGAAAAAGGAAAAGAATCAATCAACGTCTTGGTGCCAACAATATCACAAACCTACGAGACCGTTGCGAGTACTCTAAAACCATATGCATAAAACATAAACTCATTATGCTCTAAAAAATTAACATCTTCATCTTTTTAGATTACTTTTTAAACCGATGTGCTCTATTTATTTATTTTTGAATATGGTCAAGTATGTCATTTTTCTTTCTCTTTGTATAATTCTCATAAAATTTATAATTAGTATCTATCGCACACGATCATTAATACTCCCTCCGTCCCACAAAAAACTTCCCATTTTGCTTTTGCACATGTTTTTAGGTAATAGTTAGTGGTGGGGTAATTGATAATACTTTTGATTAAAATATAAAGTTAGATTGGAGAGAGAAAGATAGTTAGTGGATATTAGTGGTGGAGTTTTAATAATAATAGTTTTTTTATTGGATGGAGCCCACTAAATATGGGAAATGGGAAGTTTTTTGTGGGACAAAAGTTTAGAGTGAAATGAGAAGTTTTTTGTGGGACGGAGGGAGTAATTTTTTCAAAATAAAAATGTGCAACATGCCTATTTAACACGCAAATTAACAACTTTTTTACAATAAAAACTAACATACCCATGATTGGACCATTTGGAATGCACACTAATAACCTCTTATCAAAAGCCATACAATTTGTGGTTTATTTTTATTTGTGGTTTTTGTGGAAGTTTAAAAACGAGAAAGTCTTTCCTAAAGATATTCAGAGCAATGACCTAGTGATTTTTAGTAAAATACAGGAGTTTGCTTTTCTTTTTTGATGTGACTTAAAACTGTTCCCTATATATGATACGAGTTTAGTATGAAATGAGTTTGTATCAAGAATCCATAAACCATTACCAACCCAAACCAAAACATTCCTAAGTAAAACTAGTCAAAAACTGCCATCTCTACATTTTACTTAGACTAAAGTGATGTTTGATAGGAATAAAATGATTAAATGATGAATGATTTAACGGTCTAAATGATTATGAGGCTTTGTATAAAACTTGTTTTGAATGTGAATTTTTTTTATAAATATTCTGACTGCATAATGATTCAGCATATGTTATAAGAAAAAATTATTCAACAGTTTTTCTCTGTCCCATTCAGCATATAGTTCATTCAGAGGCACTAAACAAACGCACTGAATACTGAATGATGGATCATTGAGCGCTGAATGATTCCATTAAGCTGCAAACAAACACCACCTAAGGTCAAGAAATGATTTCAAAACAATACTAGAAAAAACTATGATGAATTCAATTGCTTTCTCCTTTTCAAGGTCTTCAACATCATATGTTTGTACATTATAGTGGCCAAAAACACAACAAAAAAACAACCATACCACCAACTAAAACTTCTAATTAGCCTGAAATTCAAGAAACATTCTCAACTTTTGTACAAGAAGCTCCCGACTTCCATACAACGGTTTACCACCACCAACCCAATCCTTCTCAAGCAACCCACTTTTCAAACTTGCAACCATTTCATGATGAAAACTCAACACAATTTGGTAAATTGAAGTCCTGAGAATATCACCCATGGAATACGCCTTTGAGTAATGAGGCCCGTCTTTCTTGTTCGATGAAACCCCGTTTGTTGTTATTGGGCCTCTTCTTGTTGGGCTCAAAGCAGCCCATTTGATGTTGGCGGGCCCGTTGTTTGGTGATTGGATGTTGGTCTTTTTGCCCATTGATGATTCAACAGCTAGTAAGCAAGCTAAAAGGGTGGAGATTGTGTTGGTATTGGAGCCAGAGAGCTGGGCTACTCCAAAACGGTCTTCTTTGTGGGAATGTATGGTTAGTGATGATGCAATTCGGGCACACCATGCACATACCTGTAAAGTCAAACTAGTCAACTATAGAAAAAGTAGTATTATTTCAGGCTGTTAAACTTAACCTTTCTAAATTACAAATTTACCCTTTTTAATTTTACATCTTTGGTCCTTGGAGTTTGTTTATATTATAATTGGAATGATATTATTTCTGTAATCACAATTAACTCATTAATGGTTGAGTAAATTACACAAATGGTCCTTTATGTTTGTACCGTATTACATATTTGGTCTTTTAGTTTCGTAAATTACACTGGTGGTCCTTATTTCTGATACTATTGACACGTTTGGTCCTTTACCTAAACAGACGTTTATTTTTCCCGGCACGTGTGATGCACGAGGGGGTAAATCTGTCATTTTTCCTTTCCCTTCACCAATTTGAAACCCATAAAAACCCGTCTGGTTTGACGGTAAAAGTTAACGTCTATTTAGGTAAAGGAAACGTGTCAATAGTTTCAGAAATAAGGACTACTAGTGCAATTTATGAAACTAAAGGACCAAATATGTAATACGCTACAAACCTAAAGGACCATTTGTGTAATTTACTCTTAGTTGTTTATGCAAAATGAACAAGAAAAATTTGAAGGTCAACCACAAACCCATCTAGACCAGTTAACCGCTAATGCACATGAAGCAATGACTAATTTAAAAGTGAAAAACTGAAAATATTCACCTGAAAATCATAAAACGGTTCGTTTAGTCTCGAAAATGAATTCATCTCAGATGAAGAAAGTAACTGATTTGACAACTGGAACGACTTCTGTTGAGAATTTCCCAACCCTTCACTCAGATCAAAAGTGAGCTGTTCTAATGGCTTCAAACAAACATTTATGACTTTTTTATAAGTCTCACCACTTTCTTCAAAAAAAGCAGCTCGGCGCCAGCTGTCAACGTTACTCTCACTGACCATACAAAGATCAAGATAAGCAAGATAACGAACAAGTGATCTAGGGTTTGTTTCTTCAAGGGCTGCAAGAAGGTGATCACTAGGGTTTGTTTCTGCTGCTGCTGATCCTTTTGGGGGAGCAAATGAGTGTCTTTTTGTAAGAAACACCTGTAAATAAAATTTTACAATTTCAATACACTTATGATTAGGTTGTGCTTTAATTAAAGATGTGTTTAAAGAATTAAACCTGAAGCAAATGATGATTTAGTTCCCAACAAAGGAACACAACACATGATGCAAAATAAAAAGCAATCTGCTCAATAACAAGATCTCCAAATGCCAGCTGTACTTTGTGTTCATTGATAAAAATAGGCAGTACTGATGAGATTAGGTATCCAGCACTTGAAAGCCTTACAGCTTTCACAATTGATTTACGCACGCCCATTTTGTAGCTGAAGAACAGAGGCCTCTGTTATCATGAACATGGAACATCAACAAATATCAAATAATATGACATTAAATACAAATTGATGCTTTCAGGTTGGATTTACAAATGAGATAACCAATTTAAAATCATACATATTACAAATGAGTAAAAGGTTTAATCACCTGAACAATGGGAAAATCCAAAATCCATCTCCTCGTGAACACATAATGTGATGCGTAAATCAAGCCAAGAGCGAAACCCCTAAGCCCTAATCCTCTGAAAATCCGGGAACCAGAAAGGCAAATAACACACAGAAAACCAGACACCCCACAGGAAACTAAGAACAACAAAAACCCTAACGTAACCCTAGATCTCCGTCTAAAATCAGGCGGTAACGGCTGACCTCTGTAGACGAAGATGAGTTTAAGCAGACCAAAAAAGAGTTCAACAGGCGAAACACCGCGAACAGGTTGAGGAGATGATACCAGAAAGAGCGAAGTGGAGAAGAGAACGAGAGAAATTTGGAAGAAAATGAAGGCGAAAATGGCGGCGATGATGGTGGATGATGGGATTAATAGGGAAATTAGGGATTTGCAGAGGAAGTAGAAGAGTGTTGAATGGAATGATTGCCAAATTAGAAACCCTAGAAATCTGTGTTTAGTGATTGTGGTGGTATGGTGATGGTATCCATTTTCTAATCTTCCGATCATCACTGTTGCTAGTTCGGAGTGGAATTGGAGGAAGAAACGGCGTGAGTAAGAACAGTAAATAGGAAGCAAATTTGGGGTTTCTGAAACAAATTAAGTGGTAATAGGCGGGAAGGAATCTGTGAGGAAACCACATACTATGAAAAGGGAATTAATTCTTGCATTATATTTTTTGCTTCATATATCACAACGTACAAGTAATACTGTATAAATACATAAAATAAAGTTTATGGTACATGTCTTAAAAAGTATGGTGCATAAATCACCCCTCTATAAAAGGGTTGAACATTGACAACAAAATTTTCGAAGATACTTGTATTATTGGTGATCGATCATCTTGGTAAAAAAAATCCAAAACGAATCGAAATTAACTGAAATCATGTACTTAGGGCATGTTTGAGAAAATTTATTAGCGGGGTTTATAAGCTTATTAAGCTAAAAAAAGCAAGATTCTTTGAGCTTAATAAGCTCATAAGCCCCGTTAATAAGCTTTCCCAAACATGCTCTAAGTTCAGTTTGCGTTTTTATAATTTCATGATTTTCGGTTTCCGTCCTATTTGTTTCGGTCAGGTACTCAGACAGGGGGTGAGCATTTGAGCTGAGAAAAACCGAATCGAACTGATAAACGACCGAAACCGAACCATAACTGAAACCGAAAACATGTGATCGGTTCGGTTTCCGCTTTTGAAAATCCTATCATTATCGGTTTCGGTGCGGTTCGGTTTCTGAACTGCGCTCACCCCTAACTTGTATCCTATATGATAATAATTTCCACGTTTGCATAAAATTAACAAGTTTAGGAAGTTTAGTATGTAAAAATTGGATCAAGTGACTTTATAATGCCAGCAATCGAGTTAATATCTTAATTAAATGGTAAAACAAAGAATGTAATTTCTTTTTGAAATGCATGGAGATCAATGGTATTATTATCTATCATATTATACATGTAGCATGATTTTATGAAAAAATTAAAATTAATTTATACGTAACCAAACTAGGTTTATTCAATATCTATCTGTTGGTCAAGTTGTTCATCTGTAAACCCAGATGCTTCAACAGTCCTAGTAACCCATTCCTTTAGTGGATCTTCATTCAAATCTAGCCTTAAAAGCCCTGCAAACATCCCTCCCATGAAAGCAACAGGTTCCTTAAAAAAAAAATATATGTTAAGAATATAAAATAAAATAAAAACAATTTAGCTAACACAAATACATATCATATTGGCCCAAAAAGGTTGAAATTCCTTATAAGTGTATCCTTAATGCATCCTAAGCATTTCATTCAAGCATTTAGGTTATGATTGTACTAACTCAAGTAAATGTTGAAACCAAACCTAGCATGATTATTGGTAGCAAACAAGTTGTATATGGAAGTTAAAAAATGACTATTTTTGAACTTGGAAAACATTACCAATGAACACTAAAAAAGACCTACAAATGGAACGCGTGATATTAAACATAAAAGGAAACACGTCAAATGGATCTAAAGTCGCCCAAAGAGTATTATGAATGCATAACAAACTCCTAAATGGTTCATTCAAAATATTTGTTTAATATAACTAATTAACTATTAATAATCATACTTGACACACCAATTACTCCACATGTAGGTGCAAAAGGGGCTAGTGGTAATTCTTCTTTTAGGACCTATCATAGTGCTCTTATTAACAAATATGTATGAGATTGTTACATCAAGATATTCATCCCCACGATTTTTGTTCTGCATAAAAAATGATCTTTGATCTGTATTAATGAGAAATTATAATTATAAACTAATAAATAAAATAAAGGAAACTAGACCTAATTCTATGCTTCATTTTCATGCCAGGCAATCAAATTCAGCAGGCAACATAAATTATATCATACATACACATATACACATAGAGAGAGATGTACATACTGTATAATGTATATGTATCTATACCATAATGTTACAGCTTATCTCTTATTCAGGGGCTTAAAAAATCAAAGTTTAAAAAACGATACTGAAATCATTACGATTGAAAACATGAACAAAGCAAAGCGATTACCTTCTTAAGAATACGCTCATCAGAAGGATTGAGGAAAAACGGTTTGGCTTTACAATTGTTGCTAGTACAGTTGATTTCTTACTTGATTTCAACCAACCGTATTCGTTGATTTCCACTGTAATATTTGATATAACAATAATTTCAAATACCAAATTAAAAAAATTCAATTCATCGTTATCAATTGCAATCTACAAACGAGCAGATTAAAGTTCAACGTATAACGAAATTACGGAGAACTTAAGGGAATATATGGATAGATAAGATTACCGGTGTGCATGATGATGTAAGAGGAATTGGGCACAACGATGATGCCATCTTGTTTTTTTGCTGCTTTGATTTTCGTTTCTTAAACCCTTCGATTCCAATCAACTCTTTTGTCCAGAAGGAACCTAATTTTGTTTACGCTTAAATTTCCCGGTTGTGAAAATATCGACAAAAAAAGCTTTCAAATTTTTTTACTCAAAATATAAATGTTGATAAAATTTTGTATGTGTAGAGAAAGATTTTACGGAAGAATAAGCTTTTGAAGAAATTTTCTTTTTGCTAGAAAGTCAAAAACATCCAAATGATCTATTGAATAAGTAAAAATTTTTAGAAAAAACTTTCATTGGAGATGCTCTTAAATCCATTTTATAAATAGAACGGGTAGGTTTTACTCTGTGTGATGTCGGTAATTTTCATATGATATCTACTCCTAAATACCACCTATGTCCACTACGATATTTAATTTACTGTTTACTAATATTCATACAATTTTAAATTTGTATTTTACAAAATTTGAATGTTATAAAATATTTCACTAGACAAATTTTCTAGTTTAAACCTTTGGTAAATATATACTACCTTCATATCAAATAAGTGATACATTTAAAGAAATATGATTTTTAAAGTAAAAAATTAAAAAAGTAATTTAAAGTATATTAAAGTCATATAGTTAGTGGAAAATAAGTCTCACTTCTTTTGAATAAAGTGATATTAATAATGTTTAAAAATAAAAGTAAAGGTCAAAGGGTAATTTCACTCTATTAAAGTAGATACTTAGTAGGAAAAAAATTCTACTATTTTTTTACCAAATAAAATAAGTTTTATAAATGTAAAGTGTACCGCAAAATTGTTATATTTGTTAGTTTGTTTGTAACATTCATACAAAAAAAGGATAAAATGAGAAGACCATTTCCTTGGAAAGGGTGCATGTAATATCATCAACACCTCTCTTCCTCCCCTTCAATTTGCCCTGGGTGGTTCCGTACCTGCCAAAAACACCGATCCAAACCACCCCGGCCCCATATAAAACACCCACACACACAAATCTCCTTTTCACCTCTCTAAAATCCGATCAAAACCCACACTATTGATGCTTCCACTTCAATTTCACCATCAAAATCTATCACACCTATTAGTACGATCATGTTCTTATGCTCGAAACGTATTGAATGTCTGTTTAATTTTGCTTTTTTCAGTTTTTTGTTGTTTGCAAGTCTGTATCATCAACTTAATTTCAATGAACCCTAATAGGTTTTGAATTTTGCTTTCCTCAGGTGTAGCATAGGAGATAAGGATTGACTGACGTCATCAATTGGTCTAGTTTGGACGATTTGAACTGTAGCTATGACTTCTCTTCAACTATTACAGTTAACGGAACGTGGCCGTAGCCTGTTTTCTTCTGGTCGCAGGTATATTAGGGTTTAATTTTTCAGTTAGTTCAATTGATAGTTCATGATTCATATTTGACTAGTTCGATTGTGTTTATCATATGTTTATTGTTACATAATCTTGTGAATTTAATTTTTCGGAGATTTTATGATTTCTATAATTCGGATTAGTGTTAATTGTGGAGTATATGAATAATTTGAAATTATAAACTAAAAACTTCATTATTCACTATTTCACCATTTGCAACAATGCATGCAAACTCAGTACAACTGTAATAGGTAATCCATATGAATTATCCTTTCTTCTAATGACCTTTTTTGTATCTTAATAATGGTTATAGAATGAATAAGTGACTAGTACATACACTCAATTTGGAATTTAATAAGTATTTGGTTGTCGAGTATACGCTTTGACTTTTGGATTGGGGAGGTTGCTATGGTTGACTTGTTTAATTTGATTACTCATAAATCTTTATTTTGTAACTTGGGACGCATTAGAATACACAATTGATGTCAGGGCTTTCCAAACTGGAAAATTACATTTAGATTTAATTTCTTGATTAATTACCAAATATATTGAATGAATATGATACGAACCGGTAATTAAAAACACTAATCGAATGCTTTATTGATAATCCTGGAATTGGAGAACCAGGTTTCTCCCTAATAACAATAAACGACAAGATAAACAATAAACGACTCAATTTCTCAATGAATAAAACGAAAGACCTGATCTATGTTTATATAGACCCGGCTCCTAACCCTAACCTAATCCTAACAGGAAACGAATTCAAAAATAAAGGGATAAGCATTCGATATTTAAATATTATCTATTTGATAATGATACTTATCTAATTTTAATTAATTAGGATCGTATCATTACTCCGCCCCCGAAAAACACCTTGTCCTCAAGGTGTGGCTTCAAGTGATTCCCGGATCCCATGTTTTGACTTGTAATACCATGTTTTGTAGACCAAAGTAATACCACAAAACAGGCACAACAAATTGTTGACCCAAGCGAGTTGAAAACGAAGCAAAAGAATACCCAGCTGTCCGAACGGGTATGGGGAAACCGTGCGAGCCGAATCGAAATTCAGGACCACTCGTGTAAGCAACGGAGGAAGAAATCTTCGGCTGATGTTGTGGTTGTACGGTTGACAGTGGTCGTGGGTGCGTCAAAGTGGCGTATTGGGATGGTGGAAGTGGTTGAGTATGGTGGAGTGGCGGTATGGTGGCTGCTACCGTGACAGCCAATGGCGGCAGTATTTTGGCAGAGGCAGTCACAACCGGTGGCGGCGAGTACTGCGGAGGTTGTTGCTGTTTCTGCTGGAGACTGAGGAGAATCGTCATCATCTCTTCCTGTTTCCGATTCATCTCCTCGAACCTCTGCTGCGATTCTGCTTGCATGGCGGCCATGCGCTGCTGCGTTTCGGTTTGTATGGCTTCGATGCGACTAAACTGTTCCGCGGTGGCAGCTTTGTGCTCCGCTAGATCATTGTCGATATCCACCACTTTTTTGGTCATCCCGGGATCTTGTGCTCTGATACCAATTTGTATGGCTTCGATGCGACTAAACTGTTCCGCGGTGGCAGCTTTGTGCTCCGCTAGATCATTGTCGATATCCACCACTTTTTTGGTCATCCCGGGATCTTGTGCTCTGATACCAATTTGATACGAACCGGTAGTTAAAGACACAAACAATCGAATGCTTTATTGATAATCCTGGAATTGGAGAACCAGGTTTCTCCCTAAGAACAATAAACGACAAGATAAACAAATAAATCGACTCAATTTCTCAATGAATAAAACGAAAGACCTGATCTATGTTTATATAGACCCGGCTCCTAACCCTAACCTAATCCTAACAGGAAACGAATTCAAAAATAAAGGGATAAGCATTCGATATTTAAATATTATCTATTTGATAATGATACTTATCTAATTTTAATTAATTAGGATCGTATCAGAATACTTGATTTCAATAATGGATTTTACAATAATGTAGGAAAACACTATTACTGGTCACTGGGATTATAGTTGCTGGTGGGACTGCTGCATATATGAGATCACAAAACAGGATAAAAAGGCCCAACGGGCCAGGTCAATTGAATGGATTGGGATATGAAGATGAACAAGCAGAATTGCATGTAGGGAATAAAATAGTTATTAAAAAAAGTAGGCAAAAAAAAGGACTGAAATCGTTACAAGTTTTGGCTGCAATTCTGTTATCCCATATGGGCAGATTGGGTGCAAGGGACCTTTTGGCTCTTTTAGCCACAGTGGTAATTAACTAATTATTCAATCTAACTTTTAGCTGTTTGTGCAAGCTGCTCTGCTTTCTATCCTCTTCTAGAGTTCCTAAATTTTCTAAAAGTAAATTACAGAAATGGTCCTTTAGGTTTGTACCATATTACATATTTGGTCCTTTAGTTTCATGAATTACACTGGTAGTCCTTATTTGTGAAACTATTGACATGTGTAGTCCTTTACCTAAATAGACGTTAACTTTTCCCGTCAAACATACAGGTTTTTATGGGTTTCAAATTGGTGAAGGGAAAGGAAAAAGGACATATTTACCCCTCGTGCATCACACGTGACCATACTTGACGGGAAAAGTTAACGTTTGTTTAGGTAAATGACCAAACGTGTCGATAGTTTCAGAAATAAGGCCTACAAGTGTAAATTATGAAACTAAAGGACCAAATATGTAATATGGTACAAACCTAAAGGACCATTTGTGTAATTTACTCATTTTTAATTATTTTTTCTTTTATTTATGTATTATATTCAGGTTTTAAGAACTGCTGTGAGCAATAGATTAGCAAAAGTTCAAGGATTCCTCTTTCGTGCTGCTTTTCTTAGACGAGTGCCGATCTTTGTTCAATTGATTATTGAAAACATTATGTTATGTTTTGTTCAATCAGCCTTGTATTCTACATCCAAGTATATAACAGGGACCTTAAGCTTAAGGTTTAGAAAGATATTGACAAAGCTTATTCATGCACAATATTTTCAGGTTTCTTGTTATTTTTATTAATTATTATATTATTATTATGTTTTCTAATTGGCAATTGTTTGTTTGGATTGTAGAACATGATATATTACAAAATGTCGCATGTTGATGGGCGAATAACTAATCCTGAACAAAGAATTGCTAGTGATGTACCAAGATTCTGCTCAGAATTGAGTGATCTTGTACAGGAAGATCTTACAGCAGTTACTGATGGTCTGCTATATTCTTGGCGCCTCTGTTCTTATGCAAGTCCCAAATATATAGTTTGGATATTGGTAATTCACAATTTTAATTTTATCCTGCTTCACATAGTAAATAATAATATTTCATTTATTATTTATCATTATTAATGTTGACTTGTCCAAAAAATTAGAATCATTTATCATTATTAATGTTTATGTATAAGTTATGAATTATGATCATAAAAATTAAGGCAACTGCCATTAAATACTTAAATAGCAATACACTTTAGGTGGTGGTCTGTTTTGATAATTATAAGTTTTTAATGTCTGTTCTGGTAACTACAAGTTTTTAACCAGCTAATTTTCGTTATTATAGTTTTAAAAATGTAATAAATAATTTGCGCCCTAAAAAAGTTCTTTTATCTACCAGATAGGGACGGAAAAAACTCTAATCACCAATCTAGGTTGACTAAAAACTTGTAATTGCCAAAATGGACCATAAGAAGTTTAATTACCAAAACGGACTACCGGCTAAAGTAAATTGCTATATTATGATATTTGCCCTCTAAATTATATCGTTTCAGCAATAATCTAATTTTTTGTAATAAAATGGTTTAGGAGGTCTTGTGCATTAAATATACAATCTTGGTGACCTTTGACCCGTTTGACCTGTTTTCTTTTTAGCTGTCTTTTATATTTTATTCATTTGAGATAAAATATAATCTGAATCAGCACATTTTCAGGCATATGTGGTGGGAGCAGGAGCAACTATCAGAAACTTCTCTCCTGCATTTGGCAAACTAATGTCTAAAGAACAAGAACTCGAGGGTGAATATCGACAACTTCACTCAAGGTTAAGGACTCATGCAGAAAGCATAGCATTTTACGGGGGTGAAAACAGAGAAGAATCCCATATTCAGCAGAAATTCAAGCAACTTTTTAAGCATTTGAAAAAAGTCCAACATGATCATTGGTGGTTTGGAATGGTTCAAGATTTTTTATTAAAATATCTTGGAGCTACTGTTGCTGTTATCCTAATTATTGAGCCCTTCTTTTCTGGTACTTTGAGACCAGATACCTCAACATTAGGGCGGGCAGAAATGTTGAGTAATCTCAGATATCATACAAGTGTCATAATATCACTATTTCAGTCATTGGGAACTCTTTCCATAAGTTCTAGACGCCTTAATCGTCTCAGGTATATTTTTTTTTAATTTTAAATTTAACCTGATTATTGCCTTTTTCATAATTAAATAAACTATCAACTCTATTTATATAATTTTGATTCTCAAACATGAAAGTTATAACTTCCCAAAGGGAGATGATTTTTACACCACAAAAAAATACTTACACACCACAATCTATGTTTTGGTACTCTTGTACAGTCAGCTTTAAGACTTGTACAAAAAAAAGATTGATTTGCGACGTTTTACAAAAGTAATTTCTGTCATTATGGAACTTGTAATCAGTTATATTTCATCCAGAACTAAGTCATGTAGAGGGTTAGAATGGTAATTTTCTGCCATTCATGCTTTCCATTTAGAACGCTTATCAAACAGCCGTATTTTATTCGGAACACAGTCCTAACAGAGCATTTGAAACATTCAGACATTTTTAATTAAATCTTCATCATATATTTTAGCAGGAAAAAAGTAAATTTTCACATAATAATTATTTTTATTTTTAACTTGCAGTGGGTATGCAGATCGTATACATGAACTTATGGCTATATCTAGAGAGTTAAGTCCAAAAGATGTACCGTCTCTACAAAAAAGAGGGAGTAAGAATTATATAACTCAGGCAGACTACATAGAGTTTGATGGAGTCAAGGTACCTGAAAATTCCTTCCTCACAAATATGTTTTTAGAGTAAATTACAGAAATGGTCCTTTAGGTTTGTACCATATTACATATTTGGTCCTTTCGTTTCATAAATTACAATGGTAGTCTTTATTTTTGAAACTATTGACACGGTTGGTCCTTTACCTAAACAGATGTTAACTTTTCCCGTCAAACAAACGAGTTTATATGGGTTTCAAATTGGTGAAGGGAAAGAGAAAGGGAAAAGGGTAGATTTACCCCCTCGTGCATCACACGTGACCATACTTGACGGGAAAAATAAACATTTGTTAGGTAAATGACCAAACGTGTCAATAGTTTTTGAAATAAGGACTACCAGTGTAATTTATGAAACTAAAGGACCAAATATGTAATATGATACAAACCTAAAGGACCATTTGTGTAATATACTTTATGTTTTTATTTGTTTATTTATTTTGAAACCAAATTTTTGTGTAATTTACTCTTATGTTTTTATTTGTTCATTTATTTATTTTGAAACCAAATTTTTTGCTTTCAGGTGGTTACTCCAAGTGGTAATGTCTTGGTAGAAGACTTGACTTTAAAGGTCGAATCAGGGTCTAATCTTTTAATTACAGGTATCTAATTACACTAATTGTCCCTGCGGTCTTCACGAAATTACGGATTTCGTCCGTCGACTTTTTTTATTACACAAATAGTCCCTAATTTTGAAACTTGTAAGTTGTAACATCAATGGTCTCTAGGCTTTGAAACTTGTAACATCAACGCTCACTAAAAACTTAAGGTTCTTTTGTGCTATAAGGACCATTGGTGTTACAAGTTTCCAAATTACATGCAATAAATAAAGTCTAGAGACGAAATTCGTAATTTTTTACAAACCATAGGGGCAATTTATGTAATTTACACATTTAAAAATAAGTGTAGACATCTTAACAATAGCCTAAAAAATATTAACCTTAAATTATACAACTTTTTATGCAGGACCTAATGGCAGTGGAAAAAGCTCACTATTTAGAGTTTTGGGAGGGTTGTGGCCTTTGGTTTCTGGACACATTGTGAAACCTGGAGTTGGTTCAGATCTGAATAAAGAGATATTTTATGTTCCCCAAAGACCGTATACAGCTGTAGGAACACTTCGTGATCAGTTGATATATCCTCTTACCTCAGATCAAGAACTTCAACCACTCACTCACACTCAAATGGTAGAATTATTGAAAAATGTAAGAATTTTTTCCGTCTTATCTCAGTAAAACATCGATTTAAGGATAACTTTTCTCAAATTGGATTCGCTTAAAATGGATTGTTATTATTATGGGATAATTTCATATACGTCCTTGCGAAATCTTAAAATTCTAACATATATCCTTTTACCTAATATAACAATATCAACTCATTTAAAATTTAAAAAAGCATAAATCCTAATATAAATTAATGGTAAAATGTCCTAAATACCCTTAAGGTTAAAGGGTTTTTTCTTGCCAAACTGCATTTTCTTTCGTCAAGTGTATTTAGGCTATTTTGCCAATAATTTAGATTAGGATTTATGTTTTTTAAAATTTATAAGACTGAAATATTATTATATTAGGTAAAACGATATATGTAAGAATTTTGAGATTTTGGAAGGATATATACGTGATAATGAAGTTTGCAAGGATGTATGTGTAATATTGGAAGTTTGCAAGGACGTATATGAAATTATCCCTTATTATTATTTTTATTTTTTTTAAATAATTTAACAGGTTGACCTTGAGTATTTACTAAATCGCTACCCGCCTGAAAAAGAGATAAATTGGGGTGAGGAATTGTCTCTTGGAGAACAACAAAGATTAGGAATGGCAAGACTTTTTTATCACAAACCAAGATTTGCAATTCTTGATGAATGCACAAGTGCTGTAACAACTGACATGGAAGAACGTTTTTGTGCTAAAGTTCGTGCAATGGGAACATCATGCATCACTATCTCTCATCGACCTGCTCTTGTTGCATTCCATGATCTTGTACTCTCATTAGATGGAGAAGGTGGTTGGAGAGTTAATGACAAAAGGTTCAATTTTTAAGTCTTTTTTTTTTATTTTTTTCAAAGAGTAAATTACACAAATGGTCCTTTAGGTTTGTACCATATTACGTATTTGGTCCTTTAGTTTCATAAATTACACTGGTAGTCCTTATTTCTGAAACTATTGACACATTTAGTTTTTTTACCTAAACAAACGTTAACTTTTCCCTTCAAGTATGGTCATGTGTGATGCACGAGGGGGTAAATCTGTCCCTTTCCCTTTCCCTTCACCAATTTGAAACTTATGACGGGGAAAAGTTAAAGTTTGTTTAGGTAAAGAACCAAACGTGTCAATAGTTTCAGAAATAAGGACTACGAGTGTAATTTATGGAACTAAAGGACCAAATACGTAATACGATACAAACCTAAAGGACCATTTGTGTAACTTACTCTTTTTCAAATGTAAATTACATATATCGTCCCTGTTGGTTGCATTTATTCGTCCCTCAACTTTTCTTGTTATGTGGATAGTTGGTGTTGGAAGTTCAAAGTTAGGGAGGGACTATCTGTGTAATAAAAAAAGTGGAGGGACGAAATCTGTCATTCAATAGAAAAAACAGGGACAATAATGTGTATATATCATTGCTTGCTTTTTAAAGTTAAATTTAATTTACAGGGAGGAATCCCAATTTGGCAATGGTATTGATATCGAGTCTCCTAAACTGAAGTCAACTGAATCAGAACGTCAAAATGATGCAATGGCAGTTCAACGTGCATTTGAAAATACAAGAAATGTGAATTTCAATCTACCTTTTTTTATTTACACTTTTAGAAATTCTAATTGTTTTTAAGAAACAAAGTAAAATTTATTTTGGGAGGGAGTTTGTATGGTTTTTGAAATCAACTAATCATAATTAACAAATAAAAGTAATTAAATTTGCAGGAGTCTGCTTTTACTAGCTCCAAATCTCAGTCATATTTTTCAGAGTTAATAGCTGCATCTCCATCTGAGGATACTGATACTCCATTGCCAGCTGTCCCACAACTGCAAATTGATCCTAGATTACTGCCTTTAAGAATAGCTGCCATGTTTAAAGTACTGGTGAGTCATCTTAAAACATTTTTCTTAATTCCCAACTATCTGTATAATTTCTATGTTATCTATTACAAAAATAGATATACTAAATGCATGTGATGATTTTTAATTCTTAATTTAGGTGCCCACTGTACTTGATAAACAAGGAGCTCAGCTTTTTGCTGTTGCTATTCTTGTAGTTTCAAGAACTTGGATATCAGATCGTATAGCTTCCTTAAACGGTATTATAATTACAAATTTTCTTCTCATATTTTGTAACATTGCATTTTTTTTTGTGATTATGATTATGATTACACTAATTATAATTTTGACTTCACAGGAACAACTGTAAAGTATGTTTTGGAGCAAGATAAAGCAGCCTTTATACGGTTGATTGGTGTTAGTGTTCTTCAAAGTGCTGCCTCTTCATTTGTTGCACCTTCTTTGAGGTAATATCTATCATCTTTCTTGAATCATTTAACAAGATTTTTTTTTATTTTTAGCAAAATGAAGTAAATGGTTACAAGATCTTGAATTTCTTTATTCAAAAAGTTAGATTAGTAATTTAACAGTTCATTTTCCGTAATCATGATAATACATTAGTTGGTTACAAAGTTAAAGAAGATATGTTGGCTACAACAATTTAATTGGCTTTTTGTGTACTTTGTTATGTGAAAGGCACTTGACTGCCAGGCTGGCACTTGGATGGAGAATTCGGTTGACTTCACACTTATTGAAGAATTACTTAAGGAAGAATGCATATTACAAGGTAGTTTACTTTTTCTTTTTCTTTCGATAAGTGTTTTCATTTAAATAATTGTTAAATATTACTGGTTTCAGGTATTTCACATGTCAAGAGTTAGCATTGATGCAGATCAGAGAATAACACAAGACCTAGAAAAGTTAACCACTGATTTATCAGGGCTAGTAACAGGAATGGTAAAGCCAACTGTCGATATTCTATGGTGAGTCCACGTGGCAATTAATTTTTTATTTATTTATCTATAAATTAAATTATAAATTTAATTCTTGATGTTCTTTTTAGGTTCACCTGGAGAATGAAGATGTTAACAGGTCGCCGTGGTGTAGCTATACTATATGCATATATGTTACTAGGTTTAGGGTTTCTAAGGAGTGTCACTCCAGATTTTGGTGATCTAGTAAATCGGGAACAAGAACTTGAAGGAAGCTTTAGGTTTTTTTTTTTGTTTTTTTTTTTTAAAATATTATATATATTATTCTCTCTTTTAAGTATAATATAATTCTTTGTTTTATGCAGGTTCATGCATGAGAGGCTGCGTACTCATGCTGAATCTGTTGCTTTCTTTGGAGGTGGTGCTCGAGAAAAAGCGGTAAATACTTTTTCTTTGTTCAGTTGATATATGATTTTATTAAATATTTAAATCAATATAACATAATATTTAATTTAAGGGTATTGTTGTATAAACATATTTGGTTTGTTTACTTGTGCTGTGTAATTGAGTATTGGCAGATGATTGAGTCAAGATTTAATGAGCTTCTTGTTCACGCGAAAATAGTTCTAAGGAAGAAATGGTTATTTGGTGTTCTGGATGATTTTGTTACAAAACAACTGCCTCACAATGTTACTTGGATATTGAGCTTGTTATATGCTATGGAACACAAAGCTGACCGTTCATTGACTTCTACTCAAGGTCATAATATTCATTTTATGTTTTTTTTTTTTGTTTTTTTTTGTTTTGTTTTTTTTTTTTTTTTGATTTGGCTGTTTAATTTATGCAGGTGAGCTGGCACATGCGTTGCGTTTCTTGGCATCTGTTGTATCTCAAAGCTTTTTGGCCTTTGGTGACATCTTGGAACTTCATAGAAAATTCATTGAACTTTCTGGTGGTGTTAACCGGATTTTTGAACTAGAAGAGTTTCTAGATGCTGCACAATCTGGTAACTTTTTTTTTTCTGCCAGCAACTAATTAGCTAATTTTTTTTATTTGATCTGTTTAATATAAAACACAACCAAATTGACCAATTGGTAAGTAAATGGATCAAATTATTACTCATTTATTTTGTATAGTTTTACATACTTGAAATTAATGAGTCATAACTGATCATATTAATACTCCTACAGATGAAACTGTTGGCACTTCATCACAATCCAATGAGACAAAATCATTTATACACAAACGCAACAATTATTATGGTGGTATCTCATTTTCTGAGGTGGATATTATTACACCAACACAAAAATTATTAGCAAGAAAGTTGACATGTGATATAGTACCAGGAAATAGCCTTCTTCTTACTGGTTAGTAACAAAATATATTATTCACTATCTTTTATTATTTATTATTATCATTTACATCTTTCTGACAAATAATTAAAACTTAGGTCCAAATGGGAGTGGTAAAAGTTCGGTGTTTAGGGCTCTTCGTGGTCTTTGGCCAATAGTTGATGGACAGCTCATCAAACCTTCAAACAGTGTTAATGAAGATGATGGATCGGGTTGTGGAATATTATATATTCCTCAAAAACCGTATACTTGTTTAGGAACATTAAGAGATCAAATTATATACCCTCTTTCACACGAGCAAGCAGAAAAACGGGCTTTAAGTTTGCATCAAGAAGGTGAATTTTGTTCCTACCCTTTTATTTCATTTTTTTATTACTTTGCATCCGGTTAGGTTGTTTTTAATGCTATTTTTTAAGTTTTAGAAATACTTGATGTATTATAATATGATTATAAAATCTATACCAATAAATTAGTATAATAGTATGTAATACAAGGTACGAGGTTAATAGCATTTGAATATAAGTTTATATGTTTGAAGCATTTATGGTAATAGTAATATTTAAAGTAAATTACACAAATGGTCCTTTAGGTTTGTAGCGTATTACATATTTGGTCCTTTAGTTTCATAAATTACACTGGTAGTCCTTGTTTCTAAAACTATTGACACGTTTGGTCATTTACCTAAACAGACGTTAACTTTTCTCTCGTCAAGTATGGTCAAGTGTCACAAGGGGGTAAATCTGTCATTTTCCCTTTCCCTTCACCAATCTGAAACCCATAAAAACCCGTATGTTTGATGGGAAAAGTTAATGTCTGTTTAGGACCTTAGGTAAAGGACCAAACGTGTCAATAGTTTTTGAAATAAGGACTACCAGTGTAATTTATGAAACTAAAGGACCAAATATGTAACATGGTACAAACCTAAAGGACCATTTGTGTAATTTACTCTAATATTTATGGTAATAATTATAATATTTCAGGGGAAATAGATGATGGTGAGACATATATTCTGGATGTACATCTGAAAAGAATTCTAGAGAATGTGAAATTATCATATCTGTTTGAAAGAGAAGGAAGCTGGGATGCTAGTCAGAACTGGGAAGACATCCTTTCTCTTGGTGAACAACAAAGATTAGGCATGGTGGGTTTTCTTTTTCTTTTTTTATTATTATTTAATTATTTACTTATATTATTATTGTTACATACTTAACTTTTTTGTTATTTTGTTTTTCTTAAGGCCCGTTTATTCTTTCACAAGCCTCGGTTTGGTGTCCTTGATGAATGCACCAAGTAAGCAAAACATAATTTGTCATTGCTGATCCTTTTTTATTTTAATTATAATTTACTTTTGGAATCATTCCAGTGCTACAAGTGTTGATGTTGAAGAGCACCTTTATAGGCTTGCACGTGACCTAGGCATCACTGTTATTACGTCATCACAGGTAAGCACTTTTTTTGTAATAAAAAATACGATAAATGGTTGATGTGTCACAAATGTACAACGAGAACAGCTCGATGTACCAATTTCTATTGCACAAGCAAACAATTCAGTTACAAGATACAAGATACCTCATTAAGAGGTTGACCGCACTTATTAATACTGATTATAGCTAACGACTAACTAATCTCTGTCTAACAGAAATTACAGAATTAACACATAAGTCCCTGGACTTTCACAAGTTTACTAAACAGTCCCTGAACTATTATTGACACGACGTGTTTTTTTAGTAAAAAAAAGTTTTACTTGTTTTTGTTTTATTGGTTCTCAGCGTCCTGCTTTAATACCATTCCATTCAATGGAATTACGGTTAATTGATGGTGAAGGAAAGTGGGAGCTTCGGTCAATCAAGCAATAATCCTTTTAAAGTGGAAATTTATAACTTCTTGTTAGGAATTTCTATGTTTGGTCTTTTGGCAAAAATTAAAAGAAATAAAGGGACTAGAAAAATAGGGTATACAACTATATATATGTCTGATTATTTCTTGTAATATAGGAATCATATGTATATTTGTTTTGTTGTAAAGAACGTTAACTGTGATATAGTCAATTTGGTCAACCTTGTATTAGGAATGGTTTTTGCCAGTTAGGGCTGCCTAATCCTTATTCCATACTATTTTGATTGCAAATTGATTGCTGAATTTGTGTGGAGTTTTTATTCTTTATGATTGATTTTATCCTGCGAAAAGCTGATTCAGCAATAAAAATTGAATGGTTGGTGTATAGATGAAATTTGTAATATACATATCGGATATTGAATAATATAATGGGTAGTAGAAGAAAATGTTAAGTTGTACATTAGGGTTTACAATGTGTTCTTGAGTTTTAATTTAGAGATAAGAGAGGAGATAAATTTAATTTTTGTTGTGTTCTAATGTTATTAAAAGAAGAAAAAAGAAGTCAAAAGGAAAATTTGAATAATTTTTTCTCTCCGAATTTTCTTCCAGAAAAGGAAGATTTTGAAAAATTGCAAAAATTGCACGTACGAAATTATCATCAACATTTTCTAATTAATATACATTTTAAAGGTAAAATTGTAAAATTAGATTTTATATTTCTTTTCAACTTGGGAATACTTAAATAAACATATTTCTTTCAAATATCTTTTCTTTTCTCCTCATTTTTACCTTCTTTTTTTCTTTCACATAAAAAACATAATTTTTTTTTCTGTTATAAGTCAGAAACACAAAATATATATATATTTTCTTTCAAATATTTCTTCTTTTTCCTCTTTCCTACCTTCTTTCTTTTTTCACTTAAAAAACACAAAAAATATTGTTTTTTTTTCTGTCGGACTTGGAAACACAAAAAGTAAACATATTTTCTTCTAAATATCTCTTCTCCTCTTCTTTACTTTTTTCTTTCTTTCACTTAAAAAGTACGGAACACAACGTTAATGATGCAAGGATATGTTCTTCAGATATAAGTGTTTCTTTCGCCATAACACATGAAGTATTCTCTCGTTTGCAATGTTTCTTTCCTTCACTCTTTTTTTTTGTCATTAAAAGATGGTTTGTTGTATCATCTCGACAAAAACAGTTTCAACTTTGTTAGATCGAATAACACAAAACTGGTTATTGAATCACAGATCTACTAACAATGAGAAGTTACAGCGGATTAACACTATTGTGATTAACAAGAATTATATGGCAAAGTGTAAATAATTAAATGAATATTAAGAACACAGTTTATCACAAAACGCTTCAATGTATATTGATTTGAGAGTTACAATACACACGTATGTTTACAATTCATAAGGAACTATTTATAATAGTCATTGAAGCCTAAAACTTTAACCTAGTTATTTTAGGAATCGATTACAATTAAATTTAAACAGATACGATCTTCTAAACAAACTCCCTAAGATCTCGGACTTGATATTCTCTGTAATTAGCTCGATCAGTAATAACTTTGATATCAGTAGTAAACACCAAGATCAGTAGTAAGTTGTTTCTTTAGCATCAACTCCTTAGCAGCAATAAGTAGTTGATTAGTAGTACTTGCATCGTCAGTATCAATTCTTAAGCATCATTAAGTCTTGATCAGTAAAAACCATATAACACATTAAATGGTTTTAGCAGCATTATCTTCACATCAGTAGTAACTTATCAGTACTAACTCAATTATATCCCAACAATCTCTCCCTAAACTTATTTACTGAATTAATCAAGTTTCCTTTTGTTCTTGTTTTTCTTTTTCTTCCCTTTTATTTTGTTCCTGTATTCTCTTATGTTCATCCCAATATTTCTTATACACATCTTGAATCTGTTTTCTCTTGGCTTCATAGATTACATGATCTATAGGTCTTACAAATGAACATAGAAGAATTTGTCTGCAAGTAGTTATGGAATGATTATACTCCTTTTCTAACAAGTATAATTCACACTTCTTGCCGTATCTTTCAATAAAGTACATTCCACATGAAGGTAGTACATTCCATCCCATTACTCCTTCTTCACTACCTATCCTTTCTGGATACTTTCTGGATTGAATGCAACATCAAACATCTCATTAATGTAATTCTTCCAACTTTTGTTATTCATTCTAGGCATTCCAATTTTAAGCGTAGTTTGAATATCTTCTCTATTAAAAGATAGTAGCATAAGTCCCCAAGCGTTGTAGCTTTGTATTTGTTTGTTAGACCTAACTATTTCAATCACTCCTGACCAAGATCTCCAATTAATTAAAGAGTTGTTACCTTGAGTTATGTCTGTTTGAGTGATTTGTTGTGAAGGAGTTGTTTTCTTCTTTTTACTTGACTTCTATTCAGAGATTTCTTTAATCGATTTTCTTTTCCTTGTATATGGTTTAGATGATTGACCAGACACAAGTCTTCTGCTCTTCATCTCTTTTGGATCAATCTCTTTGACCCCTGTTATGATAACAATCTCCTCTGGTTTTTCTATCAACTCTTTCTTCTTCTCTTCACAATATTTTTCAACTATATTTACCAATTTCATTCTTCCAAAATATTTTGCACTGTGGCCTCTTGTCTTAAGATAGTTGATCATCATGGGTTTTTGTTCAGAGAATTCTTCAGGCATGTCAATTTTTAAGTTTTTGCATTCTATGACCTGTTCTCTGAGAAGATTCAAGGTTTCTTCTTCTATCTTTATTTCTTTCTCAAGTCTTTCTTGTTGAAGAAATGCTTCTATTTCACTTATATCTTCAACTTCTCCAGTCTTTGATCGATCAATATCAATTTGTGTTTTTGACCTTTTTCTTTTCCCAAAAGCTTGCTTCATAGGTCTCACACAGTTTATTTTGTTGATCATCTCATGACCTAAAGCTCTGTTATTTGACCTGAATTTGCTTCTTGTATGCATTTCTGAATTTACTTCACTTAGAACTAAGTCAAGAGGATGGTTCTTTTGAGCTCTGGATTTTTGACACCATGTCTACAGTAATTTGAATTTCTAAGTTTGATTCATTGGTTTCTGGAAACTCTTCTTCAGACCAGTCATCTTCTTTACTTTCATAATTGGTACTGATGTCAGTATTAACTTGATTTTCAGTAGAAGCTTGAGTTTCTGTGTTAGTACTGGTGTCAGTATTAACTGGTGCAGGGTCATCAATTAGGGTTTCTGAGTTCCTACTGGTATTCGTATTGTTGGATTTATGTGTAGAGTTAGTCAACCTATGATGTCACGTCCATGTCTACAGGACACTCAAGGGTCATACCGGTGAGTGCATGTAATACGAGAAAGATATGTAATGATACTTGGAAGATGAATTATTCATAATAGTCATTTATGAATCAGTTAAGTATTAAGTTAAGTTCAACTTATTACTAGATTAGTTTATCTAACTAATTAATACAAGTATTTTTACATTTACTAGTTGAGTAAATATACAATGTGTTAATTATAGATTATCCATGATATGATTTAAAGCTATTAAATCATATAATGTTTGGATAACATTATTGTCTAAGTTATATAAAGACTATTATATAATTAATTATTAAATGTATAAATATAAGTATATATATATTTCGGTATTTATACCGAATTATATATAAGTATATTATACATAGTATTTAATAATTAAGTGACAATAATAAACTAGTTAAACTATAAGGGCTAGACATATAAAAGAGAAAGTTTAATTAAGAAACGTTTCTTAATTAAATTAGAAGGACTTAAGTGAAAGATCTTCTCTTATAAATAGAAGATCTTAGGCTTCACTTTAATCTCCCAATTCTCTACCCTAGCCACGAAATTATCCTCCCTCCAAACACCCTATTCGGCCGAAACATGCAAGAGGGAAGAACACAAGTCTCGTGTTCTTCGTGTTCTTCGAGTTTGTCGAATAAGTTTCATTACAAGAGCTTATCTAGAGGGCTTCTCGTTGTGTTTATCACTGGTGGATCTATCTTGAGCAATCTAAGGTATTGATTGGAAGAACTCTTCCTCTTCTTCTCTATTCGACCGAAACACAAGCATGTGTGTTTCGGTGTGTTCGATCGAACCGTAAGCCAAGAACCTTAGGGTTCTTGGTGTTCATCGCTCAAGTCTTTTTCTTATATTAATCTAGTTTAGATTTCCAACATCCCATAATCCTTCAGGGTTTAGGGATTAAGTTTAATCTCAGTTCCGCTTTTAGGGATTAAACTAGCTAGTTGGTTTAACCGGCAAGAACAAGTTCATGTTCTTGTCAGTATGGTTCGAACCAAGCATACTAGGAGGTTGACCCAAGTGGTCAATCAGTTACAATGAAACCCTTTAGTGGTATCAGAGCGTTGGTTTAGAAATTTAAACACGTATAACAAAGTGTTTTTTCGTTTGTTTAATTTCCAAGTTCTTAATTTTTTGTTCCTTTTTCTTTTGTCTCCCCTATAATTTTCGAAAAAGGGTAAAAGAACCCTAGGACCAAGAATATTAAACTAGTTTAATTTAATTGGTCAAAAGGATTCTAACCCTAGAAATTTTCAAAATATGTAGAAAAGAACCCTAGGATCAAGAACATTAAACTAGTCTAGTTTAATTGATCAAAAGGATTCTTGCCCTACAAGTTTTTCATGATCAAGGAAAACCCTAGGACCAAGTATGTTAAACTAGTTAAGTTTAATTGGTCGAAATGATTCTTTCCTAATCCTTTAGATATTCGAGATCTAGGAGGAAACTTGGACACCAAGTATGTTAAACTAGTTTAGTTTAATTGGTGGAAAAAGTTTCTTAGTCTTAAGAATTCGAAACCCTAAAGAATCCTTGGACCAAGAACATTAAACTATTTTAGTTTAATTGGTTAAGAGGATTAATTGAAATAATAATCTAAAACCTAGATAATTAAACAAGTTCATGTTTAATAGGTTTAATTATTATTTTAGTAGATTTATTGAAACTAGTTCTTTAAACCTAGAAATTTAGACAAAGTTTTATTGTCTATAAGGTTTGAATTAAAAAGTTTAAATAAATTTATTAAAGTTATAATATATCCTAGAATTTGAACAAAGATTATTTTTTAAATAGGATCTATTAGGATTAATCTTTTAAATGATGTTTTTGATTAAGAAAGTTGAAACCTAGTTTTAATTGATCAAAAACAAGATTAGAGTTTGATTAATTAATAAAAGGGAATTAATAAGGATCAAAAAGGAGGTGTTAATTTTTAAGTTTTAAAATTAACAAGACGTATTTATATCAATATATAATTTTCGAGATTTTTAAGTATTTAAAAGAAAATGCATTTTAAAGGATAAAATAGTTTATACGTATTTTAACTAGATCAAGTTAAAATACATATGTATAAATTAGGTGTAATATTATTATTAGAATATTATAAGTTTTTAAAGAAATAAATTATATATATTAAATACAAGATTAAATGGAACATTAAAAGGATATTTTATTTTGGTCACGTAGTTGTAATATTAAAATAACTAGTATTTGTATTAAGTGATAATTAAACTAGAAGTGTACAAAGTTGTAAACAACTAGAAATTGTACAAAGTAAGGTTTTATTATAATTAGATAATAATACAAAAGTTATAAATATTGTAACTAGATTGTATAAAGTTATAAGCAATTATAACTAGTGAATTATACAAGGATAATATAAGTATCTTACAAGTCATGTAAAATACAAGATTAATGATCAAAGGTTAAATAACATAAGAACCTATATTTAACTTGTTCGAGTTAAATGTAAGAATGGTTTAAACAAACTAAGAATTATTATATATAGTTTTCACCAAGGATAGACCGGTGATTGTGTTTGCTCAAGTTTCATCATGGTTGTTGGAGTTAGTGGGAGCTACACAAGAAAATCGCAAAGTTTATCAAGATGTCCTTAGGACATAGTTTGGCGAATCTAATAAAGTTAAAGTAAGTGTTTAATTTTATTATTAAACAAGTGAAAAACAAGGTGTGTTAAACTAGGATTATGATTCAAGTTTATGAATCATAAAGGAATTAAAATTCACATTTTAAAGTTTAACATAAGGTTCAATTTTTTCAAGTAAATACAACGAGCAAGTATTATTTAGAAAAGGTTTTTATAAAACCTAGTAAAACATTTTGTACACCTCATTTTAGGTATACATATAAATCGCGCAAACTTTTTGAAACTATAAGTTTTAAAGGAAAAAGTTCTTAAGATTTAAAAAAGGTGTCTTGTAGAATTCTTGAGTATACAAGTCACACATTTTAAAGGATTAAGATTAAAATAAGGTTTAAGTTTAGTTTAAAGACTTAAACAAACGCAAGAAAATTTTAGATCTAAGTACTATCCATCTAATGGAACACCTCACTTGTTCAACGATATTCATATTGTAAGGAGAAAGAACCTTAGATATGGATTCAAATTATTGCGAGTGTTAGGGTGCGTAAGGTTCTGTGATAATCGGGAGTCCCGGCGCAGAACATCGCACTGTCTTAGATGGTCTGATCTACTTTGGTGATAATCGGGAATCCCGGCCCAAAAAGTACTTGAGTAGAATAAACATACTAGACTTTATTGCAACTTAGAAATGTGCAATTAAATTGTACAAAGTTGTAGTAAGTTAAAAGTGTATAGATTCTACGACCCCTAGGAATCGTATCAAGTCTTGGTGCGATTGGTAAGAATGTTACCTACCAGAAACAGCATGTCTCGTCGGGAAGTGCCCAAACCTTGCGGCGAGAATGTGATATATGGATCCTAGGTCTAAAATATTAATTATGGGTTTATAATATATTTTAGAGAGTGTTTGTTGATGATTACTAATTAAACTGGGTTTTTATGGCAACAACAACCACAACGACACGTACTAATAATATGTCACTACGCTTGTTTCTAGAAAAGGACAAATTGACTGGGTCAAAGTTTCTCAATTGGAAACGTGATCTTCGGATTATGCTTAGGCATGAGAGAAAAGGAAATGTCCTAGAAAGAGCAATACTAAATGCCCCTGCCGTGAATGCTGGAAATGAACCAGAACAAGCATATTACGCTTGTAGAGTGTTCAACTCTTGCAAGATGGTTAAGGGATCATCAGTGAGTGGTCACGTCATGAAAATGAAAGGGAACATGGATCATCTTGAATGACTAGGACACACAGTACCGTTGCAGTTAGCAACATAAATGATACTCAACTCGTTGTCAGATGACTATAAGCTTTATGTAGTCAACTACAACATGCATAACATGGAGCAATCCATTGATGAGCTGCATTCCATGCTCAAGACTAATGAGTTGAGTTTGGGGACCAAGTTTAAGTATGACCTCGTAGTAACTGATGATAGTAGTGAAAAGAGAAAGAGGCGCAGCGGAAAGGGAAAGGGTAAAACCGATCTCAGCCAAGACGTGCCCAAGGGTAATGGAGTCAAACAAAAGAGCAAGAAGGTGAAGCCAAACAAGGCAAGGACCGAGAAACGGTGTCTTGGTTGTGGCGAGGGTCAAAGGGTAGGAGGCAATGCAAACTCCTCAGTTGACTTGACCAACTTCTAGATATTCACTTCAAGACACTTGTAAAGTTTATTACGAGTAACTCAACTTTTGCAATCATTTATTGCAAGAGATGATGGAAAGTGAAGATGGCCTGCATGAGATAGTAATAATCCCACGTGCACCAAGTTGATTTTATAATTCAGTATTTTTCATTTTGGATTCATGGAAAACAATTTTATTTTGTTAAGAAAATTTTTTGTGTTAAAACTCGTTTTTGATTTTACCAAATTATGAATCCATGGTTGAATTATAATGTATGCATGTGTGATAATTACACTAGTCAAGTTTTATGACTAGATTGTAAGTCAAGTTTTGATTTACTGATAATCTCATGATTTATATTTGTTTGATTGTTGAATGAATAATAATATCTTGGAAGCTCAATTACTTAGATACTCGAAATTAGAAAGTTTTTCTAATATAGGTATTTAAGCGTTTTATGGAAATATCAAGTTGTTAGGGCAAAGCTCATGTCCCTTGTGATCTTATGATTACAAAACAAACAAGTGGGGTTTACTCAGTCGAGCTGCACTGACTTGCTCAGTGCAAGTCTCACAATGAACTACTCAGTGTATGGCAGCTCAAATCCTTTGAAGATAATCACAACTGAGTTGCACTGACCAACTCAGTGTTGGTCTCACACTGAGCTATTCAGTGTTGGTCTGACACTGAGTAGAAGGACTGAGTAATCTGTTATTGATTCACCATGATATACTTACTTAATCAAATCCTCTAATCATGGTATGTATTTATTAGAATTGGGAAGTTACATTTGAATAGGGTTGATTGTAAAACCTCTATCACTTATAAATAGAGGTTTAGTCTAGACTAGTTTAGTATCCTTTTGGATCCCGGTTGATCATTTGTTTGGATCACCGGTAACCCAATTCTAAATGTAACACTCTGTGGAGTGTTCTTGGTTATTCCGCAACTAAGAACACATGTTATTACGTTTGTGCTTAATAAGATTAATCGTATGACGTATATGATCTTGTCTTTACCGGTGTTATTAACAATATTGGGGTTGTTGTAACCTAACACAAGTTCAAAGTTTATTGAACTTAGTTAAAACATCGCAAGTAATAAATTATTTATGATAAGTACGTTTTAAAGCATTAGTATTAATATAGTATGATTATATTGGATATAATCAAGATAGACTTTAAGAGTATTATTACAAGTGTTTCATACTTGTGATAAAGGAATTTAATGAAGTCATAATTCCCTAATAGGAATGTTGGATATTCGCAAAATCCAAAGGAATGACTTAGATATTAAATAAACTCTTAAAAAGGTCAAACTATATTAAAGTATTTAAGAACTAAAGGTGTTAAATGCAAGTGTTTCATACTTGTAATTAATACAGTATTTAATCAAGTCATAATTCCCTAATAGGAATATTGGATATTTATGAAATCCAAGGAATGACTTTGACATTAAATAAAGTTCTTAAAGAATACTAAAGTATTTAAGAATTGGAAGTATCATCTCAACTGTTTTATACTTGTTAGATACAGTGATCATTGAAAGTCATGATTCCCTAAACCAGAATATTTGATATTCGCAAAATCCAAAGGATGACTTTAATAATTGATAAATTCTTAAAAGATTAAACTATAAGTTCTTGACCAAGAAAGTCAAAGTCGTGACTTAGTCAAAGTAATAGTTTAAGTGATGCTTGTATTGTAACATCCTGAAACCCGGACTAGCGTTATGTTACTTTTGATAAGAGTTATTTTATTATTTTCTATTTTATAGAATTTAACTGGATTTTATTTGAATTATTTGTATTTTTAACCAAGGGGTTAAAAATTAGAAATACCGAGATAGATATATATTTGAATGATTTTTATATAACGGGATTCTCTTTTGAACCAGGGTTCCAACGGTATTTTCAGAATTAAAAACAGAGTTCGTTTAGGGTTCCGAATTAAAAATTATTATACTGATAAAATCGAAATTTGGACAGCTCAAGTGGCCAGCTCAAGCTGACCACGTATGAATATATGGGCTAAATCAGAAAGTTGGTCTAAATATCTCAATCTCGTTCTCTGTCTCGATCTCTTTCTCTCGTTTTACACCAAAACACACACAAACCTTGTTCTTGCTTAAATCTTCAAATTGGAGCCTTGAATCTTTGAGTTTTCATATGTAATTCCGAAATTGAAGTCCACAAGTGGTAAGTAATCATCTCTTCTTGTCTATGGTTTCAGATTTGGTGTTCTTGAGTTATTGGGTAATTAGGGTTTTAGGGTTCTTGAAGGTTTTGATGAAATTGTTAGGGTTTATGGTGTTAGTGATGTAGTATACATGACTACTTGATGATTGATGTTCAAATTTGTTGAGTTATCCATGAATCACCATGGGAGGTGATTCATGTTGAAGAAGATGATCATGACCTAGTTCTTGATTTGTGATAATTGTTTTCAATTTGTTAATTACATGTTAATAAGTGTTAAGAACTTGAATTTTGATAAAGAATTATAGAAATTGCAAGTTGAAGAGGGGTGTTTGAATAATATGATAATTGGTGGGATTTTGATTAAGATCAAAATCAATAAGGTTGACTTCGGTTGGAGTCAAACATGGAATTGACTTGTAAATAGAATAATAATGGACTAAATTAAGTTTTGGTATTTAGTTAAGGTGTTGGTTTGCAACTACAAGTTATTAAAAGTGAAATAGTTTGTTTATGTGTTTAAATTGTTGTTATTAGACATGTAATTAAGCTTCTAATTGCCCCTACAAATATTTTATAACTTGGGTTAATGCATACAAGGGTTGGGAGTTGTATTGAATTGAGTTTGTATAGTTTTAACAAAATTCGGAATTTTGGCAGCATCAAAATAAGAAACATTGCTGTTTTGTAAAATTCATAGAAAAATAACCGTAACTCGGAATTTAGTGTGGTCGGTACCGTTGGAAAGGTATTCGAGTCTACTTTCTAGCAAAATTTGTTTTAGAACCAGATTCGAAGTTTAAGTCAGTCAGAAGAATGAAATGGAACAGGCTGTCCAGTTTTTATAAAAAAAAAAGATGTTATTTTGGTGGGATTTTGACTTTAGTAAAAATCTGGAATTTGACTTTGGTTGACTTAGGAAGAGGTCAAATATGAGATTTTAACATTAATTAGATGTTAATTGTGATTTGGTATTTAATATAAATGATAGTTGAAAGTGTAGGGTACTAAAGTGGACCTTTTGACCCGTTATGTCTAAATAGGTCAAAATGGTGAAAATTGTGATTTAATAGTTTTGATAATTGAATGTTAAATGTGATTTGAAACTAGTATGACTATTAAATGGAATGATAGGGTATTAAATGGTTAAATGGGCTTTTGACCCGTTTGGTCATATTACTTTACAAACGGGATTGTAAGCATGTTGGGTATAACTTTGACTTATACAAGTCAAAGATGATAATTACCAAGTGTATGAATACAAATAAAAGGTTAAATAACTTAGTGTATTGGTATTGTGACATTAAGGTAGTAAAATGCACATTTCGGGTCAAAATGGCATTAATTGTCGAACTTTGAATTTGATAAGTCAAAGTGGTAAATTCTGATTTTTATAAATGTAAGTAAGGGTTAGTTAACTTATAATCACGAATTTGTATGATTTGGGAAGTATTGCAAGGTACTAAAGTGTATTAATCGGGTTTTGACCCGTTTGAGTATTTTAGTTTAAAATTGATTAAATGTACATAAATTGGACGGGTTTGACTTTGGTGAGTCAAAGGGTCAATGTGCAGGTTTCTAAGTGCAAGTTTTGAGTTTGTACAACCGTTGTTATGTCCTTATAGTATATTGTACAGTTTTACACATTTTCGGGTCAAATGGTTACTAATTCGGGTGTTAATTGTATGTGCAGGAAAGGACAAAGGAACTCAGTGACATTAGACTACTGAGTCAATGAGCTTTGGCTAAGGTGAGTGGATTTATAACCATTAAGGTGTACTACTTGCAATGGTTTCAGGTTCCTCTTCGGTTTGTGTAGAAAATGCAGGATTTCAGTATCTGCAGACTCTTCGCGGCGCGAACTTTAGGTTCGCGGCGCGAACTTGGCTATTTGGTTGCAGAATTTGTTTTTCGATTCGAATATTAATTGGGTGTTAGTTAATTAGCTGCTATGTGTTAATTAACTACTATATGCGCATGATACACGGAAAGAGGTCAGCCCGTGCAGTTAGAGGCTGAGCATCGTTTGCTATTGGAAACAATACCAGGACTCCTTGGACACGGGTAGGTCGAGGAGCACTGGTATTGTACCAAGTAGCATAGGGCTAACGGTAAACTGTTTGTTGGGCCGACAACAGTTGTAGTTCGGCCAAACTGCCGTTCCTCTGGTTATTTATTAGTTGCAAAGGGTGTTATTTGAAAAAGGGTGATATCTTAAATTGTTGTGGTTGTACAAATTACTGTTTATGAATTCATTCATTTAGCTTTATGCTAATTCCTCTCTTGTTGACTCTTTACAGGTTTGACTGGGTGACCAAAGAGTCGGGTTGGAAGAATGTTTGTCGACACTCTGATATTTTGAAAATGGGTCAAGCCTTGGGTTAGTAACACCGGGAGTTTTTAAAATAGTTTAAAGTTATTTTGAAATTATTATTGGTTTGTAAATATTTAGTAACTTGTAATTGTTTGGAAGTTCATAAACGCTTCCGTTAGGTTATGGTTTGTTTTTTTTTTTTTTTTTATAAAAATGGCTTAAATTTTGCGGTGTTACATGTATTCCATAAAAGTTAGTGGGAGCTATGACTAACATATTCATTAAAGGTATTAATGAATTAAGTAAGTTAGTAAGATATTACCAACAAGATATTACCAAGTCGTGAGCCAAAGAGTTAAGAGAAATGATAAATGATCGTTGATTAGATTATTGCAAGCCTAATAGCGTGGTCACAAGTCTTGTGATTAATTATTGCAAATCTAATAGGATATTCACACTCCAGTGAATAAGTTAATCATTTAAGGAAATTTCTTTAACTAGTAAATGATATATCTACAAATCAAGTGACTAAAAGAGGCTTTAATACAAGGAGAATTTTATGAATTCAAGAAACTAAGGAGTTACTTTCCAATCCTCATGTGTTTACCGAATTGCATAAAAGGCAAGAATAGAATATGTTCTATAATGTTGCAAGAACAAAATCTAGCAAAGGCAAAAGAAATAGTATGTTTCAAATACTTGTCTTATGTCTTTAGTATAATAGAAATGACTATTTCAGTGATAAAGTTACAATTAAGGTTGTAAAAGTCATTAAGTAATCAACACGAACACAAAGGATAAGTAATGATCCAGTAATAATTCAGTATCTTGGTCCAGTTAGGAATGATACATGAATTAGTATCATTGTTATTCAGACTTTGTATGTTTTAAGAATATCCATGAATGAAGGTTATTTTATTCAGAAGGTATAAATCCGTGACTACTCGTCTTGGTGGGAACCTTGATGGGACGTTAACGTCATCGCGGTATTTGGTGGTAGATTCGAAGTTTTTCGAAGATAGCTACACAAGTTTTTGTGTAAACCAAATATCGGTGATATTCTGTTGGAGCTCGACGAATATTGGATTGACCACCGTGATAATACTTCGTGGTTGAAAAGTTCAAAAGTATTATTCACTAGGATTGTCCTTAAGCCTGGGGTATTTGATTTGGGATACAATGACTAATGTGCTTTGGTTCGTCTTAGACAAGTCTAAAATATGATTGTCATACGAGGCTTTACTGGGTACACAGGAAGTTGTATTTTGAATCAAAATATAACAAGATGGTAATTGCACCTCCTTTTTAGGAGAGATATTTATGGGTCCCTTGACATGATGACAAACTGAAAATGCATGGTCGTGCTCAACGAACTGATCTGTTCTTTGTCGTTATCACACAGTTTTAAATCAAGAGGTCAAGAAATGATTTCGAGTACAAGAGTTGATAATTTCTACCATGCTCGTGTTCGTTATCACAAATATCATGCTACAAGGGATAAACCTAACACGTTACCCAAGAAGTAAAGACGGAGTACGTGTTCTTTACTAGACGACGCTTTTAATATGTTTTTCTAAACAATACCTGGGTATAAGAGTTTCTATGGGTTGGTTATCCTGTATTGCCAGCTAGAGGGCCGCTGCAGGACTAGTGTCATCAAGCTAAGGTTACGAACTTGCACAAGTGGGAGTCTGTTGGATTTATGTGCACAGTTAGTCAACCTATGATGTCACGTCCATGTCTATAGGACACTCAAGGGTCACACCGGTGAGTGCATGTAATACGAGAAAGATATGTAATGATATTCGGAAGATGAATGATTCGTAATAGTCATTTATGAATCAGTTAAATATTAAGTTAAGTTCAACTTATTACTACATTAGTATATCTAACTAATTAATACAAGTACTTGTACATTTACTAGTTGAGTAATATACAATGTGTTAATTATAGATTATCCATGATATGATTTAAAGCTATTAAATCATATAGTGTTTGGATAACATTATTGTCTAAGTTATATAAAGACTATTATATAATTAATTATTAAATATATATACATATATATATATATATATATATATATATATATATATATATATATATATATATATATATATATATATATATATATATATATATATATATTTCGCTATTTATACCGAATTATATATAAGTATATTATACATAGTATTTAATAATTAAGTGACAATAATAAACTAGTTAAACTATAAGGGCTAGAAATATAAACGAGAAAGTTTAATTAAGAAACGTTTCTTAATTAAATTAGAAGGACTTAAGTGAATGATCTTCTCTTATAAATAGAAGATCTTAGGCTTCACTTTAATCTCCCAATTCTCTACCCTAGCCACGAAATTATCCTCCCTCCAAACACCCTATTCGGCCAAAACATGCAAGAGGGAAGAACACAAGTCTTGTGTTCTTCGTGTTCTTCGAGTTTGTCGAATAAGTTTCATTACAAGAGCTTATCTAGAGGGCTTCTTATTGTGTTTATCACTGGTGGATCTATCTTGAGCAATCTAAGGTATTGATTGGAAGAACTCTTCCTCTTCTTCTCTATTCGACCGAAACACAAGCATGTGTGTTTCGGTGTGTTCGATCGAACCGTAAGCCAAGAACCTTAGGGTTCTTGGTGTTCATCGTTCAAGTCTTTTTCTTATGTTAATCTAGTTTAGATTTCCAACATACCATAATAAGGATTAAGTTTAATCTCAGTTTCGCTTTTAGGGATTAAACTAGCTAGTTGGTTTAACCGGCAAGAACAAGTTCATGTACTTGTCAGTATGGTTCGAACCAAGCATACTAGGAGGATGACCCAAGTGGTCAATCAGTTACAATGAAACCCTTCACGTATTAACATTAATTTTAGTAGAAACTTGTGTTTCTGTGTTAATACTGGTATCAGTATTATCTGATTTATCAGAGTTACTACTGTCCTCAGTATTTATTGGAGAGTCAGTATTAACAGTGATGTAGTTCATTACTTCTTTATTCCCTCTAATTGATGAAGAGTCATTTCTTGTATGTTGATCGTCTGAAACACCTGAATTGAAATCAAAATTGAAATCCAACGACTTCATTAGTGAGTCAATATTAAACAACCAATCTGGACCATTTCCTTTTTCATTCATTAAGTTTTCATTGAAGGATATATCTACACTTTCTTCAATGATTCTTAGTCTTTTGTTGAAGACCCTGTAGGCTTTTCTTTGAGGTGAGTATCCTACAAAGATTTGATCTCTGCTTTGCAGTCAAACTTACCAATTTGTTCTCTTGTAATTAAAATTGTGCATGGACATCCAATTGATTTTAAAAAAATTTATTGAAGGTTTTCTTTGATTAAAAAGTTCTAAGGAGTTTTGAAATGTGGCTTTACTATGAATACTCTATTTTGAACATAACAAGCAGTATTAACCGCTTCAGCCCAAAATGTAATTGGTAATTTTGAATCTGCAAGCATGGATCTGGCTGCTTCAATAATGGTTCTATTTCTTCTTTCTGCTACACTATTTTGTTGAGGAGTTCTAGGAGAGCTGTACTATCTATCTATACCTTTAAGATCACAAAAATACATTAGTTTTTTATTTTTAAATTTTGTACCATTGTCACATCTAATGGCTTTGACTTTGAGATCTCTTGTATTTTCTAGTTTGATTACTAGATTTTTTTTTCTGATTTCACTTGTTTCATCTTTAGTCCTGAGAAAAAAAATACCCAAGTGTATCTTGAAAAGTCACCAGTAATAACTAAACAGTTTTGTTTCTTTCCTATACTCATTATATTAGTAGGCCCAAATAAATCCATGTGTAATGGCTGCAATGTGTTAGAAATAGAATTTATTGATTTGGACTCATGAGAAGTCTTATGTTGTTTACCTTTTAGGCATGCAACACAATGATGATCACATATGAATTCTTTTTGAGGTAAACCAACTACTAAATTCTTTTTGACCAAATTATTCATGTTTTTAAAATTTGTGTGACACATCCTTCTATGCCAAAGTTCTTATTCGTTTGTGTTTGCCTTGGATATAAAGCAGTTGACCTCATTTGAAGAAATGATATCTCCCCCTATATCCAGGCAATACACATTATTTCTCCAAGGTGTTCTTATAACAACATATTTTTCATCAATAATAAAATCAGGAGAAAGAATGATGCACTCTGTATCTGAAAAGAGAAGTTTATTCTTCTTATCACATACTTGTGAGACACTAATCAGATTGTACTTAAGTTCTGCAACATACAGAACTTCATCAAATGTAATCTTACCATTTGATACTGTACCTTTAGCAGTAATTCTCCCCCCTCTTGGATTTTCTCCAAAGGCAACACATCCACCATCAAATGACTTGAAATTTCCAAAAATCTGAAAATTTCCAGTCATGTGCCTGGAGCATCCACTATCAATATGCCATGTGTTTCCTGTTTTAATCATTTGGATAATCTGCACACAAAGTAAAGGATTAGTTCAATTTGGGAACCCAAGCTTGTTTTGTCTTGGGTTCATCCTTATGGTGAGAGAAATTAACAAATTTTGATGGTACTTTAGTATGGAGAGTTTGGTTAATACTGCTTTGTGAGTTGTTTACAGGTTTAGTCCTTTTTACCCAAGGTTTCTTATTAGTTCTATTTACTATTGACCGCTCAGTAGTAACTGTTTTAGCATTTCTTCTTGAGTAATCAGTACTAAATTTGTGGTTGTAAAATCTTGTACTTGTTCTTTTATAATAATCAATAGTAAGATTTTGATGGTTTCTACTAATGTCAGTATTAACATAGTACTTTGAGTATTTCTTTGAGTAGTATTGTTGTCTTTTATTTTCAAAGTTTTTACTCGTTTTAAGATCACCATGCCTGGTATTTTGAACAAATCTCTTAGCAGTTCTGCCAAATTTTGAAACCTCAACATGTGGACTTTTAAGATTTTCTTTTTCTTTTATTTCTTTTAATTTTAATTCCTTTATTTTTAATTTATTTTCTTTAAATTCCTTGAACTCTTTACAATTGATTAGATTGAAGTGACAATCTTTGGCTAAGTGATTATATTTATTGCAGATCACCCATTTAAGTTTGGTTGACTTTGTTGTGGATTCGGTTTGTCTTTGTTCCTTCAGTTGATTTAAGTTTCTTTGATTTCCTCTTTTTAGAATGGTTGGAATATTTTCTGCATCATATTTAGGTGATTCTTGACTTTTGGTAGTATGAAAACTTGTGTTTGTTGATTTAACTGAGTTTTCTTCATCAGAGGTTCCCTCACTTGTTTCACTTGAATTTTCAACTTTTAGTTCTTCTAAAATTCTTTCTGAACTATACTTTAGTGGAGGAACATAATTTGTTAGTGGAGGTACTGCATGGTATCCCACTCCATGAATTACCTTTTCCGAAGATTGATTGCTTGTCAATTCATCAATTATTTTAGAACTTCTTTTAAATTTTTTTTATGGTTAATTTATTTTGTTCTAATTCTAATTGTCATTCTTCTAATTTTTTGAATGGCTTCATTAGCTTTAGTAATAGCATTATGTTTATCGGTAATGCCCTAAAAATTATTGTAATTGAATTATTCAGTTTTTATTAAATAAATTATGGGTATTTATCTAATTAAGATTATATGTGTTATGAGCTTTTAGGCGTATTTAATTCGAGTATTTAATACGTGATGATTATTAAATAACTAGAGGGTTATTTATTTCGAGTTAATTAATGGTGTGAATTAATGAATAATGATAACTAGAGGGTTATTCATGTTTGTGATAATTAATCTAGAGAAATTAATTATGAGGTTAGTCACTACTAACTTAGACGTGTATTAATTTTCGAGGTCGGCCGATAGGCCAAGGCCTTTCCGTGTCTACTCGATTCTTAGATCAAGCCAAACCTCTTTTAGTTTCTTCCTTCCTATTTTGATTTCCCAAGGGCTGGGACCACGTAAAAGCTTGTGGCCGATTTTCACCTAGCCTTGTACTAAAGGAATAAAGTTTGATTATTAATGCTTGTTCTTTTCTTGAAGTCCGATTAATGGAAATCATAGAAGCCAATTTTCCCTCTATTCACTTCTAGCCCAATCGGTGGTTGAGGCTCCTAGCCCACGTGCATTCCTATTAACAATTAAAAAGGAAAATGTCCAATCCCTCTCAAACCAAGTTGATCCAATGATTTCCTCTCCAGCCGACATTGTTCCTTCACTCGAGATCTCCAATCAGCAGCAATAGAAAAAAAAAACCCTGCTATTGTTTTTTTTTTTTGACTTTTGTTTCCTTCAGCCGTGATTAAGCAATCTGCACCTTTTTTTTTCCGATTGTCTTCCTCCTCCCTGAAAGCCACGACTACCGAGCAGAATTGGAGCTACGAACAGGAGCTTTTGGGCAGTTGCAATTCGTGAGTAGATCACAGCAGCAATTCTGGAGAGGGATTCGAGCTGAGCAAGTTTATCGAGCTGGAGTTTGATCGAGAAATATCGGTAGGATTCTCACTGTTTTTCTTTTGTTTTGGCATTTACGTTTCATTGATTCCTTGTTTATTAATCTGCGTTTTCTCATCACCCATATCGGGATTGAGCAGCGGTTGTTGAGCAGTGAGCATCTCCGAACAGAATTGGGCAACCGGCATCGAGTGTGTAGTGATCGGTATGAATCTGCTAACCATGTTTCAGCTCCTTTGTTTCCTTTGATTCGGTAAATCTGAGACTAATTGGTTCATGATTAGGGACTGCAGGAGTTGAGAGATAAGTACTGAGCCCGAGCCGGGTTCGGTTGCATTTCATGAGTTTATGGGTTAATGTTTCATTATTTAGAAACCGTTTGTTTTGTCGTTTCAGGATTCGTTGTTTTGACCCTTGTCATTGAGTCCGGATTTTAGATGTTATTATAAGTCGTTTCTAAAATGAGTCATCTGTCCAAAACAGCTTTATAATACAAAGGTAGCTCGAGGATTTTATCGGGAATAACGTTTTATAAGCCGAAGGGGAAACCGAACCCGAAAGGTTCTCGATTTCCCAATCGGGGAATTTTTATGAGTTTTAAATCGGGAAAAGTTTCAAATAAATGAGCTAAAGTAATTTAAAATAAGTTTCTATTATAATCTGAGTTTTGGGGCTGTTGGGTATCTCGGGAATGAGCGGGTTGATGTCGGGATCTCAAAATGGGTTTTGAATCGACAAGCCGAATTCGGACAGAATCTGTTCTCCATCTTTGAGTCTGTTTTTAACATACTTAAATTATGTTTCTGGATTTTTGGCCTGCGTTTGCCCCTAGTTTTCTGAGTCGTCTTTCGGTTGCCGCCGACGGCTCGTCGATCTGAGTTACCGTTTAAAAGTTATGATCATTTTAATACGCTGCTGTCGGAATTTCTACCTGTGCAGTTATGATGTTTTGTGAGACTGTTTTGAGGCCCTTAGAGTCCGTTTTTGGCCCGAAACCACTTGAGAGTGTTTTGTAGTATTCGGAGTCTAGTATCCGTGGTAAAAATTTGGGACAAATCTAATGAACGGTTTGGGAGTTATGGCCATTCCCGTGAGAGTGCTGAGTGCTGTTAGATTTCTGCTGAAACTACTTGCGAGTCAAATTCTAATCCGAGCTTTCTTGTGCTATGTAAGACCTTTAGGACCTGATTAAAGACGCTCTTCTGTGCCGAGGACATTTAGGAGCCTACGTCTATTTGAGGTGGGTAATCTCACTATAAACTTGTACTTACTTTCGATTCTTGATTATGTGCTATATGTTATGAATTGTCTTGTTGATTAGGCTTGAGTATTGATTGTGCGATTTATCTGAGTTATCTGTGATCTGAGTTATCTGGTTATTGAGTTGTCTGAGTTCTGAGTTCTTGAGTTAAAACATTAAATATAATATACTTTACTTGACACCGAAGAGCACTGGTGTTAGATGTTTGTCTTGGCACCGAAGAGTACTGGTGCCAGACGTTTTGACTCAACATCGAAGAGTACAGGTGTTGAGCCTTGAGATGGTGTGAGGCGGGTCGAGGTTGATCTCTCGGCCCAAGTCACACTAGCGCGCTATATAAATTAAAATCTGAGTAATAAAATCTGAGAAATAAACTTGAGTAATTGAGTAGAGTCTGTAGGGATCACTTAATTTGATAGATTTTACATTATCAAATGCAACTTGTAATTATTCTTCTTTGCATTTTTGATCAGTAATTTGATAGATTTTAATTCGATTTCTAAATCTGCTATAACACCATTAAATTCTATTCTTCTTTTTCTGTTTTTAATTAGATCTTCCATAATCTATTTGTTTTCTTTTTCAAGTGTTTTGTATAATTTCAAACATTCAGGTGAGCAAGATCTAGGAGTTACCTCAGGGTTGGCATCAGTAAAAGCCATGAGTGCTTGATTTTGAGCATGTTCCTCAGCTTGAAAGCTCCAATCATATCCTGTACCATCTTGTGATACAAGTGAAGGATTTATGTGCACAGTTAGTAAACCTATGATGATACATCCATGCCTACGAAACACTTAAGGGTCACACCGGTGAGTGCATGTAATACGAGTAAGATATGTAATGATACTTGGAAGAGGATTGATTCATAATAGTCATTTATGAATCAAGTTAAGTATTAAGTCAAGTTTGACTTATAACTAGATTAGTTTAACTAACTAATTAATACAAGTATTTGTACATTTACTAGTTGAGTAAATATACAATGTGTTAATTATAGATTATCCATAATATGATTTAAAGCTATTAAATCATATAGTGTTTGGATAATATTATTGTCTAAATTATATAAAGTTTATTATATTATTAATTATTAAAAGTATAAATACAAATATATATTTCGTGTAAATATATATATGTGTATAATACTAGACATTTAATAATTAAGTGGGATAATAATAACTAGTTAAACTACAAGGGTTTAATGTGCAAAAGATAAGTTTAATTAAGGGATTGATCTTAATTAAACTAGAAGGGCCCTAAGTGAAAGTCCTTCTATTATAAATAGAAGGTATGGGGTTCCCTTATTGTTGGCTCACTAATCACGAAACCCTAGCCCTCTCCTTGTCCCCTATTCGGCCGAACCATACACAAGAACACAAGGCTTTGTGTTCTTCGTGTTCTTCGTTCGTTCTTCGTATTCTTCAAGTTTTGAATATCGAAGATCATTACAAGGATCAACTAGAAGGTCGCTCGTCGTGTTCATCACCAGTGGACTTTCTTAAGCAATCAACAAGGTATGTTTTGAGAAACCCTTTTCCCTCTCCCCTCTTGTTCGACCGAAACCAACCAGGAACCCTAGGGTTCTTGGTAGTCGTCGAACACACACAAGTGTGTGTGTGTGTGTGTGTGTGTTCGGGTTTTTCGTACAAGGTTTCTTCCTTGTTAATCTAATCTAGATTTCCAAGATCCCAATCCTTTAGGGTTTAAGGATTAAGTTTAATCCCACTTCCGCTTTTAGGGATTAAATTAGCTAGTTGGTTTTAACCGGTCAAGAACAAGTTCATGTTCTTGGTCAGTATGGTTCGAACCAAGTGACTAGGAGGTTGACCCAAGTGGTCAATCAGTGTCAATGAAACCCTTCAGTGGTATCAGAGCGTTGGTTTAGAAATCTAAACAAGAATAACAAAGTTTTGGTTGTTTAAATTTCCAAGTTTTTATTTTTGTTCCTTCTTCTTTTTCTTCCTTGTAGATTTCGAAAAGGGTAAAGAACCCTAGACCAAAAATATTAAACAGTTTAGTTTAGTTGGTCATAAGGATGCTAAACCCTAGTAATTTGAAATCTAGAAAGAACCCTAGGACCAAGAACATTAAACTAGTTTAGTTTAATTGGTCAAAAGGCTTCTTTCCCTAACCCTAGATATTTCGAAAATTCTAAGAACCCTAGGATCAAGAATGTCAAAATTTTTGGTCAAGATGATTCTTTCCTTATTCTTTTGATCTTCAAAATCTAGGACCAAGTATGTTAAACTAGTTTTTAGTTTAATTGGTCAAAAAAGTTCTTTCCTTTTCTCCCAAGATTTCGAAAATCATGAGGATACTTGGACACCAAGTTTGATTAAACTAGTTTAGTTTAATTGGTGGAGAAGTTTCCTAGGCTTAAGGAAAATTTTCGAAACCCTAGATTCAACCTAGGACCAAGAACATTAAACTAGTTTAGTTTAATTGGTTAATAGGATTAATCAAGAACATAATCTAGAACCTAGAAAATTAAACAAGTTTATGTTTAATAAGGTTTGATTATTGTTTTAATGAGTTTATTAAAACTAGTTCTTTAAATCTAGAAATCTAGACAAAGTTTTTGTTTAGAAGATTTAAATTAAATAAGTTTAAATAAAATTATTAACGTTATAATATATCCTAGAATTTAAACAAAGTTTAATAATTGTTTAAATAGGATCGATTAGGATTAATCTTTAACTAAAAGGGCGTTATTGATCAAGTAAATTAAAACTAGGTTTTAATTGATCAAAAACAAGATAAGGGTTTAATTAATTAAATTTAATTAAGGATAAAAGAGAAGTGTTAATTTTAAAGTCTTAAAATTAACAAGATGTATTTATATTATTATATATAATTTTCATTTTTTTTTCAAATTATTTAAAGGTGATTTTAAAAGATAAAATAGTTTGTACGTATTTTAATTAGTCTAAGTTAAAATACAAATGTACAAATTAGGTGTAATATTCTTACTAAGAATGTTATAAATTTTTAAAGAGATAAATTATATATATATATATATATATATATATATATATATATATATATATATATATATATATATATATATATATATATATATATATATAATACAAGATTAAATGGAATAATTAAATTAAATGTTATTTTGATCATAGTTATAATATTAAGTAACTAGAAATTTATATTAAGTTATAATTTGAACTAGAATGTACAAAGTTGTAAATAACTAGAAATTGTACAAACGAAGTTATATTATAATTAGATGATATAAAAGTTATAAATATTATAATTAGATTGTATAAAGTTACAAGTAATTATAACTAGTTATTTATACAAGTATATTAGGAGTTACGTAAAATACTAGATTAATGATCAAGGGTAAAATAACATAGGAAATTTTAGAACCTATATTTAACTAGTCTGAGTTGAATATAAGAATGGTTTAAAACAAACTAAGATTATTATATATAGCTTATATATAATAAGTTTATTATTGTTCACCAAGTACAAACTAGTGATTGTATTTACTCAAGTTCCATCATGGTTGTTGGAATTAATGGGAGCTACACAAGAAAATCGCAAAATTTATAAAGATGTCCTTAAGACATAGTTTTGGCGAATCTAATAAAGTTAAAATAAGTGTTTAATTTTGTTATTAAACAAGTGAAAAACAAGGTGTGTTAAACTAGGATTATGATTCAAGTTTATGAATCATAAAGGATTAAAATTCACATTTTAAAGTTTAACATAAAGTTTAAGTTTTTCAAGTAAATAAAACGAGCAAGTTTTATAAGAAAAGGTTTTTCACAAAACCTAGTAAAACGTCTTGTACACCTCGTTTTAGGTATACATATAAAGCGCGCAACTTTTTTTTTGAAACTATAACTTTTAAAGGAAAAAGTTCTTAAGATTCAAAAAGGTGTCTTGTAGAATTCTTGAATTCACAAGTCACACATTTTAAACAAGGATTAGGATTGGAATAAAGGTTTGAGTTTAGTTTAAGACTTAAACAAACCCAAGAAAATCTTAGATCGAAGTACTATCCACCTAATGGAACACCTCACTTGTTCAACGATATTCATATTGTAAGGATAAAGAACCTTATATATGGATTCAAATCATTGCGAGTGTTAGGGTGCGTAAGGTTCTGTGATAATCGGGAGTCCCGGCGCAGAGAATCGCACTGTCTTAGATGGTCTGATCTACTTTGGTGATAATCAGGAGTCCCGACCCAAAAAGTACATGAGTAGAATAAACATACTAGACTCTATTACTAACTTAGAAATGTACAATTAGATTGTACAAAGTTGTAATAAGTTATAAGTCTACAGATTCTACGACCCCAGGAATCGTGTCAAGTCTTGATACGACTGATAAGAATGTTACCTACCAGAAATAGCATGTCTCGTCGGGAAGTGCCCAAACCTTGCGGCGAGAATGTGACATATGGATCCTAGGCCTAAAATATTAATTATGGGTTTATAATATATTTTAGAGAATGTTTATTGATGATTACTAATTAAACTGGGTTTGATTTGTTGATGGCAGCAACAACCACAACGACAAGTACCAACAATCTCTCACTTCGCTCAATCCTCGAAAAAGACAAGTTGACTGGGTCAAACTTTCTCAATTGGGAGCGCAATCTTCGCATTTTGCTCAGGCATGAGAGAAAGTGGTATGTCTTGGAAAGAGCAGTACCAAATGTCCCTGCCGCGAATGCTAGAGCTGAAGCAAGGCAAGCTTATGATAAGCATGTCAGTGATGCGCTCGATGTGAGCTGTTTAATGCTCGCAACCATGAGTCCAGATTTACAAACAGGACTTATGGATGTGCCTGCATTTGAGATGATCCAGCACCTTAGGGATTCATTTCAAGAGCAAGCTCGCACTGAGAGATTCGACATCAATCGAGCCTTCAACTCTTGCAAGATGGTCAAAGGAACATCGGTGAGTGCCCACGTCATGAAAATAAATGGGCACATGGATCACCTTGCTAGACTTGGTCACCTCATACCGTTGCAAATGGCAACAGACACTATACTCAATTCATTGTCTGATGACTACAAGCCTTTTGTAGTCAACTACAATATGCATAATATGGAGAAATCCATTGCTGAGCTACATTCCATGCTCAAGACAGCTGAATTGAGTTTGGGGACCAAATCTAAGGATGTTCTAATGATCGGTAATAGCAGTGGTGGTGGCAAGAAGAGAAAAGGGCTTGGTAGTAAAGGAAAGGGTAAAACCAATCCTAACCAAGGAGTGCCAAATGGTAAAGGTGTCAAACATAAGGTCAAGAAGGTTAAGCCTAACACAGCGAGGACCGAAAATCGGTGCTTCAAGTGTGGTGAGGCTGGGCATTGGAAAAGAAATTGTCCAAAGGGTGCAAGTGGTGGTGGAGGAAACGCAAGTTCCTCAGGTAACACAACCACACTTCTTAATCACTTTCAAGATATATGTAAAGTACATTACGAGTAACCTAACTTTTGCAATCGTTTATTGCAGGAGGAGATGGAAAGTGATGATGACCGGTATGAGATGGTGATGATCCCACAAGCACCAAGATTTTATGATTCAGTTTTTTTTGGATTCAGTAAAAAACAATTCTTATTTTATTTATTTGAATAATCGTTTTATTTTTATGTTAAAACAAAGTTTTTGGTTTTAATAAATTCGAATCCATGGTTGAATTATATTGTGTGCATGTGTGATAATTACACTAGTGAAGTTTTATGACTAGATTGTAAGTCAAGTTTTTGATTTACTTTATATTTCATGTTTTATACTTGTTTGATTGTTGTAAATGTCTTAGATAGCTCAAATACTTAGATACTAGAAATTAGAAGTTTCTTCTAAAGTATTTAAGAGTTTTTTATGGAAAGCATAAAGTTCAAAGTACATTGAACTTATTTAAAACATCTTAAGTAATGGTTACTTATGATAGTTAGTTTTAAAGTGTTAGTATTAATATAGTATGATTATATTGGATATAATCAAGATAGACTTTAAGGGTATTATTATACAAGTCTTTTATACTTGTGATAAAGGAATTTAATGAAGTCATAATTCCTTAATAGGAATAATTGGATATTCGTAAAATCCAAGTGAAATGACTTAGACATTAAATGAACTCTTAAAAGGAACAAACTATATTAAAGTATTTAAGAATTAAAAGGTATTATTACAAGTCTTTTATACCTGTAATTAATACAATATTTAATCAAGTCATAATTCCCTAATAGGAATAATGGATATTTGAGAAATCCAAGAAATGACTTTGGCATTAAATAAGATTCTTAAGAGGTACTAATACACTTAAGAATTGGAAGTATCGTTTCAAGTGTCTTATACTTGTTAGATACAGTAATCAATGAAAGTCATGATTCCCTTATCAGGAATGTTGGATATTCGCAAATCCAAAGGATGACTTTGATAATTGATTAATTCTTAATGGGTTAAGCTATAAGTTTTTGACTAGGTCAAAAGTAGTAGTTTAAGTGATGCTTATTTCCATAAAATTTAGTGGGAGCTATGACTAACATATTCACTAGAGGTACTAATGAATATAGTAAGTTAGTTAGGACATTAACAACAAGGAATTACCAAGTCGTTAGCCAAAGAGTTAAGAGAAATAAATGATTATTGATTAGATTATTGCAAGCCTAATAGCGTGATCACAAGTCTTGTGATTAATTATTGCATATCTAATAGGATGTTCACATTCCAGTGAACAAGTTAATCATTTAAGGAAATTTCTTTAACTAGTAAGAGTATCTACAAATCAAGTAGCTAAAATAGATTTAGTTACAAGGCAAGTTTTATACATTCAAGAAACTAAAGGAGTAATTTTCCAATCCTCCTATGTTTACCGAATCATATAAAAAGGCAAGACTAGAATATGTTCTAAGTGTTGCATGTACAATATCTGGCAAAGACAAAAGTAATAGTATTCTTAAATACTCGTCTTATGTCTTTAGTTTAATAGAAATGACTAATTGTAATTAGTGATAAAAGTTGCAATTAAGGAGTCATTGAGCAATCAACACAAACGCAAAGAATAAGTAATGATCCAGTAATAATTCAGTATCTATGTCCAGTGAGGAATAATACATGAGTTAGTATCATTGTTATTCAGAATTTGTATGTTTTACAATATCCATGAATAAAAGTCTATTTATTCAAAAAGATATAAATCCGTGACTACTCGTCTTGGTGGGAACCTTGATGGGACGTTAACGTCATCGCGATATTTGGTGGTAGATTCGAAGTTCTTCGAAGATAGCTACACAAGTTTTGTGTAAACCAAATATCGGTAATATTCTGTTGGATCTCGACGAATATTGGATTGACCACCGTGATAATACTTCGTGGCTGAAAAGTTCAAAAGTATTATTCACTAGGATTGTCCTTAAGCCTGAGGTATTTGTTTTAGGATACAATGACTAATGTGCTTTGGTTCGTCTTAGACAATTCTGAAATATGGTTGTCATACGAGGCCTTACTGGGTACAGAAAAAATTATATTTTGAATCGAAATATAACAAGATGGCAATTGCACCTCCTCTTTAGGAGAGATATTTATAGGTCCTTTGACATGATGATAACTGGAAAGTGCATGGCCGTGCCCAAACGAACTGATTTGTTCTTTTTCGTTTATAACAACCGTTTGAATCAAGAAGTCATGAAATGATTTCGAATACAGGAGTTGATATTTTCTACCATGCTCGTATTCGTTATCACAAATATCGTGCTGCAAGGGATGAACCTAACATAGTTGCCCAAGAAGTAAAGACAGAGTGTTCTTTAGTAGGAGACGCGATTAAAGAGTTTCTCAAAAACTATACCTAGGTTACATAAGCTGTTTTTATGGGGTTGGTTACCTACATGCCCGTCTAGAAGGCCACTGTAGCTCGTATCATTAAGACAAAGGTTACAAAATTGCACAAGTGGGAGTCTGAAGGATTTATGTGCACAGTTAGTCAACCTATGATGATACATCCATGCCTACGAAACAATTAAGGGTCACACCGGTGAGTGCATGTAATACGAGTAAGATATGTAATGATACTTGGAAGAGGATTGATTCATAATAGTCATTTATGAATCAAGTTAAGTATTAAGTCAAGTTTGACTTATAACTAGATTAGTTTAACTAACTAATTAATACAAGTATTTGTACATTTACTAGTTGAGTAAATATACAATTTGTTAATTATAGATTATCCATAATATGATTTAAAGCTATTAAATCATATAGTGTTTGGATAATATTATTGTCTAAATTATATAAAGGTTATTATATAATTAATTATTAAAAGTATAAATACAAATATATATTTCGTGTAAATATATATAAGTGTATAATACTAGACACTTAATAATTAAGTGGGATAATAATAACTAGTTAAACTACAAGGGTTTAATGTGTAAAAGATAAGTTTTAATTAAGGGATTGATCTTAATTAAACTAGAAGGGCCCTAAGTGAAAGTCCTTCTATTATAAGTAGAAGGCATGGGGTTCACTTATTGTTGGCTCACTAATCACGAAACCCTAGCCCTCCCCTTGTCCTCTATTCGGCCGAACCCTACACAAGAACACAAGGCTTTGTGTTCTTCGTGTTCTTCGTTCGTTCTTCGTATTCTTCAAGTCTTGAAGATCGAAGATCATTACAAGGATCAACTAGAAGGTCGCTCGTCGTGTTCATCACCAGTGGACTTTCTTAAGCAATCATCAAGGTATGTTTTGGGAAACCCTTTTCCCTCTCCCCTCTTGTTCGATCGAAACCAACCAAGAACCCTAGGGTTCTTCGTAGTCGACGAACACACACAAGAGTGTGTGTGTGTGTGTTCGGGTTTTTCGTACAAGGTGTCTTCCTTGTTAATCTAATCCAGATTTCCAAGATCCCAATCCTTTAGGTTTAAGGATTAAGTTTAATCCCACTTCCGCTTTTAGGGATTAAATTAGCTAGTTGGTTTTAACCAGTCAAGAACAAGTTCATGTTCTTGGTCAGTATGGTTCGAACCAAGTGACTAGGAGGTTGACCCAAGTGGTCAATCAGTGTCAATGAAACCCTTCAACAAGTTCAGTAGAATTTGATGTACTATTTTTGTTGTAGTTTGATCTTTGATCTTTACTGGGACACTCTTTTACAAAGTGACCAAAATTACTACAATTGTAGCATTTGACTTTGGTTTTGTCAAAACCTGCTTTTTCACCTCTGTTGAAGCTCAAGTCCTTTCTTCCAGTTCTTTGAAGAAACCTTTTTGTTCTAAGACTGAGCATGGCCATCTGCCGCTTAATGTCCATTTCTTCTAGATCATCAGGATTGATTTGTTCCAAATCTTCACTAATTAATGTTGTATGCACATGACTAGTGAAGAAGGATTCTCTTGCAATGTCTTCACTGTCTGGAGTTTTTCCAGACAATCCTTCTATAGGTGTACCTGCAGTAGAGACAAAAGCAACATTGTTTGAAGGTGAAATAGGATTCTATTGACTTACCTCAGTTTCAAAAACTCTTAGATCATTGTAGAGTTCATCAAGTTCCTTTTCTTCAAGAGCATCTCCTTGTCTATATACAACGGTATACATATACAATTCTTCACCAAGAGATCTGAGAAACTTCATGTTGACATCATCTTGATCCAACTTTACTCCTACTTGGTTGAGTTCACCAATGAGTTTGTTGAATCTGTCAATGAATTGAGACAAAGATTCATTCTTTTGTCCTTTGAAATTTTCAAATTCTTACTTTAAGACAGATTCATGTTTCTTTTTCTGCTTTTTGTTCCCACAAACTTTTTTCCAAGGCTTGCCATAACAGTTTTGCATCATCAAATTCAACAAAGAGATGTTGATAATCATTGGGAATTAAAAGCAATAATGTACTTAAAGCTTTTAATTTAATTCCTCGGTGTTTTCTTTCTTTTTCAGATTTGAGTTTTTCAGTTTCAGTTGAAGTACTAGCGGTAGTTTTTTGAATGGTTTTGTTACCTTCTTGAACAACTTCGCACATGGAGTAATCAGTAATAAGCATATATTGCTTAATTCTGTTTTTCCACATCAAAAAATTATTGGGAGTAAGGATTGAGATTTTGTTTGCTTGAGTACTTTCATTGTTGTCAGACATGATGAAAAGTTTGGTTTTCAATGTATTGAAAACTTTTTGTAATTCTTGATTCGTAAATCTAGAACTCAAAACTCTAATACCACTTGTCAGGATCGAATAACACAAAACTCGTTATTGAATCACAAATCTACTAACAATGAGAAGTTACAGCGGATAACAAGAATTGTATGACAAACTGTAAATAATTAAACGAATATTAAGAACATAGTCTATCACAAAAAGCTTCAATGTATATTGATATGAGAGTTACAATACACACGTATGTTTAAAACTTTAACCTAGTTATTATAGGAATCGATTACAATTAAATTTAAATAGATACGATCTTCTAAACAAACTCCCTAAGATCTCGGACTTGATATTCTCTGTAATTAGCTCGATCAGTAATAACTTTGATGTCAGTAGTAAACACCAAGATCAGTAGTAAGTTGTTTCTTTAGCATCAACTCAGCAGCAATAAGTAGTTGATCAGAAATAATTGAATCTTCAGTATCAATCCTTAAGCAGCATTAAGTCTTGATCAGTATAAAAAGTGTATAACTTATGTTGAATCTGAGGAAACATGTAAGTTTCTAGTGATACTTTTTTTATAAAAAGTATGAGTAAAAGGTTATATCTTTGGGGTTTTAGTGACACTTTGAATGAAAAAAGTGTAAACTTAATTATATGGTTGTTATATGTTGAGAGCTTACTAGTTTTATTGGCAAATTAGCATCTTGTACAGAAATACTCAATTCTTCATCCCACACAGGGTTGACATCCCTGTTTACAACTCTAGTCTTTTGTTTCTGCAGAATGTAATAAACATTAGGTCAAGGTACACAACAAGAAAAAACGTTTTTAACATTGCTAAATTTTTGAATTTTTATTCTCGAGATAACTAATAACACAAATTTAAATTTTGACTGATTTAGTTTACGTCTAAAGTTTCTTCAACTTAATTTGGTTCGATTTTGTTTACAATTTCGCATAAACTCACTCGACGACTTGAATTGCATCCGAAAACTTTACCCCTCCTTAAAAAAAATTCTTGTTACCATCCATGATCCCTCCACGTACTCTCAAAATAATCAGGTAATTGTGATTATTACTCCCACATCCATTATGATCCGGCCATCAAGTATAAGAAAGGGGGAACTCATCAAATTGAGGTATGTTCTACTTTCGACCCTTACACTGACATAAACAGCCAGATGCAACTTATTCTGACCAGAACTTAACATAGCCTCGCTGATTTATTAACTAATTACAAACACATAGTTACGTAAACATTAATATAAATATGGCAAGTGATTCTTGTTAACCAAATTGATCACAATATATACCGGTGTCAAATGGGTTCTTAATCAATCAGGTTTGTACTTCGTAAGCTCCATGAGAAACGTAATTTTTTTTTTGGAAACAACCTTCAATTAAAAAAAAAAACTAGCGAGAAGCTATAACAAAAATTCAACTATTACAAAGTAAAATGAGTCACTCTAACCAACTAACTCTAAATTTTTTATTACGATTACAAACACAGTTAAACGCTACTTCTTTTATAGAGTCAATTAAAAGATCAGATTAAGGTGATTTTCCATGGGTTAATAGGGTGCCATCTAAAATCGGTATTTTTGCCTGGAAAGCGTATCATGGTAGACTCCTAACAAAGGTTAACTTGCAAAAAATGTAGTGTCCCAATCATCTCATGCGTGCTATGCGGTTCGGAATTGGAGAACAAAGACCACATTTTTCTGATCTGCACTTTTACGAGGGTAATGCTTGCTAAATTTGGGCGGTGGTGGGGAATCAATGTTCGCCAATTCAAAATATTGATCAATTGATAAACTAGGGTCAAAACATTAATCTAAAAGGGGACAAACTTAAAGCATTCATTGTTGCAACCCAATGTTTCATGTGGTGCATATGGAAATGGCGTAACGGGAAGACATTTGGGCCCACGGGAAGGGGAAGAGAAACCTTCCTATTCAGTGATTTTCAAAGTAATTCTTACTTTCTGGATTAAGAATAAGGTGAAATCAAGTAATTTAAACAGTCGTTGGTTAGAATGGTGTATTTGTCCTATGTGTTGTTTATGACTTTTTTTATTTTTTCTCTAGTTCCTTGCTAGTTTTTAATTGAAGTCGTTCAAAAATAACTTATACGTGTCATTTTTATTGTTCTCTTCCTACTTACTTTATTAATTTTGCTAAACATAATCATTTTGAAATTAGATTAATTATTTTGTAAGTAGATTGATTATAAGTCAAGATTATAAGCTTAGAAACCATTTTTCATAAAGAGTTAATCACACAAATGGTCCTTTAAGATGATACCAGATTGCAAGTTTGGTCCTAAACTTTTAATTTCGACAAGTGTAGTCCTTTATGTTTACCAATTTTGCACGTTTGGTCCTTTAGGCCAAACAGTGTTAAATTTTTCTGTTAAGTGACCTCATGTGCAATGCACATAAGGGTATTTTTGTCTTTTCGCACTCCATCTTCTTCCCCCACTTCATCTTTTTCCCAAAAAATCAAAACCCTAATTTGAAACCCTAAAATACTCCATCAAAACCTAGATCAAACAACCTAATTTCGACAAATACTTGAATATAAATTATAGAACCTGGATCAAACAACCCATTACAGGTTAGCTATGGAATCAAGTAATCAACGACCAACACGCTCTGAATCGAATCCTTAAGTTTCTCGTTCTGCAAGTTAACCAGCTCTGTATTTGAATCAAACGACTCCAATTCATCTGGCCCAGGAAACACAGCTATTGAAGCAATCGTATACCCCTTGGGCCTATCATGAGAGAAACTCTCCCCAAAACTGAGCTGCTCAATTGCTTGAATCTCATTTTTAGTTCCTCCAATCACTTCCAAAACCCTAGCTTTCTCGTTTTCCTCGACAAAGAGTTCTTCGAGTTTATATGAGATCAATTCAAATTTAATGGGGAGTAAATCTTCAGTTTCCAGCGAGAAGAGGGGCGGTGGGATGTTAAAGGCGAGATAAAGTTATGCGCACATGGATGAATTGAAGAAACTTTCAATGGCAGCAGCTAACGCCATTAATGGTGAATGCAGGGGAGGAATGATCGCCAGAAACATGGGTGGAGGAGGAGGAAGAACTACAATTCTGGGGTGTAGACAGTATTATTGAATCCTATTTTGCTATATAGGGTTTTGATGGAGTATTTTAGGATTTCAAATTAGGGTTTTGATTTTGGGGGAAAAAGATGAAGTGGGGGAAGAAGATGGAGTGCGAAAAGACAAAAATATTCATATGTGCATTGCACATGAGGTCACTTAACAGAAAAATTTAACAGTGTTTGGCCTAAAAGACCAAACATACAAAATTGGTAAACATAAAGGACTACACTTGTCGAAATTAAAAGTGTAGGACCAAACTTGCAATCTAGTATCATCTTAAAGGACCATTTGTGTAATTAACTCTTTCATAACCAATTCATGGTGGTTCTACAAATTTTCTTTGTGTGATTCAACTTTTATACTCATTATATTTTATTTGATTGTTTATGCTTGGTAGGGTAGTCTAATCATCAGATATTGAATTTGAATTAAGAAAAAATATACATTTAAAATGCTTGTAAAAAGCCTAAAAACAAAGATCACGAAGTTTCAAATAATTGAATTTCATCGTAAATCTATTTACATAAGAAAACACAATTCTCAAATCATTTGTCCAATTCTTAGTTTTCCGGCTGTCTACAAAAAGGATGCGATAGCAGCTGCGAGGCGGTCCACCTCTTACCGGAATCTTTCTGCAAACAACACTCTATAAAGCTCCGAAACTCGCCGGAAACCCCTTCCGGCAGACTCGGTGGCTCACCGCGCACACATAAGCGTTGCCCAATCAGGTTTCTGGCCGGCCGACAAGAACGGAAAATGACCCATGTAAAGTTCCAACATCGTTAACCCTAAACTCCAAATATCACCGGAATAACCGTTGTAATTCGACCCGTGAGCATCCGGGTCAAACCGTTCAGGACTCATATACGCGCACGTGCCGACGTAGGAATTGCACGCGTCAAGTGCCCGGCACATGATTTTGCTCACTCCGAAATCGGCGATCTTGACATCCATATTTTTATTTGCTAAAAGATTTGCCGGTTTGATATCTCTATGGACGATCTTATGAGCATGTAAATAGTTGAGTCCGCTGAGAACGTCACGCGCCACGTCGGCGAGTGATTTTTCCGTGAACGTACCACCGGTTTGCAGAACAGAGTCCAGGGTTCCGGCGTCCATGTATTCCATCAATATCGCAATATCTCCATCAAGCTTTTCGAATATCTGATGACATTTAACGACGAAAGGCGAATCCGTTCGCCGGAGAATCTCCATCTCTCTAAATATTTGCCGGCGCATCATCGGATCACTATCGGCGTGAACAACTTTTAGTGCGAAAATATTCGACGTTTTCTTTTATACTACTTTGTAAACGGTGCCACCGTTTCCGTGACCGAGAACTTGAATCGTTTCGTAATCGGCGGCCGTGGTGGAGGCGGCGGAAGGTTTCGGTTGCTGGGAGGTGGTGGGAGGGAGTGGTAGAGGGAAACGAGGGCGCCGATCGGTGAGTTCCGGTAATCGGAGACCGAGCTTTGACTGACGGCGTTCACGAACTAAGGCCATGTGATAAAATGCGCCGGTGGTTGACGGTTAGGAATGAATGCAAGTAATGGAAGCAAAGTCGTGTAGGGCGATATATAAGTGGGACGTGAGAAGCACGTGTTCTTGAATTGTCAAAGATAAAGACGGACGAAGGCGGGCCGAGGCGCACGTGGGTCCCAAATTAATTTACAGATTCATCTGCACGTAGCCAATATAAAACGTAACTAGCACAAGGTGTGGAAGGGTAGTTATAGACATGTTATAGTATTTTTCGGCTTATAACTTGGCTATAATTTGGGAGGAAAAAGTGGCTCCCTGGTGTTGTAGTTAAAGTGGTGTTATAAGAGTCCCACATTTATTATTTGGTGTATTTTGATTGGTTGGAACCCTCCTCCCCCACCCCCTACCCCCAGCCACCCTCCCTTTGGCGATCATTGTAACCATGGCGAATTTGATTTGGCGACCAAAAAACGAAGAAGGAGGTGTGGATTTTTGATGTTTGGCAAGGTTATAAGCAGTGGCGGACCCTAGAAAAAAAGTTGAGGGGTGTCACCGGTTGCACATTTTTTCTCAGGGGTGTCACCTACACTAACAAAAAGAAAATTTTAAAATTTTAACGCTATTTTAATGCTATTCGGAAAAATTTCAGGGGTTGCACGGGCAACCCCGTGCACCATACTAGATCCACCCCTGATTATAAGGCAATAACGGGGTTTAACACCCCCACACCCGGAGCTCTTACGTGGATTTTGTTTTTTGGTTAATTATTTCCTAAAAAGATTAAAGGTTTAGGACATGTGTTCATAAATGTGCACTTGGCCATTTGCACAAGTGGATATATACCTTTTTAGCCAATTATTATCAAGATCAGTTGAGTTAATACAAAAATAAGGGATGGAGTTTTATTCTATAAAAAAATCAAGGGGTCTAATTGTAATAAGTATAAAAAGTTGTTAATTAGTTAGATTAAGTTAGTTACACAGTTAGTTAATGAGTTGATATATAAATGCAATTCATTTTCAGTAGTTGGATTGAATCTTTTTGCTTTTCTCAGTTTCTTTCTCCTTCTTTGGTTGTCATTGTTAAAGGTATATATTGTTAAAAACTTATAGTATTTGAATTTCGAATTTAAAATGTTTGGAATCTCTGAAGTCGTGTAATAACTTTCTAAAATCAAAGTATTTCGATGGTATACTCGAAATCTTCAATCGGATGAAAACAGAGAATTTTTAAGAACTGAGAATATGAAAGTTATTATGTGAAATTCGTACCAGATTATGTGACCCAAACGATGGTTAATTTCATCATTGACCAACCACTAAGAACTACCAAAATGCAGATTCAAAACTGCATAAAACCCATCAAAACTGCCAAAACTGGGTCGGGCTCGGGTCAGATCCATCTTGCCAGCATAGCGGGTTTGAATGTCAAAAAAGGATTTTCGAACATTTATTATAAAGGAACATTAACCAGGATAAAAAAAATCTCAGCTGACCTGGATGCTCGACCCCGGCCAGGGGCTTTACCCTTGGACCCCGCCAGGGACGCTGCCCCCTGGACCCCGCCCAGGGTGCTGCCCCAGATCCCCCAAGGGGCGCTACCTTCGGACCCCCGTTGAGTCGGTGTATTTTAATCATAATAAATTCAAACAAGTGTGCACTTCACGCACACCCTTACTTGTTCAATATTTACTATGATTACATTTGGTTAACAAGTTTATCCCATTACACTTAAATCATATTGGTGACAGGGGCGGACGTAGTATAGAGCACACGGTGGCACGTGCTACTACTCGAAAAAATTTCAGTACGGTAAATTTTTGGGACTTTTTTATTGTTATAGTATTTTGAATACATTAATATATATCCGAAAAGGCAAAATAAGACACATTTGTCTACTAGCGTAGCTGGCTAGCACTCCTTGCATGTGTATAAGGAGGTCACTAGTTCGAATCTTGTTATTTTTTTAAATCAACTTTTTTTCCTTTCTAAGTCTCTGTATGACAAGGGTTTTTTTTTCCTGCCCATATATTTCAACTTTTTTCTTTTTTTACCCTATATATTTCAAAAAAAATTATTTAGTCCACACATTTCAAATCATTTTCCTTTTTTTAATACTTTAAATTGATTTTTTTTATAAATCAAAGACGGTATTTTAGAAAATATAATATAATTTTATAAACCCAAATTTTTATGGATTAAAAACCTATTTAATATGCCAAATCAATCTTAAAAACACCTCTAACTATTAGTTAATAGTCCACACCCAAAGACAACTCTAACATTTGAACCAAATAAAAAAACATAAAGTATGTATTGTAGATTTTGTAATATGTTTATAATATTAGTAATTCTTTTGTAGGTTTATGAAATCCATTTTTGAAGATTTGTTGGTGTATGTAATTAAAAAAGGTGATCCGTGATATAATTTTTTTGTGTTAAATTTGTTTTTGTTTCGGAACGTTGCCACTGGATCCCACTAGAAGTCGCAGTCCCCTTAACCCCGCTTTTTTTTTTATCACCACAAGGGTGCTACCACTGGTGGAAGTTTCTAATTCCGCCCCTGATTGATGGTACAAATCACCAACATATATGATATTATAACTAAAACGGTTCTTTTAAAATCTAATTTCTCATTCTTCGTTAATACTGTCAATTGAGTACATGTGTTCTTTGACTGGTTGTTGTAACACCTCAATTTTCAAAACAACATTTAAATACCATTTAATTCAAAATACATAATATTGTATCAACATCAAATGCCAGTTTTACAAAAACGAAAAGGTTTCTTGTTCGAGATTATCAGAGTTTACAAAAAACGGTGTTACAAATTATATCTTAACCATAGGATAAGGACTCTAATCATCAACACCGAGCTAATCTCAACAAGGCATCTTCTAAACGGGCCTCCTAGATCTTCGATCCCGAACCTGAGTACATAGCAAAAACACAAACATAGTACGTGAGACAAAATTGTCTCGTGAGATACATGGGTTTTAGACCCGATAAACAAATAGTCAAATAATATCATTTAATCTTAAAATAATATTACTAAGTTTGTTTTGGGTCACTTTATCACTTTCATCATTGGCCAATGTCAAGATAATCGGAATGCCTCCAATCTATCAAGACCATCATTTCCACGGTAATCGGAATGCCTCCAATCTACCGGGACTCATAGGTATTGGGTAATCGGAATGCCTCCAATCTACCACTAACCTTAAGGTACCGTAATAACCGGAATGCCTCCAATCTACTACGGCCCTAGGGACATCATCATCGTCATCATTACTTATCTTTTATCGTTATGAGCTTATAGCTCCATCATTTCTCAATCAATCAATCATTTCATCATCATACAAGCAATTCGTCATAAATCACATAAATGGCTAAATTACTTAAAGACTCGACAAATTATTTAATCATAAAAACATTTACTAGCTATGTACCCAGTTTGAAAGTTCACATGTACTCACCTTAGCCAAGCTTATCCAAATGTTGTGTTTCCTTGAACACCAATATCACTTTCCAAGATTTGAATGCCTCAAATCCTCCAACCGACAATCTATATCAAAACCAATACAATGGTTTGCATTATTCATCTATACTAACTACATAATCCATGGCTAGTTAACTACTAGCACCATTTTCCCCCAAATTACCAAACCCTAATATCATAAATCACCACATTTTCATGTATTCATAGCATGACCACGTTTTTCATGACCAACTACCATAGATCTAAGTTATATTACTTCCCTTTAACCATTCATGAACGATTCCATAACTAGGGTTTGAGATTTAAGCTTTCCCTACTTGAATCTATGGCTAAAAACTCAAGAGGAATGAAGATTTACCTTAGATCTTCAACTTAGGAGCAAGAATCACCAAGATTTGTTGAAGATTGAGCTCCAAACGATGCTTTACACTAAAAAACGCTCACACACTTGAAGAGAGAAAACTAGGGTTTGATGGAGATGCACTTATGGCCAAAAACCCAACTTAATGCACTGGTCGGAAGAGCTCGCGCCCCGCTCGCGCCGAGCTCGCGTCGCGAGAAGACGCGGGTCTGCCTGCTAGTTGCCGCTTTTTACCAGACTTCGCGTTTCGATCGCGCCCGGCTCGCGCCGCGAAGTCGACGCGAAGTCGACGCGAGATACTCGCGTTCCAGCTCTGGTCCCTCTGCTCAACCTCGCGTTTCGCTCGCGCCAGGCTCGCGCCGCGAACTTGCCTGTGCAGCAGGGCTGCACTTTTCGGTTTAGGTTTCAACACGGTTTCGTCCATAACTTTCTCATACGGACTCCAAACGACACGAAACCAATTCCTACGTTCGTTAAACGATTTATCCTTATTTAACATATTTTTGTACAATTTATTTATTTACAAATTTCGGGTCGTTACAGTTGTCGTCTATGCAGTCGAGTGTATTTCCTTGATTGATTATGTTGGATTTTTTATGCATCTACTCACAACTTAGATGTCGTGGAAATTACAAATAACTACTGAACATTAACCCGTTTAGAAAAATGTTTGGACCGTTAGGTTTACAAATCTAAAGCAACTAGAACAATTTAATAAACTAATTAAATAGGTAATTCGAAACTTACATTCGTATCACCAGGAGATTGCAAACCTTGTCGATCTTGGGCTATTTTCATATTTGTTTGGATTATCCCAATCTTTTCATTGGTCAATTTCACAATTTCGGGACCCGTGAGTTTCGTCTCGCCCGCTTCGAGCCAACACGAGGGGGTTCTACATTTTCTTCCATACAACGCCTCATAAGGCGGCATTTTAACGGTCGATTGATAACTATTATTGTAGGAGAACTCAACTAACGGTAAATGTTCATCCCATTTACCTCCAAAATCTAGCACACACGATCTTAGCATATCTTCAACCGTTTGAATGGTTCTCTCGCTTTGACCATCGGTCTGCGGGTGGTAAGCCGTACTCAACCGCAACTTCGTTCCCAACTCCTCTTGCAACGATCTCCAAAATCTCGAGGTAAACCTCGCGTCTCTATCGGACACAATCGACAACGGGACTCCATGAAGTCTCACTACTTCATCCACATACAACTTTGCCAACTTTTCAAGTGGCATGGTTTCCCGAATTGCCAAGAATAATGCACTTTTGGTCAACCGGTCAACAATGACCCAAATGGCGTCGTGGTTTTTGCTCGTCTTTGGCAATCCAACAATAAAATCCATTGTTATATCATCCCATTTTCCGGCCGGGATTTGCAACGATTGAGCTACCCCGTAAGGTACTTGATGCTCGGCTTTTACTTGTGCACACGTGGCACACTTAGAAATATACTTTGCCACTCTTGCCTTCATTCCGGGCCACCAATACATCTTCTTCATATCTTGATACGTTTTTGTACTTCCCGGGTGGATCGAATACTTGGACTTATGAACATCGGTTAGTAACTCCTTTCGGGTACCCCCGAACTTGGGAACCCAAATTCGACCACCCACGGTTTTCAACCCTTGTTTATTTTCCACAAAATGTTGGTTCTTTCCCAATCGTTCTTGCCTTAACTCATCTTTTTCCATCACTTCCCGTTGGGCATTCTTGATTCGTTCTACTATACTCGAGACTACTTCAATACGCGTTAGCTTTCCTTTAATCGGCTTTTCATACGCCTTTCGGCTCAAGGCGTCGGCTACCACGTTGGCCTTCCCCGCATGGTAGACAATTTCACAATCATAATCTTGTATCAATTCGATCCATCTTCTTTGTCTCATATTTAAGTCTTTTTGAGTAAAAACGTATTGAAGACTCTTGTGATCCGTATATAACGTACACCTCGTACCGTATAGGTAGTGCCTCCATAACTTTAAAGCAAACACTATCGCCGCCAACTCTAAATCGTGAGTCGTGTATCTTTCTTCCGCATTCTTTAGTTGTCTCGAGGCGTAGGCAATCACTTTCCCCCGTTGCATCAAAACACAACCCAAACCTTTATGTGAAGCATCACTATACACAACGAAGTCTTCCATCCCTTCGGGTAACGTGAGAACCGGGGCGTTACACAATTTTTCTTTCAATGTGGCGAATGCTTTTTCTTGCTTTTCTCCCCATACGAACTCACTACTCTTTCGGGTCAACAATGTGAGTGGTGTCGCCACTCGAGAAAAAGTCTTGAATAAATCGACGGTAGTATCCGGCAAGGCCGAGAAAACTTCTCACTTCGGTTGGAGTTCGTGGCGGTTCCCACTTCATAACCGCTTCAATCTTTGACGGGTCAACTTTGATTCCCTCTCGGGACACGACATGACCAAGGAATTGGACTTCTCGAATCCAAAATTCACATTTAGAAAACTTGGCATACAATTTCTCTCGTTGTAGCACTTCTAACGTTTGTCTTAGATGACTCTCGTGTTCTTCTTCGGTTTTTGAATAAATAAGAATATCGTCAATAAATACGATAAGAAACTTGTCGAGGAATGGTTTGCAAACCCGATTCATAAGATCCATAAAAATGGCCGGTGCATTAGTCAACCCAAATGGCATTACCAAAAACTCGTAATGCCCATAACGTGTACGAAACGCCGTCTTCTCGGTATCTCCTTCTTTCACTCGAACTTGATGGTAACCCGATCTCAAATCGATCTTCGAGAAATAGTCGGCACCTTGAAGTTGATCAAACAAGTCGTCGATTCTAGGCAATGGGTACCGGTTCTTAATAGTCATCTTGTTCAACTCTCGGTAGTCGATGCACATTCTCATTGAACCGTCTTTCTTTTTAACAAACAATACGGGTGCACCCCATGGAGACGAGCTAGGACGAATAAATCCTTTGTCGAGTAACTCTTGCAACTGGGACATCAATTCTCGCATTTCGGTGGGAGCCAAACGGTATGGAACACGAGCTATCGGGGTCGCTCCCGGAACTAAATCAATACGGAATTCTACTTGCCTCTCCGGTGGCAATCCCGGTAAATCGTCGGGAAATACCTCGGGAAAATCCCGAATCACCTTTACATTTTCCACCGACTTCTTCTCTTTCCTTCCATCTAACACATATGCTAAAAAGGACGAACATCCTTTGGCTAAACATTTCCTAGCTTTAACCGCGGTCATAAGACATGGCAAATGGTGTCGTCTCTCACCATATACATAAACTTTTTCATTGTCGGGAGTTCTAATCGAGACTATCTTCTTCCCGCATAAAATCTTTGCTTGATTCTCACCCAACCAATCCATACCTATGACTATATCAAAACCCACAATTTCCATGGGTAATAAATTCACCTTAAACTTTCTCCCATCTATTTCCAATTCACAATTCCGACACATATGTTGAACTATGGAGGTTTTACCATCCGCAATTTCTATATCATAAATTTCATCAAGAAGTTCTAATGGCACATTCAACATCACAACAAAATCATGCGACACAAACGAATAAGTAGCACCCGAGTCAAATAAGATCCGGGCGGGAATAGAATTTACGAGTAGGGTACCTGAAACGACATCGTGGGCCTCCTTGGCTTCTTCTCGGGTAAGTTGGAAGGACCGTCCCTTGACCTTTGTCGGCTCCGCTTTCTTTTGAGCGGTCGACACCATGGTCTCACTTCCCTTCTTCGGGCATGCATTGCTATAGTGCCCTTTTTCATGGCACGAATAGCACTCGATTTCATCCAACGGTTTGGCCCGGCAATCCCTTGCCATATGCCCCGGTCTTCCACATTTGAAACATGACTTCGTATCCACCAAGCATTCTCCTTTGTGGTCTTTGCCACACTTCTTACAAGCACCCACACTTGTTTGCTTAGAGAAGGTCGGGGTGGACTTTCCTCTCTTCACCGAACCCGAGCTCCCTTCAAACTTCCTCTTTTCAAACTTTTCAAACTTTGGCCTCTCGTTGATTCTTCTTTGGCCAACCTCTTCAACATTTCTCGCCGCACCGATAGCCTCATCGAGTGTGGTGGCCCTTTTAACCTCCAATTCATACTCCCACGGGAGTCCATTAGCATACCTAACAATCCGGGACCTCTCATCCGGATACAATTTGATCACAAATGGGATTAATCCCGTGAATTTCTTAGTGTACTCATCGACACTCAAATTACCTTTCTTCAAATGAACGAATTCTTCTTGAAGTTTTTCTAAGTTTCTCTCGGGGCAAAACTTTGCCTTCAACCGTTTCACAAACTCATCCCAAGTCATCTTGTACATCGCCCTCTTTCCCAATGTTTCATACAAAGTATCCCACCACACGAGGGCCTCATCCTTCAACAACCGGGAAGCATAAATCACCATATCACCTTCCTTGCATTTACTAGCTTCAAGGACTTGTTCGGTTTCACGGATCCAACGGATCGTGACTTTTGGTTCGGAGCTACCATAGTAGTTATCGGGCTTGAAAGCCATAAAACTCTTATAAGTACAACCTTTTCTTTCCCTCGGCTCGGGGTCACTTTCTTCCTCAGTTGAAGACCTTTCAGTTTGAGCAACGCTACTCGACTTGCTCTTCGTGCGGGGCGGAGATTCCTCCCGCCTTTCACGTGCCTTATGTTCGTTGAGGATTCGGTTCACATCCTCATTCACTATGTCCCTCATTTGATTGAACATAGTTTGGAGGTGTTCTACGGTGACCGGGGTGTGAGTATTCCTATCAACACCCGAATTCTCCTCCCCTTCCCGAGGTGGAGGACCAAACACCGGTTCGACAATGTTGTTCGAATCTTGCCCTTGATCAAGTGGGCCTCTTGTACTTCTAGTTCTCACCATTTTGCTATAATAAGACATTAATCATTTAGAAGTCAATTTATCAAAGTAACGGTAACATTGACCGTCCCAAAACCAAACATGACCTATTCCTCCAAGGTCAACCCTATTGAACCTACACTTAAGGTCTCAATAGCCATTTCACAGGTATCCTATGGAACCTACGGTCCTACTAGCTCAGTTTAAATCTAGGATGGTCAACTCAACCTAGTTCACTTAAACTATAGCTCTGATACCAAGTTGTAACACCTCAATTTTCAATACAACATTTAAATACCATTTAATTCAAAATACATAATATTGTATCAACATCAAATGCCAGTTTTACAAAAACGAAAAGGTTTCTTGTTCGAGATTATCAGAGTTTACAAAAAACGGTGTTACAAATTATATCTTAACCATAGGATAAGGACTCTAATCATCAACACCGAGCTAATCTCAACAAGGCCTCTTCTAAACGGGCCTCCTAGATCTTCGATCCCGAACCTGAGTACATAGCAAAAACACAAACATAGTACGTGAGACAAAATTGTCTCGTGAGATACATGGGTTTTAGACCCGATAAACAAATAGTCAAATAATATCATTTAATCTTAAAATAATATTACTAAGTTTGTTTTGGGTCACTTTATCACTTTCATCATTGGCCAATGTCAAGATAATCGGAATGCCTCCAATCTATCAAGACCATCATTTCCACGGTAATCGGAATGCCTCCAATCTACCGGGACTCATAGGTATTGGGTAATCGGAATGCCTCCAATCTACCACTAACCTTAAGGTACCGTAATAACCGGAATGCCTCCAATCTACTACGGCCCTAGGGACATCATCATCGTCATCATTACTTATCTTTTATCGTTATGAGCTTATAGCTCCATCATTTCTCAATCAATCAATCATTTCATCATCATACAAGCAATTCGTCATAAATCACATAAATGGCTAAATTACTTAAAGACTCGACAAATTATTTAATCATAAAAACATTTACTAGCTATGTACCCAGTTTGAAAGTTCACATGTACTCACCTTAGCCAAGCTTATCCAAATGTTGTGTTTCCTTGAACACCAATATCACTTTCCAAGATTTGAATGCCTCAAATCCTCCAACCGACAATCTATATCAAAACCAATACAATGGTTTGCATTATTCATCTATACTAACTACATAATCCATGGCTAGTTAACTACTAGCACCATTTTCCCCCAAATTACCAAACCCTAATATCATAAATCACCACATTTTCATGTATTCATAGCATGACCACGTTTTTCATGACCAACTACCATAGATCTAAGTTATATTACTTCCCTTTAACCATTCATGAACGATTCCATAACTAGGGTTTGAGATTTAAGCTTTCCCTACTTGAATCTATGGCTAAAAACTCAAGAGGAATGAAGATTTACCTTAGATCTTCAACTTAGGAGCAAGAATCACCAAGATTTGATGAAGATTGAGCTCCAAACGATGCTTTACACTCAAAAACGCTCACACACTTGAAGAGAGAAAACTAGGGTTTGATGGAGATGCATTTATGGCCAAAAACCCAATTTAATGCACTGGTCGGAAGAGCTCGCGCCCCGCTCGCGCCGAGCTCGCGTCGCGAGAAGACGCGGGTCTGCCTGCTAGTTGCCGCTTTTTACCAGACTTCGCGTTTCGATCGCGCCCGGCTCGCGCCGCGAAGTCGACGCGAAGTCGACGCGAGATACTCGCGTTCCAGCTCTGGTCCCTCTGCTCAACCTCGCGTTTCGCTCGCGCCAGGCTCGCGCCGCGAACTTGCCTGTGCAGCAGGGCTGCACTTTTCGGTTTAGGTTTCAACACGGTTTCGTCCATAACTTTCTCATACGGAATCCAAACGACACGAAACCAATTCCTACGTTCGTTAAACGATTTATCCTTATTTAACATATTTTTGTACAATTTATTTATTTACAAATTTCGGGTCGTTACAGTTGTCGTCTATGCAGTCAAGTATTTCCTTGATTGATTATGTTGGATTTTTTATGCATCTACTAACAACTTAGATGTCGTGGAAATTACAAATAACTACTGAACATTAACCCGTTTAGAAAAATGTTTGGACCGTTAGGTTTACAAATCTAAAGCAACTAGAACAATTTAATAAACTAATTAAATAGGTAATTCGAAACTTACATTCGTATCACCAGGAGATTGCAAACCTTGCGATCTAGTACGAGCCAGATTATCACACCAATGCTAGGATCCAAGAAAGAATCCCTCTATCGAGTGACACCCAAGGTTGGTCACGAACAGGACGATATACCACTAGGTAGTGTAAAGCACCTTGAGAAAACGAGAACCGAACTAAATCGGAAACCCTTTCGATTTCCGGCGACGGCGGCGGCGGAGCAGCGGCGGTCCGACGGCGGTCGTGGGGATGCGGTGGTGGTGGCTTGGCCGAATGAGAGGAGGCACAAAACAAGTGATTAAGTGTGTTAGGTAAATACCCTTGACCTCATATTTATATTAGTTGAAACCCAATTAAAGTCAAACTCTAATTGTTCCAAACCCACCACAAGCCCACAAGTATTATTAATCTTATTAACTTAATACTTGACCCAATACCATTAACTAGTTAATTATCAATTAACTAATTTAGCTCGTCTAGCCCGATAGTCCATTTAATTAAACCATTAATTAAACACTACGTTTATTTATCGTTTTCGTTGACTCCTCGAGGGCAACCCGAATAGGACTCTATAATACCCGAACCATAATTCCGGTTTATTTGATGTGTTGGACACCTATTTCCAACAGTCTCCCACTTGGACATCTCATCAACTATAAACGGTATGCGTAAGTATATCCTTTAGAGTGTGCATAACATGTTCAGATGCTGAACTCTGAACTATCAGAAACAGTCCTATGATAAGCAATCATATGTCATTTGTTGCACGATATCACATAACTAGTGACATGGACTTGTCAATCACTCTAGTTACGATTATGTTTCCTGATTCGAGATTTATGATGACGGTTTGACTACTCAATTGAACTTTCAATTTAGTCATGACCTGCGCAGGTACTTTAGTGTCACATCAAATCAACAGGGGGCCCATATATATCTCCTCTCTCACTTTGATCAGAGGGAACAAATAAACCTTAACTAAACCATCTTCCCTCATAGTAATCACATGACACATGGAACTAATCTGTATAGCTACCAGTTACGAATAGCGTTGGAGTTAGACCAATGTAACACGAAATCGTACTAGGGAAACGATGCATCTTGGTTTGAAGACTCATACGATATTACAGTCTCACCATTACCCATGATAAAGTCCATGGGGTAATTCTCTGAGCGTGGGTTAGTCCAACATTTAAATACACCTTTTAAATGCTCATGAGAGTAGTAGCAATCTCCATGCAATGTTAATCGTTTTGAACAATCTACTAACTCTCCCATGACATCTTAATTCAGTTCTCATTCCCATGAGAACGATTGACTGTGGACGTTCAAGTAATCTCTTAGGTTACTTTAGAATAGGTTCTAAACATGCAAAAGGTGAAATGGAAAATTTAAATTCAATATGAATGATAGAACACTTGCACATTATTTAATATCTATAAATAAATCATCAGTTCATACAATTTAATTTTCACTACAAATTTCAACTGAATAACACTAACATAAGTCACTATGAAATCTAAAACCTATCGTCCTAGCATGAGCATCATGCTTGCCACGACTAAGTGGTTTTGTGAAAGGATCAGCCGGATTGTCCTCCGACGATACTAAAGTCACAATGATGTCACCTTCCTCGACACGCGTTCTCACATAGTGATACTTTCTGAGTATATGCTTGGTTCGACTATGATCTTTGAATTCTTTAGTCAAAGCGACTGCATTTTCATTGTCGCAAAAGATTTTCAGTGGGTCCTTGATCCTTGTTATGACACCAAGATCACCAATGAAATTCTTTAACCATGTAGCTTCTTTTGCTGCCTCACTAGCATCAATATACTCAGATTCACAAGTTGAGTCAGCGACTGTCTTCTGCTTGGAACTCTTCCAAGTCACAGCTCCTCCATTTAACAAGAACACCCACCCATATTGTGAGCACGAGTCATCTCTATCCGTTTGGAAACTCGCGTCACAATACCCTTCCACTTTCAGTTCCTCTTTCCCACCATACACTAAGAACATATCCTTTGTTCGCCTTAGGTATTTGAGAATTGTTTTCACCGCAGTACAATGATCGTTGCCTGGGTTGTCCTGGAACCGACTCACCATGCTCAACGCATACGAGACATGCGGACGAGTACATATCATGGCATATATGATCGATCCAATCGACGAGGCGCAGGGGATTCGACTCATCTTATCCAGTTCTAGCTCAGTACTGCGACATTGACTCTTAGACAATGTCATGCCATGGTTCATGGGTAGGAACCCTTTCTTGGAATCAACCATACTAAAACGTTTTAGTATTTTATCCAAGTATGTAATCTGGATCAATCCTATTAGACGTCTTTCTCTATCGCTGTATATCTTTATACCAAGTATATACGCTGCATCTCCTAGATCCTTCATTGTGAAACATTTTCCTAACCAAGACTTCACATCTTTCAGTGTAGGAATATGATTTCCAATGAGCAGTATGTCATCCACATACAATACTAGAAAGACTAAAACGCTCACACTAGCTTTGATATAAACGTAGGACTCATCTTCACTTCTAAAGAAACCAAACTCCTTAACTTTCTCATGGAAGCAAAGATTCCAGCTTCACGATGCTTGTTTCAATCCAGAGATTGACTTCTCAAGCTTGCACACTCTATCAGGATATTTCTTATTAATAAAACCCTCTGTATGTGCCATGTAGACATCCTCAGTAAGTTTTCCATTATGAAAAGCTGTTTTCACATCCATCTGCCAAATTTCATAATCATGAAATGTAGCTATGGCAAACAATAGTCTGATAGACTTTATTTTGGCTACTGGTAAAAAGGTTTCATCATAATCAATCCCATGAGTTTGAGTGTAACCCTTTGCAACCAACCTAGCCTTATATGTGTGCACATTCCAATCCATGTCGGTCTTCTTCTTGAAGATCCACTTGCACCCAACGGTTTTAATGCCGGGCGAAGTGTCAATCAAGTTCCATACTTGATTGTCGTACATAGACTGAATCTCGCTCTCCATAGCCTCTTTCCATTTATCGGCCTCAGTGCCTTCCATAGCTTCCTTAAAGTTTGATGGCTCATCATCATGAATCGGTAACTCTAGAGGATCTACGTGGAATGGTAGGAGTTATATCATCTTCCTCAACATGAATCTCATCCTCTGGTTGAGTGCTAGTGTCAACTATAAGTGCCTCTACATCTTCATTGGTTGACTCTTGACACTCTTCAAGATCAATTTTGCTCCCACTGTCTTCTTTGGATAATAGCTCTCTCTCGAGGAAGAATCCTCTTCGAGATACGAGTACTTTGTTCTCTTTCAGATTGTAAAACCGATATCCAAAAGACTATCGTGGGTAGCCAATGAAGTAACACTTCTCTTATTTGTTATCTAGCTTGTCGTGAGATTCATGTCTCACATAAACGTCACAACCCCAGATCTTCAAATGTTTGAGGGAGGGAGGATTCTCTGTCCACATTTCAGAGGGAGTTTTAGCAACCTTCTTTGTTGGTACAAGGTTAATGACATGTGCTGCATTTTCTAAGGCATATCCCCAGAAACTCACTGGAAGTGTTGATCGATTCATCATTGATCGGGCCATGTCTAACAAGGTTCGATTTCTCCTTTCCGACACTCCATTAAGTTGTGTGGTTCGAGGATGAGAGAGTTGAGATACTATTTCACAACTCTTGAGATGATCGATAAACTCTTGACTAAGATACTCTCCACCCCTGTCAGAGCGGAGCATCTTAATCTTCTTGCCCAGTTGATTTTCTACTTATTTATGATATTCTTTGAACGTTTTAAAAGTATCAGACTTATGTTTAATCAGATAAACATAACCATATCTACTGAAATCATCAATAAACGTGACGAAGTATCGCTCACCATGTCTAGTGCTTGACTTGAATGGTCCACACACATCAGTGTGTATAAGATCCAATAATTCTTTGCCTCTTTCACAAGACCCTGTGAATGGTGCTTTTGTCATCTTGCCAAGTAAACAAGACTCACACACATCATCCGATTTTAAGTCAAATGATTCTAACACTCCATCCTTTTGAAGTTTAGCAATGTGTTTCTTGTTTATATGTCCTAAGCGACAATGCCATAGACATCACTTATCCGATACCCCTTTGGATGAATCAACATGCAATATCAGATTTCTATTGTGTACGCAACTTACATTTTCGTATATACGAGCACAAGAATAGCTTTAAGTAAAACACATTATTTTTATAAACCAAAATAGAACCATTGTAATTATCAAAAACGAAATTAAAACCATCCTTAAAAATGCGTTAAATGAAATAATGTTGCGTGCCATAGATGGCGAAAAACAAACATCTAATAAAATAAAAGAACGTCCACTGCTAGGCATGAGCTCGTAATCTCCTATCTTGGTGACAGTAGCCGAGACTCTGTTTCCCATGATCAGATTAAGCTCTCCATGCTTAAACTTCCTATTGTTCTTAAGTCCCTGCATATCAGTGCAGATGTGAGTACCACACCCTGTATCTAGAACCCAAGAATTAGACATAGAAGTATTATGGAGTTCAATCATAAACGTACCGGATGTGCCAGACTTTTGTACCTTATGATTCTTTAAATCATCCAGGTACTTTGGGCATCTTTTTTTCCAGTGACCATTTCCTTAACAGTAGTAGGAAACAACCTCTTTCGGATCTTTCGTTGGTGCTATGTCAGAATCTGCCTTCCTCTTCTGGCCATATTTGGTATGACCTACTTTGGAGTTACCTTTTCCACTGGGAGGAGGTCGGCGTTTCTTCTTAACACCCTCAGAACGAATGGCCAAGACAGGAGCAGTAGGAGATGGTCGTTTCTCCTTCATAAGGCTAGCCTCGGTAGTCTTAAACATACTGTGTAGTTCCATGAGTGTCTTATCCATATCACCCATATTATAGTGAACTATAAACTGTGAGTAGGATGCCTGAAGCGAGTTCAAGACCATATCAGTGGTCAACTCCTTTGACAAGGGGACACCCAAATTCTCAAGCCTGTCTGTGTAGCCATTCATCTTTTGGACGTGGCTACATACAGATTTTCCTTCTTGAAGTTTGCATCCCACCAGGGAACTTACTACGTCGAAACGTTCTTGCCTAGCTCAGTTTTGAAACATTTGATTGAGTTGTTGATTGATGGCATAAGCACTCATCTTCTCAAAATTCTTTTAGAGTTCAGAAGACATAGTGGCCAACATCAGGCAAGCAACCTTTTCCGAATCAGTGTGATGAAGTTCGTGGGCAGCTATGTCTAAGTCACTTGAGTCATCAGTGAGTTCAGCAATTTCATTGTCGAGGACATACTCCTTGCCCTCATACCTTAATGTGATTCTAAGCGTACGAACCCAATCCATGTAATTAGGTCCAGTGAACTTTTCACGATTCAAGGTTGAAATAAGAGCAAAGTTTTGCGGTCCTTCTGGAAGTGGTGGTGGTGGAGGAAGTGGGATATTGTTGTTGTTATTGTTATTGTTATTGTTATTGTTATTGTTATTGTTATTGTTATTGTTATTGTTATTGTTGTTGTTGGAAGACATCTACAAAAGAAATAATTTCTTTGTTAGTTCATTCATTAATAATCCTTACAATAATTTCCCAATCTTTATTCTATAAGGCTAGGATACAACACTAGTTATTAAGTGGCGGTCGTGGGGCGGCAGTCGTGGGTCGGAGGTGGTTCGAAGGTGGTGGTGGCTTCGCCGAATGAGAGGAGGCATAAAATATGTGATTAAGTGTGTTAGGTCAAATACCCTTGACCTCTTATTTATATTAGTTGAAACCCAGTTAGAGTCAAACTCTAATTGGTCCAAGCCCACCACAAGCCCACATAATACTTGGCCCAATACCATTAACTAGTTAATTACCCATTAACTAGTTTAGCCCGTCTAGCCCAATAGTCCATTTAATTAAACCATTAATTAAACACTACGTTTATTTCTCGTGTTCGTTGACTCCTCGAGGGCAACCCGAATAGGACTCTAAAATACCTGAACCGTAATACCGTTTATTTGATGTGTTGAACACCTATTTCCAACACATTAATGTTCCGTTTAACTCTGATCAGCAATTGAAGTTGTATTTCTCATCAGTTGTTGACTTTGTTGGATTCAAGTGTGTACGTATCAGAATTAGTTGTTTGTGTTGGAATTATGTGCACAGTTAGTCAACCTATGGTGATACATCCATGCCTACGAAACACTTAAGGGTCACACCGGTGAGTGCATGTAATACGAGTAAGATATGTTATGATACTTGGAAGAGGAATGATTCATAATAGTCATTTATGAATTAGTTAAGTATTAAGTTAAGTTCAACTTATTACTAGATTAGTTTATCTAATTAATTAATACAAGTATTTGTAAATTTACTAGTTGAGTAAATATACAATGTGTTAATTATAGATTATCCATAATATGATTTAAGGCAATTAAATCATATGGTAATTGGATAATATTATTGTTTAGATTATATAAAGTTTATTATATATTAATTATTAAAAGTATAAAATATAAAGTATATATTTCGTATATATTTATATACGCGAAATATATAAGTGTATAATACTAGACATTTAATAATTAAGTGCAACAATAATAATTGTAAAACGATAAGGGAGGGAAACGTAAAAAAAAGTTTAATTAAGAATTAATCTTAATTAAACTAGAGGGACCTAAAGTGCAACTTATTTATCTATAAATAAGAGGCTTAGGTTAACCCTAATACTCCTTGCTTGCCACGAAATTTTCCCCCTTACCTCTCCCTTGTTTTGGCCGAATAGAGGATGAACACAAGTTCTTGTGTTCTCCTTTCGTTCTTCGAGTTCTTCAAGTCTTTGAAGATCAAGATCATTACAAGGATCAACTAGAAGATCACTCGTCGTTTTCATCATCAGTGGACTTACTTAAGCAAGATTAGGGTATGATTTGGAAAACCCTTTTTCCTCTTTCCCTCTTGTTCGAATTCGACACCAAGAACCCTAGGGTTCTTGGTGGCCGTCGAATACACCCAAGCATGTGTGTGTGTTCGAGTTTTTCCTACAAGGTTTCTTTGTTGTTAATCTAGTCTAGATTTCCAACATCCCAATTCTTTAGGGTTTAAGGATTAAGTTTAATCTCAGTTCCGCTTTTAGGGATTAAACTAGCTAGTTGGTTTAACCGGCAAGAACAATGTTCTTGTCAGTATGGTCGAACCAAGCATACTAGGAGGTTGACCTAAATGGTTGATCAGTTACAATTAAACCCTTCAGTTTGTTCGTATGTCTGATGGTCCAGGCCGTTGTTTGTGCAAGTCATGAAATTCATTGGAGCTCAAAATTACAGATCGTGGCTAGAGATGTTGAAATTGGCTTGTCTAACGCAAACTATGTTTTGTTAAAGGTACAATATAACACCGCGTTTCTTCAATTTATTAGTCTAACAAAAGGTTTAATAATTAAACAAATAATTTTAATCATTACAGCACAAGTATTTAAACAAACGTTATATGTTCTCATAACCCATATAATATGTTTAAATCTTACATGGTGTTATATTACGTAACCTACCTAATCCAAACTTTAACTACCTAATCCAAACTTGGTGTTTAGTTGTATCAAGCATGCTTAACCAAATTAATCCCATAATGAAAGCTACCCGGTCGCTCTCACGCGATCCTCGACTTCACATACTTAGCCTAAAAGAGTACAAGATACATTCTATAGCATAACTAAGCATTTACAAGACACATTCTCAAACTAGTTTTTCTTTAATAATGATTACCTTATGAAACATTTTTATACAATATTAATTGTTAGCATAGAAAGATAATATAGTTGATAAGTTGAACTATTGAATTAATCAATTTCTAGAAATAATACTTCTTTTGATTCAAATTAAGTGATACATTAATTGTTGGTGTCACAGTGTTTAAGACAAATAAGGGTTAGATTAGATTAAATTGGGTAGTTAATAGGAGATGAGTCTCACATCCTTTAAATAAAGTGATGTTAATGTTGTTTAGAAGTAAAAGTAAAGGTAAACGAGTCATTTCACTATATTACAGAAGATAGTTAATGAGTGTGAACTAAAAAAGTAGATAAATGTAACAAACATGTCATTTATATTATTCTTATTGGTTTCAAAAGTAGTAAAATAAAAAAGTATTAATAAATGGGTTGTTATTAAAATCATACAATGTTAGAGGTGGAGTTGGAATTATCATTGATAATAAAAGGATTAGTTACAGATAAAAAAAATAGAAACTAAAAGAAATGTTAGGAATGGAGCTAGCTCTTGTAGTTCAGATTACATGTGTTTTCCACTAAACTACGAACCATCATTTAATCAAACCTCTTTGGAAAAGAAAGACAAAAATGAGGGGAAATAAATAAAATGGACACTGACAGCGAGGATCGAATCTGGGTCATGTTTATGTGCAGTGTGAACCTTATCTCTCCTGGGCGAAGCTAAATTGGCAAACTAAATTATTGTACTGGTTCTTCTTTAAATATTATAGACGTTAATAAGCAAAAAGATAGAATTGTTGTAACAATGTGAAATGGTGAAATATAATTGGTGGAAACCGATAACAAGGTTTTTTTTGTCCCTAATAACATTCAAAATCCAAAATATTCAAAATATGATTTAAACAAAACATTCGAAATGATTATCAAAGTGCTAAAAACCAATGTTACAATAATATCAAATCTAAGGTCTAAGGGAACCAAATAAGTACACCGAGCTTAATCACATCCGATGCTACAACTACGAGCCACCTAATCCTTAGCTCCCGAACCTGAGTACATAGTCAAAAGAAAACGTAGTACGTGAGACAAAATAGTCTCGTGAGATACATGGGTTTTTGACCCGGTTATAAATGTTTGCAATAAAATCATATTTAAATAAATATCACATTGCACATAAGCCAATCATTCACTAAGGCTTGCCATAAGCCCATATATACGTAACGTGCCACTCCGAAACAAACTCCCCCGATATGGGTTATCTTAGGTAATCGATCAACTCCCCTGTTTCCGGGTTATCATTACTCCCCCGTTTCCGGGTTATCATAAGGTAGACAGTCTACTCTTGTGCATGGTGGTACCGCTCCAAGTAGGTGTCACATAACTCCTCCAATTCATGGGTTATCATTAATCCGGATACCTAACTAACACATAATTTCAGACATTAGCCACATTCAATCATCATATCATAGTTTGCTCAACAATTCATTTCATATGACATAAATGAAGGATTTATGTGCACAGTTAGTCAACCTATGTTGATACATTCATGCCTACGAAACACTTAAGGGTCACACCGGTGAGTCTATGTAATACGAGTAAGATATGTAATGATACTTGGAAGAGGATTGATTCATAATAGTCATTTATGAATCAAGTTAAGTATTAAGTCAAGTTTGACTTAATACTAGATTAGTTTATCTAACTAATTAATACAAGTATTTGTACATTTGCTAGTTGAGTAAATATACGATGTGTTAATTATAGATTATCCATAATATGATTTAAAGTAATTAAATCATATGGTAGTTGGATAATATTATTGTACAAATTATATAAAAGTTATTATATACTCCCTCCGTCCCACAAAAAACTTTACATTTCTCTTAGGCACAAGATTTTAGGTGATAGTTAGTGGTGGGGTCACTAGTATTACTTTTGATTAAAATATAAGGTTGGATTGGAGAGAGAAAGATAGTTAGTGGATATTAATGATGAATTTCTTAGTAATAATAATATTTTATTATGTGGGGTTCATCAAATGTGAGAAATGTAAACTTTTTTGTGGGACAAAATTTTAGTGAGAAATGTAAAGTTTTTTGTGGGACGGAGGGAGTAATTAATTATTAAAAGTATTAATACAAACATATATTTTGTATATATATTTATATACACGAAATATTAGTGTATAAATACTAGACATTTAATAATTAAGTGGAACAATGATAACTAGTTAAACTACAAGGGTTTAAAGTGTAAAAGGATAAGTTTAATTAAGTATTAATATTAATTAAACTAGAAGGGCCCTAAGTGAAAGTCCTTCTATTATAAATAGAAGGCATGGGGTTCCCTTATTTCAAGCTACCAAAACCGAAACCCTAGCCCCCATACTTCCTCCCATTCGGCCGAGATCAAGGAAGAACACAAGTTCTTGTGTTCTTCAATTGTTCTTCGTGTTCTTCGTGTTCTTCATAGTTCTTGAAGATCCAAGTTCATTGCATCAACCAACTAGAAGGTTTCTCGTTGTGTTCATCATCAGTGGATCTATCTTAAGTATTAACTAAGGTATGTTTTGGGAAACCCTTTTCCCTCTCCCCTCTTGTTCGACCGAAACCAACCAAGAACCCTAGGGTTCTTGGTAGTCGACGAACACACACAAGTGTGTGTGTGTGTGTGTGTGTGTGTGTGTGTGTGTTCGGGTTTTTCGTACAAGGTTTCTTTCTTGCTAATCTAATCTAGATCTCCAAGATCTCAATCCTTTAGGGTTTAAGGATTAGGTTTAATCCCAGTTCCGCTTTTAGGGATTAAATCAGCTAGTTGGTTTTAACCGGTCAAGAACAAGTTCATGTTCTTGGTCAGTGTGGTTCGAACCAAGTGACTAGGAGGTTGACCCATGTGGTCAATCAGTGTTAATAGAAACCCTTAAGTGGTATCAGAGCGTTGGTTTAGAGATCTAAACTAGATTAACAAAGTTTGTTTGTTTATTTTTATTAAAGTTTTTTTTTGTTCCATCTTTTTCTTCTCCTTCTTAATTCACGAAAACCCTAGGATCAAGTATGTTAAACTAGATTAAGTTTAATTGGTCAAAAGGATTCTAGAAAAACCCTAGAAATTTCGTGTAAGGCAAAGAACCCTAGGATCAAGAACATTAAACTAGTTTAGTTTAATTGATCAAAAGGTTTCTTTCCCTAACCCTAGATATTTCAAAAAATGTAAGAACCCTAGGATCAAGATTGTCAAAAATTTTGATCAAGAGGATTATTTCCTTAATTGTTTGATCTTCAAAATCTAGGATCAAGTATGTTAAACCAAGTTTTGGTTTAATTGATCAAAAAGGATTCTTTCCTTTTTTTCTCAAGATTTCGTGATCAAGGAGGTTACTTGGACACCAAGTTTGTTAAACTAGCTTAGTTTAATTGGTGGAAAAGTTTCCTAGGCTTTGAGGATTTTACCGAAAAACCCTAGATGTAATCTAGAACCCTAGAACATTAAACTAGTTGAGTTTAATTGTTTAAAAGAATTAATTAGGTTAATAATCTAAAACCTAGATAATTAAACAAGTTTATGTTTAATGGGTTTAATTATTATGTTAATAGATTTATTGAAACTAGTTCTTTAAACCTAGAGATCTAGACAAAGTTTATTGTCTAAAAGGTTTAAATTAAAAAGTCTAAATAAATTTATTAATGTTATAATCTATCCTAGGATTTGAACAAAGTTTATTGTTTAAATAGGATTGATTAGAATTAATCTTTTAACACTACTACAATTAAGACCCTTTTGTGACACCAAAAATCATTACATAAAGGGTAAAATTCGTTATAATAGGTCTATTGTAACGCCATTTTGCCCATTACATTTGCAGCCATTACAATAGGTCTATTGTAACGCCTATGTAACAATTTCAGAGCTATTGTAACGATTTTGTAACACTATTTTGTCCAACAAATGTACCGTTACAATAGATGTTTTCGCCGTTACAATAGGTCTATTGTAACGGCATTGACAAATGTAACACCCAATTTGCCTATTGTAACACCATTATCAAACGTAACGCTATTGGCAAATGTAACACTCAATCTACCTATTGTAAAGCCATTGACAAATAATTAATATATATATATATATATATATATATATATATATATATATATATATATATATATATATATATATATATATATATATATGTATATATATATATATATATATATATATATATATATATATATATATATATATATATATATATATATATATATAGGGTCCGGATCCGGTGAGGACTTTTTTCCCGGTGAGGACTCCAGAAAAAACTCTAAAAATGATCCAAAACAAACTTTTTTCAAAAAATTCTTTTTTTAAACATTAAAATCGCTATGTATAAGATCCAATTTTTTTTTTTTTTTCAAAAAATGATCCAAAAAAAATATGGATCATAATAATGATCCACAAAAAAAATATGGATCATTGTTATGATTCGCTAAAAAAAGTGGATCATATTTTTTTTTTTAAATTTTTTTTTGTCAAATGTAGTAATATTGTAATAATCATGGTGGGTCATATATATTTTTTTCAGAATTTTTTGAATTTTATAAGGTGTCCTCGCGAGTCCTCACCGAAAAAAGAGTCCTCACAGGATCCCGCTTCTATATATATATATATATATAAATATATATATATATATATAAATATATATATATATATATATATATATATATATATATATATATATATATATATATATATATATATATATATATGTATATATATATATATATATATATATATATATATAGAGAGCGGTTCATGCGAGAACCACTAAAATTGCGAGAACTGCGAGAACCACTTTCTAACCAATCATTCTGCTTAATTACAATTTTAAATCTAAAGGGTATTGTAGTCTTTTTAACACTAAAATATTTTTATTAAATCCAGTTTCCTTAATTAAATTAATTCATTTTTAACCTCAATCCTATTTTTTAGGATCCGAATTTTGTAATTTGTAATTTTTTTCGCAATTCGTATGTGTTCATTGATGAACGTCTAAAAATAACTAATATTTTTTTACCATATTTAACCTGTTCAGCATAATAATAATGTGTTCAATTTCCAAAATTTACAGATTTACTGATGAATAAATCTACAATATACATAATGAACATAATGAACAAGTCTGACAGGGAATTTTATTAACCTTATTTAATATATTCAATGATGAACGAATGAACAAATTACAAACTATGAACTGAAACCTTAGACTGATACAAAGAATATTAGTAACCTTATTTAATGTATTCAATAATGAACGAATGAACAAAGTTACAAATTATGAACTGAAACCTTAGACTGATACAAATCTGAAATTACAAACCGATGAACAAGAACAGATCTGAAACAAATCATGAACAGATCTGAAATCATATTGCACCCCCGTCGGAACCCTAGTTTCACTATCGCCGCCGTCACCGGAAAACTGACACTAAACTAGATCCGAGAGGAAATACAAACTTGCGCGGGATAGAAAAATCAAACAGGGGCATTAAAGACCGGCTGCTTCGATTTGTTGGTGCCGGTTGTCGGTTATAAACTTCAACCGCTGTGATCCACCGCCGCCCTAGCCGGAAACCTAATTTCCGCCGGCACCGTACACGCCGGAAAAATAGATCTATGATTGTTTACCTAGTAATCAGAATATGATGATAAAACAAAAGATTCATATTAAAATCAGATGATATAACCATATCTTTTTCTTCCAGATTTGAAAGTATAAATAAAAACATTACCTTCTTCATCTATAAATCACGAAATACCAACATTTGTCTTTACCGTAATTTTAGTTTCTGGATGATTCTGGCGGAGTTGTGTGGCGGTTTCTGGTTGTTTTAAGACACAAATGTGTTGATTTCAAAACAGAATTGAAGGTAGAGATGGAGGTCGTTACAGAAGGAGGTCGGAGGTGGGGAGATCGGAAGTGGTGAAGTCGGCCGGCGGTGATGTAAGGGGAGGTGGGGCTGCGTTAGGGTAAAAGCAGAAACGTATTTGATTTCATTCTTTAATTTGTAGAATGTGATAATTGAATATATATAAATGCCATAATTAAATTATTGTTTATGTTACCATTTTACCCTTTGACTCCTTAAATTTAAGGTTTAAATAATTCGTTATTTACAGAATTGACATCCATCATCATAGCCTTTGATCTTTTAATCTAATGGTCATGAAGTTGTTCTCGCAGTTCTCGCAATAATAATGGTTCTCGCATGAACCCTTCTCTATATATATATATATATCAAATAATATAATAAAGATTTACATAAACACATTAATAACCAAATAAGAATTAATATTAAAATCAAATTCATTTCAATGATCATTTGTAGCATTTAACCAATTCAATATCTTCAAACAACTAATAACAAGAGTACTAATCCCAATTTTAAATTTAATTAATCTGCACCTTCAGCAGCCTTTTTTTCCTTCTTTTTCTTGTTTTTCAATGCGTTCTTGCTCATTTCTCTGCAACCTATTTATACAACAATCTTAATCAGATACTCACCTAATATATACACGAGCATGTTTTAATTTTAAAAAATAAAAATTGTTGTTGTAGTAATACTTACGCTGAATGTATGATTTTCCATTGTAGTGGAAGATTTAAATCCTGCATACATTAATACATTATACATCATTTTATATAAATGTGAATATATATATATATATATATATATATATATATATATATATATATATATATATATATATATATATATATATATATAATTTAACAAGAATATACCCATTGTCAACTTGCAATCTTGGAGCTGTTGTTGTGGTTAAGAAATACTTCTATTTTTTTACGTTAAACGCAACTGAAGCACATCGATTGTACTTAATTTTTGGCCCGAAAATGTGAACAAGCGGGCCCGAATTGAGTAACAATAACTGAAGCAACGAGGTCACAAGCCAATTGACTAAAAACTATAACCAGAGTGTGGTCTTGTTTAGGCCCAGCATGTTTACATGATCAAGATGTCTACAAGTTATTTCAGGCTCTCTTTGATCTGATTCTCGTTCTTCATAATATCCTGCTATCCGCACCTGAAAAGGATCATTCAAGTACTCTTGTTAAGGAGAAAAAATGTTGAACAAATACCAAACTCTTAAGAGTTATAAGATACAAGATGCTTCAATTTATTGTTTAAAATAATGATTTTAAATGCATTAGTACTCTAAAATCAAATATATATCCATGGATTGTGTCAAATTAATCGGATTATGAAGAAAGTGACACACACATACACTTACCAAATATACTATTTTATGTCGCAGCAGCTGCAGATGATAAGCCATCATAGCAGTTTCTCATATCCTAAGAAGAAAAAAAGACATAAAATTAGAGCCAGTATGAGCTTGAATTGTCATAATCAACTTCCCAATGATTCTTCTACATAGTGTATAATTGTTATACTAGGTATTGTAATACAGTCAAAACACATTGCACGAGCAATATTCAGAATCAAAGTGGAACAAAAAGTACTGCAGAGTTAATTGATTTGAAACCCTAATACACTCGATTTGCACTATAAATCGAAGTTAACTTAACAAATTAACACATTTAATACAGAAGCAGTCCACAAATATTAACTACGAAAAGAAATTCTACCTTCATAACAGAAACACATGCGACGACGACACTAGCAGTCGCCTCCATCCAAAATTAAAGTTGAACTCACCGTCGATTCTGATACATGTAATCAGAACAACCTAAAACATAAATAACATGATAAGAATACAAAATCAAATCGGTGATGTAGACGAATATTGGGGAGATTTTTGCAATTTAACCTAAAATTGAACAAACTCGAGCAGATGATCGATTGAACAAACTCGAGCAGCTGATCGATTGAACAAACTCGTGCACACGAGGATTGAACTGTGATTCTACACTTGAAGACTTGGTGAACAAAGCAGACGATTCGATCGCTGAAGGTAGCTAGGGTTAGAATAGAAAAGGGTAGAAAATGATAAGAGGGAAGTCGAGAACTGAGGTAGAATGAAAAAGGATCGTTGCACGCACATTGGGAAAACACGGTTGATTTTTTTCTTTTATTTAATATTAAATTATTTTGGCAGTAGATAAAAACCTTGATATGTTGGAGAAAAACTGTTACAATAGAAAATAAGTGTTGCAAAAGTGATGGAGGCATTACAATAGAATAATAAGTGTTACAATAGATAAATAGGCGGCGTTACAATAGAGAAGCATGTGTTACAAAAGTTACAGTCTATTGTAACGCTGTTTGATCAATTGTAACACACACTACTAATTCTACTAAGCGTTACAATACCGTTACGTTAGACCTACCTATTGTAACGAATTTAAAGGATGTTACAATTTTTGTGTTACAAAAGACTCTTAATTGTAGTAGTGTAATAAATAATGTCTTTGATCAAGAAAGTCAAAACTCTAGTTTTGATTGATCAAGAACAAGATTAGGGTTTAACTAATTAATGAGAATTAAAAGAAGTGTTAATTTTTAGTTCAAGAAATTAACAAGATGTATTTATTTATATTTATATATTATATTTCGGATTTTTTATAAATATTTAAAAAGGATAAAATGAATTTTAATAAATAAAGTAGTTTATACGTATTTTTAATTAGATTAAGTTAAAATACATACGTGTAAATTAGATGTAATATTCTTATTAGAATATTACAAGTTTATTTTAAAATGATTATATATATATTAAATACAAGATTAAATGGAACAATTAAAAGATAATGTTATTTTGATCTTTAAAGGATAATAGTATAACTAGTAATTGTATAAGTTAATTATATAATTAAGACTGGAAAGTACAAAGTTATGATTCTATTATAACTAGAAATTGTAGAAGTTGAGATTATATGATGGACTAGAATATACAAAGTTATATATTACATTATAAAGTGTATAAGGTTATAAGTTATTATAACTAGATAATTATACAAGTATAATATAGGTATTTTACAAGTCATGTAAGATACTAGATTAATGATCAAGAGTTAAATAACAAGATAACTTTAGAACCTATATTTAACTAGTCTAAGTTAAATGTAATAAAGGTTTAAACAAACTAAGAATTATTATATATAGTCTTTATATAATAAGGTTATTAGTTTCACCAAGTATAGACCGGTGATTGTGGTTGCTTAAGTTCCATCATGGTTGTTGGAGCTAGTGGGAGCTACACAAGAAAGTCACAAAGTTTATAAATGTGTCGTCAAGACATAAGTATTGGTCGAATCTAATAAGTAAAAACAAATATTTAATTTCATTATTAAACATATGAAAAACAAGGTGTGTTAAACTAGATTTATGATTCAAGTTTATGAATCGTAGAAGAATTAAAAGCTTAACATAAGTTTTAAAGTTTTTCAAGAAATATAAAACAAGTAAGTTTTATTCTAGATAAGGTTTTCCACAAAACCTAGTGATACGTTTTGTACACCTCGTTTTTAGGTATACATATAAAACGCGCAAATTCTTGAAACTATAACTTTTAAAGAAAGTTCTTAAGGTTTAAAAAGGATGTCTTGTTGAATTCTTGAATTCACAAGTCACATATTTTAAACAAGGATTAAGATTGGAATAAGGTTTAAGTTTAGTTCAAGACTTAAACAAACCCAAGAAAACCTTAGATCTAAGTACTATCCACCTAATGGAACACCTCACTTGTTCAACGATATTAATATTGTAAGGATAAAGAACCTTAGATACGGATTCAAATCATTGCGAGAGTTAGGGTGCGTAAGGTTCTGTGATAATCGGGAGTCCCGGCGCAGAGCATCGCACTGTCTTAGATGGTCTGATCTACTTTGGTGATAATCGGGAGTCCCGGCCCAAAAAGTACTTGAGTAGAATAAACATACTAGACTTTATTACTAACTTAGAAATGTACAATTATATTGTACAAAGTTGTAATAAGTTATAAGTCTAAAGATTCTACGACCCCTAGGAATCGTGTCAAGTCTTGATACGATCGGTAAGGATGTTACCTACCAGAAATAGCATGTCTCGTCGGGAAGTGCCCAAACCTTGCGGCGAGAATGTGAAATATGGATCCTAGGCCTAAAATATTAATTATGGGTTTATAATATATTTTAGAGAATGTTTATTGATACTAATTAAACTAGGTTTGATTTGTAGATGGCAGCAACAACCACAACGACAAGTACCAACAATCTCTCACTTCGCTCAATCCTCGAAAAAGACAAGTTGACTGAGTCAAACTTTCTCAATTGGGAGCGCAATCTTCGCATAGTGCTCAGGCATGAGAGAAAGTGGTATGTATTGGAAAGAGCAGTACCTAATGTCCCTGCCGTGAATGCTAGAGCTGAAGCAAGGCAAGCTTATGATAAGCATGTCAGTGATGCGTTCGATGTGAGCTGTTTAATGCTCGCAACCATGAGTCCAGAATTACAAACAGGACTTATGGATGTGCCTGCATTTGAGATGATCCAGCAACTTAGGGATTCATTTCAAGAGCAAGCTCGCACTGAGAGGTTCGACATCAATCGAGCCTTCAACTCTTGCAAGATGGTCAAAGGAACATCGGTGAGTGCCCACGTCATGAAAATGAAATGGCACATGGATCACCTGGCTAGACTTGGTCACCCCATACCATTGCAAATGGCAACATACACTATACTCAATTCATTGTCAGATGACTACAAGCCTTTTGTGGTCAACTACAATATGCATAATATGGAGAAATCCATTGCTGAGCTACATTCCATGCTCAAGACAGCTGAATTGAGTTTGGGGACCAAATCTAAGGATGTTCTAATGATCGGTAATAGCAGTGGCGGTGGTAAGAAGAGAAAAGGGCATGGTGGTAAAGGAAAGGGTAAAACCAATCCTAGCCAAGGAGTGCCAAATGGTAAATGTGTCAAACAAAAGGTCAAGAAGGTTAAGCCTAACACAACAAAGACCGATAATCGGTGCTTTAAGTGTGGTGAGGCTGGGCATTGGAAAAGGAATTGTCCAAAGGGTGCAAGTGGTGGTGGAGGAAACGCAAGTTCCTCAGGTAACACAACCACGCTTCTTAATCACTTTTAAGATACTTGTAAAGTACATTACGAGTAATCTAACTTTTGCAATCGTTTATTGCGGGAGGAGATGGAGGTGACCAGCATGAGATGGTGATTCCACAAGCACCAAGTTTTTTATGATTCAGTAGTTTATGGATTCAGTAAAATAGTTTTCATTTTGTTGGATAATTTTTTATTTTATGTTAAAACAAGTTTTTATTTGGTTTTAATAAATTCGAATCCATGGTTGAATTATATTGTGTGCATGTGTGATAATTACACTAGTCAAGGTTTATGACTAGATTGTAAGTCAAGGTTTTAATTTACTTTATATTTCATGTTTTATACTTGTTTGATTGTTGTATGAGTAATGGTTTAGATAGCTCAAATACTTAGATACTAGAAATTAGAAGTTTCTTCTAAAGTATTTAAGAGATTTTATGAAAAGCATAAGGTTCAAAAGTTATTGAACCTAGTTAAAACATCTTAAGTATTAAATTACTTATGATAGTACGTTTTAAATATTAGTATTAATATAGTATGATTATATTGGATATAATCAAGGTAGATTTTAAAGAGTATTATTACAAGTCTTTTACACTTGTAATAAAGGAATTTAATGAGGTCATAGTTCCTTAATAGGAATAATTGGATATTCGCAAAATCCAAGTGAAATGACTTAGACATTAAATGAACTCTTAAAAGAGACAAACTATATTAAAGTATTTAAGAATTAAAAGGTATTGTTGCAAGTCTTTTATACTTGTAATAAATTCAATATTTAATCAAGTCAAAATTACCTAATAGGAATAATGGATATTTGAGAAATCCAAGAAATGACTTTGGCATTAAATAAGATTCTTAAAAGATACTAATACACTTAAGAATTGGAAGTATCGTTTCAAGTGTTTCATACTTGTTAGATACAGTAATCAATGAGAGTCATGATTCCCTTATCAGGAATGTTGGATATTCGCAAATCCAAAGGATGACTTTGATAATTGATTAATTCTTAAATGATTAAACTATAAGTTTTGACTAGGTCAAAAGAAGTAGTTTAAGTGATGCTTAATTTCCATAAAATTTAGTGAGAGCTATGACTAACATATTCACTAGAGGTACTAATGCATATAGTAAAGTTAATTAGGACATTAACAACAAGGTTTTACCAAGTCGTTAGCCAAAGAGTTAAGAGAAATAAATGATCATTGATTAGATTATTGCACACCTAATAGCGTGGTCACAAGTCTTGTGACTAATTATTGCATATCTAATAGGATGTTCACATTCCAGTGAACAAGTTAATCATTTAAGGAAATTTCTTTAACTAGTAAGAATTTCTACAAATCAAGTAGCTAAAAGAGATTTAGTTACAAGGCAAGTTTTATAGATTCAAGAAACTAAAGGAGTAACTTTCCAATCCTCCTATGTTTACCGAATCATATAAAAAGGCAAGACTAGAATATGTTCTAAATGTTGCACGAACAATATCTAGCAAAGACAAAAGTAATAGTATTCTTAAATACTCGTCTTATGTCTTTAGTTTAATAGAAATGACTAATTGTAATTAGTGATAAAAGTTACAATTAAGGAGTCATTGAGCAATCAACACAAACACAAAGAATAAGTAATGATCCAGTAATAATTCAGTATCCATGTCCAGTGAGGAATAGTACATGAGTTAGTATCATTGTTATTCAGAATTTGTATGTTTTACAAACATCCATGAATAAAACTCTATTTATTCAAAAAGATATAAATCCGTGACTACTCGTCTTGGTGGGAACCTTGATGGGACGTTAACGTCATCGCGGTATTTGGTGGTAGATTCGAAGTTCTTCGAAGATAGCTACACAAGTTTTATGTAAACCAAATATCGGTGATATTCTGTTGTAGCTCGACGAATATTGGATTGACCACCGTGATAATACTTCGTGGTTGAAAAGTTCAAAAGTATTATTCACTAGGATTGTCCTTAAGCCTGAGGTATTTGGTTTGAGATACATTGACTAATGTGCTTTGGTTCGTCTTGGACAATTCTGAAATATAGTTGTCATACGAGGCCTTACTAGGTACAAAGGAATTTGTATTTTGAATCGAAATATAATAAGATGGTAATTGCACCTCCTTTTTAGGAGAGATATTTATGGGTCCTTTGACATGGTGAGATAACTGGAAAGTGCATGGCCATGCCCAAACGAACTGATTTGTTCTTTGTCGTTTATCACAACAGTTTGAATCAAGAAGTCATGAAATGATTTCGAATACAAGAGTTGATGTTTTTCTACCATGCTCGTATTCGTTATCACAAATATCGTGCTGCAAGGGATAAACCTAACAACGTTGCCCAAGAAGTAAAGACAGAGTGTTCTTTACTAGGAGACGCTATTAAGAGTTTTTCACAAAACTATACCAGGGTTACATAAGCTGTTTTTATGGGGTTGGTTACCTACATGCCCATCTAGAAGGCCACTGTAGCTCGTATCATTAAGACAAAGGTTACAAACTTGCACAAGTGGGAGTCTGAAGGATTTATGTGCACAGTTAGTCAACCTATGATGATACATCCATGCCTACGAAACACTTAAGGGTCACACCGGTGAGTGCATGTAATACGAGTAAGATATGTAATGATACTTGGAACAGGATTGATTCATAATAGTCATTTATGAATCAAGTTAAGTATTAAGTCAAGTTTAACTTATTACTAGATTAGTTTATCTAACTAATTAATACAAGTATTTGTACATTTACTAGTTGAGTAAATATACGATGTGTTAATTATAGATTATCCATAATATGATTTAAAGTAATTAAATCATTTGGTAGTTGGATAATATTATTGTACAAATTATATAAAGGTTATTATATAATTAATTATTAAAAGTATTAATACAAACATATATTTCGTATATATATTTATATACACGAAATATTAGTGTATAAATACTAGACATTTAATAATTAAGTGGGACAATAATAACTAGTTAAACTACAAGGGTTTAAAGTGTAAAAGGATAAGTTTAATTAAGTATTAATATTAATTAAACTAGAAGGACCCTAAGTGAAAGTCCTTCTATTATAAATAGAAGGCATGGGGTTCCCTTATTCCAAGCTACCAAAACCGAAACCCTAGCCCCCATACATCCTCCCATTCGGCCGAGATCAAGGAAGAACACAAGTTCTTGTGTTCTTCAATTGTTCTTCGTGTTCTTCGTGTTCTTCATAGTTCTTGAAGATCCAAGTTCATTGCATCAACCAACTAGAAGGTTTCTCGTTGTGTTCATCATCAGTGGATCTATCTTAAGCATTAACTAAGGTATGTTTTGGGAAACCCTTTTCCCTCTCCCCTCTTGTTCGACCGAAACCAACCAAGAACCCTATGGTTCTTGGTAGTCAACGAACACACACAAGTGTGTGTGTGTGTTCGAGTTTTTCGTACAAGGTTTCTTTTTGCTAATCTAATCTAGATCTCCAAGATCTCAATCCTTTAGGGTTTAAGGATTAGGTTTAATCCCAGTTCCGCTTTTAGGGATTAAATCAGCTAGTTGGTTTTTACCGGTCAAGAACAAGTTCATGTTCTTGGTCAGTGTGGTTCAAACCAAGTGACTAGGAGGTTGACCCATGTGGTCAATCAGTGTTAATAGAAACCCTTCAATAAACAGTTCAAACATACACTTAACTAGGTTGCTTATCTAATATAGACTCGTTTATCAATTCAAAAGTTATTTCCTATGTACTCAGTAAAAGTCACATGTACTCACCTTAGCAACGCTTTCCAAAATTGTGTTAGCAAACACAAATCCTTAATCCTTGAATGAAGGAGTATCACCAATCCTTAAGCCTTTAAGACATAATCACCATTTATACATATAATCCAGTTGTTATTCATAACTAACCATAAATAACTTCATAACTACTTTCCTAACCACCAAGTTCATCCAACTTGATGAAATCTAAAACACTAGTTCAAGATTTACATAAAGAAACCCCAGATTAGCAAGAACACAAGGTTCACAAGCTTACAATGAGTGTTCTTGTGACAACCCTCGCGATTGGTGTTTAACACAACGTCTATTTGTGATCATTTAGTTGCATTTTCTATGACATTAATACAAGTACAATTTTTATTATACAAGCCTAGAAAAACTTACAAATTATATATCAATTTGTACACAAAAGCAAAGGTGCAAGTAGTTACTATTTAAAATTTGACAGTGGTTAACTGCAATTTAGCGAGTTGGTGACCGAACTCAAATCAAAAGTATAAATCTTATGGTTTATATTAAAGTTTGATGAAAACTAAAGTGGTTGTCAAAAAAAAAATGTACAAACTATATTAAATTAAAAATACAAAGTTTATATCTAATAAAAAGATAAATAAAGAAAAAAAAAACAAAAGAAATTCCAAAAGCTTGCATGTGTCGAGTACTCCATGGCTAGGAATGCATGCATGTAGGGGTGGCAATTCCTGACCCGACACGAAACCCGACCTGAAACCGACACGAAAATAAACAGGTTTGGGTTGAGGTAAAAAATAATTGGGTCAGTCTCGGGTTGACTCAACTGACCCGTTTATTAAACAGGTTAGGTTCGGGTCAATGATATTTTAAATGTGTCGACCCGCCAACCCGTTTAATTATTAAAATTTATTTAAAAAATATATATTTATATTTAGTTTATAGTTTACTAGTTAAACGTAAATAATAGTTAGATAAATACTTAATATGCTACCTAGTAATGTGTTGTTTTGGTATTTTGTTACGAATTTGTGAAATAATAACAACTGTTTGACCCGTTGAACATGTTTGACCTGCTAACCTGTTTAACTCATTTAATTAAACAAGTTATATGGGTTAGGTTCGGGTTGAAGATAAACAGGTTAGGGTTGAGATATCTGACCCGTTTATATAAACAGGTCTGTTTTAGGTTGAATGTTTCTGATCCGCCAACACACGAACCTGAACCCGCCAACCCGAACCCGACCTGAATTGTCACCCCTACATGCATGATGCATGTACCATATCTCTACATCTTTTGAATTTAAAATTTAAAAAGAAAAACAATCCCATCTTTTCTTTGCAGTGTCGAGTACCTCCTTAGTGTGCACATGTTGCCTTATTTTTAATATTTTATTCAATCCTTGTACTTGTACTCCAATATTCATTCTTATCCACCATTCCCATGATCTCAGTTAGTACCTAAGGGTTTGGTTCGTTGGAATCCCCTGGAATTAGTGGGAATTGGAATCTAATTCCAGAGATTCCTGCGTTTGGTTCACCATTTTCAGGATGGAATTGGAAACCATGACACCAAAACTTTCCTTCAGTCGAGGGAATCCAGATTCCTTCCCACACCCTAAGGAATTCAGATTCCTTCCGACTACCAGACATCTCCTTCACCTGATCGGATGTTAATTGGATTTCCGATTTATAGGGTCGGGTTATAACTGAACCCGAATAACTTAACCAACCCGATTCAAGTTTGGGTTAATCGGGTATCTTATTTGGGTTTCGGGTGTTTTGTTCGGGTTACCTGATTTATAGTTATATCATTCGGTTCGGTTGACGGGAGAAAAAAAATTGATTTTGTTCGACCTGAAACACAAAACGTATTCGGTTATTGGGTATAATTTTTAAGGGTGAGCATTTGGACCGAAAAACTGAACCGAACCATTGGATTCAAATTCAAATTCCTTCGGATTCTAATTCCATCTCAGATTCCAATCCCATTGGAAAACATTCCGCGAAGCAAACGCCCCCTAACTCTCCAAAAGAACGGTACACGTTTCATTATCATAATATTATTATATTCAACACTAGCCTATAACCCGTGATAAATCACGGGCGGCTTATAAAATTGTTCACAAGTAAAAAAAATATATATAAAAACATGTGTTGACAATAATAAGTTTAATATTGAAGAGGTCTTTTGTCTTTCTCACATTATTTAAAGAACGATTTAATTTCAAACACATCGGTAAATCAGGTGGATTAAAAGCTTGACTATGATCCGAATGGACCGAGAACGAAACATGCAGATTTACCTACTTATAATATCCTGAATTTTAGAAAAAAAATATGGAACGTAGAAAATTTAATTAAAATGAATAAACTAAATTTGACCTCATCAGTTTCCTTCATATGTCGTGTTCTTTTGCTCATATGATAAGATTACACATATGGTCAACAAAATATCAAACATAAAAAAAGGAACGACAAAACAAAACAACAAAGGTGTCACACTTACAGATGTTTGAAAAAACTTTTATTTATATTAAAAATTGCATTTAAGAGTCAATTCTTTAAATTGTACTATTGTAGGTTAATTGGTAACTCTGATCAACCTGTTAAAAAATTAATTACTTAAGCAACATAACATGAGGCACTATATAGAAGTTAGTCATATGTAATGTCGCAATCTTCTTGTAGTCTACTTTTGATTTGTTCTCGTGCATATAAAAAATGTTACACTGTAACTAAAGGCATTATTGTTTGTTTGACTAATTTTTGGTAAAACTGTATTTTCCCATATTTAAAGTATAATTTTATGTATAATTATAAAAATATAAAAAAAATTGAAAACAAATATCTCAAATGGGACTTTTCTAGCACGAGCCAAAACGGGCTGGACCAGGTTAGCTTAACCCGCCAACACGTTTTTGCTATTTTTAAATCATAATGAAATCTTTGAATAAAACAAGTAAGTAGGTTATAGGCAATTAAAACAGACATTGGGCGACTTTCAACCTGTTTGGCCCGTTTTACTATAGAGAACCTTTTCTATTTGACCCAATTGGATTAAATACAACCAAAATACACTAATTGATAAGGGTTATGTTTAGTAAACCGTCCCTACTCATTCAAGAAGGCAACACACTTTATTTCTTACTTCGCACACAATAACACATAAAAAAGTGATATTGGCATAAGCTTTCACTATTTCTTTGGTAAATGATCGACAATATATACATAACAATAGTTTTAACAATAGCAATCATCAAAAATATAACCAAGTGATCTATCATATAACATGAAACAGAAAAGATCTACACGTATTTACATTTAACATTGTTTATGTGGACAGTTACAGCCTTAATATTGCATTGCATTGCATTTAGATTTACATATAGGATGATTTTTATGTGGTGGCGGTTATCACTAAAGTATTTATATTTACATTTAGTAAAATATAGGAATTGGCTCTTATAAATGTCATTGATAGTGAGGTGGCTTAAAAGTGTATATGTGGACTTTTAGGTGGCAATAATGAATTGGCATTTAAGGGCCAAGTGGCCTCATACATAACATAAGATATGATGTGCCATTATGACATGGCTTTAAGGATTTTAAAAAAACCTTCTTTTAATATATATAAAGATTGTTGTACTTATCTTCCAAGCCTACCCCTCCACCCCTCTTCTTTTCGTTTACAGCAACCACAAGAAGCAAAAATTTTCCGACGACCACAGTAACTCATCCGTCAACCTATTTTGATCTCGTCCTCTGCTTCTTCCTTTCTCTCTAAAAGGTATATCAAAACCTATTAAAATTTTTATACATTCATACCATTCCTAACAAAGGGTGTAATGCTTTCTGGGTTTTGATTTCGACGAACAGAAACGTATTCCGGCGAATTACAGCGAGCTCCCAACCGACGACGCAGGCTTTCATCGATCATTATTCTCGATCTCTCACTCTCTCCGGTTCGATAGGTATAACTTCCTACTATTCGTTCGTTAACATAAGCATGCATACGTGGGTTATGGTTCAGTGATCAACTGGATTTTCTTTTGGGGTTGTCTTCTCCGGCGACACACACACAGTGTATGTGCCGACGTCTTTAGATATCGTTTTACACTTTTACTTCGGTGACGAAATTGTTTTTCTTACATGGGTGACGTGGGTTTTATGTTTACAAGCTCTGGTGACGTATGTTATCGGGTTATCTCCTCGTTCGTTTTTACGGCGACGTCTTCTACGTCACTACCAACAAAACCCAAACACACACTGGCGGTGTGTTTGGTGCGTGATGTGTCTAGTTCTTAATAGGTATATGTGCAGCGAGAATCCTTTCCTTTAAAAATTGTTTTAGGTTAAAAATCATTTTTCCGGCGAGGCTGTCAGCCACCGCCGGTTTCTTACTCCTGACTTTTGCCAACGGGTGGTGGTCACATGCTACCAACTCAGTTGGGTTCTTATCTGTGATGGATCAGTAAACAATTAAACCATATAAAGTAATAAGCCCAAAACAGTTAATTTATTTAATAAAATTTGAAGCCCAAATCTTTTATAAGCCCAAAACTGTTTTAAGATTAAATCTGTTTTGCCGATTGGCCTAATTGGCCGGCCTAGATCACAGTCAAGCTCAGTTTGTTTTCTGTTATTTTATCCCATCAGTTTTCTTTCCTTGTTACAATCTAATTTGAGCCCAATACACCCTTTTAACTAGAATAGTTAGGTTTTAAAACTAAATAAATAAAATAATTATTATTTCTGTTATAAACCAATTAGCTTAATCAATAGGATCTTCTCATTCATTGATATGTGTTACAATACTTATGTAAGAAATGAACATAAGAAACTATCTTATATAGACAAGAGATTGTAAGTTAAGAGTCATGACATTAATATATATAAATGTGGGCAACCAAATAGTCACATGAGTTACAACACTCCCCCTTGGTTGCTTAGATTTATGTTGAATTCTACATGTACTTCGTCTTGTATCTTCAGACAATCCATGAAACATTCGGCTCATTAAAAACCTTGTCGGAAAAAACCCTTTGGGACGAAAACTCCGGTCGAAGGACAAAAGAGTATGATCTGGATGTTTTGAGCGATGGAAAGAACCATATATGGTGTGTCTCATTAAAACCTTGTTTAGAGAAAACCCAGTGGGACAAAACTCTAATGAAGGACAAAAGAGTTCACAATGGCTAATAAGTATTCAACTGGATACTCCCCCTGAGTTAAACAATTCCAATTAGTGAGAATGGGGTACTGTTAGTGTCTCATTAAAAAACTTTGTCAAGGTAAACCCATGGGACAAAACCCTTGAACAAAGGAAAAAAGAGTACACAAGCATTCGTCGGGATGCTCCTCCCATATGCACTCAACAGGGTGCAAAACACACGTTATGATGCAATCATTATTCTCACTCAACAGGGTGCAAATCATACATCAGGATGCAATCACTATACACACTCAACAGGGTGCAAGGCATACGTCAGGATGCAATCACTATACGCACTCAACAGGGTGCAAGGTATACATCAGAATGCAATCGTTATTCGCACACAACTGAGTGCATGATACATGTAATTTAGGTAGCTCAAAGAGTTTCCTAAGTCTAATAGTTTTAACATGTTTTGGAAGAATACTTCGGCAGTGTCTTGGTAAACAATTATGCATGATTCTTATTTGATCCAGTATGTTGCACTCCAATCTTTTGAAATGCTTGTTCATGTGCAAAGAACACTTTCGGCGAGATGTGGTAGTGTTATCCCCTTTGATATACCTTGCTTCTCTTGATCTATAACAACGCTGTTATCTTCCTATTTGACAACTTGTTAATTGGGATCATAAGTCAAACCACATTTACTTCGAATATGGCCAATTACATCTCAAATCCATACACTCTCTAGTCGCCTCAACGAGCGCGAGTAGTTCTGAGTGATTTGTCGAAGTATCAACTAGAGTCCATTTACAAGACCTCTAGGTTATCACCGCATTCCCTATGGTAATGACATAACCAGATTTAGAATCCCCCCTTGTGCAGGTCTGATAAGTAAACTGCATCGGCATATCCGATATGGGTCGCGTTATCTCGAGTATCAGTCACACTTGATCCACTCGATGACACGCAGGGATGAAATAAGCCCATATCCGTATTATCTTTAAATTAACGGAAGATGTCTTTAATATCATTTCAATGGTGGCGTGTTGGCGCAATTTTATGCCTTGTCATGCATATCACAACAAATAAGATGTCTAGTCTAGTACATTGGACTAAGTACAATATTGCGTTTATTGCACAGAGAGATGAACACACATGGATCAATATCTCATCATCATCCTCTTTTGGATGGAATTGGTCCTTTTTAATGTCTAGAGAATGAATGACGATGGGAATAGATGGAGGTTTTGTGTCATGGTAACTAAAGTGTCTTAACACCTTTAGCGTGATTCTCGTGATGGAGGAAAAACCTCATCTTCACGGTGCTCGATCTGCATGCCGAGCCAATGCCGTGTTTTCCCAAGATCTTTCATCTCGAATTCCTTCTTCAGGATTTCAGCAGTTTCAAACAACTCTTTCGAGGATCCTATGAGATTCAAATCATCTACATAGACTGCGATAATAACATATCATGAAGTGGATATCTTTATAAACACGCATGGGCATATCCAAATATTCAAATATCCCAGTCTGATCAAGTACTCACTTAGACGGTTATACCACATCCGTTTGGATTATTTTAATCCAAAAAGTGATTCTCTCAGTCATATCAAGAACGTGCTCCGTGGTCTGGAACTACTTGATTCAGACAACTTGAGTCCATAAGGGACTTTCATGTATATCTCTGTGTCATGATCCCCATAGAGATAAGTCGTGACCACATCTATAAGCTGCATATTCAGTTTTTCAGAAACTACTAAACTGATTAAGTCGTGGAACATTTAAATGTCCATTACGGGAGAATACATCTCCTTGTAATCAATACCAGGGCGTTTAAGAGAAGCCTAGCGCCATGAGGCGAGCTTTGTATCTTACAATCTCATTATTATCATTACGCTTCCTTACGAATACCATTTGTAATTAGTTGGTTTAACATTAGGTGGTGTTGGAGCAACATGTCCAAACACTCTTCTTTTCGGTAAGGAATCCAATTTTACCTGGATTGCATGTTTCCATTAAGACCAGTCATTGTACTCAACAATAGTACATGATTCCATGTCATCATTGCTCATAATGTCAGTGGCCACTGCGTATATGAGTAAATCATCGATGACAGTCTTGTTTTGCATCAAAATATCGTCTAACCTAGCATACTCGACATATATTTGAAGATTAACGGGATGATGAGAAATCGGTGTTTCATCGTCAACACGCTTCTCCAATACACTCACATGATCCTTAATGATCACGTGTGGCAAAACAAATACAACATAATTTCTCCTCCTTTGAGGCAGAACATCCTTGGAACCGAATCGGTCTTCCACTTTTATTGGGAAGAGCGGCGAACTGGAAAGCCAATAGCAGCGTCCTTTGCACGGTAGGTACGACCGATGCAACATGTTCAAACGGAACATGGCGTCTCATAGGGACGTCTTTCCTTGCAGGCACATTTGCAGCGGGTATATTTGATCTCGTGACATTTGCTAAGTCATTAAATGCGTCTGGTAGCTAATTAGCAACATTTTATAGACTTAGAAGTTTGTGCACATCCTTATCATGATGTTCAGTCGGGGGATCCATATGAGACAAATTGGGTACACGCCACGTTCTTTCACATCGTCCCTTATCAACGTTAAGGTGCAAATATCCCCCTAACGACGGGAAGATTGTCTCATCAATGTCACAATTCGCATGTATAGTGTTAAAGAGATCGCTATTTTTAAATCATAATGAAATCTTTGAATAAAACAAGTAAGTAGGTTATAGGCAATTAAAACAGACATTGGGCGACTTTCAACCTGTTTGGCCCGTTTTACTATAGAGAACCTTTTCTATTTGACCCAATTGGATTAAATACAACCAAAATACACTGCGCCTCTTTCTCTTTTCACTACCATCATCAGTTACTATGATATCATTTTTAAACTTGGTCCCCAAACTCAACTCATTACTCTTGAGCACGGAATGTAGCTCATCAATGGATTCCTCCATTTTATGCATGTTGTAGTTGACTACATAAGGCTTATAGTCATCTGACAACGAGTTGAGTATCATTTCTGTTGCTAACTGCAACGGTGCTGGGTATCCTAGTCATTCAAGATGATTCATGTACTCTTTCATATTCATGACGTGAGCACTCACTGATGATCCCTTAACCATCATGCAAGAGTTGAACACTCTACAAGCGTAATATGCTTGTCCTGGTTCATTTCTAGCATTCCCGACAGGGGCATTTTGCATTGCTCTTTCTAGGATATTTCTTTTTCTCTCATGCCTAAGCATAATCCGAAGATCAGACTTCCAATTAAGAAATTTTGACCCAGTCAATTTTCCCTTTTCTAGAAACAAGCGTAGTGAGAGATTATTGGTACGTGTCGTTGTGGTTGTTGCTGCCATCTACAAATCAAAACCAGTTTAATTAGTAATCATCAACAAACATCTTCTAAAATATATTATAACCCCATAATTAATATTTTAGACATCGGATCCATATTTCACATTCTCGCCGCAAGGTTTGGGTACTTCCCGACGAGACATGCTATTTCTGGTAGGTAACATCCTTACCAATCGTACCAAGACTTGATACGATTCCTAGGGGTCGTAGAATCTATAGACTTTTAACTTATTACAACTTTGTACAATCCAATTGCACATTTTCTAATTGCAATAAATTCTAGCATGTTTATTCTACTCAAGTACTTTTTGGGCCGGGACTCCTGATTATCACCAAAGTAGATCATACCATCTAAGACAGTGCGATGTTCTGCATCGGGACTCCCGATTATCAGAGAACCTTACGCACCCCAACACTCGCAATGGTTTGAACTTGCATCTAAGGTTCTTTCTCCTTACAATTCAAGTACCTTTTAACAAGTGAGGTGTTCCATTAGGCGGGTAGTACTTAGATCTAAGATTTTCTTGGGTTTTGTTTAAGTCTTGAACTAAACTTAAACCTTATTCCAATTTTAATCATTTATTTAAAATGTACGACTTGTGTATTCAAGAATTACACAAGACACCTTTTTAAATCTTTAAAACTTTTTCTTTTAAAACTTATAGTTTCAAAAAGTTACGCGGTTTATATCTATACCTAAAATGAGGTGTACAAAACGCTTTACTAGGTTTTGTGAAAAACCTTTTCTATATAAAACATGCTCGTTTTATTTACTTGAAAAACTTTGATCCTTATGTTAAACTTTAAAAATGTGAATTTCAATTCCTTTATGATTCACGAACTTGAATCATAATCCTGGTTTAACACACCCTGTTTTTCTCTTGTTTAATAAATCAAATTAAACACTTATTTTAACTTATTAGATTCGCCCAAAAACTTATGTCTTAAGGACACATTTATAAACTTTGCGATTTTCTTGTGCAGCTCCCACTAGCTCCAATAACCATGATGAAACTTAAGCAAACACAATCACCAGTCTATACTTGGTGAAACTAATAAACTTATTATATAAATACTATATATAATAATTCTAGTTCGTTTAAACATTTCTTACATTTAACTTGAACTAGTAAATATAGGTTATAAAGTTTTCGTGTTATTTAACCTTTGATCTTTAATCTTGTATTTTACGTGACTTGTAAAATACTTATATTATACTAGTACAATTTACTAGTTATAATAACTTATAACTTTATACACTTTATAATAATAATATATAACTTTGTATATTTCTAGTTTATAATATAATCTTAACTTGTACAATTTCTAGTTATAATGAAATTATAACCTTCTACTTTCTAGTTTTAACTATATTACAACTTATACAAAACCTAGTTATATTATAATCTCTAAGATCAAAATAACATTTCTTTTAATGTTCCATTTTCAACTTGTATTTTAATATTCTAATAAGAATATTACACTTAGTTTATCCTTATATATTTTAATGTAATCTAATTAAAATACATATAAACTAATTTTTATTTTTTTAAAATGCATCATCTTTTAAACTTTTATGAAAAATTCGAAATACATATATTTTAAAAATGCATCCTGTTAATTTTAAGACTTTAAAATTAACACTTTTCTTTTAATCCTTATTAATTCCCTTTTTATTTAATCAAACCCTAATCTTATTCTTGATCAATCAAAACTAGGGTTTTAACTTTCTTGATCATAAAACATCTTTTATTTGAATTCTTAATCAATCCTATCTAAATAATAATCTTTGTTTAAATTCTAGGATAGATTATAACTTTAATAAATTTATTAAAACTCTTTTTCAATCTAAACATTTTAGACAAGAACTTTGTCTATATTTCTAGACTTAAAAAACTAGTTTTAATAAACTCATTAAAACAATAATCAAACCTTCTTAAACATGAACTTGTTTAATATTCTAGGTTCTTAATTTATGTTTTTAATTAATCCTCTTAAATAATTAAACTAAACTAGTTTAATGTTCTTGGTCCTAGGATTCTTTTAGGGTTCGAAGATTTCAAGGGGGAGAATGGGGGAGAATCCTTTTGACCAATTAAACTAAACTAGTTTAACATGCTTGGTCCTAGGGTTCTTTCTAGATTTTGAAAAATACAAGGGGAAGAATCCATTTAACCAATTAAACTAAACTAGTTTAACATTCTTGGTCCTAGGGTTCTTTAGTATTTTCGAAAAAACAAAGGGAAGGGAAAGAATCATTTTGACTAATTAAACTTAACTAGTTTAATGTTCTTGGTCCTAGGGTTCTTTCTAGATCTCGAAAATTCTAGGGAGAAGAATCCTTTTGACCAATTAAACTAAACTAGTTTAACATCCTTAGTCATAGGGTTCTTACCCTTTTCGAAAATAAGGAAAGAAAAAAAACTTGGAACAAAAAAACTTTAAAATTAAACAAACAAACTTTGTCAATCTTGTTTAGATTTCTAAACCAACACTCTGATACCACTGTAGGGTTTCAATGTAACTGATCAACCCATAGGGTCAACCTCCTAGTATGCTTGATTCGAACCATTACTGATAAGAACATGAACTTGTCCTTACCAGTTAGACCAACTAGCTAGTTTAATCCCTAAAGCGGAACTGAGATTAAACTTAATCCTTAAACCCTAAAGGATTGGGGATGTTGAAAATCTAGACTAGATTAACATAAGAAAAAGACTAGAATGATGAACACCAAGAACCCTAAGGTTCTTGGCTTTCGGTTCGATCGAACACACCGAAACACACACAAACTTGTGTGTTTCGGTCGAATAGAGAAGAAGAAGAAAAAGAGTTCTTCCAATCAATGCCTTTGTCGCTCAAGATAGATCCAACAGTGATAAACACAACAAGATGCCCACTAGATAAGCTCTTGCAATGAAACTTATGAAGGGTTTCATAACACTGATTGACCACTTGGGTCAACCTCCTAGTATGCTTGGTTCGACCATACTGACAAGAACATGACTCTTGTCGATTAAACCAACTATCTAGTTTAATCCCTAAAGCGGAACTGAGATTAAACTTAATCCTTAAACCCTAAAGGATTGGGATGTTGGAAATCTAGACTAGATTAACAAGAAAGAAAGCTTATACGAATAACTCAAACACACACATGCTTGTGTGTATTTCAACTAATCACCAAGAACCCTAGTGTTCTTGGTGGCCGAATTCGTATAAAGGGAAAGGGGGAAAAAGGTTTTCCAAATCATACCTTAATCTTGCTTAAGTAAGTCCACTGATGATGAACACGACGAGTGATCTTCTAGTTGATCCTTGTAATGATCTTCAATCTTCAAGTCTTGAAGAATATGAAGAACGAACGAAGAACATGAAGAACACAATGCTTGTGTTCTTGGCGTAGTGTTCGGCGGAAACCAAGGGGAGAGGGAGGCTAGGGTTTCGTGTGGAATGAGCAAAAAAATAAGGGAACCCCAAGCCTTCTATTTATAATAGAAGGACTTTCACTTAGGGCCCTTCTAGTTTAATTAATACTAATCATTAATTAAACTTATTCTTTTACACATTAAACCCTTGTAGTTTAACTAGTTATTATTGTCCCACTTATTTATTAAATGTCTAGTATTAATACCCTAATATATTTCGGTATTATATATACACGAAATATATATTTGTATTTATACTTTTAATAATTAATTATATCATAAACTTTATAAATCTAAACAATAATGTTATCCAATACCATATGATTTAATTGCTTTAAATCATATTATGGATAATCTATAATTAACAAATTGTATATTTACCCAACTAGTAAATGTACAAATACTTGTATTAATTAGTTAGATAAACTAATCTAGTAATAAGTTGAACTTAACTTAATACTTAACTTGATTCATAAATGACTATTATGAATCAATCCTCTTCCAAATATCATTACATATCTTACTCGTATTACATGCACTCACCTGTGTGACCCTTAAGTGTTTCGTTGGCATGGATGTATCACCATACGTTGACTAACTGTGCACATAAATCCATCAACTTATTCGACAAACTCAAAGAACACGAAGAACACAAGACTTGTGTTCTTCCCTCTTGCATGTTTCGATCGAACATGGGGTATGGAGGGAGGATAATTTCGTGGCTAGGGTAGTGAATTAGGGTTAAGCAATAAGAGTGTTTTGTTAAGCCTAAGATCTTCTATTTATAATAGAGGATCTTTCACTTAGAACCCTTCTAGTTTAATTATAATCAACTTCTTAATTAAACTTATCCTTTTCCACATTCAACCCTTATAGTTTATCTAGTCTTTTATTATTACACTTAACTATTAAATGTCTTGTATGAATACACTTATATAATTAATTATATAATAACCTTTATATAATTTAGACAATAATATTATCCAAACACTATATGATTTAATAGCTTTAAATAATATTATAGATAATCTATAATTAACACATTGTATATTTACTCAACTAGTAAATGTACAAATACTTATATTAATTAGTTAGTTAAACTAATCTAGTAATAAGTTAAAGTTAACTTAATACTTAACTGATTTATAATGAGTATTATAAATCATTCCTCTCCGTATATCATTTCATATCTTTCTCGTATTACATGCACTCACCGGTGTGACCCTCAAGTATTTCGTAGGCATGGATTTATCACCATAGGTTGACTAAGTGTGAACATAATTCCAACATTACATACTTGGAATAAAGATCTATAGTGACGGATCAAAGCGGTTAATTGGTTTAAGTCAAAGTGCTTACATTGATAAAATTCTAAAACGGTTTAGAATGGATGTTTCCATACGAGGAAGTCCTCATATGCAACACAATGTAAACTTGAGTAAGACTCAAGGACCTTCCACAACTATGTGGTGAAGCGAATGAATGTAATCCCCTATGCCTCGACTATTGCATTCATCATGTACGCTGTAAGGTGCACTGAACCTAATGTAACGTCCTCACGGAACCTTACTAGAATATACCAACAGAATCCACGAGAGTGTCACTGCACTATTGTTAAGAACATATTGAAGTACTTTTGCAATACTGGATATATGTTCCTTGGTTATGGTGGAGATACCAAACAAAAACTAAGTATACTTGCTACACTTATGTTGGTTTTGAAAATAGGTCATGATGACGTTGGATCCTATTTGTGAAGGTTCACTACATTCGAAAGATTAATCGAGATGTGTGAAATTCGTCCTCCTAAAGTTCATACAGACGACAGCCTACCTGGTCTCTTTACGAAGCCAATGTCTTGTACCAAACATCTTGAGCATGTTAGGAACATTGAACTTTGACCAGCTGGTAGTCTCATGTAAATCTATATTAGTATTTGAATAATAGAACATTGAACAGTTTTTACTGTAATAAATTGATATACTTGGTATGATCGTTTTTATATGAATATCTACTATGTTCTATATCTGCATGTTTATATCCTTGAATATTTACTGTGTTTTATATTCTAAATCGTCCATTGTCAATTAATAATATGAGAATATTATTAAGACAAATCTGAGGGCATTGATGATATTGATCTTAGTATGAATACTAAGAAAATGACATCAAACTCACATGTTGTTCATTGTGATGCACAATTGAACTGACCCAACCTATGAGAGTTCACTTCATGGATTAGTGTCATAAATGAATCTCATAAAAGGCTATTTCACTTATCCTTAGACTTGAGATGCAAGTAGGTTTGCGTATGTGGAGTGTCAACCTTGAAGGGTTTCATAACACTGATTGACCACTTGGATCAACCTCCTAGTATGCTTGGTTCGACCATACTGACAAGAACATGAATCTTGTTGGTTAAACAAACTAGCTAGTTTAATCCCTATAGCGAAACAGAGATTAAACTTAATCCTTAAACCCTAAAGGATTGGGATGCTGGAAATCTAGACTAGATTAACAAGAAAGAAACCTTGTACGAAAAACTTGAACACACACACATGCTTGTGTGTATTCGACAGCCAACCAAGAACCCTAGGGTTCTAGGTAGTCGAATTCGAACAAGAGGGGGAGAGGAAAAAGGGTTTTCCAAATCATACCTTAATCTTGCTTAAGTAAGTCCACTGATGATGAACGCGACGAGTGATCTTCTAGTTGATCCTTGTAATGATCTTCAATCTTCAAGTCTTGAAGAATATGAAGAACGAACGAAAGAAGAACACGAAGAACACAATGCTTGTGTTCTTGGGACTATGCTCGGCCGAAACCAAGGGAGAGGGGGGCTAGGGTTTCGGATTTGGGAGTGTCACAAAATAAGGGAACCCCAAGCCTTCTATATATAATAGAAGGACTTTCACTTAAGGCCCTTCTAGTTTAATTAATATTAATCATTAATTAAACTTATCGTTTTACACTTTAAACCCTTATAGTTTAACTAATTATTATCGTCCCACTTAATTATTAAAGGTCTAGTATTTACACACTTATATATTTCGTGTATATTACATATACGAAATATATACTTTGTATTAATACTTTTAATAATTAATTATATAATAACCTTTATATAATTTACACAATAATATTATCCAACACCATATGATTTAATTGCTTTAAATCATATTATGGATAATCTATAATTAATACATTGTATATTTACTCAACTAGTAAATGTACAAATACTTGTATTAATTAGTTAGATAAACTAATCTAGTAATAAGTTGAACTTAACTTAATACTTAACTTGATTCATAAATGACTATTATGAATCATTCCTCTTCCAAGTATCATTACATATCTTACTCGTATTACATGCACTTACCGGTGTGACCCTTAAGTGTTTCGTAGGCATGGATGTAGGGGTGCCCAACGGGTCAACCCGACCCGACCCGGCTCTTATCGGGTCGGGTCCGTCGGGTTTGAGGTTTAAAAAATCCTAACCCGAAACCCGACCCGATAAGGATTCAGGTTTGTCGGGTTCGGGTTACTCGGGTTTCGGGTTTGTCGGGTTGACCCGATCGGGTTGGTCGGGTTACACTTGAGTTAGGAATTTTTGATAAAAATTAAAAAATTATTTAATATATTAAATTTTATGAGTTTTTATTTAACACTTGTAATTATTAATTGATTTTTATTGAATACTTTATCATATAATTTGCTAATTAATTGATTTAATAGTAAAGACTTCTTAATTTTTATAGGAAATATAATACTTAAACTTTAATCGGGTCTAATAGGGTCAACCCGAACCCGACAAAGTCAAGAAATTCTAACCCGAAACCCGACCCGATAACGAATCGGGTTGGTCGGGTCGGGTTTAAAAAACCCGTTAATAATATGGAACCCGAATAGACCCGACCCGATTAGCATAATCGGGTTCGGGTTTAAGTCGGGTCGGATCAACCCTTTGGGCACCCCTACATGGATGTATCACCATAGGTTGACTAACTATGCACATAATTCCAACAGACTCCCACTTGTGCAAGTTCGTAACCTTAGCTTGATGATACGAACTACAGTGGCCCTCTAGATAGGCATGTAGGTAACCAAACCCATAGAAACACCTTTGTAACCTATGTATAGTTTTTGAGAAACTCCTTTAATAGCGTTGCCTAGTAAAGAACACTCCGTCTTTACTTCTTGGGTAACGTTGTTAGGTTCATCCCTTGCAGCACGATATTTATGATAATGAATACGAGCATGGTAGAAATTATCAACTCCTGTATTCGAAATCATTTCTTGACATCTTGATTTAAACTGTTGTGATAAACGACAAAGAAAGAATCGCTTTTTGGGCACGGCCATGCACTTGTCAGTTTTCATCACGTCAAGGGACCTATAAATATCTCTCCTAAAAAGGAGGTGCAATTACCATCTTGTTATATTTCGATTCATAATACAACTTCCTTTGTACCCAGTTTCGCCTCGTATGACAACCATATTTCAGGCCTGCTAAGACGAACCAAAGTACATTAGTCATTGTCCTAAACCAAATACCTCAGGCTTAAGGACAATCTAGTGAATAATACTTTTGAACTTTTCAAGCACGAAGTATTATCACGGTGGTCAATCCAATATTCGTCGAGCTCCAACAGAATATCACCGATATTTGGTTTACACAAAATCTTGTGTAGCTATCTTCGAAGAACTTCGAATCTACCACCAATTACCGCGATGACGTTAACGTCCCATCAAGGTTCCCAACAAGACGAGTAGTCACGGATTATATCTTTTTGAATAAAGAGACTTTTATTCATGGATATTGTAAAACATACAAAGTCTGAATAACAATGATACTAACTCATGTATTATTCCTCACTGGACATAGATACCGAATTATTACTGGATCATTACTTATTCTTTGCGTTTGTCTTGATTACTCAATGACTCTTAATTGCAACTTTTATCACTAATTACAATTTAGTCATCTCTATTAAACTAAAGACATAAGACGAGTATTTTAAAAATACTATTACTTTTGTCTTTGCTAGATATTGTTCATGCAACATTAGAACATATTCTAGTCTTGCCCTTTTTATATGATTCGTTAAACATAGGACGATTGGAAAATAATTCCTTTAGCTACTTGATTTGTAGGTACTTTTAGTAGTTAAAGAAATTTCCTTAAATGATTAACTTATTCACTGGAGTGTGAATATCCTATTAGATTTGCAATAATTAATCACAAGACTTGTGACCACGCTATTAGGCTTGCAATAGTCTAATTAATGATCATTTATTATTTTTCTTAACTCTTTGGCTAACGACTTGGTAATATCTTGTCGTTAATATCATACTAACTTACCAAACTCATTAATGTCTTTAATGAATTATGTTCTACATGTCTCCCACTAATTTTTATGGAATTTAAGCATCAATTAAACTATCACTTTGACCAAGTCAAGACTTTGACCCTTTTGTCAATAACTTGTAGTTTAATCTTTTAAGGATTCTATCAATAATTAAAAATCATCCTTTGGATTTGTGAATATCCAATATTCCTGTTTAGGGAATTATGACTTTTATTGATTACTGTATCTAACAAGTATAAAATACTTGAGGTGATACTCTTAATTCTTAAAATACTTTAGTATTTTTTAAGAAGTTTATTTAATGCCAAAGTCTTTCCTTGGATTTCTTAGATATCCATTATTCCTATTAGGGAATTATGACTTGATTAAACATTGTATTAATTACAAGTATGAAACACTTGCGTTTAATACCTTTAGTTCTTAAATACTTTACTATAGTTTGACCCTTTTAAGATTTTATTTAATTTCTAATTCATTTCTTGGATTTTGCGAATATCCAATATTCCTTGTTAGGGAAGTATGACTTTATTAAATCCTTTATTACAAGTATGAAGCACTTGTAATAATACTCCTAAAGTCCACATTGATTATATCCAATATAATCATACTATATTAATACTAATACTTTAAAACGTATTATCAAAAGTAAATGACTATTACTTAAGATGTTTTAACTAAATTCAATAACTTTTAAACCTTATGCTTCCATAAAACTCTTTTAAATACTTTAGAAAAAATTCTAATTTCTAGTATCTAAGTACCTTGAGCTTCTAAGATATTATTCATTCATAAAACAATCAAACAAGTATAAAACATGAGATATTAAGTAAATCAAAAACTTGACTTACAATCTAGTCATAAACCTTGACTAGTGTAATTGTCACACATGCACACATAACACAATATAATTCAACCATGTATTCGAATTGATTAAAACCAAAAACTTGTTTTCAACATAAATTAAAAATTATCCAACAATAAAATAGAATTGTTTTACTGAATCCATAAAATACTAAATTATAAAATCTTGGTGCTCGTGGGATCATCACCATCTCATGTCGGTCATCATCACTTTCCATCTCCTACTGCAAAAAAACGATTGCAAAAGTTAGGTTACTCATAATGTACTTTACAAGTATCTAAAAAGTGATTAAGAAGTGTGGTTGTGTTACCTGAGGAACTTGCGATTCCTCCACCACTTGCACCCTTTGTAAAATTTCTTTTCCAGTGCCCAGCCTCGCCACATTTGAAGCACCGATTCTCGGTCCTCGCTGTGTTAGGCTTCACCTTCTTGACCTTTTGTTTGACACCTTTAGTATTTGGCATTCCTTGGTTAGGATTGGTTTTACCCTTTCCTTTACCACCATGCCCTTTTCTCTTCTTGCCACCGCCACTGCCATTACCAATCATCAGAACATCCTTAGATTTGGTCCCCAAACTCAATTCAGCTGTCTTGAGCATAGAATGTAGCTCAGCAATGGATTTCTCCATATTATGCATATTGTAGTTGACCACAAAAGGCTTGTAGTCATCAGACAATGAATTGAGTATAGTGTCTGTTTCCATTTGCAACGGTATGGGGTGACCGAGTCTAGCCAGGTGATCCATGGGCCCTTTCATTTTCATGACATGGGCACTCACCGGTGTTCCTTTGACCATCTTGCAAGAGTTGAAGGCTCGATTGATGTAAACCCTCTCAGTGCGAGCTTGCTCTTGAAATGAATCCCTTAGTTACTGGATCATCTCAAACGCAGGCACATCCATAAGTCCCGCTTGTAGCTCGGGACTCATAGTGGCGAGCATCAGACAGCTCACATCGAGTGCATCATTGACATGCTTATCATAAGCTTGCCTCGTTTCAGCTCTAGCATTCGCGGCAGGGACATTTGGTACTGCTCTCTCCAAGACATACCACTTTCTCTCATACCTGAGCACAATGCGAAAATTGCGCTCCCAATTGAGAAAGTTTGACCCAGTCAACTTGTCTTTTTCTAGGATTGAGCGAAGTGAAAGATTGTTGGTACTTGTCGTTGTTGTTGTTGCTGCCATCTACAAATCAAACCCAGTTTATTAGTAATCATCAATAAACATCTCTAAAATATATTATAAACCCATAATTAATATTTTAGCCCTAGGATCCATATATCACATTCTCGCCGCAAGGTTTGGGCACTTCCCGACGAGACATGTTGTTTCTGGTATGTAACATCCTTACTGATCGTACCAAGACTTGATACGATTCCTAGGGGTCGTAGAACTTTAGACTTATAACCTATTACAACCTTGTACAATCTATTTGTACATTTCTAAGTTGCAATAAAGTCTGGTATGTTTATTCTACTCAAGTACTTTTTGGGCCGAGACTCCCGATTATCACCAAAGTAGATTAGACCATCTAAGACAATATAATGTTCTGCGCCGAGACTCCCGATTATCACAGAACCTTACGCACCATAACACTCGCAATGATTTGAATCCATATCTAAGGTTCTTTCTCCTTACAATATGAATATCGTTTAACAAGTGAGGTGTTCCATTAGGTGGATAGTACTTAGATCTAAGATTTTCTTGGGTTTGTTTATGTCTTAAACTAAACTAAAACCTTATTCCAATCTTAATCCTTATTTAAAATATGTGACTTGTGAATTCAACAATTCAACAAGACACCTTTTTAAACCTTAAGAATTTTTTCTTTAAAACTTATAGTTTCAAAAAAGTTGCGCGCTTTATATGTATACCTAAAACGAGGTGTACAAAACGTTTTACTAGGTTTTGTGAAAAACCTTATCTTTAATAAAACTTACTCGTTTTATTTATTTGAAAAACTTGAACCTTATGTTAAACTTTAAAATGTGAATTTTAATTTCTTTATGATTCATAAACTTGAATCATAACCCTAGTTTAACACACCTTGTTTTTCACATGTTTAATAATAAAATTAAACACTTATTTAACTTTATTAGATTCACCGAAACTATGTCCTAGGGACATCTTTATAGACTTTGCGATTTTCTTGTGTAGCTCCCATTAACTCCAACAACCATGATGGAACTTGAGCAAACACAATCACCAGTCTTATCCTTGGTGAAAACTAACAAACTTATTATATAAAGACTATATATAATAATTCTTAGTTTGTTTTAAACCATTCTTACATTTAACTCAAACTAGTTAAATATAGGTTCTAAAGTTCTCTTGTTATTTAACCCTTGATCATTAATCTAGTATGTTACGTAACTCGTAATATACTTGTATAATTAACTAGTTATAATTACTTTTAACTTTATACAATCTAATTACAATATTTATAACTTTTGTATTATTATCTAATTATAATAAAACCTTACTTTGTACAATTTCTAGTTGTTTACAACTTTGTACATTTCTAGTTTAATTACAACTTAATACAAATACTAGTTATTTTAATATTACAACTACATAATCAAATAACATATCCTTTTAATGTTCCATTTAATCTTGTATTTAATATATATAATTTATTACTTTAAAAAAACTTATAATATTCTAATAAGAATATTACACCTAGTTTGTACATATGTATCTCAACTTTAATCTAATCAAACTACGTACAAACTATTTTATCTTTTATAATTCATTTTTCTTTTAAATATTTTAAAATCTCGAAAATTATATATTAATATAAATAGATCTTGTTAATTTTAAAACTTAAAAATTAACACTTCCTTTTCATCCTTATTAATTCCCTTTTATTAATTAATCAAACCCTAATCTTGTTCTTGATCAATTAAAACCTAGTTTTAACTTTCTTGATCAATAACATCTTTTAGTTAAAGATTAATCCTAATCAATCATATCTAAACAATTATTAAACTTTGTTTAAATTCTAGGATAGATTATAACTTTAATAAATTTATTTAAACTTATTAATTAAACCTTGTAGACAATAAAACTTTGACTAGATTTCTAGGTTTAAAAACTAGCTTTAAGAAACTTATTAAAAACAATAATTAAACCTATTAAACATAAACTTGTTTAATTATCTAGGTTTTTGATTATTATTTCAATTAATCCTCTTAACCAATTAAACTAAAATAGTTTAATGTTCTTGGTCCTAGGGTTCTTTAGGGTTTCGAAAATCTTAAGCCTAAGAAACTTTTTCGACCAATTAAACTAAACTAGTTTAACATACTTGATGTCCAAGTTTCCTCCTAGATTTCGAAAAACTAAAGGATTAGGAAAGAACCCTTTTGACCAATTAAACAAATCTAGTTTAACATACTTGGTCCTAGTTTCTTTGCTTGATCACGAAATTTCTAGGGTTTTTAGAATCCTTTTGACCAATTAAACTTAACTAGTTTAACATACTTGGTCCTAGGGTTCTTTTGCCCTATACAAAATTTACAAGGAAGAAAAAGAAGAAGGAACAAAAAAAAACTTTAAAATTAAACAAACAAACTTTGTTATTCTTGTTTAGATTTCTAAACCAACGCTCTGATACAGCCGAATAAAGTAAGTTGTGTGGAATAATTAACTAGTTAAGTTAATTATAAAGAAGAGAATGAATAATAATAGGTTAGTTATTATTTAAGAGCAAGGTTAAATATTAAGTTAAATATTTAACGGACAGTTAATTAATAGTTAATTAATTAACTAGTAAAAGTCCAAGGGATTAAAGTGTTAATAGGAAGTTTAATTATGAGATTAAACATAATTAAACTCCAAGGACTTAATGGTAACTTATTCCCTTATAAATAAGGGACTAAGGTTAAGGCTTAGGGGTTGATCCACTTGCTTAGAAAAACCCTAAACACTCTCTCCCTCTCCCTCTCTTGCCGTCGACCGAAACCCAAAACCCCATAGGGTTTTTCGGTTTCTGTTCGTCGAAACACACACACAAGAATTTAACTGAATTTGATTTATTAGTCTCTCGCTTGACATGTTTTGTAGCTCTTTATCAATTCGTGTTTGATGATTCACTTATTCAATTGATTGCACTGTTTTCTCATATATAATAATTGAGGGTTTCATGATACTTAGATGATTGACGAATGGTCTCCTTGAATCTTTTTCGAAACATAGGCATGAGTCCTGTGCGTATAATAATAGGGGCCCTCTATTATTAGCCGCACCTACCCTTGTCATGGTTTCGAGCCAGTTTCAAAAATTCCACGATCTCCCATCCTTATACCATCCACATAATCAAGTAGTTCACAACAGTACATATTGTATATATACATATATAGTCGTACAATTTGCGCTCATCTCGATTTAATTTTATTATATTCTCTTAGTAATCAATGTCACTCGCGACGTTTTTAATTAACTAAATAACTCATAAATAAGTACTAGAGGCATAAGGTTGTTGTGATGCGCTGCTTCTCGATTTGGATTTGGACTCATTAAAAAAAACACTTTTGAAAACTCATTTTGAAAACTCGTGTTTCGACTTGAGTTTGGAATCCACCCCTTGTGAACCCAATTCTCTCAAGCCAGGGCTCTGATACCAACTTGTAACAACCCAAAAATCTGGGGAAATTTAAAAATTTTAAATAATAAAATAAAAACAATTTCCCCAAGAGTACAAGTAACTCAAAGGTCCCAATTCATTAATCAAAATATAAAACCGTCTCGTGGTTTAAATGCGGAATATTTAAAGGTTTTGAAAACAAAACATGTTTGACTCGAAATAAATGTTTTAATCCAAATCCATAAATATAAAAATAGAAACGCAGCCCATCAACCGTTGACCTTCTCTTTGCCCTTGCTAGTACCTGAAAAATGGGGGAAGTGATTGGGGTCAGCCACCGCTGAGTGAATAATATCAAAATAAACAAGTAAATACAAACAACTCAAGCCACATAAATGATCCCTAGAGACTCTACTCAATTCTCAATTACTCAAGTTTATTTTCTCAGATTTATAAATTTATATAGCGCGCTTGTGTGACTTGGGACGAGAGATCAACCTCAACCCGCCTCACACAACTCAAGGCTCAACACCTGTACTCTTCGGTGTTGAGTCAAAACGTCTGGCACCAGTACTCTTCGGTGCCAAGACAACTCAAGTATATTATGTTTAATGTTTTAACTCAAGAACTCAAAACTCAGATAACTCAGGCTCCAGATAACTCAAATCACAGATAACTCAAATCACAAATAACTCAAATAAATCACCCAATCAATACTCAAGCTCAACCAACAAGACAATTCACAACACATAGCACAAAATCATGAATCGAAAGTAAGTACAAGTTTATAGTGAGATTACCCACCTCGAAAAACCGTAAGCTCCTAAATATCCTCGGTACTGAAGAGCGTCTCTAACCGGTCCTAGAAGGTCCTACAATGTACAAGGAAGCTCGGGTTAGGATTAGACTCAAAGGTTGTTTCAGCAGAATCTAAACAGCACTCAACACTTTCGCGGGAACGGCTATAACTCTCAAACCGCTCACTAGATATTAATCAAATTTTTACGGTAGTTAAATGACTCAGAGGACTACAATTTTACAGAAGACTTCGGAAGCTAGATCCAAACGGAAAAGGCTCAAAACAGGCTCACGAGACAGAATAGCTGAACCGAAAACTATCCAGCGAAGGTTTACTAAAACAGCAATAACTTTTAAAACGTGAATCAGATTAACGAGCCGTCAGCGTCGTTGGAAAGAGGACTCAGAAACCTAGAGACCAACACAGGCCAAAAATCCAAAAACGTATTTTAAGTGTGGTCAAAACAGTCCCGAAGTCAGCAAACAGATTCTGTTAAAATTCAGCATATTAAAATAGAACCCGTTTTAAGTCCCGACATCAACCCGTCTATTCCCGAGGCACCCGACAGCCCCGAAACTCATTTTTAATTCAGAAACATGTTTATGATTAATCTAGCTCATTATTATATAATCTTTTTGGTTTAAGGAACCCAAGAAACCCAAGGTTCGGTTTCCGGGTTTTTCGGTGAAAACATCTAGCCATTCATCAAACGGTTTTTACCCAACCCGTGACCCGACACCTACGAAATCAGTGATCACCACAAGAACAGGATTTCACGATCTTAACAGAATAAAGACTCGACGAAAACCTATGGCTCAATCCGAACAACAAACAATATCGATCAGAATTCTAATTGCCGAACCTTCAATAGTTCGGTTTCTCTCTTGCCTTCACAACCCGAAAGAATTTAATTACAAATCTACCATTGACAAAACCCGGACACTACTCGGTGCCGGAAATCTCAGTCACGAAATCTACAAGAACTCAGGTTAGGAATTCAATTGACGGAAACAAGATAACCACGTAAATGAGAAAGAGGTTTCTACCATCTTGTACCCCACTCGAACTCGCACTGTTTGACTTGATCTTTTGGCGACAACACCCTCCTTGCTGCTGCTCAAGACTCGATTGTGGCCCTCCTTGCTGTTGCTCAAAACCCGATTCCACAATGAACCATAACACATAAAATAATCAGGCATCAAGGTACCGAAAGAGTTAAACAAATATGGAAGAAAAGCTAACTGAAATTACCGAAATCTAAGTTCTTGGTCACTGATGCAGCTCGTTTCTGCCCTAACCCGACGAGAATTCTCTTGCTCAAACTCCCCCTATACTCCTGATTACAACATCAAATTGATGCACGCAACAGCCGGTACTCGATTTGATGATTCAGTCCCGAAGAAAACTTGCTACACGACGTCTTCGCTAGATCAATTGTTCGATTCTCAGAATTGGAGGTGTTCTTCCCGTGGCTGAGGAGAAAACGTGAGAAGGTGCTGTTCTACCCAACGAGTTTAAGGCTGCACGAATTGCTGGCTAAAATAAAAAAGAAGGAACGAAGGAGATGCTCTAAAACACAGTTGCCGATTGGAAGGGAATAAAAGCCAAGGATTAGGTTTAATTTGGGACTTAAATATTAACTTGCTCAGGCCCTAGGCCACCCACCTTTACCAGGCTTAAGGCCTTAACTCGGGCTCTAAGAAATCACAATGTCAGCCCCACACTCCAAATTTGTTTGGAAGAACACACGAGGCCTCAAAAGGCTGCGAATTGTCACGAGAAATAAAAAAAAAGGATTATGAATATCACAAACAAGTGGCCATTACCCTCTCTCGATAAAAAAACTAAAACTCGGGACTTTAAGGAAAAGAAAAGGTGATCAAGGAACTAGATCAAGGCCTTGGCCTATCGGCTGGCCTCTCGAAACTTAACCGGACACTCAACCTCGGGATAAAACAACGTTTAAGATAACTAGTAAAAAAAGACATTTCAAGATCAATTAACGTCATGATTTAATTAATCTCGTTATTAATCAAAACAATTAATGAGCACTAAGCTATTATTAATTAACCCTCGTGGTTAATTTACACAAATTAAATGACACTCTTGTCATTAACTAAATCACCACATATTTAATTTTTACTCGAATTAAATACACATATGAGCACATAACACACAAAAATCTCAAATAAATAATTGTCACATAATTTATTTAATAAAACGTAATTAATTCAATTACAAGAATTTTTAAGGCGTTACAACTCAACTCCACTTAAAATATACTTCGTCCCCGAAGTCATCGCTCGGAAGAAGCTCAGGGTCGCAATCTCATGTCTCAACTTTAGGTTCATCAACGACACGTATCCGCAATACAAGAAAACGATAAGGTTATGAATAAGAGAACTTGTCAGGGGTGACCTACGCGATCAAATAGAACCACGGCTCTCGCATCTGTTCATAAATATCTTCCGTCTCTAGCGGCGCAAAACGAACAAGGTTTGAAATCGCAATGCTCTTTAAGGGTCCTCGGTTTATCACAAAAAGAAAAGGATGTCGATAGCAGGTACAAAATAACTCTCGATACTCTGCTTAAGGCGTCTTCTTGCTCTGATAGTCGGACACATTTGCTGCACCCAACGGTTAACGTTGCGTTGAATCTCCGATTCAACTCCACTTGGAGTTTTGTTACGTTATTGTTTGTTGCGATAGGTGATCTCGGCGTAGTACTTGGTTGTCCAACCCGTGTTTAAATTCACACTCGGCCCTCTCGTGGCGACAACAATAGGTTTTTATGGGGCAACTTCCCCGCACATTTCCAACAATTATCACTTTTACATTTTATTAAAGAATAAAATCTTATTATTGGCAATCTCTACCAATAAGCAGCATCTCCAGGTCCTCTACTCTATAGGACATTAGTTTGTTTTAAAGCAAAATGAACAATTTAACGGTTCACATTGCTATCAGACAACACACAACAAGTACATTTTCACAACAAATGTATTTATCACACATACTCAATTTGCAACTCATGCCTTTTACTCAATTTGCATATACTCGGAATGCATTCATCTTAAATTTCCACAACTTGCTTTTAACTCAACGCAAGCTATATTATCAATTTAACTCAAATCTTACTTAACAATTTATCACAAGTCGCACAAAATGCCCATTTTCTCACTCTTTGCGATTCCTCGCGTGATCATATTTAATTATCAGACTATTCGAACAGATAATTTCTCTTTTAAGCCGCTTTATTAGTTCTCTTGTTAACTCATATTTAACAACCTCTTGTTAACTCTTTTTAACATTACTCGCTTAACTCATTTTAACGATATTTATCAACGCGATTAATGATTTTATCATTTGGCTTATTAATTATTTTCTCACTTTGTTCACATTTAAATGGTCTCTTGATCAATTTTGACCAAAGTTCCACTAATTTATTTTTAAGTCTCAAACGCTTCCATTTAATATTTTCTCTTTGCTTGGTTAATTAATCAATTCGATAATTCTCATGCACTTGATTACTCAACTATTTTCTCTTTCTCAATATTAAGTTTCCTCATTACTTTATATTTTTATTGTTTTCTTGATTTGGAAACTCATAGTATCTTACTAAAATTTATTACTTGATACACTTATATTTTTCTAATGTGCTCATTTTAATAACGTTTATCGGTTTAGTAATTACTCAATAAAGTATAATGTTTGATGACATTTAATTTAATAATTTAACTCGATATTTCCCTTAGTTTTAATTTGATATTTTTTTTTATAAATAAAATTTTATCATTTGGTTCATTTTAATAATTTATTCGTTTAACTTGATTTATTAGTTTCTTACAGTTCGGTAGTTTCTCAGTAATAATAAATTTTCCTCATAATTTATTATGACGCTCTTCTCATTTGCACCATTACCCTCGATAAATAATTATTACTCAGTAACTTGTAATACTCAACACAATAATTTGGTTCAATAACTTTCTCGATTGAATTTAATAACTTTTCATAATCATGTTATTCTCTTTTAATTTGACTTGAATAAATTCTCATGTTTTATTAATCTCTTTTAATCTCATTATATTCCCATGGAATAGCTTCTCGATTTAAAAGTTGCTCGTATAAACTCTCTAGCCAATTATATGGACATGCATACTCATAACAATTATAAATAACACATAACAAAAACATTTCTCTTGATAATTCTCTTAATTTACACCTACTCAACTCCACTTGGAGAAAACTCGTCCCCGAGTTTGGAAGTGGCACTTAAAATCTCATAGAACTCATTCTGAACACTCGATAGTTCGGTTAGTTGATTCTCATTTTTAATTATATATTTTAAGGCTTCATTAGGTTACTCGATAATCAAACCCTTATGCACATGTGTGAGTCGGTCCCAACATAGACTCTTTATGCCCCTCTCACACCCCTACTCATTTAATTTTTATCACTTTATAAAAATTATTCATTTCTCATATTAGGTGTCAGCTGTCTCATTAACATTCACATGGATTCTCACATCCTTATTAGATTTTATCAGTTATAACTCGTCACTCTTTATTAGTCTCATTAATAATTAGTCATTTTATGACTCCTCATATATCAAGCTTGTTACATTTATTAGCACCACAAATCTCTATTTCGTGTCACACATTCACGATTATCTCTTGATCAAATCTGGGTATTAACCCTCATTTTGGTTTACTCATAGCATGTTTGGTATTATCATTACCATATAAATTTTTTTTCGTAAATTAAATTTGTAGCGAATAAACCTCGTAAATTTTCTTTTGTCAATTAATTAACTCGTCTTGGTTTCCTCAGCTCACCCAATTACTCACTTTTATAATTTTTTTTATTGACTATATAAATTTCATCTCTTGTTAATTTATTTCATTCTTTCGATGTTTTTCCCATCAGTTACTTAAATGTAATATTAACTCCATAAATCTTCACATAAAATTTCTCAATTTACAACTCTTTTACTCATTTTGCATTACCCCTCATGACTTCATTAATTCGTTTACTTATAGTTTCTCTTCTACTCAATTTAATGAGTATGCATAATTAAAATCTCTCCATTTGATTCGTTTTAGATAATTGTCCAATTGTGCTTGCTTTATAAATTTTATCGTAATTTCAATGACTTCTCAAGTATACATATTCAATTATTCTTAATCATTCTTACTTAATTATTACCTTAGATTTTTAACCAATTAATATTACTCAGTTTAACAATTTATCATTAGTGATTCTCACTCAATTTAGTTTAATTATCTTTCATTTGATTTGTTTGGATAACTCCTTATCAACTTAAATTAATAATCTCTTATTTAATTATTTATTATTTTCTCATAACTCTCAACCTAGTGATGTTTTCATCCAATTTACTCATTTGTTTAAACTTAACATTTTTCTTATTTTCTCATTTACTTTGTTTTAACGATTGCTCAATCGCCCTCAATTTATTAATAACTCAATTAGATCATTTGAAGAATTTAACTGAATTTGATTTATTAGTCTCTCGCTTGACATGTTTTGTAGCTCTTTATCAATTCGTGTTTGATGATTCACTTATTCAATTGATTGCACTGTTTTCTCATATATAATAATTGAGGGTTTCATGATACTTAGATGATTGACGAATGGTCTCCTTGAATCTTTTTCGAAACATAGGCATGAGTCCTATGCGTATAATAATAGGGGCCCTCTATTATTAGCCGCACCTACCCTTGTCATGGTTTCGAGCCAGTTTCAAAAATTCCACGATCTCCCATCCTTATACCATCCACATAATCAAGTAGTTCACAACAGTACATATTGTATATATACATATATAGTCGTACAATTTGCGCTCATCTCGAGTTAATTTTATTATATTCTCTTAGTAATCAATGTCACTCGCGACGTTTTTAATTAACTAAATAACTCATAAATAAGTACTAGAGGCATAAGGTTGTTGTGATGCGCTGCTTCTCGATTTGGATTTGGACTCATTAAAAAAAACACTTTTGAAAACTCATTTTGAAAACTCGTGTTTCGACTTGAGTTTGGAATCCACCCCTTGTGAACCCAATTCTCTCAAGCCAGAGCTCTGATACCAACTTGTAACAACCCAAAAATCAGGGGAAATTTAAAAATTTTAAATAATAAAATAAAAACAATTTCCCCAAGAGTACAAGTAACTCAAAGGTCCCAATTCATTAATCAAAATATAAAACCGTCTCGTGGTTTAAATGCGGAATATTTAAAGGTTTTGAAAACAAAACATGTTTGACTCGAAATAAATGTTTTAATCCAAATCCATAAATATAAAAATAGAAACGCAGCCCATCAACCGTTGACCTTCTCTTTGCCCTTGCTAGTACCTGAAAAATGGGGGAAGTGATTGGGGTCAGCCACCGCTGAGTGAATAATATCAAAATAAACAAGTAAATACAAACAACTCAAGCCACATAAATGATCCCTAGAGACTCTACTCAATTCTCAATTACTCAAGTTTATTTTCTCAGATTTATAAATTTATATAGCGCGCTTGTGTGACTTGGGACGAGAGATCAACCTCGACCCGCCTCACACAACTCAAGGCTCAACACCTGTACTCTTCGGTGTTGAGTCAAAACGTCTGGCACCAGTACGCTTCGGTGCCAAGACAACTCAAGTATATTATGTTTAATGTTTTAACTCAATAACTCAAAACTCAGATAACTCAGGCTCCAGATAACTCAAATCAAAAATAACTCAAATAAATCACCCAATCAATACTCAAGCTCAATCAACAAGACAATTCACAACACATAGCACAAAATCATGAATCGAAAGTAAGTACAATTTTATAGTGAGATTACCCACCTCGAATTAATAACCGTAAGCTCCTAAATATCCTCGGTACTGAAGAGCGTCTCTAACCGGTCCTAGAAGGTCCTACAATGTACAAGGAAGCTCGGGTTAGGATTAGACTCAAAGGTTGTTTCAGCAGAATCTAAACAGCACTCAACACTTTCGCGGGAACGGCTATAACTCTCAAACCGCTCACTAGATATTAATCAAATTTTTACGGTAGTTAAATGACTCAGAGGACTACAATGTTACAGAAGACTTCTGAAGCTAGATCCAAACGGAAAAGGCTCAAAACAGGCTCACGAGACAGAATAGCTGAACCGAAAACTATCCATCGAATTACTAAAACAGCAATAACTTCTAAAACATGAATCAGATTAACGAGCCGTCAGCGTCGTTGGAAAGAGGACTCAGAAACCTAGAGACCAGCACAGGCCAAAAATCCAAAAACATATTTTAAGTGTGGTCAAAACAGTCCCGAAGTCAGCAAACAGATTCTGTTAAAATTCAGCATATTAAAATAGAACCCGTTTTAAGTCCCGACATCAACCCGTCTATTCCCGAGACACCCGACAGCCCCGAAACTCATTTTTAATTCAGAAACATGTTTATGATTAATCTAGCTCATTATTATATAATCTTTTTGGTTTAAGGAACCCAAGAAACCCAAGGTTCGGTTTCCGGGTTTTTCGGTGAAAACATCTAGCCATTCAACAAACGGTTTTTACCCAACCCGTGACCCGACACCTACGAAATCAGTGATCACCACCAGAACAGGATTTCACGATCTTAACAGAATAAAGACTCGACGAAAACCTATGGCTCAATCCGAACAACAAACAATATCGATCAGAATTCTAATTGCCAACCTTCAATAGTTCGGTTTCTCTCTTGCCTTCACAACCCGAAAGAATTTAATTACAAATCTACCATTGACAAAACCCGGACACTACTCGGTGCCGGAAATCTCGGTCACGAAATCTACAAGAACTCAGGTTAGGAATTCAATTGACGGAAACAAGATAACCACGTAAATGAGAAAGAGGTTTCTACCATCTTGTACCCCACTCGAACTCGCACTGTTTGACTTGATCTTTTGGCGACAACACCCTCCTTGCTGCTGCTCAAGACTCGATTGTGGCCCTCCTTGCTGTTGCTCAAAACCCGATTCCACAATGAACCATAACACATAAAATAATCAGGCATCAAGGTACCGAAAGAGTTAAACAAATATGGAAGAAAAGCTAACTGAAATTACCGAAATCTAAGTTCTTGGTCACTGATGCAGCTCGTTTCTGCCCTAACCCGACGAGAATTCTCTTGCTCAAACTCCCCCTATACTCCTAATTACAACATCAAATTGATGCACGCAACAGCCGGTACTCGATTTGATGATTCAGTCCCGAAGAAAACTTGCTACACGACGTCTTCGCTAGATCAATTGTTCGATTCTCAGAATTGGAGGTATTCTTCCCGTGGCTGAGGAGAAAACATGAGAAGGTGCTATTCTACCCAACGAGTTTAAGGCTGCACGAATTGCTGGCTAAAATAAAAAAAAAAGGAATGAAGGAGATGCTCTAAAACACAGTTGCCGATTGGAAGGGAATAAAAGTCAAGGATTAGGTTTAATTTGGGACTTAAATATTAACTTGCTCAGGCCCTAGGCCACCCACCTTTACCAGGCTTAAGGCCTTAACTCGGGCTCTAAGAAATCACAATGTCGGCCCCACACTCCAAATTTGTTTGGCAGAACACACGAGGCCTCAAAAGGCTGCGAATTGTCACGAGAAATAAAAAAAAAGGATTATGAATATCACAAACAAGTGGCCATTACCCTCTCTCGATAAAAAAACTAAAACTCGGGACTTTAAGGAAAAGAAAAGGTGATCAAGGAACTAGATCAAGGCCTTGGCCTATCGGCTGGCCTCTCGAAACTTAACCGGACACTCAACCTCGGGATAAAACAACGTTTAAGATAACTAGTAAAAAAAGACATTTCAAGATCAATTAACGTCATGATTTAATTAATCTCGTTATTAATCAAAACAATTAATGAGCACTAAGCTATTATTAATTAACCTCGTGGTTAATTTACACAAATTAAATGACACTCTTGTCATTAACTAAATCACCACATATTTAATTTTTACTCGAATTAAATACACATATGAGCACATAACACACAAAAATCTCAAATAAATAATTGTCACATAATTTATTTAATAAAACGTAATTAATTCAATTACAAGAATTTTTAAGGCATTACATTAATCTTCTTCTTCTTGTGATCCCATTGTTTAGTAGAGATCAAGCATCTAAGATTCAAGTTCCGCCATGTGAATCATACAAAATTTTCCTACAGTAGTATCAGAGATTGCTACTAATCTCAATGGGATTCAGTTGAGTTTCTTTTTGTTTAGTAAAAAGAACCCTAGAAAATTTAAATCAAGAAAATTGTTCAAGTTTATGAACAATTGGATTGAATAGGGTTCTAGATAAAAAGAAATTAGGTTTCTTTTTCTTCCTTGTATTTTTCAAATTCGTATACATATATACATATACATTAAGTTTTTTTTTTTATCTTAGAAAGAAACCTAGTGAGTTTGATCCAAGAAAATTGTTCAAGTTTATGAACAATTGGATTAAATAGGTTTCAAGATAAATGGAATTAGTTTTTCTTTTTATTTAGCAAGAAAACCCTAGAAAGTTTGATCCAAGAAAATTGTTCAAGTTTATGAGCAATTGGATTGAATAAGATTTTTAGATAAAAACGAAAAGGTTTATTATTATTATTATAAATTAATTAAAAATTAAAACGGGAGTCGAAACCAAACTAACCGAGATTCGGTTGAGGCTTGGTTCGAGATCGAGTGGTCGACCGAAACCAAGCCCACCGAGTCTCGGTTTTGGGTGATGGTTTCTTGGTGACCAAGTTATCGTATTTTGGGTACAAGATTTTTATGTAACCAAAATCGGGAATAAAGAATCTACAAGATTTTATGTATATTCTTTTACTTGGTAAGTCAATGTATGTGAATCTTTTGATTTTTGATTAAATATCAAGAATAAAATCAAAGGGATAGATTTACATAGATCTTGACTAGATTATATATAATTTTTAATTTAATTAATAATAAAAGATAATAAAATTATTAAACCTAATGATTTTAATAGTTTATTAAAATCAAGATAATTATAAAATTAAGGGGAAATAAGAAACCAGTTTATGGGTAATTTAATATTTATCAGTTTGGTAATTTAAATTATCAGTTTATTTATTTATTTGAATATGACATAACCCAAAAGTCGTGACATTGTGTTTATTTTAAAAGTTCTGAAATTTTTATTTTTTATTATTTTTCGGAAATTAATTTTTTATTAAAATTACAAAACACAATACTAAGTCTTTGGGGTTATGACATAGAAATTTTAAAATAATTGCATCTATTTTATTTCTTTAAATCTTTTTATGAAATAAAAGATGGTTATTATAAGCAGTTAGTTTATAATACCAAGGTTTTAATAGAAGATGGTGATTATAAACAGTTTGTTTAGAAAACCAAGTTTTAAATTAATAATGGCAAAGTAAACAGTTTGTTTATAAACCAAGTTTTATAAAGACAAAATTAAAAGTGGAGTTTATAAACAGTTAGTTTATAAAAACCAAGTAATTTTAAAAGGTTAAAAACTGGCTAACGTTTTTCGAACATAGGAAAATCCTTTTTTGAAAATCTTAGATCAGAGTGCAACCCACGTACTGGAACACCTCACTAGTTCAACGATATTCACATTGTAAGGAGAAAGAACCTTAGATGTGCATTCAAATCATTGCGAGTGTTAGGGTGCGTAGGGTCTTGTGATAATCGGGAGTCCCGGTGCAAGGCATCGCAGTGTCTTAGGTGGTACGATCTATTTTGGTGATAATCGGGAGTCCCGGCCCAAAATGCACTAGAGGGATTAAAACATGTACAAGTTTGTTGTTTAACTTGATATCCCGAACATCTAGGAATCGTTTCTAGTTTAAGAGGCGATCGATATGGCTATACCTACCAGAAATAGCGTGCCTCTAATGGGAAGTGCCCAAACCTTGCATTAGAGGGCGTGAAATATGGATCCTAGTCTAACTATTATTCTTAAAAGGTAATAATGTTAGAAGTTATTTATTTATCTAATCATACTAGCCGTTTGTTGTTTTTCTTATAGATGTCTGTACTGTCAGAAATTCCGTTTTACACACCAAATGAATCGCGAAGGCTCATCACTGGAAAATGGAAGCTTACTGGTCCGAACTACAAAGTTTGGAATGTGCATTTTAGGAACTTCCTAAAGGCACGAGATCTACTGTACGTGATAGACGAGGTGCCCAAGGGACAACCAGGGCAAGATACCCAGGATGATGAGCTTGATGCTTATTATCAGTATCTGGCTGATGAATCACAAGTTATGTCGATTCTTATTCTTACTTCATTATCAGAGCTTACTGATAATCTACGTAAGAAACCATGCTATGAGTTTGTCCAGCATCTTGAGGAGACGTTTAAAGATAGTACTGAAGATAGTAAGCAAATCATTTTGCAAGAAATCTTGTCAAAGAAAATGCAAGAGGATAAACCACTGAGTGACCATCTTACTGACATAAGAAGGTTACTAGATTGTCTCACCCAAGTTACTGGCACATCAAACCAACATGAACAAGTTCTGTTCTTGTTTGGATCCCTCAGTCAATACTATCAGGACAAGGTAGTACGTTTGGTTGGGAGTTTTGATTTGACCGTTGCAGGACTACACGTGAATCTCTTGTGTATACGCGATATTCAAAGGCTAGAGGAAGAACCACTTCCTGAGGTTCAGATGGATGAGTTCGATGATTGGTTAAGAGACTTTGCTGATTTGTATTGCCCAACTTGTGGCAGCAAGGATATTTGCGAGCACACGTCCGATGTGGGACTGTTGGACACTGATTTTTTCAGTGATTCAGGTATCTTTATGATTGATTGTCTCATTACTTCTAGTGAATCATGGGTATTGGATACCGGATGTGGTCATCACATTTGCTATCATTTGCAGGGATTTAAGAAGAACGTGAGGCTGGGACGAGGGGATGTTGAACTACGAGTAGGCGAAGGTTCCAAGGTTGGAGCCGAAGCCGTAGGAACATATCTTCCCAAGTGGCCTTCAGGAAGAGTCTTGGAACTTAAAGATTGTTATTATGTTCCTATACTTATTAAAAATGTTATTTCATTTGATTTATTTATAGACAGTGGTTTTTATTATGAGTTTTGTGGTAGAACAATTTCATGTTTAAAAGACGATATTATATATTTTAAAGCTAACTCTCAAAATGGTCTATATACGTTAAATCTAAATAACATAGAACGAGACATTTATCATATAAGTAAAAGATCCAAGAGTAACTTGAATCAAACTTATCTTTGGCGTTGTCGTTTAGGTCATATAAACGAGATCGCATTAAGAAGCTCCACGATGATGGAATTCTAGAACCATTTGATTTGGAATCATATGCCATATGCGAATCATGTTTATCTGGCAAAATGAAAAAAGACCCTTTCAACCATTTCAATGAAAGGGCAGGCGAGTTGTTAGGGATTATACACACTGATGTGTATGGACCCTTTACTCCAGAAGCCAGAGGAGGATACCGCTACTTCATTACCTTTACTGACGACTTCAGTAGATATGGTTATGTCTTTCTTATGAGACTAAAGTCTGAAAGCTTTGACAAGTTCAAATAATATCAGAGGGAAGTAGAAACCAACTGGGCAAGAAAATAAGTCACTTCGGTCGGACCGAAGAGGCGAATATTTGAGACAAGAGTTCGACGATCATTTGAAAGAATGTGGGATTATTTCACAACTCAGACCTCCGTATACACCTCAGATGAATGGTGTATCAGAAAGGAGAAATCGCACCTTGTTAGACATGGTACGTTCAATGATGTGTCGCGCTCCCCTACCACTATCATTTTGGGGACATGCACTCGAGACTGCAGCATTCACACTGAATAGAGTTCCGACCAAGTTAGTAGAAAAGACTCCGTTCGAGCACTGGACGGGGAGAAAGCCAAAATTGTCTTTTCTCAAGATTTGGGGTTATGAGGCGTACCGTAACTTCAAAGACAAACTAAACCCCAAGTCAGATAAGTGTATCTTCGTTGGATATCCAAGGGAAACCTTAGGATATTATTTCTATCATCAAGAAGACAACAAAGTATTTGTTGCTCGGAAAGGTGTCTTTTGGAGGAGAAGTTTCTAGGGACAGAAACTCCAAGAAAAGAAATAGAACTTCAAGAAATTGAATAGAACGAAGATCCACCTACGACTTCTGTCGAACCAGTAGTTCAACAAAGAATTGTTGATCCCCAACCAGACCCACCGGTTGAGGAAGAAGAAACACTCAACCCTCATAGGTCCAGTAGACCACGCCAAGAACCAGTTAGGTATCTTGGATTCATGATCGATGAAGATGATGGAAGTCTACTAGAACCATTGACCTACAGCGAGGCTGCTGATGGCGTGGAGTCTGAAAGATGGCTCGAGGCTATGGAAGCAGAGATGCAATCCATGTATGACAACCAAGTTTGGGTGTTATCAGACTTGCCACCACAGTCACGTGCTGTTGGATGCAAGTGGGTTTTCAAGAAGAAAACTGACATGGATGGGAAAGTGCATACTTACAAAGCACGACTTGTCGCGAAGGGTTTCACGTAAACACATGGTGTGGATTATTCTGAAACCTACTCGCCAGTCGCCATGCTTAAGTCTATTAGAATTCTTATGGCCATATCAGCATATTACGACTATGAGATATGGCAAATGGATGTTAAAACCGCCTTCCTTAACGGGGAGTTGAATGAGGACGTATTCATGATACAACCGGATGGTTTTACTGATCCAAAGAATCCTGATAAAGTGTACAAGTTGCTGAAGTCCATTTATGGATTAAAGCAAGCATCTAGAAGTTGGAACTTACACTTTGACAAAAGAATCAAAGAATTTGGTTTTTTCAAGAGTGAGTTCGAGGCGTGTGTCTACACAAAATTCAGTGGGAGCATAGTAATCTTCCTAGTCTTGTATGTTGATGACATACTGCTCATAGGAAACGATATACCAGCATTACAATGAGTAAAATTCTGGTTAGGTAAATGTTTCCAGATGAAGGACTTGGGAGAAGCCGCATTTATACTGGGTATAAAGATCTACAGAGATAGATCTAGGCGGCTTATTGGACTTAGTCAAAGTACATACATTGACAAAGTACTAAAGAGATTCAGTATGAGTGATTCCAAGAGGGGTCTCATTCCAATGACACATGGCATTACACTGAGTAAAGCTCAGAATCATACATCTAGCAAGGAAATAGCTAGGATGAGTTTTGTACCATATGCTCCGGTAATTGGATCAATCATGTATGCCATGTTATGTACCAGGCCCGATATTGCTTACTCGATAAGTCTTACGAGCAGATATCAAAAGAACCCTGGTGAACCTCACTGGGTGGCTGTCAAGAACATTCTCAAGTATTTGAGAAGGACGAAAGAAATGTTCTTGGTCTTTGGAGGTTCAATGAAAGAATTGCGTGTAACTGGTTACACAGATGCAAGCTTCCAAACCGACAGAGACGATTACAAATCTCAGTCGGGATTTGTATTTACACTAAACGGAGGAGCTATATCTTGGAAGAGTCAGAAACAAGATACGATAGCAGATTCGACTACAGAGGCTGAGTACATTGCCGCAAATGATGCTGGAAAGGAAGCCATGTGGCTTAAGAATTTTATCGAGGATCTTAGAGTTATTGCCAGTATCTCTAGACTCATCGAAATATTCTGTGATAATAGTGGAACAATAGCGCAAGCTGTTGAGCCAAGAGAGCATCAAAAGACCAGGCATGTGCGCAGAAAATATCACCTCATACGTGAGTATGTTAGAGAAGGTGATATCATAATTAAGAAAATACCAACGGATAACAACGTTCCTGACCCGTTGACAAAACCACTAGCTGGACCAAAGCATGAGAAACATGCACACACTATAGGCATGCAGTACCTAGATATTGGTAGCTAGTAATTTTGATTATGAACAATAGATATGTTTGAAATCGATACATTATGTAATAACATTTCATGGGGTTGAAATAGAAAGTTTTACGTAATATTTTCACATTATCTATTCTTAACATGTTTTAAACCTATCCTTGATACACATAGTTTTGAGTATCTAAATGTCCGTGGTTGCTTGAATTTAATGGGAGCTAGATTCAGGAGTTAATACCATTATGAATATTTATCTATTCATAGTTATTGAATAGAGACACAAGTGTTGTTAAAATAAATATTCATAGATGTTTACAGATTTTGCTAAACATTAGACTTGACCAAAAGATCGAGATTACTTCATGGAGCGCAAGCATAAGTAATTTCGAGTAGATGTCCTCTGACCTGAGACATTTGGTTTGAGACACAGTGACTTCTGATCTTTAGCATTTATCTAACGTCACACCGTAAAAGGGTGATCATAAGGAACTTGACTAAGACAGCGGAAATCGTGGGCAAGATAACGCAAATTGTCAAGATGGAATTTGCACCTTCTTTAACTAGAAGAGATATTTCATGGCCGCTCGACGATTGAGACTACTGAAATGTGTGCCCGCGCTCGGAGAATGCTTAGATCATTTGGTAATCCGTTACTGCAGAAAGTCGAAATCAGTGTCGAAAAAAATTCGAGTATATAGAACAAGATCCCTGCTCCATGTCTATTACTCTAATTAAGAAATATCATGATGCGAAAGGAAAATCTGTTAGTGTTATTCATTTATGTATATTATCTCTGGATGTAATAGTTCTTATAACGTGGTTATCCTAAATGTCTGGCTAGGGACCGCTTTAGGCCAACGATGATCAGTAAGTGATACTTAACTTGCACAAGTGGGAGTTTGAAGGATTTATGTGCACAGATAAGTAGACGTGTCACCGTGTCCAATGTTATAAGGCACTAAAGGGTCACACCACTACACACCCAATAATGTACAACCGAATAAAGTAAGTTGTGTGGAATAATTAACTAGTTAAGTTAATTATAAAGAAGAGAATAAATAATAATAGGTTAGTTATTATTTAAGAGCAAGGTTAAATATTAAGTTAAATATTTAACGGACAGTTAATTAATAGTTAATTAATTAACTAGTAAAAGTTCAAGGGATTAAAGTATTAATAGGAAGTTTAATTATAAGATTAAACATAATTAAACTCCAAGGACTTAATGGTAACTTATTCCCTTATAAATAAGGGACTAAGGTTAAGGCTTAGGGGTTGATTCACTTGCTTAGAAAAACCCTAAACACTCTCTCCCTCTCTTGTCGTCGACCGAAACCCGAAACCCCATAGGGTTTTTCGGTTTGTGTTCGTCGAAACACACACACACACACACAAGCTTTTGTGTATTGCTTTGTTGGTACAATGCGGTCTTGCAGCGTGTTCAGGTGGTGCAGTAGAGGTGGATCATTCTTTAGCAATCTAAAGGTAATGTTCTTAATCTTCTTCTTCTTGTGATCCCATTGTTTAGTAGAGATCAAGCATGTAAGATTCAAGTTCCGCCATGTGAATCCTACAAAGTTTTCCTACAACAAGAACATGACTCTTGTCGGTTAAACCCACTAGCTAGTTTAATCCCTAAAGCGGAACTGAGATTAAACTTAATCCTTAAATCCTAAAGGATTGGGATGTTGGAAATCTAGACTAGATTAACAAGATAGAAACCTTGTACGAAAAACTTGAACACACACACATGCTTGTGTGTATTCGACGGCCAACCAAGAACCCTAGGGTTCCTGGTGGTCGAATTCGAACAAGAGGGGGAGAGGAAAAAGGGTTTTCCAAATCATACATTAATCTTTCTTAAGTCCACTGATGATGAACACGACGAGTGATCTTCTAGTTGATCCTTGTAATGATCTTCAATCTTCAAGTCTTGAAAAATATGAAGAACGAACGAACGAACGAAGAACACGAAGAACACAATGCTTGTGTTCTTGGGACTATGCTCGGTTGAAACCAAGGGAGAGGGGGGCTAGGGTTTCGGATTTGGGAGTGTCACAAAACAAGGGAACCCCAAGCCTTCTATATATAATAGAAGGACTTTCACTTAGGGCCCTTCTAGTTTAATTAATATTAATCATTAATTAAACTTATCCTTTTACACTTTAAACCCTTATAGTTTAACTAATTATTTTTGTCCCACTTAATTATTAAATGTCTAGTATTTACACACTTATATATTTCGTGTATATTACATATACGAAATATATACTTTGTATTAATACATTTAATAATTAATTATATAATAACCTTTATATAATTTACACAATAATATTATCCAACACCATATGATTTAATTGCTTTAAATCATATTATGGATAATCTATAATTAATACATTGTATATTTACTCAACTAGTAAATGTACAAATACTTGTATTAATTAGTTAGATAAACTAACCTAGTAATAACTTGAACTTAACTTAATACTTAACTTGATTCATAAATGACTATTATGAATCATTCCTCTTCCAAGTATCATTACATATCTTACTCGTATTACATGCACTCACCGGTGTGACACTTAAGTGTTTCGTAGGCATGGATGTATCACCATAGGTTGACTAACTGTGCACATAATTCCAACAAATCTATGATATGGTCAAACGTTATCCTGAATAAGGCTACTATAAAAACCATCTTCAGGAGCGATGTTAAGCGTATAAAAAACACGTGCAGTCAATAAAGAATTTGTTCCTCCACGTGTAATGGATTAGATACTACTGGGCCCCTTGATGAATTGAATAGATGTTTGTGTGGCCACACCCAAAGGTAATCAAGATGAATCTTGATTAGTTTGGTAATCTATCTGAATATATAGATCGAGAAACAGAATCATCGAAATTTTAGAATGCATTAATCTGTGTCTAAAATTCAACACAGTATCAGCAACAAAAGGATAACTAATTGATAAACTTTTAAACCTAGGCTTTTCTGAAACTCACCTCATGTACTTATAGGGGCATTGGCGTGTTGCTATACGCTGATCTTTGATTGTATAATTACTTGTTGTTATGACGTGCGCAAGTGGGAGCTATTGGAATATGCTTCACATTCATGACAAATAATTATATGACTAGATACTTATACATGAAGCACCATTAAATATATATATATAATATAATTAGTGTAATTATATTATTTATATAAATTAATGAAATTAGTTTTATATTAAATGTTAAGTTTAAAACTAGTTGGTGTGTCAAAAAGGAGAATCAAAAGGAAAGGGCCTAAGTGCAATAATATCTTTTGCAATTAGGAAATAATGAGAATTAGGCAAGAAAATAATTAACCCTAATATCCTCCCTTATTAAAAACTCATGACCGAAATCTCATTGAAGATTGAGTGCGTATGGTTTTGAATCTTGTTCAAAAAGATTCAAGATTGGGTGTGCTGGTAGAGACACAAAGAAACAATTCACAATTGATTTTGAGTTTTGACGTGAGAAAATATATAATATTCCTTTTGTTCGTGCTATTTGCTCAAGGGACTAGCATCCCAATTGGTATTCTAGATTGATGTAGTGTGGACTAGCTTTAGAGGAATTCTAACTTGAATTCTTGGAGTTCTTCCCTAATTCGTTGGTGTAATCAAAAGCTTCAAGGGTATGATTTCTACATACTAATCTCTTTGATTTTCATGCTTAATTATATTGTCAATATGTAGATCCGTTATTGGTTATTTATTTTATTTTTCCGCTGCGTTTTACTTGATTAAACCGTATACCACTAACAGCCCAATCCTGACGCTAACTCTCGTCGCTATCTGAAACTTCGTGTTCTGCGACGATTTTCGCGATCGCTAAAACAGGTTTCCGTTTCATTTCGCGACATGAACCCAAATCTTCGCGACACGAACTTGTGCAGGTCTGAACTTTCACTTCTCCAACTTACCATTTATCAACTTTTGACCCGTTTCCAATTAACACGAGTTTTGCACGTTCAAATATTCAATATAACAGAACGGTAATCGTATTCTAACATAAATAACTTAAATCGTATAAATCCCGAATTAATAATACAAATACAAATATAAAATTACGGTCTTAACTGGCATATCAACGTCACATTAGATTTCCACACAATATCATACACCATCATGATTCATGAATACATAGTTGTGGCTAAATCCTATTATTTTATTAAAAAAACAAATTTTCCCTCATAAATATTTGTATTCTGCACCACGAACCACCCTCACGCGAAGGACCCCCATCACATGGTGCCACCTTAATCATCACGCCGAGCCACACTGTATGTCGTAACAATAAACATTTACAAAATTATTACTTATAATACATTAAGAACGTTGTGAACAATAGAGTTTTGTTTTTAGTGAAAAATAGTTTTTTTCCATATGTAATGATTACAATGGAAATAACAATTAATATTGTGCTTATGACCCATAGGTCGCATGTTCCTATCCTGGTGCACACATATTTTTTTTCTTTTTCCAATCAACTTTACCGAAATCACGTTTTACTCTGATGAACTTTAACTTTTCTATGGACTTTAATGTTTAATCTAAATATTTTCAAGAAATAATAGTTTAGCGTAAAAACTTTAAAGTTTTTATATAACTAATGAACTGTATATATATAATGGTTTTCTTTTAACTGTTATTGTTATAATAACTTTTTATAATACGATAAATGTAATTATGTTTATGTTTATTTTTATTTATTTTATTAGTATTAGTATTAATAATTTCTTTTACAACATTGATTTCAACGGGATTTAAATTTACAAATAACACATTATATGCTTTTATTTTTCATAAATTTTTTGGGTTGATGATATAACCAAAATTATACATAAAAACATCTCTAATTTTGGTCATATATAACGCGTTTTAGCTAGAAATTCATTAGAATTAGGGCTTATACTTCCAAAACTTGCTTTTCTTAATGTTTCAGGCTAAAATGACAATTTATAGAAGAATTGAGTGTTTTGGAGAAGATTTGCTAAAGTATGGAAAAGCATGCAAAAGCTGAAGACTGTACACGACGCGTCCTCGGATCCAAACGCGACGCGTTCTAACCAAAGTCGAAGCATAAACGCGTCCACCAACGCGACGCGTTCCAATCAAGCCAACATGACGCATTCTCAACCTACGCGACGCGTTTCGAAGCGAAGTAATTAACAGTAATGACGACCCTTGAGCTAGCCCACGATCTCATTAATGCAACCAAGAATGCGACGCATTCTACCAAACGCGCGCATAGCAGGGCGAATTCTGCACTTTAAATTGAGGCTCAAGTCTAAATCATTTGACACACCAACTCTCATATTCTCTCTCAATTACTCTTGTAATTCTCTCGTATTAGTAGTACTTGTAAGTTTGGCTTTGTACAATTATTGAAGGCATTTGGAATACATATTAATTTCTTCTTTGGTCATATCATCTTCTTGGGTATTTTCTTTCCTTAACCTTATAATTATGGTTATGATTATACTTGCTTTGTGTGTTATGATGTACTTAGGCTAACTTATTAGTTTACTTAGTTAGATGAAGCTTATGTGGTTTATTAGATTATTATACCTTTATTATATGTGTGTATTTAGTTTATGTCATGGTTTTATTCGCGTGATAACAAAGTTACATGGTTTAGTTAGGTCATATGGAGACCCTCTCAATTGTACTTGTACTATTGAGGATATACTAGTGTGTTGACAAAACAACACAACATATGCATATTGACCATCTTGGGTGTTAGATTGATACACTAGTATATGACATATGCCCATTGACCATATTGGAGTGTTGGGTTGAAGTACCGTCACTACCATAAAGCAACTAAACCAACTCTTGCTTTCCTTTGGGTTCGAATATAAATTCAGTACTACCATAAAGCCTATACAATACGGTGGGTTCACTGCCCTCGTGTATGTAAAAACTATTTGTTAATACCATTAAAACTTGAAAGTGTGAGTGAATTAATACTTCACTCATCTATTATAAATTATAAATATATAATAAGTGTGTGGATCCATAGAAAACCACTACTAAAAGAATATAAAGAATAAGTTACAGCCTTTAGATCAGAAATTGAAGGGTTCAGATGACTTCCTACTTTAAAAACGCGCATTCAGTAAATTAGGGAGGGGATCGGATGGAAAATTTGCATAGAGGGGTAGAATTGTCAAAAAAACTCCTCTCTCACCTAAGCAACATTACGTTGTTGATTCTCTCACCATACGAACGATCCCTTTGTCTCACCATACAAATGATATCCTAGGGTTTTTCTGATTTTCTCTCACAAAATCAGCTAGGGTTCTTCATAGCAGGTTCTCCACTTTGAAATTAGGGTTTCGACACTCTCTCACGCACGATTAACGAAGGCTTAGACGCGATTAGTCTCTCTGGCTGATTAAAAGCGACGAACGACGCACATTAATCGAGAATATAGGGTCTCAATCATATTGTCGAACGAAATCGTTTCATTCAGGGGTTTCAGTTGGGGCTTTCAATCGCACAATCGAGTTCAATCGAGATTTTAAAAGGTAACTAAAGTTCCTCACAGATTAATTTATGATAATAAAGCTAGAGTTTCAATCGCAAAATCGAACATTTATTTCTGATAATACAGCTAGAGACTTTAAAAGGTAACTAAAGTTCCTCACAGTTTCAATCGCACAATCGAACATTAGTTTATGATTTTCAATCAGCTAGAGTTTCAATCAAATTCTGACGAATGAAATTATGGTTTTGATTTTGGAAAGTAGCTTGTTGTTTCTTTGTTATTACATATTTTTTGACCTAAAACCTGCTAGCATTTGCATTTTCATATGATAATACGTTTATGTGCACTGAAAAATGCTAGCACAACATAAATGAATACATAAAAGGAATAGATGCAATGGTAATTTGTTATTTTCATGCATTTTAAATGATATTGCGAACTTAAGAAGGTCAATAAGGGTATAATGCTTGAGTTCTGTTAGGGTTTTTTCTCTATAATTTGCTTAAATGCATTTGCATTTTCATATGAGTATCTATTTAGAATGTATTGACACAAAATGCTAATATGCTTCTTAAATTGCAGGTAACACTAGGGTTGCAAATCAGAATGAAGTTGAATTCTTTCATTAATAGCTACAATATGCATAAAAGATCAAAAACCCAAGATTCTACAAAATGGAAATCGATGCAATCTAGGGTTAAAAACGATGGTAAAAGAAAGAAGAATACCAACATAGATGAAGATGATTTTTGGGTAGAAACAGAAAGAAGAAAAAATATTGATGAAGTTTTTGAAGGTGATCACTCATTTGTATTTTTGTTTATGCATTTTCATTTATGTGGATGCATTTTCATTTTTGTGTTTAAGAAAAAAATTGAGCTTTTAATTTGAGGTGATTATGTATGTGTGCATATGCATTGCACTATTAAAAAAAGAATTATGTAAAACATGTGCAATTGTGCATTACACAAGTAGAGATTCAAGAAACTTCAGATGATAGTTGGTGTTATGCGGATCTACCTAAAAAAGAAAAAGAAAGGTAGTAGAAAAGGAGAAGGATATAGAAAAGGAGAAGGAAACCAAAAATGAGGAAACAAAAAAAGAGAAAGAAGGTAAAAATCTGTTCGTATGCATCTTCATTTTATTTGTGTATAAAATATGAAGTAGAAAAAGAGTCTGTTTTGTGTGTAACAACTATGTACTAAGAAATAGAATAGGTATATGTGTTTTCATTTGTATTTATCTTTGTAGAAAGTAAGGAAAATGTATACATTGTTATTATTTTATGGTTGGTTTTTGTTGATATGGAATGATGGATGGTTGTAGAAGTAATATACATTGTTATTATTTTGAATTTTTTTTCTTTGTTCAATTATAATCTTCAATGAAACAAGTGCAGGTAGAAAAAATTTCATCAAGTGATACATAGAGATAGAAACTTTGAAAAACAAATGCATGTAATGAAAATACAAATGCAGATGCAAGTATAAAATTTCAAATGCAGGTTGTTGTTGGTAAGATATTGATGGTTGGTTGGTTTTTGTTGACATGGATTGATATATAGTCGTCATAGAAGTAATCTTGGTTGTTATTTATTTTGGTTTTTGAGTAATGAAAAAGGCAGATGCATGTGTTTATGAAAATGAAAATGTAATTATGAAAATTAAATTCAACTAAGTATTTGAAACTGAAATAGAATATAAAATTTTGGGACATAATTGATAGTATTTGAACATAAATTGAAAATGCGATTAGATGTTCGAAAATGCCAATGCAAGTATGAAAGTGATAATGCAAATGATAGGATTTGAAACATAAATGGTATGTATAATTTCAGGGACTATATAAAATTAAAATGCATATGACAATAATTGAAAAAGCAAATACAAGTATGTAATTTTTTCAACGAAATAACAAAATAAAATGAAAATGAAACTGACAGTATTTGAAGCAAAACCAGTACTTAAAAGTTCAAAGAATAACTAGATAAAATGAAAAAGCAAATGTCAAAGTAACTTTAACTACATTTGGTAAGAATATAAAATAAAACCAATAAAGAACTGCATCATTTGGTAAGAAGCAACCAGCACTCAAGAAAGTACAACATCATTATCTGCTACTTGCGTTGTTTTTTTGTGCATCTTCTACTTTTTTTTCTTTTTGGATAAGTGCGAATATTTTATATGCGGATCATAACTAATAAAAATAGGGAGAAAGTGTGGTTAAACATATGATTTTCCGACTCAGATCTTGACGAAGTACGCATCAAACCAGAGAACTCCAAGTCTCCAAAATATGTTGGAATCCAAAAAATTTCTTAACCCAAACATGTGAGAGAGCCAATTATTATCTTCAACATTAAACTCAGCAATGGTGGCATGCCAAAGATGATCAAAAACTTCACGTTCCAACTTGTTTGTCCATACAATTCTACATAATTTCGGTTTAAAACCAGCATTACATACAACAACGTAAACCTATATAAAAAAGAATTGCAGAACCACTTATAGGACGCAACATTCTCTTTGGTCAACATAGCAGCACCAAATGCGACACATTTTTTTGGTTGTCTATACTAGGTATAAAAACCATATCATATCTATTAATAAAAACTTAAAGTAAATCATAAAATAAAAATGCACAATAATATGAAAATGCAAATGCACAGGAAAATGAAAATGCACAAGAATACGAAAATGTATAACTTACTTATTAGTCCTATATGTAGCATCAAAAGACACAACATCCCCAAATGCACAATAATTTCTCTTTGATTGCTCGTCTGCCCAAAAAAACCCACCAAGCCTATTATCAGCATCAAGAGAGTAATCAAATGAAAAATCACTAACATATTGTTTCCTCTTGTTCAATAAATCGACAACAAATTGGCAATCATTATTCCCAATGAATGTCAACTCATCCCTTTTCAAACCCAATTCGAAGAGAAGCTGCAACATGATCATAATCTATAATAAAATAAATAGATTAAAACTAAAAAAATATTGTTAAACTTTAGAAACTAAGTGCATAAGATGAAAATGCAATTGAAAGTATGAAAATGCAAATGCATGCACTGTTTAATATTTCTGATAAAAATGAAACTGCATATTCTAGGCAGTTGTTTAATATTTCAGATGAAAATGCAAATGCAAATCCTAGTCAGCTGTTTAATATTCCAGATGAAAATGCAAATGCAAATGCAAATTCCACTAAGCTGTTTAATATTTCAGATGAAAATGCAAATGCAAATTAAAATGCCAGTCAGTTTTTTAAAATTTCAGATGAAAATGCGAATGAAAATGCAAATTCCAGCAGCTGTTTAAAATTTCAGATGAAAATGCAACTGCAAATTCCAGCCAGCTGTATAATATTTCATATGAAAATGCAAATGCAAATATCAGATATAATTAGCACCAATTCACACATGTTAGAAGATGCGTGAGCTCCCTGGATCTAGATCTGATTCAAATATACGATATGGATCTGGATCTGATTCCCTTCTTCGAAGCTGATTTAGGGCTCGCATAGGAGTTGTGCAACCTGGAGTTGATCGAATAGGAAAAATCATGTGAGCAACAGCTGAATGAAGACTAGAAATCACGTGACCTAGAGGTTATTAGAGGAGAAATGCCTTAATCAGTCGTATAGGAAGAGAAAAATCACTTAAATGTTGAAGAACATACCTGGATACGACTGGAGCTGATTGAATCACATAATTTTTATAGAAAACAAGCGAATTAATGCCTGAATCACGCAAGTGTAGATCTGAATTCATATATTTGAGCTGATTGATGTAATAGGGTAATAATGGTTCGATTGGAAGCTGAATGAGGCTAATACGTTAGGGTTCTTATTGTTCCATATATTTGGATCTAAAATCACGAAATTGTTAGGGTTCTTATTGAGGAGGAGAAGCCATTGATGGAGGTGTGCAAGAGAAGGAAAGAAGAAGAGCAGAGGGAAATCACGAATGAAGGAAAATCAAAAAAAGAGAGGTATGTTGGAGGAGGGGGTAAAATGACATTCATACCCTTAAGTCCCTTTGAATGTTTTAATTAAATCAATGCTCTTAATTACTTCTTTAAATAAGCTAACTTTTTTTTTGATGCATATTCTATATAATAAAAACACGCACTAGTTATATATAATTGAGATAAATTATGTATATACAAATTGAAATATTTATCGATTTACATATATTATAATCTACTAGTTTGAGGGAAAAAGTTAAAAACTATAAACATACAATAGGCAGCTCTTCTTCCACGCAGGCTCTTGAAAATATCACAGGAGGACATCGTGTTGCCTCCCACAGCTAACGTCGTCATAACCCCATCTAAAACCCTCGCAAAAACCTGCAAATTTCCCTCGAAAACCATGAACTGAAAAGAAACCCTAACATTCATCATGTCTTTCTCTGCAATTTTCGTTAATAATTACCTCAAATTATCTCTGAATCCACTCAGAACTAGTTCATTTCAGCTCCGCCATCGTCTCCATCTAAGCCCTAGACTCGTCCGCCCTATTCCGCCTTCACGGAGGCCGGCGTTAGTGTTAGTTTCTTCATCTTCGTCCAATTACCTGATTAAGAGAAAGGGAAATAATGATTCTTATTCATTACCTTATTTTTACCAGCAAAATTTGCCCTATAACCGCTTCGCTTATGACGAATATGCATCCGAAGAGGAGTCTGACCGTGAACATTTGCAATCCTCTCAGAATTTGGTTAGTATCTGTTTGTGTTAATTTAGCTGTTTTCATTTCTGGTATCTGTTTCTAGTAATTGAAAGTTCTTACAATGAGATTTCTGCAAAATGCTAGCAAATTCGTTACAAATTTAAATTTAATTCGGCAGGACTTCTCCATAAATCATTTTAGGTTTAGGAAGGACGATTCCTATGAATTAATTTAGGTTTAGTTCACCTCTACAAAAGAAATGATCAATTCATTTCCATTCCATTTGAATTCCTTTGACAATTGACAAATCCGTTCTTTCCAATTAGATTCTGTGAACTGAATGCCCCCTTACCATGTATATAGAAGTGCTTATGATTGGAGTTTTGTTGCATTGAAACTGAAATGTTGATATTGAACACTTGAACTTACAAGAGTATTTGAATGTGGTTAATTATTCCTCTAAAAATTAGGGTTATATCAAGGGATAATGAACTATATTTCAAGGACACTTTATGAGATTTTAATTCTTGAAGTGTTAGGAGAAGACTGGGAATGATAAGTATATGTATATCTCTATAAACATGTATACATAACTCATTAGGAATTAGAAAGCTTAATTTGAACGAATATTAGCTTTTACCCTTTCAAAATTTTAAATAAATAGCAATATTTTAAAATAATAAGCCACTGAAAGATAGCTATAGTTGTAGCTTATATGTTAACTCACTAAAAAACTTGTTAATTTTGTCATAAATATTATTAATCTATATCCATTGAGCTAAAACGTCTAATCTATTACTTCTTTTTTAAAATGGTGATGTTGACCAGGGTGCTTCAACTCTTGATAACATAGATGAATGGCAATACAAGCTAACTACATTAATTCACAAGAAAGATGAACAAGAACTTGTTTCACGAGAGAGAAAAGATAGAAGGGATTTTGACCAACTTTCAGCACTAGCTACTCGAATGGGATTACACAGGTAATACGTGTTTTTAATGGCTTAAATCTATCTATGTATTAACTGTTTGAATTTTTCTTCTTTGTGCACTCATAAGAATAATTTTTGCAGTCGCCAATATTCAAAAGTAATTGTCTTTAGTAAAGTTCCCTTGCCAAATTACAGACCAGATCTAGATGATAAACGCCCTCAAAGAGAGGTAACTTTTGCAACTTTTTCAGTCTATTTTTTTTCTATAATTATGTATAGTAGTTTATTTGGCCACATGTGATTATGAGCACTCTTGAATATTTATAGGTGGTTATTTCTTCTGAATTACATTCACGGGTTGATTATCATCTCAAATCATATCTTTCACAAAAACCTGTTACTAAAGATGCTTATCCAAATAATGGTTTACCTAAATCAAACACAAATGAGAGTTTTGTTAGTGAGGAAGGATTTTATGAGCCTTTGAGACCAAGTCCCGTTGCAGAGGGAATTCTCAGGAGGAAAAGTTTTCAGCTGCGAAATGTCCAACAAGATTGGCAGGTTTATAACTGTTCTATTTGAAAACTAGGGTTTGAAAATGGGATTGAAAGAAAATCAGGAGAGAGAAAATGTATGATTATTTAAAAAAAAATGTTTACTTTATTATTGGAAATTGGATTTTATATTTTTAGTTATAATTTTTATATAAAAAGTAAGAGAGAGAAACAGAGAGGATGGTGTTAGTGAGACTATAATAATTTAAATTATTGAAATTTTGAGTGAGATTATAAAATATTTAATTCTAAACTTCTTTTAAACAATTAGTGTGTCAAATATGACTACAAAAATTAAATTATTGTAATAATAATCTAATTTTGGTAAACTGATTTTGGAGGTTTGAACTCTGTATTTGCTTACTTTAAAACATGACAAATCATTTTGGAATCTTTATAATCTTTCTATAGGAATCTGCTGAAGGCCAAAAAATGCAAGAACTACGAAGAAGTTTACCTGCATATAAAGAGAAAGAAGCATTGCTAAATGCTATTTCCAAAAACCAGGTGTGTTTTGTGTTTCATGTAGTAAACATACGTTAAAATTTAATTTATAGTTCCAAATTTTGGTATATAAGGAGATCAGTTGTATTGACAATTATTCTCTTATGACCAAGAGAAATGGTTAATTAATTAGTTTATTCTTAGGAGTTATAAAACAAATTATAAACTTAGATGATAAACATTGGTTGTCACATACTTATAAACTTTTGATATTTCATTTATGAAAATTTTATAACTGTATCTATTTTGACAGGTAATTGTGGTGTCTGGTGAAACCGGTTGTGGTAAAACCACACAACTGCCTCAATACATCTTAGAGTCAGAAATTGAAGCTGCTCGTGGGGCCCAATGCAGCATTATTTGTACCCAGCCCAGAAGAATATCTGCTATGTCAGTTGCTGAGAGAGTTGCTGCAGAACGAGGGGAAAAGCTTGGAGATTCTGTAATTTCAATCTCAACTTTGATAATAATATTTCTTTTTCTTTCATCTTGTAGATGTGAATAATATTGCCAATATTAGATTTGTCCCAGATTGACCAATGTACTTAGGTTTGTCCCATATTAGCCACTAAAAGTTTGTTTCTTGTCCCATTTATCCTAATATTTGACTGATTGAGTTGTAAGAATTATCCACGTGACGAGTAAAATATAAAAAGCCACGTAAGCAATACAGGACCACATCATCATATAACTGCCACGTCACACTTTTTACAACTCAAACCGGTCGGCCAATTATTGGGAGTTTGGGAGAAATGGGACAAGAAACAAACTTTTAATGGCTAATATGGGACAAACCTAAGCACAATGGTCAATCTGTGGCCAAATGGAAAATATCAAAGTACTTAGGTTTTTTATGAAATGCGCCCTAATTCTTAATAAGGGTTGAAAATGGGGTGCAATCCAATTGGGTTGACTTGAAACACTTTTGTCAAATATTCTTCAATTTTCTATGAGAAAATGTTATAAAATAGTAATATACTTAAGGTGGTGGTCTGTTTTGGTAAGTAATACATTTTAAGTTTTGTTTTGATAATTACAAGTTTTTATCCGACCAATTTTGGTAACTATAGTGTTAAGAAACGTAAAAAGAAAAATAACCACATAGTGCCCAAAGAACTTCTTTTAATTACTAGAAAGGGATGGAAAAAAACTTTAATTACCAATACAATCTGACTAGAAACTTGTATTACGTAAACAGACCATAAAAAGTTCTTATTACCAAAATGGACCACCGCCTAAAGCACATTGCTGTTGTATGACATTTGTTGTTGTTTTTTTTTTTTTTTTTTTCATAAAGCGGTTAGGAGGCTAATTTTCACAAAATTGACCCGTTACTTTATGAACTAATCTGACCCATTAGAGAAGAATCATAACCCTAATCGGCCCATCTAAAATGAAATATCATCTCTAGCAATAATGTGATCATATTTTTTTGAAAGGTTGGGTATAAAGTTCGGCTTGAGGGAGTTAAAGGAAGAGATACACGACTTCTGTTTTGCACTACTGGCATCTTGTTAAGGAGATTATTACTTGACAGGAGCTTGACAGGTGTCACTCATGTTATTGTTGATGAGATCCATGAAAGAGGGATGAATGAAGGTATTTTGAAGAAACACTAGAAACATATTTTAACCTTTCCATTTCGTAAATCACAAGTTTTTGCTTGATAATTCACTTTTGAGTAAATTACACAAATGGTCCTTTAGGTTTGTACCATACTACATATTTGGTCCTTCAGTTTCATAAACTATTGACACGTTTGGTCCTTTACCTAAATAGTCCCGTCAAGTATGATCATGTGTGATGCACCAGGGTGTAAATATGTCATTTTCCCTTTCCCTTCACCAATTTGAAACCCATAAAAATCTGTTTGTTTGACGCGAAAAGTTAACGTTTGTTTAGGTAAAGGACCACATGTGTCAATAGTTTCAGAAATAAGGACTACTAGTGTAATTTATGAAACTAAAGGATCAAATCTGTAATATGGTACAAACCTAAAGGATGATTTGTGTAATTTACTCTTCATTTTTATGCCAGATTTTCTACTTATTGTTCTAAAGGAGCTACTTCCTCGCCGACCGGAATTAAAACTAATTTTGATGAGTGCAACACTAAATGCTGAGCTTTTTTCCTCTTACTTTGGTGGGGCCCCCATGATGCATATTCCTGTAAGTAATTCATGTTTAAATTTGTGTTTTTTTAAAATGGTTATTTGAATAAAGATCTTGTTTTGCAGGGTTTCACTTATCCAGTTCGAAGCTATTATCTTGAGAATATTCTAGAAATGACTGGCTACAGGCTGTCAACATATAATCAAATTGATAATTATGGGCAAGAGAAAAGTTGGAAAATGCTGAAACAAACTATCCGTAAAAAAAAGAGCCAAATTGCTTCAACTGCTGAGGTAATTTTGGACTTTGTTCCTCAATTTTTTTTATTACACGAATAGTCCCTAATTTTGGAAGTTGTAACACCAAGAGTCCCTAAAGCAAAAAAAAATCAAGTTTTTAGGGATCACTGATGTTACAATTTTCAAAAGCAGGTAGTAGGGACTATCCTTGTAATTTATTCACGATAGAATTTGGTGAACTTTTGACGTAATTGACCCATTTGACCCGTTTTTTTTCAAAGAATTTTAACGTTTTGACCCGTTGGAGATAATACATAACCTAAATAGTCCAAAAGTTCCCCCTTTACTGCATTGTTTTTTTTTTTTTTTTTGTATTTCGTGTAATGTAACATTTTGGTAATTTGGAACAGGATGCACTTGAAACTGCTGATTTGAGAGATTATAATCCGCGAACTAGAGATTCATTATCATGTTGGAACCCTGATTCAATAGGGTTTAATCTTATTGAGAATGTTCTTTGTCATATATGTAGAAAAGAAAGGCCAGGGGCAGTTTTGGTATTTATGACTGGTTGGGATGATATAAACTCTCTCAAAGATCAACTTCAATCTCATCCGCTTTTGGGAGATCCAACCAAAGTTTTGTTGCTTGCTTGCCATGGGTCTATGGACAGCTCTGAACAGGTAATATTATGGATATCATTTTATTTTACATTAATTTTCTAATTTCCTTCATTTATTGACAGAAATTAATATTCAATAAACCTGAAGATGGTATCAGGAAAATAGTGCTTGCCACCAATATGGCAGAGACAAGCATAACTATAAACGATGTGGTTTTTGTGGTTGATTGTGGAAAAGCTAAAGAAACGTCTTATGATGCACTCAATAACACTCCATGTTTGCTTCCAGCTTGGATCTCAAAGGCTTCTGCTCGTCAAGTAAGACTATTGTTGTTAGGCCATAATAAATTTTAATACCCTGAACGTCTTTTACTACCCTGAACTATTAAAGATGCAGCAGCATAGTACCCTGAACTTGACAAAATGGTCGATTTAGTACCCTGACCCATTAATCTGATCGTGTTTTCTTACTTGACTTACTTTCGTTGGAGCTTTTGTGGACTAGAAAATATATGTTCATCTCAATATATAGATATTAGAAGCAAATCACGTGAGAAAACGCGATCAAATTAGTGACTCAGGGTACTAAATCGACAATTTTGTCAAGTTCAGGGTACCATGCTGCACCTTTAATAGTTCAGTGTAGTAGAGAACCTAGGCAGTCAAGTTCAGGGTACTAAAATATATTTTGGCCTTGTTACTAATACAAACCTTCCTAAACCTTTGATTCAGAAAGTTAGATTATAATTGAAATAATATCTTGCTTTTAACTATTTTTGGAGAAAAACATTTGTGATGTGATATAAAATTTGATTAATTGTTGTAGAGGAGAGGAAGAGCAGGTCGTGTGCAACCAGGAGAATGCTACCATTTATATCCCAAATTTGTATACGATTCTTTTGCTGAATATCAACTGCCAGAACTGTTGAGAACACCTTTACAATCATTATGTCTTCAAATTAAAAGTTTGCAACTTGGTAGTATTTCAAACTTCTTATCAAAAGCCTTGCAGCCACCAGAACCTTTATCAGTATGTGTTGACTTCCACAAGTCAACTTTTTCTTCTTTTTTTGTCAATATTTGCTTCTGGTTGATTCCCATAATTTTGCCATATTACAGGTTCAAAACGCGATTGAGTACTTGAAAATTATTGGGGCTCTAGATGACAATGAAAATCTTACAGTGTTAGGTAATGAATATAATTGGGGCTCTCTTTTGTTTTTGGTTGAGTAAATTATAAGGATGGTCGCTGAGGTTTACCACAAATTTCACATATAGTACTTTAGTTTAAGAAATTACATTGGTAATCCTTTTTCTAGAAACCTTTTGCACCTACGGTCCTTTTTTTGTTCAAATATGTAACGGATTTTAGGCTAAAGGACCGTAGGTGTAAAAGATTTCCAAAAAAAAAGGATCACCAATGTAATTTTATAAAAATAAAGGACCATACGTGAATTAGGGTAAACCTCAGCGACCATCCTTGTAATTTACTCTTTTTGGTTAATTGCATATATCGAAACCATCTTTGGTTCAATTTCTATTTCAATTAACCACCTTTTTTCCAAAGAAAAAACTTAACATTTAAATCTTTTGATAAATACTTTGGCCTATTTTTTTCAGAAAATTTTTATTAAACTAACTTAATCATGGCCACTTTTTCACAGGACGTAAATTATCTGTGCTTCCAGTTGAGCCCAAACTTGGTAAGATGTTGATATTAGGGGCTATTTTCAACTGCCTTGATCCAATTATGACTGTTGTTGCTGGCTTAAGTGTCAGAGATCCTTTTTTGATGCCATTTGACAAGAAGGATGTAAGTACCATTTTCTTATTGTCAAATGAGCAATATTTATTATATAAATAAATATTAGCAATATCCTAACTAAATACTTCCTCCGTTTCAAAATAAGTGATACATGTTCCATTTTGGGGTGTTTCAAAATAAGTGATACACTTTGAAAACTTACCATATTTGGTAAAAGGTAGTGGGGTCCACACCCACTAACTATCTCTTTTAATATAGTGAAAAGACACATTTACCCTTACTTTTACTTTTAAACATCATTAAATTCACGTTAATCAATATATGTGGGACCCATTTTCCTCTAACTATCCAATTTAATCTAATTAACCTTCATTATCATATTTTGCCTCAAAAACCGTGAACTCCAAAGTGTATCACTTATTTTGAAACGGAGGAAGTAACTAATTAGTCAATAACCATGCAAAAAATTTAACAAAAAATTAAAACCGTAAGTCCATAACAAAATAACTAAATTAGTGAATAAAAACCCAAAAATTGATTTTTAAAATTTTTTCAAGTAAGTTTTACTTTCGTTGACCTTGACCGAAAAATTGCACCGATTACTAGGTTGAGTTTCGATAATCATCTAGACTGATTTTTACAACACTGCTTTAACCCGCTCGCGCCGCCCATTTTGGCAGCTTTGTGAATAAGTAGCTTAAAAATTTCATGTGCTTGTATGAAATTTTGTCTCCAAGTAATATTTATTTTTATTTATTTTTATTCTGAAAATTCATTAACTGACCTCAAAAGTCAAAGTATACACTTCAAAAACAACCATGTAACTTGTTCTCTATTAGACCAAGATTTATGCTAATATATATGTTAATGATTTAGGTCTTTATGGTGTATTAATTAGTTACCTGTATTAGACTTGTATTAGTTCTTTATATAGGACTCCTATGTAATCTTCCCAGACACAATACAATAAACAGTTACACATTTTATATGGTATCAGAGCCACACCATTTTATATGAAACACATTTCCCGTTCCTTCAACCAACCGCCTCTACACCATCCACACCCTCACCTGATCATATTTTTCATCATTCCCTGTTCCCACAACAACTGATACTTCTACTCCATCCACCAACCAACCCACGGCCCAAACCAATTCTGACCCACAACATACGGCCCAAAACAATTCTGACCTACACCCTAATTCTGACCCACAATCAACGGCCCAAAATAATTCTGACCCACACCCTACAGCCCAAACCACTTCTGACCCACAACCCACGGCCCAACCAATTAATTCTATACCCGACGACACACCTACTGTCACATACCAACGCCGCTCTACCCACCCGTCCGTCCCTTCTATCCCAGCACACCAAACATACCAAAACACTTCTGCCACAGCTACTACCCAACCCCGACCTCGTCCTCAAAACCTCCGCCAAAATCCTAAACAACGCACACCCCACAATGCTTCCGCCTTTCACACATCCATTGATTCCTCATCTACCGAACCATCATCTTTTGCCATTGCCAACAAAAGTTCTCAATGGCGTGCCGTCATGACCGATGAATACAAAGCTTTAATTACCAACGGTACATGGACTTTAGTCAAACCCGTTCCAAATGCTAATATTGTTGATTGCAAGTGGGTTTACAAATTGAAACATGATGAAAATGGGAATATAAAACGTCACAAAGCACGGTTAGTGGCAAAAGGCTTTAATCAACAGCCGAGCATTGATTATCATGAGACATTTAGTCCGGTAGTAAAATCTACCACGGTTCGTGTGGTTTTATCTCTTGCTGTTACAAGACAATGGCCTCTCCGCCAGTTAGATGTTCAAAATGCATTTCTTCACGGTGATCTCAAAGAAACGGTTTACCTACGACAACCACAGGGCTTCGTTGACCCTCAACGCCCTAATCACGTGTGTCTTCTTCACAAATCCCTAAATGGGCTCAAACAAGCCCCGCGGGCCTGGTTCAATCGGCTTTGAAGTGTCTTATTACAACTTGGATTTAAAGGATCAAAAACTGATCCTTCACTTTTCATCTATTCCCACAACGGAAATTTATTATACATGCTTGTTTACGTGGATGACATTATCCTCACTGGCAATAACTCAAAACTGATTGATCACATGATTCATCGTCTTAGCCGTACTTTTGCCATCCAAGACATGGGACGGTTGTCTTATTTTTTGGGTATTGAAGTCATTTTTAAAGATCATGATCTGATTCTCTCACAGAAGAAATACATCTCCGACATCATAAACAAAGCAGGTTTATCTCAATCCAAACCGGTTGATTCTCCTATGGCATCTAACACTGTCTTAGCTCTTGGAGACAGTAACTTATTTGATGATCCGGTAAAATTCAGACAAACTGTGGGGGCTCTTCAGTATCTCACCCTAACAAGACTTGACATCACTTTTGCAGTTAACAAAGTTTGTCAATTCATGCACTCTCCTACTGAAAATCATTGGTCCGCGGTTAAACGAATTCTGCGGTATCTTCAGGGGACGTCCAATCTTGGGTTACTGATTCAACACAAATCAGCCTCCATTATTCACGCCTATACTGATGCTCATAAACAGCCCCTCACAGCCTTTTCTGATGCCGATTGGGCAGGTTCTCTGGATGACCGTCGATCCACGGGGGGATTTGCCATCTACCTTGGATCCAATCTGATTTCATGGCGTGCCCGCAAACAACATACAGTCTCTCGTTCATCCACAGAATCTGAATACAAAGCAGTAGCCGACAGCGTTGCTGAATTGACCTGGCTTGAATCTCTTCTACAAGAACTTCATGTTCCACTAAAGCTACCTCCGGTTTTATGGTGTGATAATCTGGGTGCCACTTATTTATCATCCAATCCTGTCTTTCATGCCCGCACAAAACATGTTGAGATTGACTACCACTTTGTCCGAGAAAGGGTTGCTCGAAAACAACTTCTAATACAATTCATCAAGACAGATGACCAAATAGCAGACGTTTTTACAAAACCCCTATCTTCACAACGATTTCTAAATCTCAGGACCAAGCTAAAAGTCGCTTCCCGGCATTAGCTTGAGGGGGGATATTAGACCAAGATTTATGCTAATATATATGTTAATGATTTAGGTCTTTATGGTGTATTAATTAGTTACCTGTATTAGACTTGTATTAGTTCTTTATATAGGACTCCTATGTAATCTTCCCAGACACAATACAATAAACAGTTACACATTTTATATTCTCTTGCAGCATATGACTAATTTCCAGTTATGCTTTGTGGTTGAATATTGTAGCTTGCTGAGTCAGCAAAAGCCCAATTCTCTGGGCGTGACAGCAGTGATCACATTGCTCTTCTACGTGCTTACGATGGTTGGAAAGTTGCTGAAAGACAACAATCGGGACACGAATTCTGTTGGAGAAATTTTCTTTCTTCACAAACTTTAAGAGCTATTGATTCTCTTAAAAAACAATTTTTTTATTTGCTTAAAGATAGTGGTTTGGTTGATAATATGGAGAAATGCAACACATGGAGCCATGATGAACATCTTATTCGAGCCATTATCTGTTCAGGACTCTTTCCAGGAATTTGTTCTGTTGTGGTGAGTATAATATATTCACTTATAGAATTTTTGCATAATTTAGACCCTTAACTTTGGTTAATTTGCTAAAAAATCCATTATGACATGCTATCAGAGGTTAATCACAAGTTAATACTTACAAAAACCATTTTAATCCCTAAACTATTTTTCTGGTAATGGTTTAGTCCGCCAACACTTTTTAATTTTATAGTAATTTTCATAACAATGTTAAGTCGTAATTATAATAAAGATAATAATGATATGTTCTGAAGTTAAAATATAGGTGAAACGTCGAGGAAAAAAGTTTGAGGGTTAAATTGTCAAATATGTGAATCATTTCAACACAAAATGACTAGTTTGACCTGTAGTGGGGTCAACAAAAGGGTTAAAACACCTGGTCAACAAATGTTTAGGGGTTAAATACTTGGTCAACAAAAGTTTAGGGTAAACCCTTTTTTTAAAAAGTAAAAGGGTTAAAACGTCAAATCAGTGGAAGTCTAAAGATTAAGACATGATTAGCCCTTTTTACAAATAGTTAATGTGTTTAATATGGTTACAAAAACTGTATTAAAACAGTAATAATACCACTTCCAATTAAAGTGGTTTTGGAGGTATGCATTAAAAGTACACTTTTTGGAGATTTTTGACCTGTTTCTTTTGACCGTAATATTTTTATTCTACCAATTTGAGTTTTAATCTGTTTGACCCTTACCCGTTTTAGCTTAATTTTTTTGTTGTTGCTCTGTTTGATATAAAACACAAGTACACAACCCAATTCGACCCGTTCATAAGTTTGTTGATATTAGTTTTAAGGTGGTTATTAAATTAAAATGATGAGTCTAATGATGGACATACTTTTTTGGCAGAACAAAAAGTCATCGGTGTCATTGAAAACAATGGAAGATGGTCCTGTATTGCTCTATTCAGTAAGTCCATTTTGCTGCTTAAATATATCATTTTACTTCATATGGTTTCAAATTATACAACTTTTTCATGTTTAATTTGCCACATAGAATTCAGTTAATTCTCAAGAACCAAGAATCCCATATCCATGGCTGGTATTCAACGAAAAAGTCAAAGTGAATTCCGTCTTTCTTAGAGATTCAACAGCTGTATCCGATTCTGTACTTCTTTTATTTGGTGGAAGTGTTTCCAGAGGTGGTTTGGTAATTAACTTATTTTCTTATATAATTATATATATTTTTTTGTAAATTTATTATATGGAAATTGTTAAAATGCAAATTGTTTTTGGATAGGATGGACACTTGAAAATGTTGGGGGGATATTTAGAGTTCTTCATGAAACCTGGTTTGGCAGGCACTTATCTTGCTTTAAAAAGAGAGCTTGATGAACTCATCCAGATGAAGGTAAGAAATCCATTCTGAGTTGTAATTTTAAACCATTTACTTAAAAAAAGGGTTAATTTGGTATCATAAAATCCGGATATCTGAATTTCATATACCAGATCCGGATAGTGTTTTCAAGATGTTCAGATATCTGATATCTAAAAATTATCCGAAATATCCGAAAAATATCTGAATAATTTGTTTATTACAGATACAGGATAGCGGATATCCAAAATCCGGATATCTGAATATCGGATACCAGATCCGGATAGTGTTTTCAAGATTTTCAGATATCCGATATCTGAAAAATTCTCCGAAATATCCGAAAAATATTTGAATAATTTGTTTTTTTAGGGTTAGCGGATATCCAAAATCGGATATCTGAATTTCGGATACTGGATCCGGATAGTGTTTTAAAGATTTTCGGATATCCAATATCTGAAAATTATCAGAAATATCCGAAATAATTTGAATAATTTATTTTTTCCGGAATGCGGATATCCATAATCTAAATATCCAAATTTTAGATACCGGATTCGGATAGTAAAAATACACTATCTGAAATCCGGATATCTGGTGTTGAACATCCCCTACTATTAACTAACAATTGGTGCATGTACCATATTCATATTAAAATTAACATAAAATAATGTCTTAACTGCTTTTTTTCTTTTCCAATTGCAGCTTCTGAATCCCAAAACAGACATAGTCAACAGCAACGAATTCCTACAGTCACTAAAACTACTGGTATCAGGCGACCAATGTGAAGGCAGATTTGTTTATGGCCGTAAAGCATCACCAGTTTCCAAAAACACAGGAAAAGAAACAGAAAAAAACCCAATAAACAACTGTATAGCCGAAAATGATAATTCAAAAAATCATCTACAAACACTGCTTCTTAGAGCAGGTCATCAACCACCTAATTACAAAACATCACAACTGAAAAACAATAAGTTTCGGTCAACTGTTGTGTTTAATGGTTTGGATTTTGTTGGTCAACCTTGTGGTGGTAAAAAACTTGCAGAAAAAAGTGCTGCAGCTGAAGCTCTTCAGTGGTTGACTGGTGAGACGAAATCGTCTCAAATGGCAGTTGATCATATTTCAACTATACTTCAAAAGAGCAAAAAGAAGAATCGAGTTCATTAAGCTACAGGTGACAATTTCTATGTTTTTTATTAATTTTCGAACAGATTGGATAAAAAAGTTTAACTGGTTGAAAGTCGTGTTACATAAATAGTCCTTGTTTCTATGAAATTTTGGATTTAATCCCTGACTTTTTTTTATTACGCGGATAGTCCCTAATTTTGGAAATTGTAACATCAAAGGTCCTTGAAAACTTAACAACCTTTTTTGCTTTAGGAACAATTGGTGTTACAAGTTTCAAAATTAGGGACTATGCACGTAATAAAAAAAGTCAGAGAATTTACTCAAATGAATACCTCCTAAATAGTTTTATTTAGATTTGTATTATTAATATAATAATGCTGTTTTTGTATACAAATTAATTATTTGAACAATTATTTTATAAAATAGGCAAAAAGTGTTTGCTGGTCAACCAGGCCCGACCGGCCTTTTTCGACCTATTTCAACTGGAAGCCCATTTTGTTTGTTTGTGTGCAGTAATTGGATACAAATGATTTGCCATCAAGTTGAAGAATTCTGAAACTATAAAAGAAGACAAATTGATGTGATATCTTAATGTATAAAAGCATTACAATAGAAGCTTATTTAATTAAAGAAATGGTACCAAGCCCAATATGGCCATTTTGCATGTGGAAGTCGAATTCAGATACAAAAGTTATTCAGAGATTTGTTGTATGAATGCATGCATACTGAAACAAGTATATTGACAACTGTAATTATTTATTATTCTTTTTTCGCAGAAATTACACATCAACTACTAACTTGCAACTTTTCTACTTGGAAATAATGTGTTTAGAATGTTTGTTGAAAGCCAATGAAGTTACAAAAGAGTGCAAATAAATTTGTCAATTTTTTTTGCACTTATAAATATGTACAACAAGCTTACATTTATAAGGATGAAGAAATATAAGAATTCATCACATATTTTACACTTGAGCATCTAGAAAAACATGTTCGCACTTAGAAAAGTAAACAAGCATAAAATCTATCAACATTTTAAAGTGCAAACATCAATTTGTGTAACAAATTAATTTCTATATTTTTAAGTGTAGAAAAACATGTTCGCTTCTAACTACAACTTTTTTTTCTTTCAATAACTTTTTATATTTATTCACGGTTATAAATGAGAGCTTGTTGTACACATTTTAAGTGTGAGCAATTTGATAAAAATATGTAAACAAATGACATATTTGTTATAGTAAACAAATGACACGTCTTTGTTTAAATTAAATCTTATTTTATTTGTGATATATATTGCCAAGGTGATTATGGAAATGGTAATGGTGTTTTTTTTTACTCGTAAACATCCTAATTATAGAACACTAGTATTAAAAAGGCACAATGGTCTTTTTTTTCAAATTAAATATTATTTTATTTTTGTATTATTTAAAATTGCAAAGGTGATGATGGTAAATGACTAAATGGTAATGGTGATGGAGGTTTGTACAACACAAATTCAATCATATCATACACACAACATATCAAGTTTTATAAGTTCGTAAGAAGAGTGACAAGGTAAGAGGAAAATTGATAACTAACCTAATGGCTCTATCATAAGAAGACGTGATCTTTTGTCATATTTCTTTATACATTTTGTAAATTACAATGATTGTACATGATGTTTACATTAAATTTTACGTATCATTTTTCACTTTAAAAATTATACAGTTAGCCAATTTTATGGTAGTCCTATTTTGTTAAATTATTTAACAGACGTTGCGCAAAAGGACTATAGATGTAAAAAAAACTTCCAAAAAGGGACTACCATTGTAATTCTTTAAAGTAAATATATGTGAAATTTGGGTCTATTTTCATATAATGATTTTTCTATAATATAAACGGAAACATTATTGAATGTCTACTTTAACTATGTGAACAATAAATAAAGTACTTTTACTAATGAAGAAGTTCAAGTGCTTTTAACAGTGTCTCTTTAAACCTAGTGACATCAAGCTTTACATTTTGTTTATCCATATATGTTGTTTTATAAGCATCCCAACCTTTACTTTGAATTGAATATGGATCCACAAAAACTTGATGATTAAGTGGATATTGCTCTATCAAACTACTTTCCCCTTCACTTATTTTATACTCAAAGTACTTTAATCCCATTCCCTTTGAAGGCTCTCCATAAAAAGTCTTTGCCATCCAATCCATCTTTCCCAATGGAACCACTTGTATAAACACACCATTTTCAGGCAGAAAAACCATGTTGGTTAGCCCTGCTCCATGAACTCCCATCATCACATCACAAGAGTTAACGAGCCTTGAAATTTGCGTGAGATTTGCGTTCATTTCGGTCACAATTACTTCAAATCCCATGTCTTGTGCCGCACGAACCACATCTTTCACATTTGTAAAAGCGCGTGTTTTTTTCCTTGAAACTATCAAAAGCCGAGGTCTTTTGATCGTGCTATCGGTTACTTTTATAGCGGTAGATCGCTCCAACGAGTAGGAACTTCTCAAGAACTTTGTGAAATCCTTCATTGAATCCATGTTTAGCTCTTTTCTATCATCTTTTCTTAGACCTACTACCATACTAGGAAAACAATGTACTTCATTTTCATGATCAATATCAATGATTTCATACCGCGATAATTTGTCTAATAGTTCTTGGAATTTGCCAATAAGCCGAGAACTTTTGTTCGTGACAAGAAATTGCACATCGTGATTGTATTTTCGAGAAGCTGCGTAGAGAGGGATGATGATATCCGAGAAGGCGTGAAAGTTGTTCCCACTATAACCACCAACTGAAAAAACGATGGCGGGTACGTTGTGAGTTCGGGTGCATTTGGGCATTGTTTCATCTTTTTCTTGGACCGATTTTATGGTGAAATTTGTAATAGTTCTCATCGCGCCTTTATCACCTTTACGTGCATATGGCTTTAACGTCCATGAAGTGTTTTCGGTGTTTGACGTAAACACAAAAATGGTCGAGGAATTCCCGTGAATCCTCACATCGCCTTGCATCTCGCAGGTATCGGATCTTCGTTCCGAGGTGTTGCATATTAGCTTTGTTTCAATTGTCTTAACATCTAGTGACAATCACGAGTAAAGTCTAAATTAGTAAAATATATTAATGATATTCATTATGTTTATGTATTCAATTAAAAGTATAAAATTACATCACAAATTTTCGAACATGATCATTTTAACTTACATGGTCGACTTGGTTCGTTGGTAATGTCCATAACCATCACCGATTTGAGTTCATCAACCATCATCAACCTTATATTCACTACGAAAGCGAGAAAAATCAGATTACAAGAAACAATAAATCACACATATGCACATATGTGTATGTATATATGTATTACATACATTCGGACCGCTTCCGGCTCTGAGGGGATATGAGCAAGGTCCGAGACTACAATGTATTTTAAATGGGAATTAATTTATGCACCACATTTTTTTATGTTTACACCCCAATGTACAAATATTCCTACAAACTGTACAAATCCATAAAGCAACTATTATAGTACAAGGATTAAAAGATGTGTAAAAATCACTCCCTATTTTAAATTGGCCAAGATGTCTAATGTAGTGACACTTTTTTGTATTGATATTTATTTTCATGATTATGATAGAGATCCCAAAATCAGTCTTCACTTACGTTTCGTTCCGGAGATAAATTTTGGAGCAAGGAAAGAATTGGAAGGAAACATAAAAAAAATTGTGTTCCTGATATTTTTTATGGAGAGAGAAGAGAAATGAAAAGAAATTTTATCCTAATTTTCTTTTTGAAATTTTTTCCAAAGTTAGGAAGATTTGGAGAGAAATTTACTTATTTAGGAACATAAAAAAGTTAAATATATATTTTTTTTTCCATCTTTTTTTTTTCTCTTCTCTTCTTCCTTTTTATTTTCTTTTAATGAAAATTTATAGAACACAGTGTTAGAGCCCAACAAACTTAGGCCGGCCCTAATTCGGAGTCAAAGGTATGTAAATAAAGAAGTCTTTCTAGGATGTAAGCGATTTGGAAAACATGTGAAACACCAAGTATAGTATATATCAAACGACTTACGAACATATAGAGAGCCGAAATAAGGCATGAAGAAGGTACACAAACACCATGTTACTATGAAGCAACCAACCAAAGCTCCATATCCGAACCTTTTCTGGTCGTGTTGATTGAAGCTTTTAGCAAAAATATCGTGGTCTTTCATTTTTCTTCCTCGTTGTAAATCTGTCAAAATGCTGGTAATGAGTAAACATAAATGTGATTCTATGCAATATATGTACCACTTTTAGTGGCCTGCAAGAAAGAATAATGAGGATTCCTTTTTCAAGGATTGCTACGCACGATTATAGAATATTTAGTAGTTGACTTCCTTAGGTCACCGTCTGGTACATAATGGTTACCTATACTATAATGTATTTATAACTTTTCCAAATTATGTAAGTTTAAAATTCAGTCAATAAACTTGCTAATTCAGGAAATATTTGTATTTATAAAAATGTGAACTTTACAAGACTTAACTTAAGACCTTTACGGTATTAACACAATTACTAACCAACTCAGCAAATAATTAACCTATACTATATACAATGCATTTAGACCTTCCCCAAATTAATAAAGTCTAATAAATTCAGCCAATACTTGCTAACTCGGGAAATATTTGATTTTAGAAAAATATGCACTTTGTAAGACTTGAACTTGGTACCTCTATGGTATTAACACAATGTCTTAACAAACTCAGCTAATAGACTATATTTTCTTTACTTGAATATATAATTATATATATCAATCCCTTAATATTTTAAAAGCTAAAATTACAACTACCACTCACCCACCAATCGCGACCACCACCCACTACCACAACAATCACTACAACCACCACCATCCACAATTATTTGGCGCAAAATATAGTTTCATTGTATCTGCCGCCGCATTGCGCGAGTACCTTTCTAGTGTGTGTGTGTGTGTGTGTGTGTGTGTGTGTATGAAAATTCATGCGAGAACAATTATTATTGCAAAAACAATTATTATTGCAAAAACAACTTTGTGCCCATTAGATTAATAGATGACCGACTAGGATTAAGAAGCCATTTTTATAAATAAGTGAAAAATAATTGTTCAATAATGAGGAAAAGGGTAAATAATGAGGAAAAGGGTAAAAGAATAAATTTGACTACTAAATATTTATCTTATTTTCGTTAATTATGTGTGGACACCCTCTCTCACACATTTAGGTGTTGTTTGTTTTTTCAGAGCAAAAAGATATACTGTCTGCGAACCATATCTGTCAGTTGTTGCGGCTTCTGAGATATACCAAAGATCTGCAGTCTGCAATAAAACTATTATTTGTTTGTCTGAAATTTAAAATATTCTTCATCTTGCAACATTGAAATAATCCATACATTATAATAACAATACTCTTTAAAATAACTCATTTCATCAAAGAGAATTGCACATATAATCAAAAAACTAAAATAGTCACCGTCTTTCAACATTGAAATAATCCATACAAAAAAGTCTTGCAATAACAATACAATTTAAAATTACTCATTCCATATTTTTTGTAACGACCCAAAATTTTGAGTCGAATAAATTATAAGAAAAATATAATAAATAAGCATAAATCATTTAAAACACGTGGAAATTGGTTTCGTATCATTTGGATATCGTATGAGAAAGTTACGGACGAAATCGGGTCAAAACTTGGAAAAATGTCAAATTTGGGAAATGTTGAGAAGATAGTGCCTCTATCTTTAGATAGCAGAGCGATTTTGGCTGATCAAAACAGAAACTCGAAATAGCGGAGCGAAATAGCGGCACGAATTATCGTGGGTCTGAGATAGCGGCTCTATCTTTAGATATCGGCGCGAATTTGGTCAGAACTGCATAAAAACGTGAAAAGCTAGAGTTTCACCCATTTTTCATCCCAACTCTCTCTCTCTCACTAAGTGCTTATACATATTTTGAGTGGAAAAGGGTGTTTGGAGCTGATTTTGCACTCAAAATCTGGTGATTTTGCTTCCTTGTTGAAGATAAAAGGTAAATCTCTTCTCCCTCAAGCTTTAGATGTAAGATTTGGGGAATTTGGTTGAATGAATGTTAACGTCCCTAGCTTGATGAACTACTTCAAATGGTAAAATAAAGCTAGATAACTTAGTTGTATAGTATTTTATCATAGAAATCGGATTGTGACTTGGATCCATGATGGTGTTTGATGTTAAATCTTTTGATGATTTATAAATTAGGGCTTTGGTGGAAGGATTTGAGGCTTTCAAGTCTTGGGAAGCAAGAATTGTGTTCAAGGGACACATATTGGATCAAGTTTGGCTAAGGTGAGTACATGTGCCTTTTAAACTGGGTACATAGCAAAAGGATTTTGAAATGAAATGATGTTTATGGAGTCTTTATAAATATTTTGATAAAGATAGAGATTACACAGATAAGGAAAATGTGTTTAATATGCTATTAAGATATAGTCTATATAATTGACTATTTTGATAAGTAAGTATGATTATATAAAATTGTTAATGAGTTTTTATTAAGAAGAAGTATTAATAAAGATAATGATTGAGAGTATATGATATTGAGTTTTATTAGCAAATACATTAATAAAACTAATGATGATGATTTTTAATAAATAAGTATTTATTGGTAAAATTATACTAATAAGAGTAGTGATTGAATTGTTAAGAGAATAAGTATAATGTGACTAGTAAGAAATAAGTATTCTAGTCAAAGTAAAGTTAAAACTATATGATTTTTGATAAATAACAAATATGTTTTATTTATTAAAGGACTTGATAAAGTCGGTAATGAGAACGATAAAATAATAAGAATGATATGATAATTAGAATAGGTGTATTCTAATTGATGTTGAATATGATAAATGGAGCTAATGCTCATATGTGATGAATGAGATATCCGGAATAAGACCGCCTAGAAATGGGGGAGCATGAGGCGTCTATTTTGTTGAATAGGTGTATTCTAATTGATGTTAAATAGGTGTATTCTAATTGATGTTGAATATAATAAATCTTTTTGAGAATGGGTCGAAAACCCATGTATCTCACGAGACTATTTTGTCTCACGTACTACTTTGTTTTTGGCTATGTACTCAGGTTCAGGATCGAAGGATTAAAAGGTCGCGATAGAAGTGACCTAGTGTTGATTAGCTCGGGATCTCGTAGGTAGATCCCGTTTATCCTATGGTTATGATATTATATTGTAACACCGGTTTTAATACTCTGATAAATTTTAATGGTTTTTGTTAAACCGTATTTTGAGATATTGGACTTTGTAATATTTATATTTAAAAATATGATTTAAATGATGTTTTAAAAATTGAGGTGTTACAACTTGGTATCAGAGCTATAACTTAAGTGAATTAGGCAGGTTTGACCTCCCTAGTCTTAAGCTATGCTAGTAGGACCATATGTTTCCATAGGATGTCCATGATTAGTCTTTTGAGACCGTTAGGTACGGGTATTATAAGGTCGATCCCTAAGAGGAAAGATAATGTTTTGGGGTAAATGGGTTATATTTGACTAATGATTCAATCTTTGAGTTCTAATGGCTTAATATGTTGATATAGCAAATGGTGAACCCAAGAGGTGGAGAAGTTCCACGAGATCATGAGACGGATTCAAATCGAATCCCGGCTCATCCTGGTAATAATGGAGAGGGTTCCGGTTTTGATGCAAACCAAACCCCGGTAACTATGTAAGCTATCCAGAAGTTGTTTACCCAAATAAGGGAAGTGGTGAATGAGGATGTGAACCGGATCATGGATAACCGGTTGAATGAGGATAAGCATGATAATTCTAAGTCCCGTGGGGGAAGTAAGTCTTCGGGTAGCAAGCTTCGTACTGAGAATCCATCGACCGAAGGGAGTGATGGCTCGGGGTCGGAGGAAAGGGAAGGATGTACATACAAGACATTCATGACGTGCAACCCCGGTGCGTATTATGGAAGTTCGGAACCGAAGGTCACGATGCGTTGGATTCGGGAAACTGGGCAAGTGCTAGAAAGTAGCAGGTGTTTGAAGAAAGACATGGTCACCTATGCGTCTCGACAGTTAAAGGATGAAGCGTTGACATGGTGGGATACCATGTATGAGACTTTGGGTAGGAAAGTGTTGTACAAGATGTCGTGGAAGGAGTTCACGAGTAGATTGAAGGAAAAGTTTTTTCCCGAGAGAGATCTAGAAGAGTTGCAAGAAGAGTTCATGTTCATGAAGAAGGGTAATATGTCGGTGGAAGAATACACCAAAAGTTTACGGGATTACTTCTGTTTATAATCAAGGCTTATCCGACTGAACGTTTGAAGGTGGTTCGGTATGCAAATGAGCGGCAACGTTAGATGAGGCCATTTGTACCGCTCGAGGTGTTGAGAGGGTTATTCGGAGAAGGGCACAAGAGTCGTCATCAGGTGGAGAAAAGAAGAAGCTCGATAGAAGCTTAGGGTCAACGAAGAAGGAAATGTTCAAACCGAGTTCGTCAAAGCATGGTAGTGTTGGAAGTTGTCAAAGCTGTGGAAAGAATCATCAGGGATAATGCAAGGCGAATACATCTATATGTTTCAAGTGTGGACGAGTAGGGCACCAAGCGAAAGATTGTAAAGTAAGGAACCTCGACGAAGTGGAATGCTACACTTGTCACGAGGTGGGACACTATAGTAGTGTGTGCCCGAGGAAAAGGACTGACACGTCAGCATCAGCCGCCCATAGAAACCGGGCAAAGGAAGCTCATGGGGCCGCTTCAGGTAATTTGTTTATGAAATTAATGATATAGGATTAGGATTCATTAGCTTATCTGTCGCACGATTTAGTGCTTATGTGAACTGCGTATGAAAAAAAAAATTACAATGGATCGTAAAAATGTGAAAAATAAATGTGGGGGATAATCTCCCCGATTTATTATGTTAGTATATCTGAATGAGTTGGCGACCGGTATGTCGCGAGAAGTAAGGGTATGAAGGATTATGCTATCATAGATATTGAAAGTCGAATCACGAGATTGGTAAACGTTTTCGATAAAAGGATGGTAGTACAATGAAGTAGTAAGTTTTGGTAGGAATTGTAAAGTATGAACGGAAAACTATAGACACAAAGATTTTGAAAAAAATGGAACCTTAGTGTTCGGTGGGAATCCGGATGAAAATTCAATATTATTATATGTGATTGGTAAGGTAAAGAACGGTTAAAGATTTTAGAAGAATTTTAAAACTCTTAAAAGGAAAAAAATGCGGAAAAGAGTGAGTGTCGGGAATGACAAATTCTAGATGTTAAATATGATTGATTGAATGTTGGCAAGTAGACATAGCAAGTGTTTATGTCAGAGATGTTGGGTGCGATATCAAGAGTGAATAATTTATTATTGGTACAAGTTTATAGAAAAAGTATGATAGTTTACGTATGGGTAACGATCGAAACCAATTGGTTGACTCAAGATACCTGGGTGAAAGAAAAAATTGGAAATATTAATGTAGGGAAAATGAATCGTCTAAGGACAATTGATAAGTAAGTAAATGGGTAGATAACATTAGAAACGATTATGGGTATCCCGTGTGCTATAAAGTATAAGTGCAAGTAATGGCCGATGGGAGGCATATGATTTTAGGAAGATAATATTATGTGAAGAGTGGAAAATGTAAGTCGAATAAAGAATGTGATTAATTATGAAAGAAAATGATAGCACGATGCTAAGAGAACGATGCATACATGAATTGTATGCAAGATAGAACGGTATTGTATGGATCTTGTTAGATCGGAGGCTTTCTGGTTAACGAGATTTGATGGTCACTTTGGATTGGAGGCTTTCCGATCATTGTGACAGTTTAGATCTTAATGGGTTGGAGGCTTTTCGATCATCTCGATATTATAGTTAAAAGTATGATAAGATGTGTTAGTATTATGATGTCTATATCTGACGTATGTGGAACCGTATGGTTAATTATTCCAAATAAAAAAACTTAAATGGTAAATGAGAACTTGGGTTGAAAACACGGGTCGTGTTGAGGTATAGGTATGTGTAGAAGATAGGGGTGTGTATAAAAACCGGAACCGAACCACGACCGAACCGGAACCGGCACCGAACCGAACCGTAACCGGTCCGGTTCCCGGTTCTTAGATTTGATAAAAATTAACAAACCGGGTTTACCGGTTCCGGTCCCGGTTCGGTTCCGGTTTTTTCGGGTTTGGAACCGGCATTTAAATAGGTATATAGACTTACGAGTTTTCATATATATATGTCGAAATAATAGGTATATAGGCTTTTAATAGAAACATATTTTACTTGAAACAGCCCGTGAACCCCCGCAAACATCATACTTTTATTAAAAGTATGCTAAAATATTTAAGTTATATATTTTAAGATGAAAATATGCACCGAAAATGTATAATTGGATGGCAAACACAAAAACCGGGTTTACCGGTTCTAAACCCGCTTGAAGACCGAACCGACCCGGAACCAGACCGGGCCCGGAACCAGACCGGAACCAGACCGGGCCCGGAACCGGTAAACCCGGTTCTATATCCGGTTCTCGGTCCTTGAAATTTCCTTTTTTCGGTTACCGGGTTTACCGGTTCCGGTCCGGTTCGGTCCGGTTCCCGAACCGAACACATCCCTAGTAGAAGATGCCTATAAGTTTATAGATTATGAAAAAGGATGCTTTTAGGAAGCAAAGTTCATTAGTAGCCGATGAGTGGCAAAAGTCATATGATAATGGTTACGCCACAATTAGATGTGATGGAGGCTCTAAAGCCGGTAATCGGAATTACAAGTATGGTATGAGTACGTTTAGAAGAAATGGTAAATGGTATTAGCGTTTGAATGGAAGTTAAAAGGGCAATAGAGATTGGTATTGCTTTAGATGGAAATTGTTAATCGGTTGTGGAAATTGAAATCGGGGAAAAAGGGAACAATTGAGAGAGGAAATATAGATATTGAAATCGGGAATGAAAAGCTTGGGAAGTGATGTCTCACTAATAAAGAATATGTGGATTTTGCAAAGTAAGTTTAACTTTATTCATAAGTCAAGATTGGCCAACTAATGGATTGATGACTTAGGTCAAAATTAGGTTTTGACTTTCTCTTAGAATGGTTAGTCAATGATAAGAACATAATGTACCGTTTATATGTATATGAGAATGGTTAATCGATTAAAGAAAGGAGTTAGAGTCGAAGGATGCGACTTTGAGCCGTTTGGGTGTTAAGGTTTTAAAAATGTATTTTTGACCCGTTTGAGCATAACGGGGTCAAGTGGGCTTTTAAAGGTATAATTATTATCGAATCATAATTGGAAAAGTTGGTTATAATAAACGCGAGAGAATGGAAGCGGAATTGGGATTGGAAATCCTTGAGTTGATTCCGAGGACGGAATCCTTTTAAGGGGTAGATAGTTGTAACGAACCGAAATTTTGAATCGAATAAATTATAAAAAAAATATGATAAAGAAGGATAAATCATTTAAAACACGTGGAAATTGGTTTCGTGTCATTTGGACAGCGTATGAGAAAGTTACGGACGGAATCGGGTCAAAACTTGGAAAAATGTCAAATTTGGGAAATGCTGAGAAGATAGCGCCGCCTCTATCTTTAGATAGCGGAGCGATTTTGGCTGATCAAAACAGAAACTCGAAATAGCGGAGTGAAATAGCGGCGCGAATTAGCGCATGTCTGAGATAGCGGCGATATATTTAGATAGCGGCGCGAATTTGGTCAGATATGCATAAAAACGTGAAAAGCTAGGGTTTTCACCCATTCCCAACTCTCTCTCACTAAGTTTTTATACATATTTTGAGTGGAAAAGGGTGTTTGGATCTGATTTTGCACTCCAAATCTGGTGATTATGCTTCCTTGTTGAAGATAGAAGGTAAATTTCTTCTCCCTCAAGCTTTAAATGTAAGATTTGAGGAATTTGGTTGAAAGAATGTTAACCCTAGCTTGATGAACTAATTCAAATGGTAAAATAAAGCTAGATAACTTAGATCTATAGTAGTTTATCATAGAAATCGGATTGTGACTTGGATGCATGGTGGTTTTGGGTTTTATGAAAACCAAGGGTTTTAAATATCAAAAAAAATTGGAGAAAATGATATTAGTAGCTAACTAGTGGTAAAAGATGTAGTTAATGATGGTGTTTGATGTTAAATCTTGTGATGATTTATATATTAGGGCTTTGGTGGAAGGATTTGAGGCTTTCAAGTCTTGGGAAGCAAGAATTGTGTTCAAGGGACACATATTGGATCAAGTTTGGCTAAGGTGAGTACATGTGACTTTTAAACTGGGTACATAGTAAAAGGATTTTGAAATGAAATGATGTTTATGGAATCTTTATAAATATTTTGATAAAGATAGAGAGTAGAAAGATAAGGAAAATGTGTTTAATATGCTATTAAGATATAGTCTATATAATTGACTATTTTGATAAGTAAGTATGATTATATAAATTGTTAATGAGTTTTTATTAATAAGTATTAATAAAGATAATGATTGAGAGTATATGATATTGAGTTTTATTAGCAAATACATTAATAAAACTAATCATGATGATTTTTAATAAGTATTTATCGGTAAAATTATACTAATAAGAGTAGTGATTGAATTGTTAAGAGAATAAGTATAAAGTGACTAGTAAGAGATAAGTATTCTAGTCAAAGTAAAGTTAAAACTATATGATTTTTGATAAATAACAAATATGTTTTATTTATTAAAGGACTTGGTAAAGTCGGCAATGAGAACGATAAAATTATAAGAATGATATGATAATTAGAATAGGTGTATTCTAATTGATGTTGAATATGATGAATGGAGATAATGCTCATATGCGATGAATGAGATATCCGGAATAAGACCGCCCAGAAATGGGGGAGCATGAGACGTCTACTTGGGGTGGTACCTCCCTGCGCAAAGAGCAGAATGTCAAGTTTACGACACCCAGTGTTGGGTGAGCATGACGACCCGGAAACGGGGAGAGTTTATGAATCTTGGTAAGATGAGGGCTCCCAATTACCTTGATAGTTTACCTATGACATCCCATATCGGGAGAGCTGGCTTCGGAGAGGTCCGTTGCGTATATGATGAAGAAAGTGTAAGCTTAAAGATAGCTTACAAATATGTGAATAGATGATGAATAAGCTTGTGGTAAGCTTATTAGTTTATACGATTAAATGAATAAAAGATGAGTTATGAATTAATAAAAATGATGAGGATATGTAATTATAATATTATAAATATTTTTTATAATTTTTTTTTAGAATGGGTCGAAAACCCATGTATCCCACGAGACTATTTTGTGTCACGTACTACTTTGTTTTTGGCTATGTACTCAGCTTCTGGATCGAAGGATTAGAAGGTCGCGATAGAAGTGGTCTAGTGTTGATTACCTCGGGAGCTCGTATGTAGATCCCGTTTATCCTATGGTTATGATATTATATTGTAACATCGGTTTTAATACTCTGATAAACTTTAAATAGTTTTTGTAACACCGTATTTTGAGATATTGGACTTTGTAATATTTATATTTTAAAATATAATTTAAATGATATTTTAAAAATTGAGGTGTTACATTTTGCATCAACTAGTCGACAATTCCATCAAAGAGAATTGCACAAAGCTCAGGAAAAGGCAATGGGACAGTTCTTAATGAAGCGACTTTCGGATGTACCTAAACCCAATGTAGCAAAAACTAGTATAAGTATAATTACCGAATTTTACATAAATGTTATATATATGTACATATTTGTATATTCATCCCACTACTCCGGTGTTAGGTTAAAAGTATTCGTTTGAGGATTATAATTGCCAGTTCTGTTTTTCAAGAATACCCATGCCGTGTATTTAACTTTAAGAATGTCATAGCAGTTTAAAAGTTGTTTTATTGTCAAATCCTCGCCAAAGTTTTCCTTAAGTACTCTTCCTATCTTGATCCATGACTCTTTATGCAAACTCGAACCTTTTCAAGACGACGATGAGGTCTGTTGAGGAGGACCAGCTGGCGGCGGTGGTGACCGGTGAGGGAGAGATCGACCGGAAATCAACCGACGAGAGAGATTGGCTGGAAAGGGGAGAAGACGATCGTGAGGGGTGGGTGTGATTTTTAGGTAGGGTTTTTTTTAGAAGAGATGAATGGAGACGCTCTGTTGTTTTTCTAATTTGGAAGACCTAAAAAGCTTTATTCCTAGTCCTTGTCGAACAGACCCTAGGCAGACAATTTTTTGTCTTCGAGTTTCCAAAAAACAAACATCTGCACAACACCTTTTCTGCCTGTGGTCACCGCCGCGAAGACAAAAGACCCCAGGAAGATCTTTCGGAAAAAAACAAATAGCACCTTAATGTTTATCTCTCGGAAGGCCTCAATTTATCGATAACAACCACAAAAAAGCGTCAGATTCAAGAAATTCAAATTCAGCCGGAATTTTGCCATCGGCAGCACAACCCTTTGAAGGCGGAAATGGACCACGAGACCAATCTCAATGGACTCGGAAGGCCTTAGTCAAGAGTCACATATGGTTTGTCAAGAAAACAGATCGATAGTGATGATTTTAATGATTTTGCTGGAAAACCCTATCCAGCCGCAAACTAATTCATGTTCTTTCAAGAAAACACGTACAAAAGGTCCGATCTGCTTTGTTCATTAGTCAATCTGTACACGTTTTTCATTAATAATAGAATCATTTGTTCATTATATTCATTAGGTATATTTTTACATTTATTCATTAGTGAAATTGAGATTACTTGAGCTCCTTTGACCGGTTTAACTCAATTTTAATACTTCCTCCGTTTCAAAATAAGTGATACACTTTCCATTTTGTGATGTTTCAAAATAAGTGATACACTTTGAAACTTTCCTTATTTGGTAAAATATAGTGGGGCCCATACCCACTAACTATCTCCTTTAATAAAGTGAAATTATTCATTTATCCTTACTTTTACTTTTAAATATCATTAAACTCACTTTAATCATAATATGTGTGACCCCTCACTCACTAACTATCCAATTTAATCTAATTTAACCTTCATTATAATCTTTTGCCTCAAAAAACGTGAAAGCTAATTTGTATAACTTATTTTGAAACGGAGGAAGTAGAAATATCTAACAGGAAATTTCCTGGTTAATTGTTGACACAGTTAGGCTATGGGGTATGGGTCTCACCACCACACCAAAGTTTCTGCCACATCATCTGTCATCTCAGCAACCACACCACAGCACACAACACCACTTTATCCAGGAAATACTCACCACACCACACCATTTTTTTTCCATATCATCATTTCTTTTCCATTTATTTAATAAAAGGGTATACATTATTGTTTTATTAAGAGATACCTAAATTATTATTTTATAAAAGTAGAATTTAAAAAAAAAACGTGTATTCTATAATTTTAAGCCAGAACACCAATAAACTATGTGCAGGCCCCAATAAAACCCCAATAAATTATAAAGCCCAATAAAGTTATAAAAACCCTATGTCGTCATCTTCTTCATGGCCGTCATCTTCATCATCTTGTTCTTCTATGCAGGCCATCCCCAAAACACAGGCAAGAGCATCATCAAACAGCCTCCAACGGTTGAAAAATCAACAACTCCACCCCGTTATTGCCCGTGCTCGTCCACCACCCGCCCCCACGCCGCCGTGTAGGGGGGCGGTGTTCGTTCCCCTGACCACGCCGTTCAACTCAGCACCACGGCAACGGGGCAATGCCCATACCGTCTAGCCTTAAAAACATCCTGCACAATAAGAAAGGAATCACCATGTCTCCAGCTGACTGACTACTTAGAAAGGAACTACTCATTTGTTGATAATGACCAGATTGAGCCTAGATTTGCAATCGTGATGCACAATAAGGTAATTTATGGTTCAATTTTACTCATTTGATTTCATATTTCGTGTTCCTCTTGGAAGTCATAACCTAGGGCTTTAACTGATTGTCGGAAATCAGACGGGAATATGTAATCATTCTCAAATATGTAATTAAACCCTAATTTCGCCCCCCTGACATCTCATATGTAGCTGCTGCTGGACCAATGATTTGCTGGAGGAAAATTATAAACAGGACAAAACGTATTCAATATTCCACTCACATTTCGCTCAATATATCAGTTGTTGAAACATGTAATTGTAGCAAAGTTTATATTTTGCTACAATTGTTTAAATGTTAGCTTGGTTGCAAAATTCGCTGTTTGATAGCATTGTAGGGAGTAGCATAAATTTTTACAAAAATATAAGTGATAAAATTTAAAACTTTTCTTATTTGGTAAAATATAATGGGACCCATACCTACTAATCATCTCTTTTAATAAAGTGAAATTACTCATTTACCCCTATTTTTATTTTTAAACATCATTAAACTCACTTTAATCATAATATGTGGGACCCCTCACTCACTAACTATCCAATTTAATCTAATTTAACTTTCATTACAATCTTTTCCCTCAAAAAACGTGAAAACTAATTTGTATCACTTATTTTGAAACGGAGGAAGTATTATACATATTATTTCCCTAGTTCTTGAAAACATTAGATATTTTAGAGAAATCGACCGAGTTTTAACCGAGTTTCCAAGTTTGACCCAGATTCCAAGTTTTGACCGAGTTGGCCGAGTTTTGACCAATTTTACATTGGCTGGGCTTTTTTGGCCAAGTTTTACAACATTAAATATTAGAATAAAATTTGCTAACACTTCCAGATTTAAAATTTTGTGTCCAGTGTCCACACAGGAAAGAGATATACCAGTAATAAAGAAAACAACAATATTACTGACAAAATGTCATTAGCAAAACTTAGCCTCTTTACTTGAAGAATCTTCTTCAATTGATGGAAAAAAAACCCATGAATCGGTTAGACCTAAAGAAATATCTCGAGTTCCGCATAAAGAAAAGGGTAAAAGAACAATATAAAGATGGAAAATTTCACAATCTAATTGAAAAAGTAATTTCAAATCCATACACCCTTCAAGATGCTTATGATAGTATTAGGGTCAACTCAAAAGTCAACTTATCATCCAAATTTGACGATATCAATTAACTCTCTATCAGAAGAATTAGCTTCCGGAAATTTTGATATTGATTCCAACATATATTCTTTTTCATCAAAGGGAGCAAATAAAGAAACATTACTGCTTCCAAATTTAAAATTGAATATAATTCAAGAAGCCATTAGAATAGCTTTAGAAGTTGTTTACAAACAAAAAGGTTTAAAATACATTTGTAAAGAAATATTAAATCCCGAATGATGGTTTACTGTGGTACTTAACAAAAAGGTTGACTTTTTTTATCCTTTCAAAACTCATTGACAATGAAGAATAAAAATGAAGACCCGAAATTATATGCTATAATTAATAACATGTTCGATTCCGGAATTTTAAAATTGGAATTTGGAGGCTTTGCTAAAGGCCATGGTCTCCCACAAGAGGTTGTGCTGTCACTAATTTTGATGGATATATATCTTGACTTGTTTGACTGTGAAAATCTTAATTTGTCAATGAAATATGAGGTTCTTGATACACCAGATGATGGTCAACGTAATGAGTCAAAGCTGCGTACTGTTTTAGTAGACAGATGTGTTCTTGTCAAAGTCAAAGTCAAAGTCAAAGTCAGAGAAACGAAGGAAATAAGTCGGGAGTTAGGGTATATTGTTGTCGGGTAATGGATGAAATTCTAATAGTTGTCAAGGCCTCAAGGGTTAAAAAAGATGTGAGTTTGGATTTGAAGTCTGAGATTGAAACCTACATGAAAGAATCACTTTATTTAGAATTTTTTAAAACACATATTACACATTTCTAACCGAAATAACTATTTTATCCAATTTTCTAACCGAAAACGGACTCCTGAATGACCTAAAAGATTCATTTTACACAATTCAAAAACATGTGAAAAGTTATATTTATTCTGAGAATAAATCGACTAATAATCTTGTAACCGAATCTAGCAATTGTGTCGGTTTTTCAAAACTGTGAACCGGTTCATCCTAGTTTCACCCGAGTTTGACCCGATTTTCAAAAGCTAGATCTAGTCATTTTTCTTTATTCAAACTTGAAGCAGGTTCAGATTTAACTTTGTATAATATTGAGCTTGAAAACTTCTTGTAGCTTTTCAACCAATAAGTATTTTTAAGACTTCAATTTAAAAATACATGTTCTATAATTCTTGATAATTGTTGTTGAGATAGCATGTTATTAAACTGTGTATGAAAGATATTAAGATTCGACTTGAAATGTTTGATCTTTCGTTGATACTTTACATCTTAATAATCTCTATGCTCCCCTTAAACAAACAATTATTCTTCACGGGAGTTGGATTGAAGATTTGAAATTTTACTCCCTGACAAATGACTTGTCTAATTCAGCTATACGAAAGTTGTTTGATATCTTTGCTATGTCTTTGATTTATATAATATTTTCATTCTTTATACATATTTTCTTGTTTATCCCTTGATTAGTGCATGTTTTTTATTAAGTTGTTGAGTAAACTATACTAATGTATCGATAATCTCTATAATATTGTAAGATTCTTCTAAATTTATTTCCATAAATTAAGCTTATAAAAATTTTCTTGAACACATTTATTCTTCATATAAAGAATTTCTATAATTTCTTCTCCCCTTTATTGATGAATGTATACTTCAAATCTTTATCTATTGTTATTCTTTGTTCATTAGCTTCTAAAGTTGTCTTTTTCTTCTTTTAAATAATACCTAGTTCAGTAAGTTTGACTGTATTTTGAGAAGAATTTCTATTACTTGATTCTTCTGTTTCATAAATTGCTTCATATGTAGGTAGATTTGAGAATTCTAATTATGTTGTTTCATTTTCTGAATAACTTTCCTTTCTATGCTAGAGTTCTTGTAAACTTGTATCCTTTTATTCATCTCTTGAATTGTTAATATTTCAATTTGCTTCTTCATCGATCAATATGTTTTTTATACTTTGAATATTTCGGTTTCTCTTGCAAACTGATTTCCTTGCTGACAATTTTCATGTATGCTTCATATATATGTTGCACAACTTGGAATTCAAATCTATGTTATCGATAAAGCCAATTTTTAATCTTTGGCATTTCTCCCCATCATAAGGATCAGAATCAAGATTATCACTTTTACGCTTCAAAGATAGAAATTCGTTGCAAGTTTGTTATATGAATCATTACTATAAAGAGAAGCCAATCTAGATTGAAGAGCAATATCCATTTTAACAACTGACATGAAGTATGATGTAAAACTCATTGTTTTGAGTGTTGTTGTAAATAGAGCATTTAATTGAGATTGAGGTACCAATATGTCATGAAGGAAATCATGTATCGTAAACACGAAATTCTTTGGGATAACTCGAGATGAATCAATGATTAAGCATGTAGAAGTTAGAGATTAGGAAGATTAAATGAGAGAGATTAGAGAGCAAAATGTTGATTAGCTTTGCTTAGAGATGATGGCCAATGATTACAATGCAAAGCTTTAGTTGTAATTAGTCATAAGTTATAACCCAAGGTATTTATAGTAAAGCTAATTATGACTAATTATCCTTAATACCCTAAATTATTATTACAATTAATATATTCCAACATGACATAAATATCTTTGTGATTACAGAGATGAACGAGAGATATTGACACATAATTTATGTCATTATTCAAGTCTCGTTGTGGACAATTAGGGGTAAATTAGGTTCCGTTCAAAAAAACTTTTATGTCATTATTTATAAGTGTAAATCGGTTTACATACACACTTGATTATATACACGAGAGGGGGGCAGTTATCAACAGTTATTAACTCAATAAATCAACTCAATCTCAACCTTACCTAAGGGTCATTGACCTAGCGGTAAATGTGTTTGCCCCCAACCTTGATGTTTAGAGTTCAAGTCTCATAGTGGACATAAGTGGTTATATGAGTAGATTAGGATTTGCTGTCTAAAAAATTAAAAATAAAATCAACTCAAAAAATGCCATAACCAACAGATATAAAAGATTACATAATAATTTATGGGATTGGCTAACAATTGCCATTAGAGGAATGATTAATATGGTGGTTGAAATGGTTAATGTGCAAGTAAGAATGCATAACTAGCCGTGCACAAAATACCCGAAACCGAAACCGGAAACCGTAACCGAACCGGTCAAACCCGGTTTTGACCATAACCGGTTCGGTTTTTGTCTAACCGATCGGTTCCTAACCGGTTTGGGTTCTTAGGGTTCGAACCGGTTAGTAACCGGTTACCCGAAACCGGTTTTGACCATAACCGACCACAAATTTGGTCAACACACCGGTTTTGGCCGGTTAACCGGTTTATAACCGAACCGAACCGGTTACAATACCCATTAAACGGTTAGAGTTTTTGAGAGTCAAAACCGGTTACTAACCGAAACCGGTTATTGGAGAAACCGTTATGACCGGCGTTGACCAAAACCGGTTTTGGTCAAACCCGAAACCTGTTTGGTCAAAAACCGGTTTGTGTGCATCCCTATGCATAACTACTCAAATGTGATTGGTGGTTTTTAAGAAGTTGGTTTTTTGGTAGTTAATTTACATCTTTTCAAGGCCAATTTTTAGCATTTCCCTTAATTTATAATAATAACAATAATAAGATAGATTAATATATTATACACAAGACATTCTTCCAAGCCTTAGGTGCTATTTGTAGGGGTGAGCATTTAGATCGAAAAAACCGAACGAAAACCGACCGAAATCGAACCGAACCGAAACCGATAACATGTTTTCGGTTCGGTGTTGGTTCTATTAGTTTCGGTTGGATTCAGTTTGGTTTTCGATAACATGTTATCAGTTCGGTTTCAGTTTTGAAAATTCATCGTTTTCGATTTCGGTTCTATCGGTTTCGGTTCGGTTTTTGGACCGAGCTCACCCCTAGCTATTTGGTAAGCCTCTTAATGATTTCATTAAGATGACGACCTCTTAATCAGGTACATCCAGAGCATTTGGTAAGACCTCTTTGTCAGCCTCTGAATCAAAAGTAAACATGTTCTGCTTCTTAATCGGACAGATGTGAGGGAAAGTCTGAATTATTCAGACTTTTTGTATCATTAAGATATTAATCATTCAGATGCTACCAAACAACATCTTACTCATACTCGATAGTTCTTTATAAATGCATGCAACTACTATCCATTTTGATCCTCTTGCAGTTGAATAACTCCTGATCAATGTGATAAATCAACCGAAGACTAAAAGTTTAAAATGCATCAACTACTATACACATGTTGAATGCAAGAGAGAGAATAAATAATCGTAAGATTGTACGTAACATAACATAAACCAGGATTCTAAATATGAACTTCTCGACAACCAATAGAAGCTCAAAATCTGCAACACTGTGTATCGTTATTTTATCTTTAGATAGTCAGATATATCTAAACTTAGGGGTGAGCATTTGTACCGAAAAAATTGAACCAAATCAAAAACCGACTGAAACCGAACCGAACTGAAACCGAGTTTAGTTTAACTTATCGTTAAATTTTAACTTTTTCATCCCTTAGGCGGCTTGACCCAACTTTGAAAAGTCATGAATATTATTACGAATTTCTCTTATAGATTAAAAATGGTCGGAACTTAACCAAGTTTAATTTAATTTCTTTTCTTTTCTTTAATGAAATTTGGTATTTTCACATCAGAAAGGTGACATAAAAAGAACCAAGCATTATTATCAATTTTGTGTAATAATGTCCTACAAATATACACCTTGGTCTCAACTCTCAATCATCAAGACAAAACCATGTGACATTGGTCCTCATCTTCACCACTGTGACTAACGGGTCTCCATCAATATGTCTCATCCTTTTTTCTTTGCCAGTTAAGATTGTACCCTACAAAATCTTAATTGTACTCCACAAAATCATCTACAAATATATGGTTGTGAAATTAAGATTGTTCTTTGGTACAAGTTGGAAGACAAAACCATCGCACGTTCTAATCTTCTCACATCATTGGTAGTTAATGGCTCTTTTATTACAGACTTAACAAACGAATCCTTGACAAATTGTATATATAGCATATACGAGCTAAGGCCATCACACACATATCCTAAATTCTCCAAAACGACATCTTCCATTAAAAAGCAACTCCTTCTGATTATTTTATTTCCCTAATCAAACTTTAGAAGAATGGCCATCCGTGTGCCTCAGATCATACAAGCAAAACAGATTCTACAAAGATCTTCATCAAATGGAAGAAGCCCAACAAAATCAATGGACATCCCGAAAGGCTCTTTTGCAGTTTACGTTGGAAAGCATGAGACAAAAAGATTTGTGGTTCCAGTTACATTGTTAAGCAAACCCTCATTTCAAGAATTATTACTTCACTCAGAGGAAGAGTTCGGTTACGATCATCCAATGGGTGGTGTCACAATCCCATGCAGTGAAGACTTATTCACTGATGTTCTTTCCCGATTAGGTGTATTGTGAATCAGATGTAACATTTTTGTTAGAAGTAGTTTGTATAGTGTTAGATCATAATCAACTAAGATTGAGCTAATTCATGATGATTCAAGGTGAGAAATAGAAGAATTGCTTAAGTGTGTGTGTTCTTGGTGTTTCACTATGTGTGAGTTAGTTGAGAGAGATGGTGGGAATGTTGGAGCTTTCAAAAGAGTAATTCAATTAGTGAAAGGAAAGCTTACAAATTAAGCCTTAACATAAGGTATTTATACCTCATTACTAAACATGCTTATCTACTCACTAATTAAGCCTTAAGACTAGTTTACCATTTAGTCAATGTTACATAACTAGTCCCTACACTATTAGATACAATATATTTGACCCTAACAATCTCCCCCTTTGTATCAATAGTTTGGATAGCATGTTCTTGAAATCTTCTTTTCGAGCAAAGTCTGAAACTGAATTAATCGTTTAAGTAGTTTTGATGTAGTATTAGTTTCAGCTTATGATAATCAGATAAGAATGAAACTTTTAATCGGCTTTTCAACCACTATAAAGTATCTCTGAAGATTTCATGGAGTCTTGACTTAATTTGTCTTGATCATTATCCAATCTCCCTCTTTTTGAACTTTTAGAACTACATCCCTGTCTTCCTTCAAACGAGTATTTTTAAAAATTTGAAAATTCTGGAAATGAAACATCTGTTTGGTAAGAATTTGACTGGGATTTAGAAATGCTGGGGATTTAGTTTTGGATAGAGATTTGTGAGGATGGGATAATGATGGTTTTGAATTATGTAAAGAATGATTTGAAAGTTAAAGGTTTTGAATGTGTGTGTGTGTATGAATGTTTGTATATAGGAAAGAATGATATATACATTTAAGATTTGAATGAATGTGGATAGTATGTATTTTGTATGATACAAAAGATTTGTACAGTTAAGCTTTTGTATGGATATGATTGTTATAGAATTTGGAAAGAATGATTTATTCGATTAGATTTTGGATGGATATGAATGTGAATTTGTGGTTCGGATAGAATGATTTGTCAGTTTAAGATTCGAAATGGTAAATCGACGAAAATGTAGACCCATGGATAGAGTTGTTTTGTAGCGGAAGTCTTTTGTTGAAGTTGTGGCTTTGTCGATTTGTGATTATTGATAATTGTTATTAGGGATAAAATGTTGTTGAAGTTTACGCTCCCCCTCGAACAAATAATTATGTCTTAATGAATCTTCTTCGGTTTCTTGTTTACTCCCCCTTAATTGGTGCATATGTCTTTTTGATGTGGGGTAATCTGGGCTAATATATCTTCATAAACTGAACTTCTTAGTAAATTTTCTCCCCCTCATAATGATTAAGATTTATCGGAATCATCATGAAAAATGTGAAGTTCGTCGAGATGAAATGAAGAAAATCTTCTAAGCCCATGAATACAAATGTGATAAAGAATGATTTATGCATCTTTTGAATGAATCAAGATATATCACATTGTATAATCGAAAATCGAACCGAAGATGATGATATAGATATCCGATCAAATCATTTGACATTTAATCGCAATGATCGAATTAAGTCGGGCAAACCGGGATCACATAGATTACCCGTTAACACAAACAGTTACACAAACTGTGTGACCTACGTTCAGTGTTGGAATAGATGTTAGCACTGGTAGGATTTCCATTCAATCATCGTGGAATACCAAGAACGTTGGTATCACTATGAATGTTCCGGTTTTATCACAAAGATAAGCTTGGTATTATGCCTTGTGTCCTAAAAGTGTATTTCGGTTCTAGACTCAATTAGTGGACAAACGAAGGCGAGGACTGGAGAGACTTGTCCTCTGTTTCAATATCAACAATCTCCAAGTGAGATGTCGATAGCATATGAGATAGTCTCCGTGGAAATGAAACAAGTACTTTTTAAGAAATACTTGAGTAGCTGGGGGGGTTGTGCATTGCATCACTGGGTTCCATGATGTCTTGTTCAATATCAGAGAGCAACACATGCAATCTGATAGAGACGTGGCTACCCGGCTTTTTATCAGTTTGGTAAGGGTTTTTCGTTTTCTTTAACCCTGTCACACCCTCCTCACTCAAGCTTACTTTTTCATTTTTCGACTACTCCCTCATTTCATTTTACCATGTATAGCTGAATTGCACCCCATACTACATTCCCCCTCTCAAATTTTATCTCAGCGCACCCCAATCAAGATCCCGTGATACTTGATTCTGCTCACCTAGACCTATGTACCCTTACATATTGTCCTATATTGTAGGTGGCTCCTGGGGAAGATCATACCGGTTATAGCAGATCATAGGAGTAATTTGAGAGTGAACTATAACGCTCATGTGCAAATTATCAGCATTTATGATGTTACTTTGTAAGAATAACATGGATTTTTCATCGGAAAATGTGTTTCCGGCATAAGTTGTTGCCTTTATGATTTAAAAGTTTAGGCACAGCAACTTGAACAATTGAGGAAATACCGGACTCACATAGAGTATCCGTTAACACACGGTATGAATCGATAGTCGTTTGCACAACCATTGATTCAAATGTGTGACCTGCGATTAGAGTTGGCGCAATTTTAGCTCTAGCAGGATTTCCACTCAATCCTCGTGAAACACCAGATTGTGATGCCACTATGAGTGTTCCGATGAATACACGGAGATTCATTTATAAAAGTGTATGTGTCCTAAATTGGAAATATTTGTCGGTGAAATCTAGACACATTGTGCATTCAATTGAAGACGTAACCCGGGGCAGAAGGTTAATTATTTCAATACCAACATACTCCAAATGAGTAGTCGATAGATTATGTGCTACGTCCCCTGATGAATTGAAACAAATTCCTGTTGAGAGGAATCTGAGTGGTTGGTGGTGGAGTGAAAATGCTTGACTGGGCCAGTTAAGTCTGGTGAATCATTCAACACATGAATGATCACAATTTAGTGAGGTTACCCGGTTTAAGAATGGTTTGGATGCCCTCAAAGGTGTGTTTTCTTGATATTATCATGTTTTCACATCACCTTGCACTCACCTAAATCTATACCCTAGACATATACCCTCACATTTACCAATTTTGGCTAAAAAGTTTCCCTTGGAAGGTTAGGCCTGTTCTGGCAAACCATGGGAAGGTATCGTCGTTTGATAAAAAAAAAATTGTTCCATTAAAAAAAAATCAAACGGGTATAAAAGTATTGATATAAGAAAGTTTCTCCCCCTGGAAATAATAATTCTCCCCGTAGAATTAAAATTTCTCCCCCTCGACAAAATATAAGTAAAGAAAAATATACAGTTTTAGAAGGGTGGGAAAGAGTTTTTACATTTATGTGAAAATCTGGTTAAGAGCGGGTTTCAAACAAATGTATTTGAAAGCCATTATGATGAAAAACGAGTTATACACTAAAGTATGTATAAGTCCTTAAGTTGAAGTGCGAGTTATACACCGTTTTGTGTATAAGTCATTTACGATGAGGTACGAGTTATACACTGAAGTGTGTATAAGTCCTTTACCTGCAAACATATGCAAACAACTTTTGGTACCCAATCAGTTATGGGTCCTTAACGATTAGTAAATGATGTCTTATGCAGAATGTGAACGAAAAATGAATTTAGAGTTTTGAAAAAACTGCAAGGAGGCAGTTCTGTGTTTGGAGATTTGATAGACCATTTTAATGATTTTTCTGGAGAATTTAAAATCCAGTTTGAGTGTTCATTTTGAATCCATTTATATTTAACAAATTTGAATGATTTCGAAGAAGAAGTCGTAGAACCGGATTTTAACGATTCATTTGAAGACACAACGCGATAGACTGATTTTGTCGATTTAGGTGTAGATACCTCGCGATTGACTGTGTTTGTCGATTGAGGTGCAGATACCACGTGATTGACTGTATTTGTCAATTTAGGTGTAGATACCACGCGATAGATGGATTTTGTCGATTTAGGTGTATTTACCACTCGATCGACTGATGTTGACAATTTATCGGTTGTTTTTGGCACTTGATGAAACGTTGTAGGTGGTGCCAATGAAAGTAAATCTTTTCTTGAATATTTTAAAGGTTTTGTTTTGGAAAAGATTTTCTTCGAAGGAGTCGAATGTTTCAACACGGTTGATGGTGCAGGTTTATTCATTTGAGAATGCTTAAGTCTATAAGAGGAACCTAATTTATTTGGAGTTTTAGGTGCGGAATTTCCTCTATTAACTTGTTTGAGAGCATTCAGTTTCTGATCAGAGTTTGGTGGAACCGCGGATCTCCTAGGCTTAGGTTTGGTAGAGGAACATACTTGTGATTTCGGTTTAGGTTTAGAATTTCCTCTGTTAACCTCAGTTTGTTTGATCGTATATAAATCACGATATGCCATTACAGGAGAAAACATTCTTTTGTTATTACATTTATTGGAATTAGACTGCTCAACGTCTTTTACTCTCCAATGCATTGATCTCTTAAGCATGGATTTTAAAGTTCGAACCGAAAAATTTAAAACAGATGAATCAGAATCATGTCTTAAGAGAACTGGAGTTTTTGGAGAAGAAATCGTAGATTTGAGAGATGTAGGCTTTGGAGAAACATCTGAAGTAGAAATATTTTGATTAGAAGTAGATTTTATTTCAATAATTTTATCTTCTAATTCATCAATCTTAGTTTGAAGATCAGATTTTTCTTTGTCAAATGCTTCTAGTTGGAAAATTTTCTTTTCAAGAATGAGAGATGGAACATAAAGCTTTGGTGTTATCTTCTGTTGAAGTACAGCATTACCTTTGATCTCAAATTCATCAGGTGTTATGATTGGAAAATAATCATCATTTGCAAAATTTGCCTTTTTAGTTTCATATGTTTTATTTAATTCATTGTAATTGAAACTAATTTGTGCATTCTCCGTTTTAGCTCTATTAAACGCTTCAATTTCTTCTTCCTCATCTGTCATGCGAAGGAAACTCTGCCAAACATCAACATGTATGTATTTGGAATCATACAGTGTTGGAAGCACATTACAAGCCATCTTCAGATATTCTAGATTATCAGCTCCCAGTCCTTCTCTTGAATTGAAGTATTTGAAGTCTTTAGGCTTGTTTAAATAAATTGTTTGATCAGTTTGACCTCGTTTGGCAATTATTTCTTCTAAGTGTTTGATGTGAGAAGAAAGTTGAATTTTATCATTTTGAAGTTGATGAATGACATTTTGTTTGGTATTTAATTCTCGTGATGTTTGAATGTCATTTTCATGTAAAGTTTCAGACAATTCTTTAATTTGTGAGGTTAAGGAATTAAACTGATTTTCATTATCATCAAATTCTTTTTGTTTGCGTTCCAACCAGTTTTTTGTTATTTGATATTCATGCCATGTGTCAATGTACAATTTGTAATATTTGTCATTTCGATCGTTTGAAATTGTATTTTGGGCATTTTTAAGATTTGTTATTTCTATTTCTTTTTCAGAAATTGTATGAGACAAATTCTTAACATCATTATCATATTTGACATTCAATTCTGATACTTGATTTTGTAACTCCAGATTCTCAAGTTTGACATTTTTAATTTGTTTAATCTGTTGAACAAGTTGCTCATTTTCATTTTGCAAATCATTTAAACGTTCTTGAAATTGATTATTTAAATCTTTTTCATCTAAAATGTTTTGTTTTAAAGAATCAATTTCAGATATCTGAGTTTGAACAAAACAAGTATCAGAATCAGTGGAAGTACTTTCATTAGAAAGAAGAGAAGTATGTACCTTGTCATCCTTGTTGATTTCTTCATTAAAACGATCAGCAACCGCAGCATTTTCAGAATCTTCAGGATCTGAATCTTCCATCCATTTACTATCTTCAACTGAGAACACTTTTTCAGTCTCAACTTGTTTAGCCATCAACATCTTACGTTCATAATACTCTGAATCACGAACGATTGGTTTCTTTGTAGCATCCAAAGGTGAGACAGTTGGCTTTTTAGTTGAGATAGTAGCAGATATATCAGGCTTAATGTCGAATGAAGATATCAGATTTTTGTTTGTAGAGTTTGAATACCGTTTCTTCTTATAGGTTGAAATAAATGACATAGCCTTTAGCACTGCCTGAGGGTCTTGTTCCATATCATCAAATGTGGTTGAGGCAGATTTTTCCATTCTTTGCGATGATTAGGATTTTGGGTAAAAGTTCTTGTAAAAAAAAAATGTAATTTTCTTTTAAAATCTAAAAAAAAAATGTAAAAATTAAAGATGCTTAAAATGTTTAAAAATGTTTAAAAATTTAAAGGTGTTTAAAATGTAAAAATGTTGATTTGTATTTTTAAAAAAAAAAAATTCTAAAAGTTGATTCACTTCTCATCCATTTAAGCCTTTAAGTCCGGAAGAAAAAAAATTTGGATTTGGGCTTGAATTATTATTTTTGGGCTGAAATTAGTTTGTGTTGAGATTAAATCAATAAGCAGACGCAGAATCACAATCGAATAAATTGGTTTTGGATATGGACTGAATTGAGATTAAATCAATAAGCAGAATCACAATCGAATTGGGCCTTTAATATTTGCTTTGGGCAAAAAAAAAATGATGTATACTGTTTCACGTAAGATTCACCATTTGGGCCAAACAAGTCTAGAAGCAGACGCAGGCGAAGATCGAAATACAGAGATCGAAGTACAGAGATCGAAATAGTTGATCAAAAAAAAATTGAAATTGATGATTGAAATCGAAATCAGAATAGATGAAAGCGAAATCGAAATCAGAATCGAAATCAAAAATTGATGATACAAACTTAAATCCAACACATATCAAACTCTGAAATCGAAACTCATTGATTTGCGATCAATTTAAATTGATGAAATATCTGGAATAAGTTGCGATTAAGACCGATTCATTGATTTGGGCATGACCAAACTTAAATCAAACACAGATCGATTAGGATTCAATGATCGATTTCAATCTGCCGATTACAGAGTGAATTTAAATTGATTTTCGATTGGTTTGAATGATCGATTAGGATTAGGATTCTGGAACTGTTCGTGAAGAGCCGAACTTCTTTGTTGGGCCGAAGTATGAAGGCTTGTTCGGGCCGAGGATCTAAACAAGTTCGGGCCGAACTACAATTTGGGCCGAACAAGTACTTCGGGCCGAACTACTATGTGGGCCGAACTACTTGCTTTTGCACTTCGGGCCGAACTACTCTGTGGGCCGAAGTGTGGAAGAAGCCGAACTTGTTCTTGTTCTTTCAGCCGAACTAATTGACGAATAACAGTACGTATCTTCTTCACTCTTTTTGATCCGATTTTGCTCAAAACTTGACCGATTTCAGTGATTTTTCTTGCTAAACGTTCGAAATCCAATTGCTAACACCTTGATCCGATCAATTTCTTCAATCCATAACATATAAGCTTCGAATCTTCGATTTACAGTAAGTTTTTCACTTTTTCACTTTTTCTCTAAAATCATCAAATTGAGGATCGAATGTTGATGGAATTGATCTGAAATTGATTCTATTGTGTTTTGAAACACTGGAGAAACACTAATCCATGATCAAATCTTCAATTCCAACGAAAAATTTACAACATTAAATTTCATTGACGAACATCAACTTTTTCTTCAATTTTCTCAGATCTTGATCGAATTAGGCTGAATTTGGATCCACTCACAGAGAGTTTTTGCTCTGATACCACTTGTTAGATCATAATCAACTAAGATTGAGCTAATTCATGATGATTCAAGGTGAGAAATAGAAGAATTGCTTAAGTGTGTGTGTTCTTGGTGTTTCAATATGTGTGAGTTAGTTGAGAGAGATGGAGGGAATGTTGGAGCTTTCAAAAGAGTAATTCAATTAGTGAAAGGAAAGCTTACAAATTAAGCCTTAACATAAGGTATTTATACCTCATTACTAAAAATGCTTATCTACTCACTAATTAAGCCTTAAGACTAGTTTACCATTTAGTCAATGTTACATAACTAGTCCCTACACTATTAGATACAATATATTTGACCCTAACATATAGAAGTAACCCTAAAACCATATAATGATTCGTAAATAGATCCCATTGTCCCATGTGTACGTGATTCGAAATATGAAATAGAAGCTAATATTCTTTGACATTTTAAACGGCGTATTTCATTTGCATTAGCATCAGGAGCATTGTTTTCCACAGTCGCCCGCTTAGAAATCAAACAATTTAATTTATGACAAAAAGAATGGTGCTATGAGCATCAGAAACGTTGGATATTTCATTTCCATGTTATCATTACAAGGCACTCCATTTCTTGATTTTGACATGTTATATTAATCTAGTCAGCAAGGGTAAATCATACCTTGTTTCATATATAGGTGGAGATTTGTAGGCCACACAATTTACACTTCCGGTCGTTATGTGTTAAAGCTATTGAGACAATTTGCTTACTAACTATTGTAAACAAATATTTAAGTCAATGTTTGGTTTTGTAAATCTTTCTTGTAAACCTATGTTTAATAGTCGCGCTATGGCTATAATTTCACAAAATACCAAAATAGCTCTATCGTAACCTGACAAATATTGTTTTCTTGGTATTAAGATAAGGTTACGTATATAACTACATCGAAGCGTTTAAAATTTCAACCTTTCATTGGCTATAACATCAGGAAACAAAAAATATTTGTGTGTTCCCATGTGGTTATTACCATAACAAACGATCTAATTCACAACTACTGGATTTTCGAGGTCTGGTGTTATTGACCTATGAAAAACGTGTGAAATTTAACTATCACACTATCCCGTTAGTTTACCTTTAGATTGCCAGGCATACTTAAACTTTTTTTTAATCCCATTGGCGGCTTGGCCCAACCTTGAAGAGTCGGTGGATATTATTATGAATTTCTTTAAGCGATTAAAACTGGTCGGACATACGAACACTTTTAATCTTATTATTCCGTATTAAATTTCTTATATAATAATGTCCTACAAATAGATACATTGGTCTCAATCATCATCAAGACAAATCCATGTGACATTTGCCATCTTCTAGCTTCATCAGTGTGACCACACAATATCCATCAATACGTCACATCTTTTTTCTTTTCCGGTTAAGATTGTACACTACAAAATCGTAATTGTACGCCACAACATCGTCTACAACTTTATGGTTGTGAACTTGTGATATTTAATTAAGATTGTTCTTAGGTGCTGTGGATCCGTATGTAACGATTAAACAACAGATTAAGCAATAACAAGGTGAATTGGAAGAACAAGATTGAGAGAATACTTGCACAAAACGTACGTTCAATTTCAATAAGCGGCAAGGTTAGGTCAATACTAGGTTACACCTAGGTATTTATACCTAGGCCTAGTATTGACTAATTACATAAACTACCCTAGACTATTGATTACAATAAACTGTCACATTACATCCCTAGACTATTACAATACTCTAGAATGTGACCTAACAATCTCCCCCTTTGTAACAATAGTCTTGGAAGCATGTCTTTGAAGTCTTCATCTTTAGCACAAGCCTAGTCTTGTAGGTATTTCGTTGCATGATAATCATGATCAGGCTTGAGCTTTGTTAATTTGTGAAAACGAATACTTCTTGTAGCTTTTTAACCACAAAAAGTATGTTTGAAGACTTTACTTTGAAGATACATATTGATCGACCAAAATTGAGACCCATAATGATAGAGAGATTAACAGCGGAAGTCTTTTCTTGAAGTTTGTGGCTTTATGTCGATCCATGATCTTTAATAATTGTTGTTCGGGAAATTTGTTGATAAGGTTTATGCTCCCCCTCAAACAGACAATTATTTCTTCGTGGGGTCTTCGGTTCCTTGTTTACTCCCACTTCACTGGTGCATATGTGTCCTTTGTATGTGGAGTAAGTTAGGCTAGTATATTCTCCCCCTCATGATGAGCAGGATTCGTCTGAAGCATCATGTAACAGGAAGAATCACCGAAGCTTGTTGATGAAAATGTGTTGAATAAGGATACATTCATTTTTTGAATGAATCAATATATAACACATTGTACAGAAAAGTTAAACAGGGTAAAACCGGGATCTCATAGATTGCCCGTTAACATGACAGTTGAAAAACTGTGTGACCTACGTTCAGTGTTGGCTTTGAGGATAGCACTGGTAGGATTTCCATTCAATCATCGTGGAATACCAACAAGTTTGGTATCACTATGAATGTTCTGGCAATATCACTAGGATATGCTTGGTGAAATGCCTGTGTCCTAGAGAGTTTTAATTCGGTTCTAGACTCTATATGTGGACAAACGAAGGTGAGGACTGGAGGTAGGTCCTCTTTTTCAATATCAACAATCTCCAAATGAGATGTCGATAGTAGATGTGGTAATCTCCGTGATTTTGAAACAAGTACTTTTTGTACTTGAGTGGTCAGTGGGGGTTGTGCATTGCATCACTGGGTCCATGATGTCTGAATCAAAAGGCATCGTATGCAGTCTGATAAAGATGTGGTTACCCGGTCTTTTGATTGGTTTAGGGAGGGTTTTTCATTTTCTTTAACCCTGTCTCACATACTCCTCACTCAACTCACTTTTTCATTTTCAACCACACCCTCGTTGTTGTGTTACCATGTGTTAAGCTGATTTGCAACCCATACTTCATACCCTCTCTCAATTTTTTTACCTCAGCGCACCCCAATCAAGATCCCGTGATACTTGATTCTGCTCACCTAGACCTATAAACCCTTACATATTGTCCTATATTGTAGGTGGCTCCTGGGGAAGATCATGCCGGTTATAGCAGATCATAGGAGTAATTTGAGAGTGAACTAAACGCTCGTGTGCAATGGATCAGCATATATGATGTTACGTTGTAGGAATAACATGGATTTTTCATCGGAAAAGTAAGTGTATCCAGCATAAGTTGTTGCCTTTATGATATAAAAGTTTAGGCACAGCAACATAAACAAATTAGGAAAAAACCGGACTCACATTGAGTATCCGTTAACACACGGTATGAATCGAGAGTCGTTTGCACAATAGTGTATTCAGATGTGTGACCTGCAGTTAGAGTTGGCGCGATTTTAGCTCTGGCAGGATTTCCACTCAATCCTTGTGAAACACCAGATTGTGATGCCACTATGAGTGTTCCGATGAATACACGGAGATTCATATTCAATAGTGTATGTGTCCTATATTGGAAATAGTTGTCGGTGAGATCTAGACACATTGTGCATTCAATTGAAGACGTAACCCGGGGCAGAAGGTTAAAATTTCAATACCAACTTACTCCGAATGAGCAGTCGATAGATTATGTGCTACGTCCCCTAATGAATTGAAACAAAGTCCTATTAAGAGGAATCTGAGTGGTTGGTGGTGGAGTGCAAATGCTTGACTGGGCCAGTTAAGTCTGGTGAATCATTCAACACATGAATGATCACAATTTAGTGAGATTGCCCGGTTTATTTTCGGTTTGGATGCACTCAAAGGTGTGTTTTCTTAAAATTATAATGTTTTCACATCACCTTGTACTCACCTAAATCTATACCCTAGACTTATACCCTCACATTTACCAATTTTGGCTAAAAAATATTTCCCTTGGAAGGTTAGGCCGGTTTTGGCACACCATGGGAAAGTATTGTCGTTTGATAAAAAAAATAGTTTGATTAAAAAAAAATTCAAACGGGTATAAAAGTAATGATATATGAAAGTTTCTCCCCCTGGAAAAACTAATTCTCCCCCTGGAATTAATATTTCTCCCCCTCGACAAAATAAAAGATATATGAAAGTTTGTAGATCAGAAATGTACCTTTGAACAGCAGCATGGGGGTGGAGAAGAGTTTTTTTTTTTTTTTTTTATTTTATTTTTTTTTTTTTATTTTTACAGTTCGGTGGTTTCTAATTAAGAACGGGTTTCAAGTTGATGTACTTGAAAATCATTGTTTTAAAGTTCGAGTTATATACTGATGTGTATATAAGTCATTGAGTTGAAGTGCGAGTTATACACTGATGCATGTATAAGTCCTTTCGAAAAATATAATCAGTGAAAAACATTTTGCAGAAACAACATTGATAATAAAAAATATAGAAACGATTTATGCTTTGAGATTTAACATACCAAGCTTAGACACAAGGAAATTAAAACGTTTTTCGTCTAAAGCCTTGGTGAATAAATCAGCTAGCTGTAAATCGGTGGATACGAAGTACAGTTCCACAGTTCCTTGTTCAACGTGATCTTTGATAAAATGATATCGAAGATCAATATGTTTAGTTTTGGAATGTTGAACATGATTTCATGAAATTGCAATTGCACTTCGGGAGTCACAATATAAAAGG